>CM058237.1:65325505-66013319 GCA_030180135.1 Orychophragmus violaceus
ACGAATTAGGAAAATCAAATGTTGTTAAAAGATTTGAGAAATTTAAAATAAACATGGAACTGAGAGTGTAACACCCCGACCGTCACCCTTCGTAGACTCCATGCCCTTTCTCTCGGCTCATGGGCTCACCTTCGTACGATGGCTGTATTGTTAATACGTGAGGTTCAAAAGACATTTTAACAGTCTCAGCAATCACAATGCTATCTTTCCCAGTGCTCTGTCCTCCCTCGTACGATACCACGGATCACTTTCCGGTAGGTCACCCATCTTTTAACTACTCCAGCACAAACAAGCTTAACAATGAAGTTCTCTCTCGATAAGTAACCGAAAAGATAAGAGCACTTTGTTTACATAGGTAGTCAAATCAATTATTTTAAGCTTTTTCGTATATACCACAACCGGGATGTTACCAAGATATTTTTTCTAACTAAATGAAGTTTTTACCCTGAAGATTTCTAATTTATCATATCTTAAAATTATATTTATATTTTTATCTTATGTGAGTTTCGTTTGCGATAATAAATTTAATTAATCTATAATAGTTACAATTAAGCTTTAGTTTAACAAGTCATTCTTTAAAAGAAGAGAGATATTTTATGCAGAAAAACAAGAGTGTGTTTCAGTGTAAAAATTATATTTGTCGATGTACTTTGCAAGAACTTCAATAAGCTGTTGTATATTGTTTCTCCCATTATAAAATAAAACATAGAATATACTAAAATGATATCCTAGTTTTTGTTATACATTTTTGTTCTCGTGCGATGGCTGTATTGTTAATACGTGAGGCTCAAAAGACATTTTAACAGTCTATGCAATCACAACGCTATCTTTCCCAGTGCTTTGTTCTCACTTGTACGATACCACGAATCACTTTCCGGTAGGTCACCCATCTTTTAACTACTCCAGCACAAGCAAGCTTAACATTGAAGTTTTCTCTCGATAAGTAACCGAAAAGATAAGTGCACTTTGTTGACATAGGTAGTCAAATCAATTATTTTAAGTTTTTCGTATATACCACAACCGGGATGTTACACATATATTTTTTCTAACTGAATGAAGTTTTTACCCTAAAGATTTCTAATTTCTCATGTCTTAAAATTATATTTATATAGTTTATCTTATGTGAGTTTCATTTGCGATAATAAATTTAACTAATCTATAATAGTTAATATTAATCTTTAGTTAACAAGCCATTCTTTAAAAGAAGAGAGATATTTTATGTGTCATCTATAAAAACAAAACGTTCAGTAAAACATTAACTACAATGTAACATAAATAAAAACCCATATAAATATGATCCTTTTATGACTTGAGAACACCACAACAATTACTCAGTTAGAACAAGAATTCAAAATATAATTTTTTTGAAATATTATTAAAATTTTCATTTAGTAAAATGAAAACGTTTGTTTTATTTTTAGCAACTACCATTCATGTTTCATCAGGTAAGTTATTCTTCGATAGTCATAATAAATTTATAAATATTTAACTGTTTTTAAGTAGTATATTAAATAAAAGTTTAATATCTATATTTTCTCTATAGGTCCTTCAAATATTATGGTAAACTTTATGTCACAAGGGAAAGCTCCGTCTCCCAACGATGCCATTAAGCCTGAAACTGATTCAATAGAAGAGAATCTTGGACATTCTCCCGCAGATTTCGAACACGAATTTTGTCAAGAATGTGCTCATCATTGTATGCAGAAAAACAAGAGTGTGTTTCAGTGTAAACATTATATTTGTCGATGTACTTTGCAAGAACTTCAATAAGCTGTTGTATTTTGTTTCTCCCATTATAAAATAAAACATAGAATATACTAAATTGATATCCTAGTTTTTGTTATATATTTTTAACCAAATATATTATTATCCACATGCATGTTAACATTTTTAACCTAAAGTTTTTTCTTCAATTCACTTAAATTGTTTTTTCTTCCTATAGTTATGCCAAAGTTAAATATATCGTAGCAAATTGGTCTATTTAATTGACAAAATACACCGTGAATTTCGTTAAATTCCACTGTCCAAAAGTGTATTGTTTATATTTGTGCGGTTTTGTTAATGGCTTGTTGTTGGAAGTATGATTAGCACTCCTTTTACAATACGGGCCAAAAACCTCAAAGCATATATACTACAAGTTCGGTCCACAAGCGATGAAGTTAACCCATAGATATATGTTTATACGTACACGGGCTCCAAAAGGAAAGAAATCTAAAATCACTGAAAATGAAAGAGAATCCTGCGCAATTCACTGGGTTTGAATCATGTGTATCATTCAATCCGCAAACTTTTCATGTCCATAAGAAATGATACAAAGTTACAAAATATATTAAATTAGTGTCATAATATAGAGAGAAAAAATTATCACTTCAAATACCAATTTTTTTCTTTCCCAAAATCTAAAAAAATGAGATAGAGAGAGAGAGAGAGAGAGAGAGAGAGAGAGAGAGAGAGAGAGAGAGAGAGAGAGAGAGAGAGAGAGAGCCATTAACAAAACCGCACAAAAAGTGTATTGTTTATATTTGTGTGGTTTTGTTAATGGCTTGTTGTTGGAAGTATTATTAGCACTCCTTTTACAATACGGCCCAAAAACCTCAAAGCATATATACCACGAGTTCGGTCCACAAGCGATGAAGTTAACCCATAGATATATGTGAATACGTACACGGCTCCAAAAGGAAAGAAATCTAAAATCATTGAAAATCAATGAGAATCCTGCGCAATTCACTGGGTTTGAATCATGTGTATCATTCAATCCGCAAACTTTTCATGTCCATAAGAAATGATACAAAGTTACAAAATATATTAAATTAGTGTCATAATATAGAGAGAAAAAATTATCACTTCAAATACCAATTTTTTTCTTTCCCAAAATCTAAAAAACTGAGATGGAGAGAGAGAGAGAGAGAGAGAGAGAGAGAGAGAGAGAGAGAGAGAGAGAGAGAGAGAGAGAGAGAGAGAGAGAGAGAGAGAGAGAGAGAGAGAGAGAGAGAGAGAGAGAGAGAGAAGATAAGAGAGAAAAGGAGAGAGAGATGGTATAGGAGAAGAGAGGAACAACAACAAAACAAAGAGAGAGAGAGAGACAGCTTTTTGCATTATGGTATCATACATTTTGTAGGATTAAACCCACAATTTCTTAAAGCCAACCAAGCAACCAAGAATTAGGAAAACCAAATGTTGTTAAAATATTTGAGAAATTTAAAATAAACATGGAACTGAGAGTGTAACACCCCGACCGTCACCCTTCGTAGACTCCAAGCCCTTTCTCTCGGCTCATGGGCCCACCCTCGTACGATGGCTGTATTGTTAATACGTGAGACTCAAAAGACATTTTAACAGTCTATGCAATCAACACGCTATCATTCCCAGTGCTCTGTCATCACTCGTACGATACCACGAATCACTTTCCGGTAGGTCATCCATCTTTTAACTATTCCGGCACAAGCAAGCTTAACAATGAAGTTCTCTCTCGATAAGTAACTGAAAAGATAAGTGCACTTTGTTGACATAGGTAGTCAAATCAATTATTTTAAGCTTTTCGTATATACCACAACCGGGATGTTGTGGTAAGGTTCTTAAGTAACAAAATAAAACTAAACATGAGATTTAGATAGGGACAATGGCCCTGTTTCTGGCAATATGATGGTTATGGGGCTCTATCTGGATCCTGAGATCTTGAACCTCCAGCATCCGCGGATTGAATCTAAAGTCCGATAATCCTTCCACAGTCTCAACCCATGTCTCATCAGCAGCACCTATATTTAAAATGAGTACTTGAGCAATGTTTTCTAAATTATTATATTTTAAACTAATGAAAATTATGAAAACAGTTACTTCTAGTCCAATAGCTCATTCACAACTTGAGCACCACCTTCACCTTTAGAGGCCGAGTCTTTACAAACCCATCCCAGAAGTAATAAGCATATTTGCCGAATGACACACACTTTAACATATTGTTCCTATTATGAATAAAAAAAAAAATTAATGAGAACTATTCTAATGTTATTCTTCTAATGGTGTTAATTATTATATTATCGAAACCAACACACTTTAATATATTTTTCCTATTATGAATGAAACAATTAATGAAAACTACCCTAATATGATTCTTATCATAGTGTTAATTATTATATTACTGAAAACACTTAGACGGCATCTCTGAGGTGGAGCACTCTCTTTGTCCTCGCAAGGTTTTGGGATTCGACTTCAAGGGGTCCGACGATCGATACCACGCCTATGGTGTCTACACAATATAAGTGTGTATATTTCGGTTAAATAGAGTATCATGGTAAGAAAAATAAAAACTTGGGATACTTTTTACCTATAAGAACGTCTTTGTGGGTTGTGATGTCACATATTTGGATGAAACTAAGAAATTCCAACTAGTGATTGGTGTCCAAAGGCTCGATAAGTTTGATCGCAGTGTCTTTGATAACTTCAAGTCGGTGGGGAGACTTTGTTGGACAGAAACCTGATTTCGTTCGCACCACTCTTGCTCTGGATATCTCAATCCACTTACCTTCTATATTCTCTAATATAGAGAAGTGCTTTACATCCACTGGATATATCACCATTTCAATCTTACTTCCATGAATAAGTAAAAGCATCAAGATATCGTCAAAACCAGTGAATTCTTGCATGTTGAAAACTTTGTTAAATTCTTTTCACTTACTCTATGACAGCCAAGATATAACTCCAGTACGGACCATATCCAAATACATAGTAGGAGTAGACTCGGAGAATCTTTACTCTGAACCGCCAGATGGTTTCTTCTCTGTTAGCTTGTGTTTCTTCCATGTAGTGATAATGGACCATGCTGTTTTGCTTATGTCCTTAGATGTGAAATTTTGTGGTCTCTTAGATAATGAAAGTTGGAGAGAATTTATTGAGAAGGATTATAATTACGATGAAATAACTTTCTCTCACAAAATAATCTACTTAAATTAAATTAGGGTTTTAATAAGTTGCCTCGAGCGCCGCATCAAAATAAAGGGAGAGAGACGTACAATTACATGCAACATACGCAAACTGTTGTACGTGGAGTGTGTCTCTTTCAGACCCCATAAAATCAAGGTTAATCATGGTTAAATATCATGTAAATGAAGAGTTACGATGCTTGGTTTACTTACTCTGCTTTTTCATTAAAGGTTACGATCCTTGATGATTAATGTTTATAGTCGTTTAGCAGTCAAGCTTTGGTCAAGCTTTACTTTTACAAATCACAAGTGTTCCATTAGTATTATCCCACCACATCAAATACGTTCCCGCAAATAACGGCTAGATTAAACTGGAGCATTTTGTTGGGAATGTCCTGAAATCTACCGTACTATCTCTAGAAAGTATGATAAGTGTCGAGATCAGACATAAGTCATAAATACTGGGTGATCATGATGACTTGCTAGAGCCCGCTCATGATCTATAAGTTTATGACTTATTACCAGTATTGTATGATCCCTAAGGGTCACACACCATAGCTAACGGGAAAGTTAAAATGGAATTAATACAGTAAGATGCAAGGCATTTACTGTATTTGTACAGAGAATTGGGCCAGACAAAAGACAGTCTTTTGTCTGATTTGGGTCTTGGGCCCAAAAGCCTAATGAGCCATTAGTTTAATTACTTGGGCCCATATAAGGAAGAGGAGGCGCCAGAAAACCCTAAGGCTTCTTGTCCCTGCGATTTTTCTGAGCACCAGAGCCGTCCTCTCTCTCTGTTGATTCCAACTTGGTCTAGCAGCCTGATCCAGTAGCTTGTAAGCGTGTGGATACCTAGGAGGAGCCGGTAATCATCAGCTCTCTGTGATCTCTTCATTCCTTTGATCAATCCGCTGCAATCACAAGATAATGAATCTGATCTGTTTATGATTCAACTGCAAATCACCTAGATCCTAGTTGATTATGTGCTAGGTTGTAATCTGATGAATTAAACCATGAACACACATAATCCTACAGTGGTATCAGAGCCTAGGTCGTTAGGTTTTTGCTTTTTGGATCATACTAGGTTGAGTAAAATTGATTGAATCTTGGAAAACCTAGATATAAGAATCGATTTTTCTCATAATCGATTTGTATAAATCGCTTGGTATGAATTGAATTTTGACTTTGTTCAATCATAATTGAATCGATTGTTTGAATCGATAATGTGATGATCGTTTTGTCTTAAGTGAATATGATAATCGCTTGTTGACTTTGCTTAATAATCATGAATCGATTTGTATGATTGTTGTTGAAAGTGAAAGTCATGATCGTATTCATAAGGTTTGGAAAAGGACAAAATCTTGTTTGTTAATTGACTTAAGGTTTGTTAAAGTGAATGACATGAATCATTTTGATTGTTTAATTAATTATCACTATCGTTTTGTCCTTTAGCGTTTTGGAATGGCCTGTTGACTTTGTTTTATAATAAAGAAACGTTCTGCTAGGTTTGTTAATGTTCAGAATTGTTTTGTCTTTAAGCGTTTGTCATGAAACGAACAAGAAAAGTCAAAATCGATTATTGTATTGAGTCAAAATCGATTATTTGTTTAATGGCTTAAGGTTAAAGTGATACGAATTGTTTAATGGCATGAATCGAGTTGAAGAAGTCAAAAGCATTATTGAATTACAATCGCATGTTTGCTTAAGTGATTCTTTAATGTATGAATCGATTAATTATTTAATTAATGTATGGTTTAAGCCGTTAACCCAAATCGCGGTTTGCTGGAAATTATTTAATATAAGTGGTATTATTTAGTTTCTGGTTAAACCGGATTTAAATTCAAAATTGAATTTTAACCTAAACCGAAGGCTGGTCTAAGTTTGATTTGGTTGGACCAAATAATTTAGAGCTAGTCTGGTTTAGTAAATAACCAGTTGGATTTAGTAGTTAATTTGGTCTCGGACCAGAATTAATGAACCGACTCGGTTATGTCAAATTATTGGGCCAATTGGAATTCTGTGGTCTTGGGCCAAGAATTGGGCCTATAATTTGTGACCCAACCGAAAACTTTAATAAAATATTAAATTAGAAATTTCTATTTTTAGTATATTTCTAAATTTAGAAAGTTTCTAAAATAAGTAAGTTTCCCAAAATAGTAATCTTCTATTTTTGGAAAGAAAACCTAAAATCCTCAAAAACAATATCAAGCTTGGATGTCTTGCCCAATCTTGTCAGCTACTTAACGCTTATTCAATTACAGATATGGCTTACAGTGTGAGGTGTCTGTTTTTGCGTAAGTAAAGTAGTATATAGTCACTAATTTCATTGGGAGTCCCAGATTTTAGTGATTATTTGGCTGTAAGAGATTGGTTTCCTTGACTGGGCCATCGGGAGTCCCGGGCCTTGAGACATCTGGTGAATTGGGCCTTGGGCCCAATCCACAACCGAGAGTTATATGGATATAACTAGCTGTGTGTATGCTTACCAAGTAAAGCTAATTCCGGGTGACGGCCAGTGGCCCACTTTGGTTTTAGTTGAACATGGGTCTCGGAATCATTGCATTCTTATGAGGTTAAACAAAGAAATTTTGAATGCAATGCGAGTTTTCTTATAAGTTATTAAGATTACTCTTTTATGAACTAAATAACTAAAACTCTATTTATCTCTAAATTTCAGTTATGACTAGCACAAACAATCAAAACACTTTCTCGATCCGGTCTGTCCTTGAGATGGACAAACTGAACGGATCAAATTTCTTGACTTGGTCGCGGAACCTGAGGCTAGTCCTCAGGCAGGAGAGAAAGGACTATGTCCTTGAGAGAGCTCTCCCCGAGAGGATCGGGTCCAATGCCTCTCATGCAGTATATGATGCTTGGAATAAGCATTATAATGATGCGGTAGATGTGCGTGGTCTGATATTGGCTACCATGGACTCAGATTTGCTGAAGCAATATGAGAACATGGAGTCGCCAATAGAGATGATCAGCAGCCTGAAATTGAAATTTCAGGAGCAGGTAAGAGTGGAGAGATACCAGTTGGTTAAGTCTCTCACTAGCTGCAAGCTACCAAATGATCATCCAGTGAGTCCTCATGTCAGTAAAATGATGGGTTACATTGATAACCTGAGGAATCTGGATTATCCAGTTAGCCAAGAATTGGCAACTGAGATCATTCTGCAGTCACTGCCGTCAAGCTATGATAAGTTCAAAAGGAACTATATCAAGAAAGGCTTAACGAAGACGTTGACTGAACTGCATGATATGCTCAAGACAGTTGAGCCAAACGTGAAGAGTACCCTGTATAATCTCATAATGGAGAAGGGTAGGTTTACTAAACCTAGTACTGACAAGGGTGAAGACAAAGTTGTCCAGATTTTGAATCATGGCAAGCGTGTGTCTTCTGAGCCCGAGTCAGATACATCTTACGTTGGTAAGTGCTGCTACTGTAAAGAGACTGGGCATTGGAAGAGAGATTGCATTAAATTCATGGAAGATTATGAGGAGTTGAAGTTGATGTATGAGACTACTTCCTCAGGTATTCATGTTATTACTTCAAGTTCTACCTTATAGGTATTGGATACTGGTTGTGGCACTGATATTTGTTATAATATGCAGAGCCTAAGCAACAGTAGAACGTTGAAGGAAGGGCAAGTGGAACTGCATGTCTGGAAGGAGCTATGGATGCTGCCTCAGCCGTAGGGTTTTCACTTGTAGATGCCTTTGAGGCTTGGTTTTATTAAGTAATTGCTACAATGTACCTGCTTTAAGCAGAGTTGTCTTTCATTTTCTTGTAAGAATTTGAATGTTTTTCATTTTGATAAAAGACAAGTTTTGTTCTTTTGATCTCAATGAAATATTGATTGTAGCACCCTATTCAAGGAATGGGTTTTATATCTTAAACCAAAGAGTGCCTAAAAGTAACATAAATACCGAATTGGTTTAAATCTGATGAATTAAACCTGATTTTTCTTGGCGTAAATGTTTTGGTCACATAGAGTGAGTCGGATTCAGAAATCCCATAGTTATGGACTTTTGGGCTCATTTGATCGGATATCTTATGAGACTTGAATTCTGCTTACTGGACCAAAAGACAAAGGGCCCATCTTAGCCGAGCTAGAGAAAAGCCCAAAGGCTTATTGGACCTTGAACATACTCATGTATGTGGCCCGATGAGCAGTAATGCCAGAGAAAATTTCTTGTACTTCATTATCTTTACTGATTACTTCAGTGAGTATGACTGTGTTCATTTGATGAGACACGAGTCAGAATTCTTTGAAATGGTCAAAGAGTTCCAGAATGAGGTATAGAATCTGAGTGACAGAAGTATTGAGACTCTGGATTAGATCACGAGTGAGAATACTTAAGTCATTGATGGTGTGATCATCTGAATGAGTGTGAAGTCGTTTCACAGCTCATTTCTCCTGAAAACCTTGAGGTGTTTCTGTGAGAAAGAATCAGATCTTATTAGAAATGATTAAAGATGAGTCACACGAATCTTCCATGATATTCTTTAAGAATAACGCTCTAGAAATATCTAAGTTTACGCTGAAATAGTTCCACCAATATCAGTTGAAAGACACCACATAAATGTGGACTGTAAATGATCCAAATTCGTCTTTACTGAGTATTTGTAGTTGTGCTACTTCGCTGGTTGTCCTAGAGAAACCAAGGCTTGTTACTTTTACGTCCATTCCGAAAACGAAGTTAGGTTGTTCGGAATTCTGTTTTCTAAAAGGGAAGTTGCTTTCCAAGAAGAACAGTGGGAGTAAAAGTATAACTCGAAGAAATTCGAAAAATACAGGAGGCTGCTCAACCTGTTGAGGGAGAGCAGCGGATGGATTTACAGATTTCTGTAGAATCTACACCTGTAGAGCCTGAAGTTCGCAGATCTGAATGAATCCGTCACTAATCAGAGAGTGATTTCTCGTGATTAGTTGCCATGATCTGATGATCATTGAAAGTGACGAACCTGCGAAATTCACAGAAGCGAAAGTGAGCCCGGACTCCGAAAAATTACACTGTGTGTAAGTTAGCTTCATCGATCCATTCATGGATAGAAGTAAACATATCGGAGTTGGAATCTTCGTTCTGTTGAAGTAGTCAAGGTTTTGACTTGAACAGGAACGAAGTGGAACTGTGCGTTTACTAATAGATAAGTGGGAGCGATGTTGCATTTCTCATAGTGTATGTCAATGACATACTGATTCTCAGAAATAACGTTCCAATGCTGCAGTCGGTAAAGGACTGGCTTGGGAGTTGTTTTTATGATTGATATGGGTAAAGCCACGTATGTTCTTGGATTTTGGATCTAAAGATAGAGATCCAAAAGAGCTGGTAGGACAAAGTCATGATTCTTAAATTGACAAAGTCCTACACGTTTTCAGCATTCCAAGAAGGGTTTTATGCCAATGTCACATGGCATTACGTTAAGCAAGAAACAGTGTCCTACGATAACTGCTGAGCTTGAATGCATGGATGAGATTCCATATGCGTCGTAAATTGGATCTATCATGTATGCCATGTTGGAATTGTGTCCAGTAATCTCGGTACTGTCTCTAGAAAGTAAGAGTATGTCAATGATCAGACATAAGTCCTATAATATTGGGGGTCATGATGGCTTGCTAGAGTCCGCTCATGATCTATAAGTCTTGGACTTATTGCCTTTATTATATGATCCCATATGGGTCACACGCCTAAGCTAACAGGAAAATGTGTTGGAACGGCTTAGCAGAAGTACGGTAAAAGTGCCAGGCATTTGTCGTACTTAGAGAGAGATTAATGGGTCTGATTAAATCTAAGGGATTTAATCAGATTGGTATTTGGGCCCAAAAGCCCAAAAGGAACTAGACAAGTTTTATAATTAAAACTTAAGTCTGAGTCTCCTTCTAACCCTAATCCCCTGCGCCACTCTCTCTCTCTCCTGCGGCCTCCTCTGCTCGGTCTAGCAGCCTTATTCCTGCTTGGTGTGCGTGTGTGAACCTCTGGAGGAGTTATCACTTGGTGGCTCTGCTGATCTCTGACCTGTTCTTCATATTCCGCTGCATTAACAAGGTAACAGGTGAGATCTATTATGTTTCTAATCAAGAGAACCTAGATCCGCATGTTTAGGACTGTTGAATCTGAGAATTGAATCTGGATTAATACTAAACATTCCTTCAGTGGTATCAGAGCCATTGGTTCTGTGGTTTTTCTTGTTTAGAATCATGTTTAGGATTGTTTAAGAAGTGTTTTTTGAATCAATCTACTGATAAGGAAAAACACTTAAGAAACAAAGAATTAAAAATCCTAAACAAACAAGAAATCGCATGATCCGATCTATATGAATCGGTATGCGTCGGATCGTCCCGATCGCGGAAGACACACGAACCGATCGGTAACGATCGTGTTGCGTGGTCGCGTCCCGATCATCGGATTGATCGCGTCCCGTCCGCGTGAGTGGCTCGTCCCGTCGCGTGGATGCGGCTGTCCCGATCGCTCGGCGATCGCGTGAAGCCTGCATCGTCCCGATCGTCCAGCTCCCGTCCCGCGTCCAGATCGCTCGGCGATCGCATGACGCACGTCCCGGACTGACCCGAGAGCTCGACGATCACGCTCCCGTCCGATCGCGAGAGATGGCCCGGCTGTCTCGTCCCGATCACACGACCCGAGCTCGACGATCGATCGTCCCGTCCCGTCCGGATTCACGTGCGGCTGTCCCGATCGTTCATTCGATCGTGTGAAGCTAGGGCAACGTGATCGTGAACGGTTCACGTCCATTCGATTCGGTTCGGTTAATGGTTCAGTTTAAAATTTTAATTAAAATCAAAACGTCACGGTTTAATAAACAGACTTATAAATTTATTAAGTTCTGGTTAAACCGGGATAAGAAATCCAAAGTCGAAAAATTGGATTTTGTGCCTAAACCAGGATTTTCTAATTTGATTTGGTTGGACCAAATAAATTGAGAAAATCCGGTTTAGTAAATAACCGGTTGACAATTGTGGTCGTCGTAGTAATTAATTTTGGTTAGACCAATCTTAATGAACCAGACCGGTTATGTTAATTAATTGGGCAATTGGGTTATGTCTTGGACATGGACCAATTCTTGGGCCTCGGGCCAAGAAGTTAAAACAATTGGGCCAATTATTTGAGTCTTTTCTTCAGATTAATTTAAAATTTATTTTTTTATAAAAATTATAAAATCATTTTTAAATTAATAAGTTTCCAATTTTGAAATTAGAAAGTTTCTTAAAATAGAAGTTTCTGAATTTGCATGTTTTGGATTTAAGGAAATTTCTATAATTAAAAGTTTCTAATTTTAGAAAGTTTCCAAAAATAGTAGGTTTCCCAAAATAGAAAGTTTCCTAAAAAGGAAAGTTTCCCAAAATAGTAATCTTCTATTTTGGGATGAATTTTTAATAAACCTACAAACCTCAAACAATATCAAGCGTTGGATGTCTTGTCCAGTCTATGTCAGCTGTCGAAGCCCATTCAATTGTATTCATGGCCTTACAGTGTGAGGGTGTCTACTTTTGCGTGGATAAGACGGTTTGTGATTCATAAATGTCATTGGGAGTCCCAGACATTAATGATTACATGACTGTATAGTCTGGTTTTCTTGACTGGGCCATCGGGAGTCCCGGGCCTTGAGACATCAGAGTGGATTGGGCCTCGGGCCCAGATTCACAACCAAGAGTTATATCACGGATATAATTAGCCGACATAGGGCTTACCGATATAAGCTAAGGTTGGGTGATGGCCAGTGGCCCACTTTGATCTTAGTTATATGTGGATCTTGGAATCATTATATTCTATTGAGGGTAACTTATGTTATTGAATATAATGCGTGATTAATCATATTAAGTATAATGCGAGATTAATCATATTGAACATATTAACTAAAATTCTTTTATCTTAAATTTCAGTTATGACTAGCACAAACAATCAAAACACTTTCTCGATCCGGTATGTCCTTGAGATGGACAAGCTGAACGGATCAAATTTCTTGACTTGGTCGCGGAACCTGAGGCTTGTCCTCAGGCAGGAGAGAAAGGACTATGTTCTTGAGAGAGCTCTCCCCGTGAGGATCGGGTCCAATGCTTCTCATGCAGTATATGATGCTTGGAATAAGCATTATAATGATGCGGTAGATGTGCGTGGTCTGATATTGGCTACCATGGACTCAGACTTGCGGAAGCAATATGAGAACATGGAGTCGCCAATAGAGATGATCAGCAGCCTGAAATTGAAATTTCAGGAGCAGATAAGAGTGGAGAGATACCGGTTGGTTAAGTCTCTCACTAGCTGCAAGCTACCAAATGATCATCCAGTGAGTCCTCATGTCAGTAAAATGATGGGTTACATTGATAACCTGAGGAAACTGGATTATCCAGTTAGCCAAGAATTGGCAACGGAGATCATTCTGCAGTCACTGCCGTCAAGCTATGATAAGTTCAGAAGGAACTATATCAAGAAAGGCTTAACGAAGACGCTGACTGAACTGCATGATATGCTCAAGACAGTTGAGCCAAACGTGAAGAATACCCTGTACAATCTCATGAATGAGAAGGGTAGGTTTACTAAACCTAATGCTGACAAGGGTGAAGACAAAGTTGTCCAGATTTTGAATCATGGCAAGCGTGTGTCTTCTGAGCCCGAGTCAGATACCTCTTACGTTGGTAAGTGCTGCTACTGTAAAGAGACTGGGCATTGGAAGAGAAATTGCATTAAATTCATGGAAGATGATGAGGAGTTGAAGTTGATGTATGAGACTACTTCCTCAGGTATTCATGTTATTACTTCAAGCTCTGCCTTATAGGTATTGGATACTGGTTGTGGCACTGATATTTGTTATAATATGCAGAGCCTGGGCAACAGTAGAACTTTGAAGGAAGGGCAAGTGAAACTACATGTCTGGAAGGAGCTTGGGATGCTGCCTCAGCCGTAGGGTTTTCACTTATAGATCCCTTTGAGGCTTGGTTTTGTATTAAGTAATTGCTACAATGTACCTGCTTTAAGCAGAGTTGTCTTTCATTTTCTTGTAAGAATTTGAATGTTTTTCATTTTGATAAAAGACAAGTTTTTGTTCTTTTGATCTTAATGAAATATTAATTGTAGCACCCTATTCATGGAATGGGTTTTATATCTTAAACCAAAGAGTGCCTAAATGTAACATAAATACCGAATTGGTTTAAATCTGATGAATTAAACCTGATTTTTCTTGGCATAAAAGTCTTGGTCACATAGAGTAAGTCGGATTCAGAAATCCCATAGTTATGGACTGTTGGGCTCATTTGATAAGATATCTTATGAGACTTGAATTCTGTTTACTGGACCAAAAGGTAAAGGGCCTATCTTAGCCGAGCTAGAGAAAGGCCCAAAGGCTTATTGGACCTGGAACATACTCATGTATGTGGCCCAATGAGCAGTAATGCCAGAGAAAATTTCCTGTACTTCATTGTCTCTACTGATTACTTCAGTGAGTGTGACTGTGTTCATTTGATGAGACACAAGTCGGAATTCTTTGACATGGTCGAAAGAGTTCCAGAATGAAGTATAGGATCTGAATGACAGAAGTATTAAGACTCTGGATTAGATCACGAGTGAGAATACTTAAGTCATTGATTGTGTGATCATCTGAATGAGTGTGAAATCGTTTCACAGCTCATTTCTCCTGAAAACCTGAAGGTGTTTCTGTGAGAAAGAATCAGATCTTATTAGAAATGATTAAAGATGAGTCACACGAATCTTCCATGATATTCTTTAAGAATAACGCTATAAAATATCTAAGTTTACGCTGAAATAGTTCCACCAATATCAGTTGAAAGACACCACGTAAATGTGGACTGGAATCGATCCAAATTCGTCTTTACTGAGTATTTGTAGTTGTGCTACTTCGCTGGTTGTCCTAGGGAAACCAAGGCTTGTTACTTTTACGTCCATTCTGTTTTCAAGAAGGGAAGTTACTTTTAAGAAGAACAGTGGGAGTAAAAGTATGACTCGAAGAAATTCGACAAATGCAGGTGGCTGCTCAACCTGTTGAGGGAGAGCAGCGGAAGGATTTACAGATTTATGTAGATCCTACACCTGTGGAGCCTGAAATTTGCATATATGAAAAGAATCAGTCACTAATCCGAGAGTGAATTCTCGTCATTAGTTGAACCTGATGATCATTGAAAGTTCGCATGATCTGATGATCATTGAAAGCGACGAATCTGCGAAATTCAAATAAGCGAAAGTGAGCCCGGACTCCGAAAAATTACACTTTGTGTAAGTTAGCTTCATCGATCCATTCATGGATGGAAGCAAACATATCGGAGTTGGAATCTTCGTTCTATTGAAGTAGTCAAGGTTTTGACTCAAACAGGAGCGAAATGGAACTGTGCGTTTACTAAAGATAAGTGGGAGCAATATTGCATTTCTCATAGTGTATGTCGATGACATACTGATTCTCGGATATAACGTCCCAATGCTGCAGTCGGTAAAGGACTGGCTTTGGAGTTGGTTTTATGATTGACATGGGTAAAGCCACATAGGCTCTTGGATTTTGGATCTATAGATAGAGATCCGAAAGAGCTGGTAGGACAAAGTCAGGATTCTTATCCCGACAAAGTCCTACACGTTTTCAGCATTCCAAGAAGGGTTTTATGCCAATGTCACATGGCATTACGTTAAGCAAGACACAGTGTCCTACGATAACTGCTGAGCTTAAATGCATGGATAAGATTCCATATGCGTCGGTAATTGGATCTATCATGTATGCCATGAAACGTACTTGTTTGATGTTGCTTTAATGTTAAGCAAAACAAGTAAAGACCAGTCAAATCCAGCAAAGAATCACTGGATTGCCGTAAAGAATGTCCTAAAGTATTTGTGGAATACTAAGGATAAGTTCTTGATTTACGGAGAAAGTGAGGTGCTACAAGTCAGTAGAGTCTGAAAGGCAAGTTTCCAACAGACAAAGATGATTTCCGGTCACAGTCCGGTTATATCTTGTGTCTGTCTGGCGGTGCAAGGCACTGTTGCTGACTCCATGACTTAAGCTGAACATTTCGCAGTTTGGATAGCGGCGAAAGAGGTAGTTTGGAAAGAAGAGTTCATCACTGAACTCGATGTGATTCCCAGCATAGATGAGACTAGCTGCACATCAGAGGTCCAAACACCTTGAGGATAGGTATAACCTATTCCGTGAGATAAATGACAGAGATGTTAAGTAGATCAGCAAGTTTCAACGAATGAGAACGTTGCTAATCTATTAACGAAGCCACTCCTTAGGCCTAAGCACGAGTCACGGACTGTTGCTGTAGGATAAGTGAAATTAAGATGTAGTCTAAATTTCAGTGGGAGTTAATAAAGGGCTTTATTTAGTTATTGATATGTTCTTGTAAAACATTTTCTTATGTTTATTGAAATTATTATTTCAAGATTATTTTAACTGTGATGAAATAATCGTTCCAAAATGATATGAACCATTTTATAGGTCATCGAAGTAAGTGACTTGATCTTGAGTCATCAAAGTCATTTAGCTTGATCATGAGACCCTATATTTGATAGATGGATTATATCATCCTGTCCCTAGTCGAAGGTTGTTGAGATTGGAACACCAACAACCATGTGAGACTAGATTGGTATGTGACTTATGACAAAGTCTCAGTGTGTCATAGATGCGCGGCATCAAAGTCAGTACATAGGTGTATGTGGGGTACATACGACCGGACTAGACCCGCTTATAAGAACTCTTCAGGATATTTATATCTGTGTCATAAGAGATTCTTACTACGACTATAGAGTATAGTCCTTAGACCTGAGTTCGCATGCATGTGACTGCACATGAACTGATGCGCTTTGATCATTGTCTAACGCTGTCGTTATGCGATAGCTATAAGGACCTTGTTTGGGTGTATTACGAAATGAGTAGTTTACAGTGATGGAACAAGACGGGATTTGTCCCTTCAATATAAATGGAGTGAATATCTCTAGGCCAATCGGAGATTTGAATACTGGAAAATGCATGGCCATGCTCAAACGGACTGTCCCGAGTCGTTTGGATTGTCAGTATCAAATCAGAGTCCGATGAACAAGATTAGGCTTTATAAGGATGACACTAATCTTGCCTTATGACTAATCGAGATATTGAGACAAAAGGATTATGAATACAGAGATTCCAGTACAAGTGGGAGATTGTTGGAATTGTGTCCAGTAATCTCGGTACTGTCTCTAGAAAGTAAGAGTATGTCAATGATCAGACATAAGTCATATAATACTGGGGGTCATGATGGCTTGCTAGAGTCCGCTCATGATCTATAAGTCTTGGACTTATTGCCTTTATTATATGATCCCCTATGGGTCACACGCCTAAGCTAACAGGAAAATGTGTTGGAACGGCTTAGCAGAAGTACGGTAAAAGTGCCAGGCATTTGTCGTACTTAGAGAGAGATTAATGGGTCTGATTAAATCTAAGGGATTTAATCAGATTGGTATTTGGGCCCAAAAGCCCAAAAGGAACTAGACAAGTTTTATAATTAAAACTTAAGTCTGAGTCTCCTTCTAACCCTAATCCCCTGCGCCACTCTCTCTCTCTCCTGCGGCCTCCTCAGCTCGGTCTAGCAGCCTTATTCCTGCTTGGTGTGCGTGTGTGAACCTCTGGAGGAGTTATCACTTGGTGGCTCTGCTGATCTCTGACCTGTTCTTCATATTCCGCTGCATTAACAAGGTAACAGGTGAGATCTATTATGTTTCTAATCAAGAGAACCTAGATCCGCATGTTTAGGACTGTTGAATCTGAGAATTGAATCTGGATTAATACTAAACATTCCTTCATGCCATGACACGTACTTGTTTTGATGTTGCTTTAATGTTAAGCAAGACAAGTAAAGACCAGTCAAATCCAGCAAAGAATCACTGGATAGCCGTAAAGAATATCTTGAAGTATTTGAGGAATACTTAGGATAAGTTCTTGATTTACGGAGAAAGTGAGGTGCTACAAGTCGGTAGAGTCTGAAAGGCAAGTTACCAACAGACAAAGATGATTTCCGGTCACAGTCCGGTTATATCTTGTGTATGTCTGGCGGTGCAAGGCACTGTTGCTGACTCCATGACTTAAGCTGAACATTTCGCAGCTTGGGTAGCGGCGAAAGAGGTTGTTTGGAAAGAAGAGTTCATCACTGAACTTGATGTGATTCCCAGCATAGATGAGACTAGCTGCTCATCAGAGGTCCAAACACCTTGAGGGTAGGTATAACCTATTCCGTGAGATAAATGACAGAGGTGTTAAGTAGATCAGCAAGTTTCAACGAATGAGAACGTTGCTAATCTATTAACGAAGTCACTCCTTAGGCCTAAGCATGAGTCGCGGACTGTAGCTGTAGGATAAGTGAAATTAAGATGTAGTCTTAATTTCAGTGGGAGTTTGTAAAGGGCTTTATTTAGTTGTTTTGAAAGGTTCATGTAAACATAATATTTTATGTTTATGAAATTTATGATTTCTGGATTATTTTAACTGTGATATAAATAATCGTTCCAAAATGATTCATGTCATTATATATGGGCCATCGAAGTACATGAGTATACTTGATCCTGAAACCCCATATTTAACGAAATGACATAAATCATAGTGTCCATAGTCGAAGGTTGTTGAAATTGGAACACCAACAACCACTTGAGACGAGAGTGTGTTGAGACTTATGACCAAGTTTCGAGGGGTCATAGATGCGCGGCATCAAAGTCGACACATAGGTATATGTAGGGGAGCATATGACCGGACATGGCCCGCTGATGAGAACTCTACAAGATATTAATATCTGTGTCATAAGAGGTTCTCATATACGACTATAGAGTATAGTCCTTAGACCTGAGTTCGCATGCATGTGGCTGCACATGGAGTGATGCGCTTTGATCATTGTCTAACGCTGTTTCGTAACTGGGAGCTATAAGGACCTTGGTTGGGTGTATTATAAAGTGTGTAGTTCACAGTGATGGAACAAGATGGGATTTGTCCCTGCCGTTTAACGGAGGTAATATCTCTAGGCCAATCGGAGACTTGATAGCTGGTAAGAGAGTGGCCACTCCCAAACGGACTTGCCCAAGTCGTTTGCATTGTCAGTATCAAATCTGGTCCGATGAACATGGTCTGGCTATATAAGGATGACACGCATCTTGCCTTATGCCAGATCGAGATATTGAGACAAAAGGATTAGGGAATGTAGGATTCCAGTACAAGTGGGAGATTTTTGGGAATGTCCTGAAATCTACCGTACTATCTCTAGAAAGTATGATAAGTGTCGAGATCAGACATAAGTCATAAATACTGGGTGATCATGATGACTTGCTAGAGCCCGCTCATGATCTATAAGTTTATGACTTATTACCAGTATTGTATGATCCCTAAGGGTCACACACCATAGCTAACGGGAAAGTTAAAATGGAATTAATACAGTAAGATGCAAGGCATTTACTGTATTTGTACAGAGAATTGGGCCAGACAAAAGACAGTCTTTTGTCTGATTTGGGTCTTGGGCCCAAAAGCCTAATGAGCCATTAGTTTAATTACTTTGGCCCATATAAGGAAGAGGAGGCGCCAGAAAACCCTAAGGCTTCTTGTCCCTGCGATTTTTCTGAGTACCAGAGCCGTCCTCTCTCTCTGTTGATTCCAACTTGGTCTAGCAGCCTGATCCAGTAGCTTGTAAGCGTGTGGATACCTAGGAGGAGCCGGTAATCATCAGCTCTCTGTGATCTCTTCATTCCTTTGATCAATCCGCTGCAATCACAAGGTAATGAATCTGATCTGTTTATGATTCAACTGCAAATCACCTAGATCCTAGTTGATTATGTGCTAGGTTGTAATCTGATGAATTAAACCATGAACACACATAATCCTACACATTTGTCCTTGAACTATACACTAGTTTTTTCTTTTGTTATGTTGCAGCCTATAAGCCCTTGAACCGTAAACTTGTTTTATCTTTTGTTATGTTGCAGATTTTTGCAGAGCTTCTCTGTTTCGGCTGGACCTTCATGCTGCAATGGGCTTCATTTGGTAGGCTTGTGCTTACAGTTGACACAATAACGAAAAAATCACGAAGAATATTCAATGTTCCTCTCAACCGATATTATTAAATTTCCTTAACACGCTAAGTACACATATATGCGATAAATAAATTAGGTATGTTGAAAAATTAACAAAATCAGAATTTAATTTTTCATACCATCATAAAACCGGTAATAATATTTCATACCAACCACTTCATCTCGCTATGTTTGATTAAGATCATTCGGAAATGCTATGTTTATTTTCTTTATGTTTTTCTTTTGTTATATACTCCATGAATATTTTTTCGGTACGATTGATTAACAAATGTAAAATATAAAAGTATGCTTTTTGTTTACTATTTTAATTTAATTTTAAAGTTTTAAAATACAGGCAACAATACCATGAAATTGATTTCGTAATATTAGTAACCAATTTGATGAAGGATCATGGAAGTATATCCAAACTTCGTTGTGATTTATAATCCGGGAATTATATCCAAAACTTTCATAAAATTAATAGTCAAAGATTGCTTTCTTAAAATCAGTCTTCAGTCCTACGTTATATTGTGAGCAGACTTATTGTGGATTTTAACTAAGTTACGACTACAAGTGGGTTATTTGTAAGTCAAATAAAGAAGTATAAATTTTAAAAATGGAGACAAAAAAAAGAAAAATATGATGACTAAGTTACGACTACAAGTAGGTAAAAATTCAAAATAATCCGGGAAACCAAAACCCAATTTTATAGCCCAAAACATTTTAATTACCTAAATTTCGACAAATTGTCGAGAAATCCTCAATTACGACAAACCCTTATTATATTTTGTTCTTTCCCTTTTCTGAAATCTCCTTCGAATCATCTTGCTAATCTATCTCCAAATCCTCTTCTCTTCCCACCCATCTCTAACTCATATTTCTTCTTTGAATCTCTAATTTGAAGCTCTCAGTTTCATCGCTATCTTTGGCATAAACCCTATCGACCATCTCAATCTCTTTTTTGAATCTCTCAATCACGAAAACCTCTGTGACACGATGCCTACAACTACATGTAAGAAAGGATGTAAGTGTGTGTATTAAATTGTCTAGTTGGCTTCTGATTTTCTTTGCTTCTGAAACGGGATTGCTTCTGAATCAGATTGTTGGTTTGCATATATTTTCCTTCTCGTTTGCTTGTAAACTACTCCTATATTTCTCTATCAGCTTCAATAAGTCTCTACAGTCTTGATAAGGTTGTTGTTTTTTTTTTTTTTATGAGTGTTTTATGAGTTCAAGTCTTTGATGTTTATGATGTTATTCTTAAATATAGTTATCAAGCGATTGAGTTTGATTTCTCAGTTTAACTATTCTCTATGTTTTGTTAAGTTCGAATGTCTGAGCGTTTACAAGATAATGTTTGTATTATTTGACACATACCAAACCTGTAACAACCCGACATCATATAACCCAAAACCATTTTTTTATGTATTTCTCACATGGCCGATTTTGGCCCAAAACTTTTTCGATCAAAAAAAGAAGAAAATGCAGCATATATATGCAGGCCCGGCTCAAAAAACAATTGGACCCTGTGCTAAATAAAAAATGTTTAAAGTTTTTGTATAACTAAATAATTTTGAGTTTTTTTAATCATTTTTTTAGAAAAATTGGACCCTAAATCCATTATAAAATTTGAAAAAAAAAATTGGACCCAGTGCATCTGCACTCTTTGCACTCCATCAGAGCCGGCCCTGTATATATGTAACAGCGTAAGCATCCTCATCTTTGTGTAACCCTAGCCGCCATTACCAATCATGTAAAGAGCTGCCACTCTCCGTCCGTCACCACCGTGCCTTGCTAAATCACTCTCCGTCCGTCACCACCGTGCCTTGCTAAATGTTGTTCTCCTCCCTCTGATGATGCTTCCTCTCCCCCACGATCTCTTATGAGCTTGCGCACGAGAACATGAGTCACCACCTCCGTCGTTCATAACCACCACCGATGTTCCGAAGCATCATCAATCCATTGGAAAGTCACACAGACACCATCGGCGTTGCCATAAGTCACCATCGCACCGTTACGAAGAGTATGTGTTGCGAACTTGCGATTAACACTTTTCTTCCAGTGTAAGTCATCTCCTTCACCACCGTCGTTCACGGTATCATCGGTATCATTGCACTGCTGCGCTTGCCCTGTTTCTTATGCTCCGTTGTCAATGTGATCCGCCGATGTCGTCTTTACGCTGTCGTTATCTTGTAACTGTCACCTCAGAGTCTCTGCTGATAATCATGTTCCGTGATTCATGCTCCATAAATCACGTAACGTTTTTTTCCTCTTAGTTATGGATGAATTCTTATATTTGGTTTAAACCGGTTTATTTGGTTTAATTGAATCAATTGAATTTGATCTGGTTAAATCTGGTTTGATTGGTTTTAAATCAATTTTATCGGTTTAAATAAATTTATTTCAATTATGTTGGTTTAGGCTTATTTAGATTTATTTATGGGTTAATAGATCAGGTCAATGGGTTATCGGGTTTGGATCTGGGTTTGGGTTGAATTTGACTGACTTGAACTTGACTCTAAACTTTGACTTTTCCATTTGACCTTAACTAGCTCATTCTTTATCAGCTTTAAGTAAAACTAAAGTCTATCTCACTCGAATTTTGGCCCTGATTTCAGTTTTGAAGTCCGTTCAAGCATCGGGAGTTGATAATTACACTTTTACCCTTTACTAAGGTGAGGGCTATTCCCAACCTTCGTACTTAGTCTATAAACCTTCCAATATAGTCGTTTAGTACTAAATGTGATCCCTTTGTTTGCTACGTCGATTTAGGCTGTATGTTAAATTGAAGATAGGATTATAGATGATTCAACCCATTACTTGCGTTGGCGCTTAATTTTTAATTTCGTGGTATATACATATACAAAGAGAGAGATATGTGGAGTGGTGTGAGGAACTTAGCGGGGTACAGAGAGTGAGCTTTATACTATGTCCACGTTGTGTGCGGGGGCACAGACAGGTCAGAGTCAATCTACTGTCCCGTGTCTTATTGAGATCGAAAAAGAGTTTCAGGGGCAGTACGGTGGGACACAACTTCCATCAAAATCTGGGGCGATTGTTTGCTGCTTGGGTGCTTTAGGTACTGTGTTTGTTCATATTTAGACTAGGCTGCTATATTTGGAGACTAGGACCAAGTTCGTGGACTTGCGTTTTAGCATCCCATACCTTGTTGAGCGACTCTCATGTTGCTCACTCCTCCTTCTTTCCCTCCTTTCAGGAGAGCATGACGAGTAGATGGACGCCTAGCTGGATCAGGTGCTTTGGAGTTTTATCGTGTTTTCCGCATTTTTATATTTAGATGTTGCATTATATTTAGTTACGTTTATGGGACATTGTTGTATTAGTCGTTTATGTTGATGATTGGAGTTATGTGAGTTGCAAGTTAGAGTTACAATGAGTCGGGTGTTACATTTTGGTATCAGAGCGGGTTTGCCGTCCTGGCCCCGACATGGAGGTGAGTAGTATATAATAAATTTTGCATTGTATTTGGTTTTTAGCGGTTTTCGGTGCTTTTCAATGTTTTTTGGAATTGGGAATTTGAAAAAAAAATTGCACTCTTTCAGTTCTATATCAGTCTATTAATCAGCAGCACTTAACTTCAACTAAAATTCTAACCAGTTTATTTTTGTCTGCTATGTGTGGAACCCAAAAATCAGTTGTTTGGCATTAACTTTTTGAAGATCACCTTTTTTATGGAAATCTTTGTGGAATGTGTAGAGTTATTTGTGCCTCTCTTTGTGGAGTTATATGGTTCATGGTGGAGTTATTTGTGCGATTATGGGACAACTAAGGGAGTCTCTTCAAATGGTAAAGGTGGTTTTAAAAGAGACTGAAAAATGGAGCGATGGCAATTGGAATTGCCTACTGTCAATTTTGATCTTTATGTGTTGCAAGCGAAAGTGGAGAAATGAGAAAGTAAATCAAGCGATAGAGTGTTAAGGAAACACTATGGCGGATTGGTAAGAAGCTGCAAGAGCTAGCGGATGATATACAAGGTTAATGTGAATGGAAACCCAAAAATGATGGTGGTGTTTTCCACCACAGTTGGATGACAAGGTAAGCAAGTTTGATGGGGATGGAAAACAAAAGGATGATGTTCGGAAAACACTACACTGAAATGAAAAGGGAGGAAATCTTCAGATGGAGGTCAGTTTGGTAATCAAGTGAGCGTAGCGGAAGCATATTGGATCATTCTCTACATGCTAGGAACCCGTAATGGATATGGCTAGGAAATTCTTTCAGTATGATTTAAGGTAAGGATGTCAGCTGTTACGACAATCATCACTGTAATGACACGGTAATGGAATGCCGTTCAGGAAAATTTACTTGGAAGTGGAGGACCCAATGTGGCGTAATAATAGAAGACGGTTAAAGAGAATTCATTTGGAAGTGGAACATCGAATTCAAGTTAGAGTCACTCGAAGGATGAGAGTTGTTCTAAAAGTTTGGAGATGTCAGATATGACATAGGTTGTTCCTTGTGTTTATATGGATAAGCGCCAGTATTAACCATTCTCAAGGACAAATATTGCATCTTGTTCGTATTAAGCTGGAAATCTTGAAACATACGCTAAAAAATTAAACCACCTCATCAAAGTGAGTAGCCGACCCTAATGGATATGGGCGGTGGTAAGTGGTCTTTGTGTTGCGTTTGTAAATCGTTATTAACATGGTACAAAGGGAAGGACACTGCGTTTTGGTTGGGAACCAAGTGGGGGAGTAGCAGTCGTACGAATTTGATGACACATACTTTTCAAGCTAGTAGGAGTAGAGCATAGTTTTCTCTACCGAAGATTTGGTAGCGTTTTGCTGGCGGAAAATTGTTGCAGCGCAGATGGATCGAGTTTTTGGGAAGATCTTGATTTGGTAACCACTCATCATTCGGATAAAAGACAATCATGTGGTATATGCCTTAAGTAGGCGCATGAGCGACATTTCATGGATCAAGAAGGCTCAGAAGCTGACCGAGACACCGGCTAGTATCAGATTACTATAGTTACCGCAACGGGAGAGACAGTGGGTTCTGAGACATTGGATCATGTAAATTTACTTGGTTTCAACAAGCTCAAGGAAAGGATAAGGTTTTTCATAAGCATATCAAGAAGGAGGCTCTTCATGGTAATTTGTGTTGTGCCCCATTATGTTGTTTAGAAGATAGGGAAAGGACAAGTCATATAATCAACAAAGGTTTAAAAGATAGTAGAGCAAATGGAAATGCTCCGGAGGTGGCTAAAGGAAGTCCATGATCATCGGAAGAGTTATGCAGCTAAGAGCAGGAGCGATTGAGAGTTTGAGGTGGATGACTTACTATACTTCAAAATGAGGACATTTCAGACAAGAATTAAGACTTGAAAGTTAAAGAATCTTAAGTCGAGGTACATGGGACTGTACCCTATTGTAGAGCGGATTGAGGTGGTAGCGTATCATCTTGGTTTATCATCAGAGTTCGCAGACTTCAACGCCGTCTTTCATCTGTCAGTATTGATGAAAGTTGTCAGAGAGCCAAAGCTTATTATGAAGAAGCCACATTTGATCTCAAAAAGGATTTGTAAGTGCTAGCCAACCAATGGTGGTTCTAGAGCTTCAGGAAAAGGAAGTTCAAGGGAGAAAGTGTTTGCGATCATCAGAGCTCGTTGGGAGATAGATAGAATTCAGAAGAAAAAATCGAGAGTTCGAAAATTAAATGGGGTTAGATTACCCAGAGTTTTAGGAGTTGTAAGCCAGCAGATGATACCGAATCTGAATTTGAGGGCGAATTCTCTTATTAGTGGAGGAGAATTGTAATAACCCAACATCATAAAACCCAAAACCATTTTTTTATGTATTTCTCACATGGCCCATTTTGGCCCAAAACCTTTTCGATCAAAAAAGAAGAAAATGCAGCATATATAGGTAACAACATAAGCATTCTTATCTTCGTGTAACCCTAGCCGCCATTACCAAGCATCACCGGAGCTGAAACTCGCCACCACCGTCCATCACCATCGTGCCTTGCCTATATGGTGTTCTCCTCCCTCTGATGTGCTTCCTCTCCCCAGGATCTCTTATGAGCTTGCGCACGAGAACATGAGTCACCACCTCCGTCTTTGATAACCACCACCGATGTCCCGGAGCATCATCAATCCATTGGAAAGCCACACAGACACCATCGGTGTTGCCATAAGTCACCGTCGGTTACGAGGAGTATGTGTTGCGATCAACACTTCTCTTCCGGTGTAAGTCATCTCCTTCACCACCGTCATTCACGCCTCCATCATCGGAATCATCGCACTGCTGCGCCTGCCCTGTTTCTTATGCTCCGTTGTCAATGTGATCCGCCGGTGTCGTCTTTACGATGCCGTTATCTCGCAATTGTCACCTCGGAGTCTCCGTTGATAATCATGATCCGTGATTCATGCTCCATAAATCACGTAACGTTTTTTGTCCTATTAGTTATGGCTGGATTATTATATTTCGTTTAAACCGGTTTATTAGGTTTAATTGAATCAAATCAATTTGATCTGGTTAAATCTGGTTTGATTGGTTTTAAATCGATTTTATCGGTTTAAATAAATTTATTTCAAATATGTTGGTTTAGGCTGATTTGTATGTATGGGTTAATAGATCGGGCTAACGGGTTATCGGGTTTGGATCTGGGTTTGGGTTGAATTTGACCGACTTAACCTTGACTCTGAACTTTGACTTTTCCATTTGACCTTAACTAGCTCATTCTTTATCAGCTTTAAGTAAAACTAAAGTCTATCTCACTCGAATTTTCCCCCTGATTTCAGTTTTGAAGTCCGTTGAAGCATCAGGAGTTCATAATTACACTTTTACCCTTTAGTAAGGTGAGGGTTATTCCGCAACCTTCGTACTTAGTCTACAAACCTTCCAATATATTCGTTTAGTACTAAATGTGATTTGTTTGTTTGCAACGTCAATTTAGGTTGTATGTTAAATTAGAGATAGGATTATAGATGATTCAACCCATTACTTGAGTTGCCGCTTATTTGTTAATTGCTTGTTATATATACAAAGAGAGAGATATATGTGGAGTGGTGTGAGGAATTGTGCGTGGTAGAGAGAGTGAGCTCTGTACTAGGTCAACGTTGTGTGCGGGGGCACAGACAGGTATGAGTCGATCTACTGTTCCGTGTCCTATTGAGATCGATAAAGCGTCCCGGGGGGTGCGGTGGGACACAACTTCAATCAAAAGTTAGGGCCATTGTTTGCTTCTTGGGTGCATTAGGTGTCGTGTTTGTTCATGTTTAAACTAGGCTGCTATATTTGGAGAGTAGGACCAAGTCCGTGGACTTGCGTTTTAGCATCCCATACCTCGATGAGCAACTCCCATGTTGCTCACTCCTTCTTCTTTCCACCCTCTCAGGAGAGCATGTCGAGTAGATGGACGCCTAGCTGGATTGGGTGCTTTGGGGTTTTATGTCTTTTCCGTATTTTATATTTAAATGTTGCGTTATATTAAGATACCTTTACGGAACATTGTTCTTTTAGTCTTTTATGTTGATTATTGGAGTTATGTGAGTTGCAAGTTAGAGTTACCTTGAGTCGGGTGTGTTACATATTCATAACTTCTTATGTTAAATCGCATGTCCAGGTTTACTCATGATGGAGGATCAACATTATTTTGAGTAGCTCTGTCAACGATGGATGAAAGACATGGTTAGCACTGCAAATGACATTCTCCCGCATTTTTTAAACATGATTTTTGTCAAGAATGTGCTCATCATTTATGTATAAAAACAAGAGTGTGTTTCAGTGTAAAAATAATATTTGTCGATGTTCTTTGAAAGAACTTCAATAAGCCGTTGTATTTTGTTCCGCCCATTTATAAAATAAAACATACAATATACTAAATTGATATCCTAGTTTTGGTTATACATTTTTGACCAAATATATTGATCCACATTCATGTTAACTTTTTAAACATAATTATTTTTTTTTACTTGACTTAAATCGTTTTTTTCTTCCTAAAATTACGCAGAATTTAAATATATCATAGCGAATTGGTCCATTTAAGTGACAAAATACACAATGAATTTCTTTTTGACCCAATACAACAAAATTCCACTTTCAAAATGTGTATTTTCATATTCTTGCGGTTTTGTTAATTGCTTGTTATTGGAAGTATGATTAGCACTCCTGCTAATTTCGGCCCAAAAACCTCAAAACATATATACCACGAGTTTGGTCCACAAGCGATGAAGCTAGCCCCCCATAAAGATATGCGTATATGAAGACGAGCTCCAAAAGGAAAGAAATCTAGGGATCACTGAAAATGAAAGCGAATTCTACAAAATTCATTGGGTTTGAATCATATGTACCATTCATGCCCAAACTTTTTACGTCCTTAAGAATCGATCCAAAAGTTACAAAATATATAAAAATTGGTGTCATAATGTAGAGAGAAAAAGTTATAATTTCTAGTACCAAAAACAAATTTTGTTTCTCAAAATCTTATAAACTGATAGGGAGAGAGAGAAGAGATGAGAGAGAACAGGAGAGAAAGAGGATATATGAGAAGAGAGAGACAACAAAACAAGGAGAGCCAGAGCATTTTGCATTATGTTATCATACATTTTTTAGGATTGAACCCATATTT
Organism: Orychophragmus violaceus; assembly: GCA_030180135.1. Classification (NCBI taxonomy): domain Eukaryota; kingdom Viridiplantae; phylum Streptophyta; class Magnoliopsida; order Brassicales; family Brassicaceae; genus Orychophragmus; species Orychophragmus violaceus. The sequence continues at coordinate 65,354,062 of CM058237.1, forward strand.
TATAGAGCCAACCAAGCAACAAGGAATTAGAACAACCAAATGTCGGTAAAGGATTTGAGAAATTTAAAATAAACATGGAAGTAAGAGTGTAACGCCCTAGCTGTCACCCTCTGTGGGCTCTACGGCCATTCTCTCGGCCCGTGGGCCAACCTTCGTGCGACAGCCAGATTGTTAATCCGGGAGGCTGGAAAGACTTGTTTATTGTCTCTGCAATCACAACCCAATCTTTCCCAGTGTTTTGTCCTTACTCGCACGATACCACAAATCACTTATCGGTATGCCAACCATCCTTTAACTATTCCAGCACAATCATACTTAACAACTAAACTCTCTTTGGTGACATACGTAGCCAAATTAATTTCTTTTAAGATTCTCCGCATATACCACCAGCCGGGATGTTACAAAGAATTTTTTCCAACTAAATGAAGTTTTTACCCAAAATGCCTAATTTATCATATCTTAAAATTATATTTATACTTTTTATCTTATGTGAGTTTGTTTTGAGATAATCAATTTACAATAATCCTTAATAATTAATTTTTAGTTTTAATTAACAAGCCATGCTTTAAAGTAAGAGAGTTGTTTTATTAGACACTTATAAAAACAAAACATTCATTAAAATATTAACTACAATGTAACATAAATAAAAACACATATAAAATATTAACCACAATGTAACGGTTGTTTTATTTTTAGCTATTAGTATTATTGTTTCATCATATAAGTTATTCTTTGATATTCATATTTAATTTATAAATATTTAATTATTTTAGGTAATATATTAAATTAAAGTTTAATATCTATGATTTATTTATAGATTCCTTAAATATTATGGCAAACTGATTCAATATAAGAGAATCTTGGACATTTTCCCGCGGATTTCCAACACAATTTTTGTGAAGAATGTGCTCATCATTGTATGCACAAAAACAAAAGCGTGTTTCAGTGTAAAAATTATATTTGCCAATGTACTTTGAATGAACTTCAATAAGCCGTTGTATTTTGTTTCGCCCATGTATAAGATAAATAATAAAATATATTAAATTGATATCCTAGTTTTGTTTTACATTTCTAACCAAATATATTGATCCACATACATGTTAACATTTTTTAGTAAGTTTTTTCTTGGGGGAATTGCTTAAAATGCCCCACAAATTGATTTTAAAGATAAAACTACCCCTCAAATTGAAAAAATGCAAAAATGCCCCTTCGTGCTAAGGAATTTACTGTTACCCTCTTATGACCCAAAAAAAAACAGAAACCGCAATTCAATTATAACCTTTACGCTGTGTTAGACTTCTATAGAGGTCTGACGCGTTAGATTATAATAGAAGTATAAATGATTTTCCTCTATCAGACTTATAGGAGAAGTCTGATACAGAATAAATTAGTAAATTTAAATTTTAAAATTATAAAAAATATGTTAAAACTTTTATATACAAAAATTAAATATAGACAATTTAGTATTATATAAATTAAAATTTCGTAAAATTGAGTCAAATTAAACATTATGTAAGGTAGAGTAAGTTCTAAACCTTAAAACATGTTTTGTAATGGAAGATTTACATATAACTTACATATAACTTTAGGGTAGGATTCATGGTTTAACAAATTTTCATTTAAAATTTTTAATTTGCACATATGTGTTAATGTGCATATATTTAACGAATTTGATGTTTCCTAAGTGTTTTGTTTAAATATTTTAACTTATTAGTGATAAATATTAGATTTGGATTTCTCAAACTTCCCCACGAAGTCTGAATTTTGGGGTTTATCAGACTTTTCAGAGAAGTCTGAGACGTATTTAAGTTGGAAATTTAAATTTAAAAATTATATAAAATAATTTGATACAAATTTGTAATACATAAATTACACATAAAATTTTTTAACGTATATAAATTAAAATTACATAAACTTTAGTCAAATTTAACCATTGAAGGTAAATTTGGTTCTAAACACCATATAGTTTGATCTTTGTTTGACATATGAAGTTGGATATCATATTTTTATATGTAGGGTTAGATTGAGAGTATGAGAAATTTTCATTAATAATGTTACATTTACATAAACTGGTTTGTGACTATGTTAAACGAGTTTGATATTTGTTATAAGTGTTCTATATAATGTGATGGTATTTAAGTAGTAATTATTAGATTTGGAGTTTCTTAAAATTCCAGGTAAATCTAGTTCAAGTATTTAGACTTCTCATGAAGTCTTATTTCAGACTGGATATGAAGTCTGAAATTTTAAAGTTTTTGAAAATTTTCACAAGAAAACTTTGAAAAAAGGTGGGAAATTTCCGCATGAAAATTTCAGAATTTCTGCTTGATTCAAAAGTTTCTTCTCAGACTTCATATGAAGTCTGATACAGAATATTTTACAATTTTAAATTGTTAAAAATCGGGGCCCGGCAAAATTTTCTTCCAATTTCTCTCCATATCCAAACATAATCTTGTAAAACAAAATAAGCCACATACACATACAACAACCAAAAAAAAATCTTCTCATTCTTCCGTCTCTCACAACCTCTCTCTCTCTCTCTCTCTCTCTCTTTTGTAAAACTCTTTCGAATTTCTCACCTAAGAAGGTTCTCAAGCTTATTCTCTCATCCGAGTTCTTATGTATGTGATTCAGCGCCGATTCTCTTTGAGCTGCGAAATCGGTGAGTGGATTTGTTCTGATTTAAGGCTTTCAAAGGTTTTTTTAACTGAAATAATTGGGAAATTGGATTCTGATTTGGTGAGGTGAAGTCTGCTTTTATCAATTGAATCTGAATATGGGTTTGAAAATATAATAAATTCTGAAGTATAGTTTCTTTACTCTCTTGATATGGACTTTTGATTATAAAATTTGACTTTCTCATTCTTTTTCAGGTGATTGGTTTAAGGTTGAGTCATATGACTCTCCAATGAGGCTGGAATTCGCGCTTTTTATGCTGCTGATGTCTCCTAACACCTCATTGATGTACGAGGAACGCGAAGTCTGAAAGTCTAATATCAGACTACAACCGAAGTCTAAGACTGAAATTTGAAAATTTAGGGTTTCTCAGACTTCCACGTAAATCTGGTTCAAGTATTTAGACTGCATATGAAGTCTGAAATTTGTAAGTTTTTAAAAAATATCACATGAAACTTTTAAAAAATGAGGGAAATTTTACCGCCTGAAAAGTTTAGAATTCCTGCTCGATTTAGAAGTTCCATCCGAGACTGCATATGAAGTCTGATCCCGGTGATTTTACAACCCTAATTGTTAAAAACCTGGTAAAATTTCCCTCCAATTTCTCTCCACCTATCTAAACATAATCTTGTAAAAAAAAAGTCATTTTCACACATGCAACACACAAACAAACAAAAATATCTTTTTGTGAACAAAACCCTAATGAACTAATTTATTTTTTTGTTTGTTTCAACAACTTCCTATTCTTTCTTTGTATTCAGTTCTATTTTTTCGTAATCTGTCATGGATGCTTAACATGCTCTGTTTATCTAGGTAGCTAATAAAGAAACAAAATTTCTCTCGATTTTGCAGCTCGTAATCTGACCGATAAACAGAGAAGAGGATTCAAGGAGATTAGGAGGGATGAAAGAGAGGTATGTGCATTTTTTATGGTTTAATTTTGTCCTCGTGACCTTCGTCTCTCTTTCAAGGAACGTGAAGTCTGAGAGTGAAATATCAGACTACAACCGAAGTCTGAGAGTGAAACTTCAACATGAAGTCTGATAGTAGACTGCTTTTGAAGTCTAAAGTCTGATACTAGATTAGATGTTTTCTCATTTTTGTAGATTTTTACTAGATGTTAGTCTTCTTATTGAACACATTGTATTGTATTAGATTATTGGTATCAAAGTTGTACACATTTACTTTTGTCTACTCAAATCAACAAGGAATTTTGTTCATTGAAAGTATACAACATCGGAAAAATGGGTCACCTTATCCTTGGAGAAAAATTTGTTAGAAAAGCCATGAGTTAAAAAAATTGGTTAGAAAACATTACCCCTTAGATTGCATAAATCAACATATGGAAAACTAAAATAATCTTAAGTGGTGGTGAATTTTCTTACATTTAGGAAAAATGGGTTATTTGTAATATCCAGACTGCCAAAGAAGTTGAATGATATGGTCGTCAAACCTCTTCTGTTGTCTGATTCTTATGAGCTAAAACCTTATAAACTTAACAAGTCCAAATGCCAAGTTTGTTCTCTCATAATCACATTAGTGATCTTATTGGAAAAATCAGCATGTAAACGCACAAGACACAAGCCATAAACTTGGTAAACCAAGAATACAAAAACAATTAAGTCACAACACAACAAAGTCAAAACCTAATATCAAACAATTTTTGAAGGAGATAGACAAATTACAATGAAACATTATAATATTTTAATTCATAAAATCTTTCCAAAATCTTATTAACTACTCAGACTTCAAACAAAGTCTAATTCTTATAGTTAAAAACCTATAAACTTAGTTACATTGTCAATTACTTAAGAAAATTGATTATCAGGTAAAGATAACACATCGTCTTGTAAAAATGATATAGACACAACATAAATAAGTACAACACATGTGAAAGCTAAAAATATTTTAAATACATTACATGTAATGTACAAACTAGGTGATTGACCCGCACACATGTGCGGCATTAGACTAATTTATGTTATTTTGAAGTTAATATAAGTTATTTGTTCGTTTTGTGTGTCAAAAATAATATGTGATAAAAGATTTGTTACGGAAAAACATTGTGTATCTTTAATATGTGATAGAAGGTGACCGGCCCGCACTCATGTGCGGATGTTATGTTATTTGGAAGTTTATCTAAGTTATTTGTTCGTTTTGTGTGTCAAAACTAATACAAGGTAAATGTGTGCGGGGTAGAAGGTGTCATGCCCGCACGCATGTGCAGATGTTATTTTATTTGAAAATTGATCTAAGTTATTTGTTCAATTTGTATGTCAAAACTAATATGTGGTATATAAAGTTTCATTCATCGTTTTATTCAAATCTCTAAATTATTACATTCATATTTTCTAAATAGGATTAAAAACAAATTAGTTTTATATTTAGCAAGTAAATGTAATTGTGTCTGCAATATGGAAAACATCATGTTAAAATGAAAGATAGGTGTAAAAACATGCACCTTGTGTGGGCACGAATAGAATTGTCCTTGTTTATTTTGCTTGATATAATATACCAAATTAACGATTTCGATTTCATCTATTATAACTAATTATTTCACATGCCTTTAACATGATATTTAAATTAATCAACATGTTTGCATGTTTTTATGTTAAGGAACCCCGTTGATGCTTCTAAGCGCAGGGTATTAGATAGATGATTTTTGTTTATTTTTATTTTTTCGGTTTTATCCGAGATTGTTATGTTGGTTTTAGGAACGGGTCTTACGGAAGTACAATTATGTTTAACAATTTCAAAAGTATTTGATATTCTTCTCAAAGAGTTTTCTATAGGACAAACCTCGAATTTTGCAAGGACTTTGATTTGTCTCGTTTACATGGAGTTGTTAAAACGAGCAGATCCGGCCCGCTTAAACATGGTTATATTTAAGACCTATTTAGCCTCATTCGTTTAAATCTGTCAAAATAACATATACCTATTTTAATCTGTTTAGATGTGTTTATAAATTTTAATTTTAGTAATTTAATACAAATTACAGAAAAAATAACTTAATATATTTCTCTATACATTTTTACTCCAATTGAATCCATATTTTCCAGCTATTTAACTCAATTTTTCTTTTTGCAAAAAATATTTAGTAAAACATTTATTTTTTGGGTTTTGCTTTTTAAAATTTTATTTTAATTTACATAGAGATGATAAAATATGCAAAACTGGCTTGTTTAGTCATGTTTATATTGAAGAAAAAAATTAGACCAATTTATATTTATTCTATTAATGTTCGGATACTTGGCAATTGGTTTATATATTAGATTTCGCCTAAAATCACTTTTCATTTATATATATAGATTAACTGGTCATTGGTTTATATATGGTAGGTTAGTGTAGCGTGCAAGCTACAAAAATTATACATTTTCTAATTTAGTGGCATTTTAAAGAAATATTGAATATCTTCTAGTAAAATTTAACAAATCTCAGTATAATCTTCCTTAAATATATTGGAAAAAAACCGAATCCTATTAAATATGAAAATTTCTTAAAATGAGGTAGAAATTTTGTGTTTGAAAAGGATTTAATAATGGCTTTTAGATTAAAAACTTAGCATTTATTAATTGTATTTAAAACCAATGATTTACATTTATTAAGATATTTTATTTTAGACCTTTCATGCATGTTTGGGTAGACTATTTTATGTTATTTGGAAGTTGATGTAAGTTATAAGTTCGTTTTGTGTGTCAAAACTAATATGTAGTAGCATGTTTTTACGGAAAAGTATCATGTTTAAATGAAGATTTTTTTTTGTGTCTTGTAAACTCTCATACCTATTTATAAAATAGGTGATGTTTTAGGTTAATTTTACATTTTTTGTAACTTTAGTAAATCTTGTGTAATCTTAGTAAATATTTTTTAAATCATAGAGATCATATATTGTTAAAGAAAGATCCTAAAACTGCTGAAGATTTAACTAATTCTTAAATTTGAAAATATAATCATCGATAACTAATTAAGTCATTCCATATAAAACTATGATTGTAAATATTTGAATATCAATATATGGTGTTGTATATTTGAAAGCATATATTGCAATACTTTGAACAAAAGATAAGAATATTTTACTCAAGATATAAAATTTAAAATATTAAATATTTTTGCTAATAAATAATCTTTTCATTCCTTGAACAACGATATCTTGAGGATCGAAAAAAATTATGGACCAATGAGTTTGTTCACATGTGTACGCACCTATGAAAAAATGCCAGAATATATAAACCGAGTTATGGAGGTTATTATAATTTGCATTATAAGAATAGTTTATTATCCTAATGGATTGAGTAATTACCTTTATGTGAATCAAGAAGCCCAAAATATATAACAAACATTATTAGAACATCATGTTTGCAGTTAGCACAATCTAACTGATTGGAAATTGATAACAAATAACATGCATATGTATTAGTCAGCTTGCATGGTAAAATATCACATATGCAATTAAAGTCATGATATTAACATTAGTATATAATGGAGAAATGATATGAATAAAAATGTTAAATATTCAAAAAAATATAAAATAAAGCACTTATATATATATATATATATATAAACTGCTATCCATCAACTTAAAATCAATTTTTGCCAACTAATTCGTTTGTTTGTTATATATCGGATCAAAGGAATTATGGGTTATACTAGATTTTCTTTTATATAAAATATTATTTTATAATTAAATTTAGATTTTTAATAGTTAATTAATAGAGGTAGGTGTTCTTTAATAGTTCATCACATATCCAGTTTTATATGTATTAAACGAAATAAACAAAACAAATAAATACAATTTAATTATACTATTTTATAATTAAATTGTATTAGTATTTAATTTTCATATCCACTTTTATTTTAAATATTATTTTTTAATTTAAATGTCATATTGTAGTTAATTTTTGAATGGTCTCTTGTTCTTTAATTGTGTTTTAGACTATTCAGGGTAATTGATTATAGTTCCAACCCCACTTATATCAAAATTTGTGAAATAAGATTAGAGTAATCATTACTATAATAAGAGAAGTGTCTCTCCTGAGACTGACAACTCAGCATTTTCAAGCTCTGTGAGGATGACACCTCAATTACTGAAAAAACTCACAAAACCAATCAAAATAAAACATATACCCACGTCACAATCCACCCGTAGGTATCCCTCATCGAAGCTTATTTACAACGATCCAAAAGCTTCTTCCTTGTCTCTTCAACTCTCTAAAAAACCCAGATCTATGCTTCGTAATTGACCTTTCGGATTCTCCTCGATCCATCCCAATCATTCTTCTCTCAGATAACCCCAAAGTCATTTTAATCGACAATATTGTAGCTTCGCCAAATACATCTGCGCAAATCGATTTGGGGACCCTGTTTTGATCACTCAAGTCGTTCCTGTGACGATATCCTCTCCTCGGAAATCGTAATCAGTGGATGAGTAAGAGAGGACAGCCCGAAAAACAGTCGGATTCGAGACTGCGAATTGTCAGATTGTCCCAATCTCACTGATTTGAAGCTTGTTGGATTGTAAGTTGTCTTGGATTTTTGTTTTGTTCACTTCAAAAATATGGTGATTCCTTATGGTAGATTGATTCTCCCACATTTTTTTTGGCAATATTTAGTGTTCCAGGTGATAGGTTTAATCCAATAGAGCAGTTAGTGTTATTGTCGCTTGATAGAGCAACTGCACTTAGAGACCTCAAGTTCAGTAGGTATTAATATTTCTGCTATTGAAGCTTTCCTTTTTATTTTAGTTTCATTTTGAGTGTTTGCTCAAAGTTAATCGACGGGTTTATAGACCCTGAAGAAACAGATTCAACATTGGAAGAGTTTGTGGACAATTGCCCCAACCTAACTTCACTATCGCTCTTACGTTTTGGGGTAGATGACAAAATAGCTGAAACTATCATTAAGGTATGGCTCTCCTCCTGCCGTTTCTTTCACTTGCTTTTCATAGAAGACGAAAAATTAAATATTGGGATGATGCTTTTTTACAGGGTTTTCCTCAACTTAAACACTTGAATCTGTCTCGAACAACTGGAATTCATGGTTACTTTTTGAGGTTAGAGTTAACTTTTTAAACGATTGATATGTTTCGTTAGCAAATTGCTTTATGGCTTAAAATTTTTGATGGGTATTATTAGGTGTGAGGAACTTAACTGCAGAGATAGTTCACTCGAGACTCTAATATTGCGCAATTGCTATGGTCTAAAGGGGGTAAAAGGATTATAACAACATAACATGTTCTTTTGTTTTTGAGTTTTGTACTGAGTTTTTAACGAGTTTTTGATCTCTATCGTCGGAAATTCAGAGAAGTTTCGATGTTTTTGAATTCAGTACTCGAGGGAGACTTCCAATCCATTCTTTACATTTTAAGTTCTTACCCTTCTTCCAACCCTTCGAGAGTATATGCTTTCTTGTGCAGACTGTATGTGAAATATCTTAGGAGTTTGGCCGAGAAGACTGATCTTGGGAGGCTAACAAGTCGTTCCATTATGAGATTTGTTGATGAGTCAATGAAGATAAGCAGCAATAAGTCGCCTTTCGATGGTATGACAAGTGTTGTTATGTGGGATACTCTGGAACGTTTCTTGGAGGTATTTATCTATTTGTTCCATAAATCTCTTTATACAACTCATTTAGCTCCAAGATTACATATTGATTTTGTTGCAAACTACAGATTGGCGCTTTTGCTTTGAGAGATACAAACATATTCAAGAGTTTTCTTGTAATGGATCCAAACAATCCAATGTCTGTTAAATCTGCGTTACGCTATTGGGGTTGTGCAATACAAGCAAGATCTCATGCTTTTGCAGCGTTTGCTATTTCTTCTTCTTTGAATCCGACAATTGAGTCAAACAGAATCCCAAAAGTTGAGTTTGTGCTGCTGCCCTTTGCTTCTACATCGGTTACATTCACTAAGAATGTCTGGATTGGGAAAAAATTCTGTTGGACAAAGAAAATTCGAGTGTCCGGAAACTGCTTTCTGGAACAGCAAGCCAAGGAAGCAGCTTAACACCACAGTAACGTTTGAGACAACAAAGAAATCAGTGACTTTGTTCATATCGGGGTTTGAAAAATCCGAAATCAAACTATACCAGGTAAAAGAACTTCTCATCTATAATGGCATAATGTGGTTGCCTGAAAATATCTTTTGTTCATTTGAAATTAAGAACTGCGAATGATTTGGTGTTTTCTTGATGAAACTGCAGTACAAAGGAGGCTCTGAGCTCTTGATCGAAGCAGGGGACCAAAGACGAGTGATTCGCTTACCGTCTGAGATTCAAGGAAAGATTGGAGAAGCCAAGTTTCTAGACAGAAGTCTCATCATCACAATGCGGTAATACATTTTAGAAGAACAAATTTGTTCTTTTTTTGTACATCAGAGATGTGTAGTTGTCACCAAAATTAAAACAAAACAAAAATTTGAAAAAGAACTCAAGAAGTCAAACATTTGGGACGATCTTGAGATGAATAAACGAGTTTCTCATTACAACTCTGATACTTGGGTAAAATAGCAGCAATTATAACACTGCCACTGATACGATCAGAGCTTGTTGTAGACTGCTTCATAGGACAACTTCCCGTCACTTTCATATGAATTCTCATCGGTGGATGCATTTACATTTTAGAATTGTAAGTTTAGTTTCATCGTTAGTTCATTTCAAGTCTCCATTTGTTTTTTTGTTTGGTCAACACAATTCTTTGTTTTTCTTATGTATTTAAATATATGTGTGTGTCCAACGGTTTGAATTGCACAATATTTTCATGGAGTGAGATCCGAATTGTCACTAGACCTAAATATTTGTTTATGTTAAGGATAAGCTTTGACCAGTATTTTGATTTTAAGTACATGATTTTGATTTAAATTTCCATGAACATTTGCTTGAACTTTGCGTTTAATATAAGTCTTCCTGCCTCGCTATTTATTCTTTTATCATAATTCATTTCTAATTTTCCCAATTATAATCATGATACTTAAACTATAAAGCAAAAATATCATAAGCCAAAAATATTCAAAAAAACTTTTACAAAAAATATTTTATATATTTTACTAGCTCATACATACATAGCATAGTCGAAGCAAACCCACTTAAAATCTTAGTAAATAAATGTATTTCTAAACTTAATGCGCGAAAACAATAAGAAATTAGCTTAAGGAATAGTAAAAAAGGTGCTAACGGTTGTGAGACACATAGATTATTACATTACAACATTTATATATTTTTATTAAAAAAAAACACATAAATTTTTTTTTTTTTAAGTCCCGCTGCGTAGCGCGGACCAATACCTAGTGCAAAGTAAATGGTGAAGCATGTTTAGTATTATCGATTATATCCTGAAGAGGGAAAGAACAACAAACGTCGCAGTTTAATATAACTGCAATAGCTGAGAACGTCACAATTCTAACTTGGAATAGTTTCTGAGCAAGAAGCATTATATCCTCTTTAGTTTCCTTCTGTTTTATACTTTACTAACACGTCTTATTCAGAGATTAAATTTGGGCTCTTCCCAGAAGATGCTCGGTATCAAGCAAGCTCTTCTTTGGCATGTAAAACACTCAGACTCACTTTTCATCGTGTCTTCTTCCTGTTGCATATCAGAAAGAATATGACCGTTGCCTGACTACAGACATATACAGAGAAGTACTTAAAGTAAGATATTTCTTGCCTTGATTATAGCATGATCATGACTTCTCCACTCAGAGTTTTGATGGGACGAAAGCTTCAAGTCTATATGGTAATACATATATTTTTTTTTTTCTAGAAATGGTAGTTTTCCCTTAATCCATGATGAGAACAAATGAAATATTAGTTTAAAGAGAAATAGCACATTTAGAACACAAAAATGAGGAAACATTCAACAGAACAAAACCTGAAAGGTTATAATGTCATTTGTATCTTCAGGCTGTATACTAATTGTGGTAAACATTATGAGAAACAAAAATAAGAATTTGAAACATTACATGCTCATAAAATGTTATTATTTTAGTAAAAACTTGAATGATCGTCACAAAATGTCGTAATCAGCAAGTACAACGAACTTGCAACTTACCATATTCCAAGTAAAAATAGCATAGAGACAGTTGTTACAATGGAAAATCCAACATCATAGTCACCTTTGTCAGATCCATAGGGATTTTTCTACAGGCACAAAAAATCCAAAAAAAAAACAAACATGATATATTTAGCAGTCATCAAGAATCACAAATATCAAATGCTATTAGAATTCCACATGATTCACCCATAATCTAAACTTAGTAACAAAACCAAAATAGAAGTGAACGATTATCATCCTAAACCCCATAGATGACATAAAAGCAAAACCAATTATTAGAGGAAACCTCAATACATGATATGACTCCTTTTGTAACATAGATAGTATCTCCTCCAAGAGGATAATGCACGTTACTGAATCCTGCAAATCAAAACCATCTTAGAAACTCTGTAAACAACCAGTATGTTTATGGGTCACCTTGACAAATCCCCATTTTCACTAACCGTTTCTTCAAGTGTGTGCTCCAATAGTTCTTGATCTCTTCTTTTTGGAAAATGAGTCTCAATCCTCGACCATTTAAACACAAAATATAGCAAACCCATAAATTTTTGGCAAAGAACCTAAGATTATTTGTTGCAAACATATTTTTGTCTATTCCACAAGTGAAAATCTTGATTAAAAATTACTAACTTTTTAGTTCTTCCACAAGGAGGTCTTCTGACTATATGCTGCAAAGCAAAAACTTCCCTTGTAGCAAGATACTCTATATACATCCTTGAGGCAAAATCTGCTATATTGACTTGTAAGCAAGCTAGAAAAAATAACACGTCAGCTAGAAAATTGGATCAAAATCTCTATGACTTTGAGTTAAAGTCTTGATTTGCTCCTCATATAATAAACAATTTAATCTTTAATAAAATTTATATATTTACCATTCCTGCCATTATACCATTTAACCTAATTCATTAAATATATAAATTCATTATTTTCTCTTCCTCCTCTTCTCTTCTACGACATCTCCTCCTCTCCTCCTTTTTTTGTTCTTCACTCCTTTGCTCCTTTTTCTTCCATCTTCTTCTCTTCATTTTTCTTGTTCTTTGCTTTTCTCTTTCTTTCTTCTTTGCTTTTTTTTCTTCTCCTCCTTTTTGAATTTTCGTCTTCGATTTTATTCTTATTCTCCTTCTTGTTCTTTGTTTACAGATCTAGACATTTGAACGAGATTTAGATCTGGATTTTCTTCTTCGATTTTATGCCCATTTTATTCTTATTCCATCTTCTTCTCTTTAGATCTATATTATATCTACAGATCTGAACGAAATTTATAGATCTGATAGAGATCTACAAACATTTGCTTTCTCAATTTCTTCTTCTTTACATTAACATATCGAGATTTCCTTCTTCTTCAATTTACAGATCTGACCTCTTCAAATTTTTGTTTGTTTGGTTCATCTACAAAAAAAAAAAAAAAAAGTTTCATCTATAGATCTAGCGATTACTTTTATTTTCTTTATCATCTGTAGATCTGACGATTTTCTCTGTATTTTTTTGTAATTGCTTTGATTTTCTCTATGTTATCTACAAAATTGGACGAAAAGAGGAGAAGAACGAGAAGGAGACAACACAATAGTTATACTATGTTATACCAAAATTTCGGTATAACTTAGTATAATTGTTGGTGATGGTACAAATTCGCCGATACAATTATGCTAAGTTGTACTTTTACTAGATAATTATACTTAGTTGTGCCAATATCTCGTGCAACTTAGTATAACTCAGTATAACTATCCATTTGTACTCAGTTGAACCAAGTTGTACCATTACGAATTTGTACACAGTTGAACCAAGTTGTACCATTACGAATTTGTACTAAGTTGAACCAAGTTGTACTATTACGATTTTATACTTAGTTAAACCAAGTTGTATCATTACGAATTTATACTGAGTTGACCCAAGTTGTACCATTACAAATTTATACTCAGTTGAACCAAGTTGTACCATTACGAATTTGTTTTGAAATTAAAAAATCTGAAATCTGAAATCCAAAATTCAAAATTCAAAATTTGAAATCTGAAATCTGAAATCTGAAATTTGAGCTCTAAATTTTAAATTTTGAAATTTGAAATATTAAATTTTAAATTAAAATTAATATAAAATTGCGTAGGAGAAAATTAGAATTACATTATTCCATTAAAAGTAGAGAGTATGAGAGATTAGGGGAGAGTGTGACAGTCTTTGACTTTGAGTCAAAGATCATCTGAGAATTGTCCTTCTATTTAAATTTCCACGCTTTGAACAACAAAGCAGAATATGAGGCTCTAATTTCCGGGTTAAGGTTAGCTCATGCACTCAAATTCAAAACATACAAGCGTTCTGCGATTCTCAGTTAGTCGCAACCCAGTACATCGGAGAATTTGAAACAAGAGATGAAAGAATGGAGGCGTACCTGAAGATCGTTGGAGTCTTGTACCTGCTCAAGAACTTCAAATTGAACTGATTCCTCGGGGAGAAAATGCCCCAGCTGACGCATTAGCAGCCTTGCCTCGACGTACGAACCCGGCTTGAAGCGGATCATTTCAATAGACTTCATCAAGCATCCGAGTATCGAAAACTTCAGAACCGTCAACCTGGTTTATCCACCCGAAAAAGATGATAATAACGAAGAAAATCCTCCACCAAAAGAGGACAATGCAGAAGCAGACATACGTCACGAAGGAGAATATGGCTACGACAAAGAATGGAATGGAGCAATTCTCGTATACATCATGGATGGCAAACTTTCCGAAAATAAATGGGAAGCTAGTAAAATAAAAGTGTAGACCGCTCATTACGTTTTGATGGACGAAAACGTTTACAAGAGGAGACTGTTTGGGCCTCTAATATCTTGCGTCGAAGGAAGAGAAGCAAGGCAATCATGGAAGAAGTTCACAACGGTTTGTGCGAAAACCATTCAGTAGGTAGAGCTTTGGCGATCAAAATCAAGCGTCACAGATACTTTTGGCCAACGATGGTCAAAGACTGTGAGAAGTTTTCTCGGAAATGTGAAAAATGCCAGAGACACGCTTCGACTATCCATCAACCATTCGAGCTGCTTTCGTAAATCTCAGGACCATATCATTTCATGCGCTGCTTGATGGATATAATAGCCCTGCTTCACCGATTCAAACATAAGCAATTCATTCTCTTCCTAACTGACTACTTCTCGAAATTGATTGAAGAGGAATCTTACGCGGGCATCAAAGACGCCCAAGTTGAAAATTTTGTATGGAAGAATATCATATGCATGCATGGGGCGCCTTAAGAAATTGTCACAGGAAACGGCTCGCAGTTCATCTCAATGCGTTTCGAAGCTTTTTGCGAAAAGTGGAAGATACAATTACAAAAGTCCACTCCGCGTTATTCCCAAGGTAACAGACAAGCTGAAGTTGCTAACAAGACAATCCTTGACGGATTGAAGAAAAGGCTCAACGAAAAGAAGGGACTATGGGAAGATGAGTTAGAAGGAGTCCTTGGGTCCCATCAGACAACACCCCGACGAAGAACATGCGAAACACAATTCACACTCATTTATGGAGCAGAATGCCTAATCCCAGCCGAGGTACCGTTCCTGGGAGTACGCCGCAGGTTGCTCCCTTGGAAAGAAGGATTAAATCACCCAATGTTTCTCGACGAACTAGACCTGATCAACGAACGACGTGATCATACATTAATCTGCATCCAAAAATACCCGCAAGCAACCTCCAAATATTACAACTCTAAAGTCTGTAGCCAAAGGTTCTGCAAAGGTGACCTAGTCCTACAAAAAGTATTTAAGAACACCGAAGAACGAAATGCAGGCAAACTGGGAGCAAACTGGGAAGGACCATACATAGTTACAAAAAAGGTTCGCCCTGGAGCGTACGAGTAAACCAACATGGACGACGTTAAGGTTCCAAGGAGTTTGAATACAATGCACATGAAGAAATACTATCACTAAGACTCTAGAACGTCTAAAAAAACTTGAACTACAGGACGGCTTGATCCCCGAAAGGGGTACGTAGGCAGCTGATCCTTTGATCGGTTCACCTGTCCCCCCACTCAAAAGGGGGGCGGGAGTGGGTCCGTATATAATTATACATGCGCATCAGAAATTCAGAAATTTTTGAAACAAAATCTGGACTCAATGCAACTTTCTCCGAGATTCCCACTCAACATCTCATAACGAGGGGGGGGGGGTTTTACTAGGAAAATCCGAGCACACAATGCTGCTTGGAAAATCTAAGCATGCAAGGCTGTTCGGAAAATACGATCACGCAAGGCTGCTCAGAAAATCCAAGCATGCAAGGCTGCTTGTAAAATGCGAGCACGCAAGCCTGGTCAGAAAATATGTGCATGCACACTGCTCAACTAGCGAAAAACTTGCTTGCTTGCTCGTTAGGCTAGCTTCAAGACGTACTCGGACAATCCACTCCGGGCATTCATCCCGTGAAACACTTCATTCGGTACTCAAGAGGCTCGGCTCACCAGATCACGACCATGTAGATCGACGCCTCCGCAAACGATCAGCTCCTAGATCATACCCTCGGAGTTGTACGCTAAACGAAAAACGACTTTCATTTGATTTACATGTCTTACAAGAAAATTTAAAATTCGAACTTCGAAACATAGAAAACCGATTCAATTCAGTAAAATGTCATATCATTCCAAGTCAAGTATAGTGCGTTTTCATTTTTTCTCAAAATTCTCTATCTCGTCTGTTGCTGGCCACAACACACGAACAAACGCATCCTTAACGGATACTAACCAACATATCCTATATGGAATGAGGTTCTATTACATCCTCAACCGGATAAAACTGCGCTATACAAATTCTGACCGAGTATAGCTTGGTCTAATATCCGCTAGGTATACCTTAGTTGATATCTTTATTAGTTTGCTATCGAAAACGGGAATATAAGTCGAGATGTCTAGCAAAGTCCCAAACTCGAAGTAAATTGCTAAACCTAGTAACTGCTTACCACACTTTTCAACGACGGAGCATACCTTGGTATAACGTCCGCTAGGTATATCCTAGCAGATATTCGTTTGTAGGTTACTCTGAAACAAATCCGTAAGTGGAGTATATCTCGCTACCCTGCAAACTTGGAGTATAACTCGAAACCCAGTAAGACGCTTCCGAGCACAGTGGTCTTAATCCTCACAGGTTCGTAAGTTGAGTATACCTCGCTAACCTTCGAACTCAACTCAAAACCAAGTAAGACGCTTCCGACCACACTGGTCTTAATCATCATGGGTCCATCAGTCAAGTATATCTCGCCAACCTTCTAATCAAAAACTTAATTCCAAACCCAGTTAAACGCTTCCGATCACACCGGTCTTAATCATCATAGGTCTGTAGTCGTGTATACCTCGCCAACCTTCCAAGTAACGAGTATATCTCGCTAACCTCTAAACTCGGAATATAACCCAAAACGCTTCCAAGCGCAACAATCCCGAACAATATGATCTAAGGATAGAGGATAGAACGCTAAGACGAAATCACATTTCTCTCCGAGAACTATACAAAACTACTCGGAAAGTCTTCATGCAATATGGAACCAACTCAGACAGCTTATACGAAGCTAATGTAGGAGGTTTTCTTCTGACAAAATCTGCTCAACTTTTTCGCGTCAATCGGCTTAACATAAGCTCGTTCACTCGACTGCTTGAAAGTTTAGACCATTCCATAAGGCTCAACCAATTCTATCAAAACCAAACCCTGCTCAGAAGATCCGAGAAGACTTTCTCGAAAAATCTGACCAGACATGTTCGGAAGATCCGAGCAGGCATGCTCGGAAAATCTGTTCAGATTGATTCAGACGACTCGATGCAATGTCTTTCTAAAAACTCATCACATTCTTAAACATGACCAGTTCGCGATTCAACGCATTTTATTGACTGTTTTCTCCAAGTCAAACTTGGAAACAGCGGCAAGAAACCGACAATGGATTTCCAAACATCCAAAAATGGGTATTAAAACTTGGAAAACAGGTTTTAAAATAAACGAAACTTCCCATTCATAAAACGAACCAATGTAAAGATTTCAGCGACATACGAGCACGCAAGGCTGGTCGGAAAATATGTGTATGCACACTGCTCAACTAGCGGAAAACTTGCTTGCTTGCTCGTTAAGCTAGCTTCAAGACGTACTCGGACAATCCACTCTGGGCATTCAACCTGTGAAACACTTCATTCGGTACTCAAGAGGCTCGGCTCACCAGATCACGACCATGTAGATCGACGCCTCCGCAAACGCTCAGCACCTAGATCATACCCTCGGAGTTGTGCGCTAAACGAAAAACGACTTTCTTTTTACTGTCATATGATTTACATGTCTTACAAGCAAATTTAAAATTCGAACTTCGAAACATAGAAAAACTGATTCAATTCAGTAAAATGTCATATCATTCCAAGTCAAGTATAGTGCGTTTTCATTTTTTTCTCAAAAATCTCTATCTCGTCTGTTGCTGGCCACAACACACGAACAAACGCTTCCTTAACGGATTCTAACCAACATATCCTATATGGATTGAGGTTCTATTACATCCTCCAAACGGATAAAAGCGCCCTATACCAATTCTGACCGAGTATGGCTTGGTCTAGTAACCGCTAGGTATACCTTAGTTGATATATGTATTAGTTTGCTATCGACAATGGGAATATAAGTCGAGATGTCTCGCAAAGTCCCAAACTCGAAGTAAATTGCTAAACCTAGTAAACTCTACTTACCTCACTTTTCAACGACGTCTAAACCAAGAATACCTTGGTCTAATATCCACTATGTATATCCTAGTTGATATTTATATCGATTTTTCATCGACAACGAAAATGTAAGTCGATATGTCTCGCAAAATACCAAACTTAAAGTAAACCTCTAAACCCAGTAAACACTGCTTAGCACACTGGTCTATGATGTCTCGATGGAGCATACCTTGGTATAACATCCGCTAGGTATATCCTAGCCGATATTCATTTATAGGTTACTACCGGAAAAAAACCGTAAGTGGAGTATATCTCTCTGGCTTACAAACTTGGAGGATACCTTGAAACCCATTAAGACGCTTCCGCGCACAGTGGTCTTAATCCTCATAGGTCCGTAAGTCGAGTATACCTCACTAACCTTCGAACTCAACTCAAAACCCAGTAAAACGCTTTCGCCCACACTGGGCTTAATCATCATGGGTCTATAAATCAAGTATATCTCGCCAACCTTGTAATCAAAAACTTAATTCCAAACCCAGTTAAACGCTTCCGATCACACTGGTCTTAATCATCATAGGTCTGTAAGTCGTGTATACCTCGCCAACCTTCTAAGTAACGAGTATGTCTCGCTAACCTCTAAACTCGGAATATAACCCAAAACGCTTCCAAGCGCAACAATCCCAAACAATATGATCAAAGCATAGAGGATAGAATGCTAAGACGAAATCACATTTCTCTCCGAGAACTATACAAAACTACTCGGAAAGTCTTCATGCAATACGTAACCAACTCAGACAGCTTATACAAAACTTATGTGGGAGGTTTTCTTCTGACAAATTCTGCTCAACGTTTTCGTGTCAATCGGCATAACATAAGCTCGTTCACTCGACTACTCGAAAGTTCACACCACTCTAGAAGGCTCGACCAATTCTCTCAAAACCAAACCCTGCTCAGAAGATCTGAGAAGACTTGCTCGGAAAATCTGACCAGACATGTTCGAAAGATCCGAGCAGGCATGCTCGGAAAATCTGTTCAGATTGACTCAGATGACCCAATGCAATGTCTTTCTCAAAACGCATCACATTCTTAAACATGACCGGTTCGCGATTCAACGCATTTTATTGACTGTTTTCTCCGAGTCAAACTTGGAAACAGCGGCGAGAAACCGACAATGGATTTCCAAACATCCAAAAATGGGTATTAAAACATGGAAAACAAGTTTTAAAATAAACACAACTTCCCATTCATAAAACGAACCAAGGTAAAGAGTTCAGCGACATTCGAAATACAAAGCAACGATTAGGAGATAAACGGCACAGACAAACTCGACACTCAGAAATTGGAGCCGTACGCATGGGATACGTCGGGCGACGCCACATCATCTTGAAATGACGTATCCCATTGCGACGGCTTGCCGGAATCTCTTGAAAAGGGGGAATGGTCGAATTAGCCTTCAGCCTCGGCCATCAGAGGTTTCGAACATCTGAGGATTATGCTCCTTCAGCCCAGCGGTAATCTCGATATCTCTTCGTTTCGGTGTAATAGCTGTGCGTTTTCTTAGACGCAAGGAGCTTGGAGAAAACTCCACGACGCTTGGTGAGACGGGATGCGATTTTCTCGAACAGCCCCTTCTTCCCTTTCTTAGACACCTCTTTCAAGGCGGCTTCAAGGGAAGACTTCTCTTCTGCAAGTTGGATTTTCAAAGCTTCGGCATCAATAGGGGCTTGCACCGTTTCATTATCAACTGAACGCCGCGCCTCCCCAAACTCGGTGATTTTACCCTTGTACATGGTTCTCAACTCTGAAAGGGAGCTCTCCAATTTCTGTTTATCGACAGAATGCATGTGCAGCAATGTCTTGGCCTCGCGGATATCCTTCTCCAACTCAGCGGCGTGGCTTTTGACTGACGCCAAGGCCTGCGATAAAAAGAGAATTAACAATTGGACTGTTTAGGTCGAAAAAGGGAGATACCTATCACTTTATAGGAAAAGGCATTAACCTTCAAAATGTCTTGGCCTGCAAAGGTAAGCCAACTACCGGAGACCATGTTCTCGTATTGGACAGAGGCATCACCCGGATGCGACACTCCCGAGCAAAACCTCGCTACCTCGGAGTCATTATCGTATATGGGACTGCCAACTCTTGGACCACTCCTGATCGGTCCCGACTCAGACCGAGGAACCTCGGTGTCGATGTCACGCGCCTTCCTTATCAGCTTCTGTTTCGTTTTGGATGCGAGACTCTGAGCCGGCAGTCCTGATACCGGTCCCATAGGTATCTTGGGAACGGTCATACTTTGGACAGTCTCCATTCCGCCCACAGAAACGGAGGTGCTTTAGTCAAGTACCGGATCCTGCACGCTCTCATGGTTGTTCCCGAGCACGCGGCCGCTTGCTCTTCATTTCTCTGTCTCCGTTCTTCTTCTGCCGCCCTTTTCTGGGCTTTCACAATTTCACGTTCAGACAACGGAAGAGACAATCTCCTAGCTTTATGATTGGTGATAGCTTACTCGAACAGATGAGAAACCGATTTTTTACGAGCCGTACAACCCGAGACAACTATTACACAAGTATTGATAAGCTCGGCTTATCCCACTTGGAGACCATAGCGAATATTTTTCATGATATTCCGTCTCCTATCTTTACATCGTACTTGTTGTTTCCGCAAACCTATCTTCGGTCACTCCGAACTTCGGTGAACTGTAACGAGATTATTCGGTCAATTTCTGTTAGCATCAAAGGAAAGAACGTCTGAATCGAAACTCTCAACCAATTATTTTTTCCTCGACTGCTTAAATCTCGTCATCGTCACATTCGAGCCTGACGAGCTGGGGGCTAACTGTTGGGGTTAAAATCCCCCTCGACAAAATCAATAGTCAAAAACAGATTGAGCAATCGCACAAAGCCATTTTCCACATAAACGACACTTTGCATGGAAGATGTTTCATCTGAATAACGTTCGTGTAAAGCATACAAAATCACTTAGCCGAACTTCCGAACAATCAGACTGCTCAGATAAATTGCACAGACATGCATCAATCAATATAATCTACGGGCAAGCTCAAACGCTCAAACGAGCTGCTCGGAAGAGCCGAGCAGGCCAAGCTGCTCAGAAATTTCGAGCAGCTACAATCCGAGCACATTCCCTCAAATTTTTCTAGCACAACGCACTCCCTTGGAAGTTCCTATCAGAAGATACTTTCTCAGAAGTTCGGAGAAGATCATACTTCCTCGGAAGTTCCAAGAAGATCATACTTCCTTGGAAGTTCCGAGAAGATCATACTTGCTCGGAAGTTTTGACCAGAACATACTTTCTCGGAAGTTCCAAGCAGAACATACTTCCTCGGAAGTTTCGAGCATAACATATTTCCCGAATCTTATGAACGGACACTTTGCTTAGATTAACTGCTCGGACAATCCTAGCACATTCCCTCGGATTTTCCGAGCATAACGCACTCCCTCAGAAGTTTTGAAAAGAACATACTTCCTTGGAAGTTCCGAGTAGAACATACTTCCTCGGAAGTTCCGAGTAGAACATACTTCCTCGGAAGTTCCAAGCAGAACATATTTCTCGAATCTTCCGAACGGACACTTTGCTGAGACTAACTGCTCGGACACTCACTAATTTCTTCCTCGAGTGCCTGACTAGGAGCCACCCATCTTCGTAACGATAACTCACTCACAACTAGCCATTGACAGAATCGCCAAATAAGCTATACGAAATACGACCTTGGGCCGAAGCCACAAGGTTTGTATTCTATAGACTTTGGGCTGGACTTAGAAGACTTATAGTCAAATGGACTCAGATCATCCCTTTTCTGCCCATTCGAAAGATGAAGTTAAGGCGCAGAAAGATAAATACTAAAATGGAAAGATAAACTCGAAGAAGAAAAGAGTAAGATAAATCCGAGAAAAAAGGAAATCCGAACGGAAATGGAATATGCGATAACCAGAAGATCACCGAAAATATTGCAGGTGAATATCTTCTATCCGACTCGCCGCCACTTTATAGGACAAATGACTTCCTATGATCGATTTATTTGAAAACCCTAGCAAAAATACTTAGATTTATCATTGGCTCTTACGCTTTGTACTTTGTTTTCTGTCAAACATATCAATAAAACTATTCTCCAAATTTCTTTTCTCCTCGTTTAGATTAGAATCTTTAGTTCCCTAAAATTTACTCTACAAGAATCGACCGTGCGAGTTTTGACTCTCACATACCAAAACAAGTTTTTGTTTCTCAAAAATCTTAAAAACTGAGAGAAAGCGAGAGAGAAAAAGGAGAGAGAGAGGGTAAAGGCGAAAAGATAGATATAGAGAGAGAGAGAGAGAGAGAGAGAGAGAGAGAGAGAGAGAGAGAGAGAGAGAGAGAGAGAGAGAGAGAGAGAGAGAGAGAGAGAGAGAGAGAGAGAGAGAGATAGATAGATAGAGAGAGAGAGAGAGAGAGATTTTTGCATTATGTTATCATACAGTTTGTAGGATTGAATCCACAATTTCTTAGAGCTAACCGAGGAACCAAGAATTAGGAAAACCAAATATTGGTAAAATATTTGAGAAATTTAAAATAAACATGGAACTAAGAGTGTAACACCTCGACCGTCACACTCCGTGGGCATCACAACTATTCTCTTGTCCCAAGGGCCCACCCTTGTGCGACAGCTGGATTGTTAATTTGTGTGGTTGGAAAGACTTGTTTTATGTCTTTGCAATCACCACACGATCTTTCCCCGTACTTTGTCCTCACTCGCACGATATCACGAATCACTTCCCGATAGGTCACCCATCCCTCAAATTATCCAGCACAAGAATGCTTAACAATTAAGTTCTCTCTCGTTAAGTGACCAAAAAGATAAATGCACTTTGGTGACATAGGTAACCAAATCAATTCTTTTAAGCTTCTCCGCATATACCACAAACCGAGATATTACAAAGGAATTTTTTCAAACTAAATGAAGTTTTTTACCCAACAATATCTTATTTATCATATCTTAAAATTATATTTATACTTTTTATCTTATGTGAGTTTGACTTGAGATAATCAATTTACACTAATATATAATAATTACTTTTAATTTTTAATTAACAAGTCATGCATTATATGAATAGAGTTATTTTATGAGTACCAAAAAAAATATTTTGAAACAGAGAGAAGAGACTAGAGAGAAAAATGAGAAAATAGGGTATATGAGAAGACAGAGACAACAAAGTAGAGAGACGGAGAGAGGGATAAAAAAAAGAGAGAAAGAGAGAGATATGGTTGGAGGGCATTTTTACTTTTATTAAATCCAAAGTGCTCATTTGTGTAATTAAAAACTCTCAAGTGTCTTTGGGTATAATAAAATGGTCATTTTATTGTGTATAATTGATTAGTTGCTTCTCCTTTTGTTTACAAACAGTAAGAAAAGTTAAGGATCAGACATAGTTTCTTGAGATTACTCCCAAATGCATTTATACATATTGAAATTACAAACTAAAACACTTCCCATTTCAATGGCATATCTACACTTAATGTCGAAACTAACCCTATACGTCTTTCTTCTTTTTCTCTCTCCCTATCTCTCTCGTAGAGAAATATCTTTCTTACTCTTATTTTTATCTCACTTATTTTTCTTCTATTTACACAAAATTAAATATATTTTCTTGGTTTTTGAGAAAAAAAAAATAATTTTTGGTACTATAAGTGATAATTATTCAATATTATGGGACATGTTCTAATATATTTCTAATTTTTGGATCAAATTCGGTGGATGTAAAATAATTATTGCACGAATGGTAGATATAATTCAAATCTAATCTATTAATATAGAGTGGATGCGTATGTTTGAATGATATAATATTGTGGAAAGAGCATTTACGGGTAACATGAACAAAGTAGCAAGGATAAGTGTTCGATGTGGACATAATTTTAATGTATGATCGCAATTTTCAGTTATTTATGAGATTTTGATTTCAATTTTACTGAAACACCCTTGATTTCTCTAGCACTACAAGGTTACAATGGATGTATTCGTAGGAAGCATATTCAAGATATATGTCTAGTCTTTACCAAGTTAGTTTCCATGATGGAAATCATATTGTAGACTGACCATTTACAAACAACGTGAAAAAGTATCATGGACACATGGCCACTCGCGAAAGGAGAAGCAAAGCATCCGTTTATCTCCCAAAGACACATGTCCACTCGCGAAAGGAGAAGCAAAGCATCCTTTTATCTCCCAAAGACACATGTCAATTGCGAAAGGCCATACCCTCGGCGTTTCAGTTCACGATTGGGTTTCCAAGAAAATGCGTGGAAAACTCCTCTGGACTAAGCCCCTAAGCGTCCTTTTTCATTTATAGAGCTCAATTAATACGCCAAAGTCAAATCGATAGTAAGACATGCCGTTTGCGAAAAGCTAAGAAGAAGGGTCATTAGTTCGTCTGATAAGGACGGGTTGATTCGAGATACAACCAATTCAGTTTACCCTAATCACCACCACATTCACCAAAATAATATGGGGGAGGCAATTGTTGGTGGTGGGCTGATCATCCCCTGTTTCAGGAACTTGGCCCACAAGAAAGAGATTGTATACCAAAATATGGGCCCATAAAATCCTGTTAAGCCTAGCAAACTCATTATCGCCTCTTACGCTAGAAAGGGATAAGACGACACATGTGCACCGTCCATAGTACCAGAACTAGGATAGCATCATCATTATGTACAAACCGACATACTCATTCAGTATTTAATGAAGTTGTGTGATAGCATCCTCCGCAAGCTACAAAGGTTAGGTATATGAATCCCTATAATCAAGAAGAAAAAACACACTATAAATTCAAGGGACTCTGAAACAAAGAGAGGACATTCAATTCTAGGTAGAGATATACCCATAAAGGTTATAAGCTACATTTTTAGTTGTTTTTCCGACCTTTGTCGAGACCCTTTTAAGTCCTCTTTGTAACCTTACTTCCTTCTCTTGTGAATCTATCAAATTTTAACATGTTTTCTCGTATCAATACATTCTTTCGACCTATTTCTCATAAACTACTGTCTTATCGAACGGAGGATTTCTCGATACCTCGACGCCACATAAAAATCACGTCACTCACTCTATCACTAAATATATTACATTAATACCCTTTTGTTAAGTTCCCCTTCAAGAAAAACCATAATCTTGGAGCTAAGTTTACGTAAGTCATTGTTGGAACTTGCAGAGACCTTTGTTCTAGGACTCGGATGATTGAGCATGTATGATATGTGATATGGAAATTCATAAAAATTCTAGGACTCGTAGATAACGACTTACTAGGAATTCAGACTACTCCACTGCATGTATATTGAAAAACGACTTACTCGGAGATCAGACTACTGCAATGCATGGATATTACCGATTCATATCTGCTTTACTTCTTCGTGGCAAGTGTCTTCATTGCCATTTAGTTTGGGTACAATAGCAAATGACTAAAACCTCAAAATAGGTAGCTTTTTGCATTATGTTATCATTAATTTTGTAGGATTAAACGAACAATTTCTTAGAGCCAACCAAGCGACCAAGAATTAGGAAAACCAAATGTCTGTATAAGATTTGAGAAATTTAAAATAAACATGGCACTAAGAGTGTAAAGCCCCGGCCCCCACCGTCCGTGGTTTCTACGCCTGCTGTCTCGACTCATGGGCGCACCTTCGTCTGACGGCCAAATTGTTAATTTGGGAGGCTTTAAAGACTTATTTATTGTCTGCAATCACCACGCGATCTTTTCAATATTATCTTTTTTTGGCTTGAGAACATCACAGCCATAACTCAATTAGAAACAAAATACAAAATATTATTGAAAATATCAATTTCGGAAATGAAAACGGTCGTTTTATTTTATCTATTACCATTCTTGTTTCATCATGTAAGTTATTCTTCGATAGTTATAATAAATATATAAATATTTAATTGTTTTTAAGTAATATATTAATAATGTTTAATATCTCTAATTTATCTATAGGCCCCTCAAAATATTATGACAAATTTTATGTCACAAGGGAAAGCTCTGTCCCTCAGTGATGCAATCAAGCCTGCAACTGATTCAATATAAGATAATCTTGGACATTCTCCCGCAGATTTTGAACATGGATTTTGTCAAGAATGTGCTCATCATTATATGCATAAAAATAAGAGTGTGTTTCAGTGTAAAAAAATTATTTGTCGATGTACTTTGCAAGAACTTTAATAAGCCATTGTATGTTTTTTTGCCTGTTTATAAAATAAAACATACAATATGCTAAATTGATATACTAGTTTTTGTTATACAGTTTAACCAAATATATTGATCCACATGCATGTTAATATTTTTTAACATAAATTCTTTTCTTTACATGACTGAAATCTTTTTTTCTAAAATTACGCAGAATTATAAATATATCATAGCAAATTGATCCATTTACGTGACAAAATACACCATGACTTCCGTTTTGACCCAACACAACGAAATTCCACTTTCAAAAAGTGTATTTTTATATTCATGAGGTTTTGTTAATGGCTTTTTGTTGGAAATATGATTACCACTCCTCTTACATTCCGACCTAAAAACCTCAAAGCATATATACCACGAGTTCAGTCCACAAGCGATGAAGTTAGCCTACATAGATACGTATATATGAAGACGAGCTCAAAAAGGAAAGGAATTTAAGGATCTTTGAAAACGAAAGAAATTTTAGGATCACTGAAAATGAAAGAGAATCTTGCGAGATTCACTGGGTTTGAATCATATGTACCATTCTTGCCACAAACTTTTTAGGTCCATTAAAATTGATCCAAAGTTACAAAATATATCAAAATTGGTGTCTTAATATAGAGAAAAATTTATAAACTTCTAGTACCAAAAAAATCTGAGAGAGAGAGAGAGAGGGAGAAAGAGAGAGGTTTTTGCATTATGTTATCATACATTTTGTAGGATTGAATCCACTATTTCTTAGAGACAACCAAGGAACCAGAATTAGAAAAACCAAATATTGGTAAAAGATTTGATAAATTCAAAATAGACATGGAACTAAGAGTGTAACACCCCGACCAACACACTCCGTGGGCACCACACCTATTCTCTCGTCCTAAAGGGCCCACCCTTGTGCGACAGCTGGATTGTTAATCCTTGAGGCTGGAAAGACTTGTTTTATGTCTTTGCAATCACCAAACGATATTTCCCTGTGCTTTTTCCTCACTCGCACGATACCACGAATCACTTCCTGATAGGTCACTCATCCTTCAAATTCTCCAACACAAGAATGCTTAACAATTAAGTTCTCTATGGGTAAGTGACCAAAAAGATAAATGCACTTTGGTGACATAGGTAGCCATATAAATTCTTTTAAGCTTCTCTACATATACCACAAACCGAGATATTTCAAAGAAAATTTTTCAAACTAAATGAAGTTTTTTACCCAAAAATGTATAATTTATCATACCTTAAAATTATATTTATACGTTTTATCTTATGTGAGTTTGACTTGAGAAATCAAGTTACAAAAATATATAATAATTAATTTTAAGTTTTAGTTAACAAGTCATGCTTTAAAAGAAGAAAGTTATTTTATAAGACATTTATAAAATCAATATGTTCATAAAAATATGAACTACAATGTAACAAAAATAAAAATCTATATAAATATGATCCCTTTATGGCTTGAGAACACCACAACCATAACTCAATTTGAAACAAAAAATTCAATAGTTTTTTTAAATATTATTGAAATTTTTATTTAGTAAAATTAAAACAACTATTATATTTTTAGATATTACCATTCTTGTTTCTTTATGTAAGTTATTCTTCGATAGTTATATTAAAATAATAATTATTTAATTATTTAAATAATATATTTAATTTAAGTTTAATATCTATGATTTATCTACAGGTCCCTCAAATATTGTGACAAATTTTAAGTCACAAGAGAATTTTGGACATTCACCCGCAGATTTCGAACATGATTTTTTTTCAAGAATGTGCTCATCATTGTATGCATAAAAACAAGAGTGTGTTTCAGTGGAAAAAAAATATATTTGTTGATGTACTTTGCAAGAACTTCAATAAGCTATTATATTTTGTTTCTCCCATTATAAAATAAAACATAGAATATACTAAATTGATATCCTAGTTTTGTTATAAATTTTTAACCAAATATATTGATCCACATGCATGTTAACATTTTTAACCTAAAGTTTTTTCTTCACTTGACTTAAACCGTTTTTTTCTTCCTAAAGTTACTCAGAAATTTAAATATCTCATTGATATGTTCAGAGTTTAATTCCCTAAGTTAACACAGCAAGTGCACAAGACAATTCTAGTATCTAGGGGTCGAACCATAGAGACTCAAGACTCTTACGATAGACTATAGAACGTTAAGTTAAGCTAGGCGATGCAAATCAGAAATAATAAAAACTAAAGCAGAAAGTAAATCAATAGCAAATTCGGTTTTGTTTCACAAGTACTAAAATCGTCAAGTCTAGAGAGTTCTCAGGAAATCAAACAAGCAAATCAGTTATCAGTCAGGATCAAATTAAGCACGGTTATAGAACTCAAACACATATATAGAACTAACCAACTTTCGTTGCGAGAATTCTCTAAGTCTAATTAGTAGAAACCCAAATTTCTTTTCAATCCTAAGTGATTAAACTATCTTTAAGTGCAGGTTCGATTTGTTCACAATTCAATTAAACCAAATTTTTTTGCAGATAATTAAATTGCTCAACCTAAATAGTTCAGATCTAAATTACACTTTCGTGTCAATTTATAAACCTAAAGTCTAGATTCTAAGTGATCAGATTAGAAGCTAGTATTAAGCACAATTCAGGTTGAAGAACTAATCAAGTTATGAATCCTTAACTGATAAATCAATCTAGCAAGTCATGAAATCCCTAACGAGAATCCCTAAACCTAAATATGAATCTACTCAGACATGATCAATGAAACAGAAATCAATGAATAAATAGATTGCATATAAATAATGAGTAGAGAAACAAAGTGGTTCGAAATCTTCTCCAAAAGCAGTACAAGAACGATCAGCCTCAAGCTTTCTCTCTCTCAATAGCTAAAAGTATGAATGTGTGTTCTAAACAAAACACCCAAAACCTAATTATAAAGTGCTAATCACGTCTTGGGCTCTTTTGTAAATACTGGAACTTTCTGGGGCAGAACTGCAAATCTCCAAAGTCTTTATTAATGTGCTGGCGCGGGGTTGCATCGATCGATGCCAAAGATGCAACGATCGTTGCAACGGTCGATCAGACTTGGTGAAATTAGCTCCTCACGGCTTTTGCTCCAAAACTTGTCCCATTAGCTCCAATATCTTCCAAAATCCTCCAAACGTGCATGTACCTAATAAACACCTGTAATGACTCGAAAGACACGACAAAAGACTCGAATATGTACTTATATCATGGCTTAAAACAGGTAAAAATCATGATATATCAATCATAGCAAATTGGTCAATTTAAGTGATAAAATACACCTTGAATTCCGTTTTAACCCAACCCAACGCAACAAAATTTCACTTTCAAAAAGTGTAATTTTGTATCTGTGCGTTTTTAATGGCTTATAAGTATGATTAACACTCCTCTTACATTCCGGTCCGAAAACCACAAAGCATATATACCAGGAGTTTGTTCCACAAGAAAAGAATTTAGCCCACAGAGATACGTGTATATGAAGATGAGATCCAAAAGGAAAGAAATCTAAGTCGATTTCTAATGAAAGAGAATCCTATGAAATTCACTGGGTTTGAATCATATGTACCATTCAGGCCGAAAATTTTTTATATCCGTAAGAATTGATCAAAAGTTACAAAAATCTATCAGAATTTGTGTCATAATATTGAGAGAAAAAACTATAAATTCTAGTACCAAAAATAAATATTTTTTGTTTCTCAAAATCTTATAAACTGAGAGAGAGAGAGAGAGAGAGAGAGAGAGAGAGAGAGAGAGAGAGAGAGAGAGAGAGAGAGAGAGAGAGAGAGAGAGAGAGAGAGAGAGAGAGAGAGAGAGAGAGAGGATACATGTGAGAAGAAATATATAGTTGGAGGGCATTTTTTACTTTTATTACATCCAAAGTGCTCATTTGTGTAATTAAAAACTCTCAAGTGTCTTTGGGTGTAATAAAATGGTCATTTTATGGTGTGTAACTGATTAGTTGCTTCTCTTTTTGTTTACAAATAGTATGAAAAGTTAAGTATCAGACATAGTTTCTTGAGATTACACCCAAATGCATTTTTACAGTTTAATTACAAACTAAAATACTTCCCATTTCAATGGCATTTCTACACTTAATGTCGAAACTAACCCTATACGTTTTTCTTTTTTCTCTCTCTTTCTATCACTCTCGTAGAAAAATATCTTTCTTACTCTTATTTTTATCTCACTTAGTTATCTTTTATTTACACCAAATTAAATATATTTTCTTGGTTTTTAAAAAAAAAAAATAATTTTGGTACTGTAAGTTATAATTTTCTATATTATGGCAGATGTTTTAATATATTTCTAATTTTTGAATCAAATTTTTTGGATGTAAAATAATTATTGCACGAATGGTACATATATTCAAATCCAATGTATTAATATAGAGTGGATGCGTATGTTTGAATGATATAATATTGTGAAATTAGCATTTACGAGTAACATGGAAAAAGTAGTAAGGATAAGTGTTCGATGTAGACATAATTTTGATGTGTGATCATTTTTTATGAGATTTTGATATCAATTTTTCTGAAAGACCCTTGATTTCCCTAGCACCACAAGTTTACTATTGATGTATATGTAGGAAACGTATTCAAGATATTTGTCTAATCTTTACCGAGTTAGTTTCCATGATGGAAATCATATTGTAGACTGACCATTTACGAATAACGTGAAAAAGTATCATCGACAAGTTTTTGTGTATAATTTTATGATAAATAATTTATGGAGCATTGATCTCAAATATTTTATTTTGTTTAATTAGTTAACGTGATTCTTTTTGAAATAATGAAAGCAAGGTTTGTTCTAATATTGGTTATGTAATCAATTGATCTAAGCTTTGGAAACAAAGTTTGTTATAATCTTTGTAAATAAGGATTGCTCCCATATGATTTTATTTTGTTTTGTTGGAAAATGATAGTTTATGATTGTACTCTGGTTAATGTTTAATCATATGAATATATTATTGTGCAAGTTATTGTGGATATCTAGTTATTATTGATGCATGTAAAATGTATCTTTTGACCATGAAGTTTAAACATGTCCACCATATATTGTTATTTTCTAAAATTTAGTGGAAAAATTGTGCATATATGAGATATTTTCTAGTTTCAATCCAATGTCGAGTTAATGAAATGGTGTACACGTCGATTTGTAAACTTGTATCCACATAGATTTGTTTAAGAACACTTGTCTATTCTACTTTGTCCATGTTACCCATAAATACTCATTTTACAATGTGATATCCAACATAAATACTAATTCGGTAAAGATGAGACAAATATCTTGAAAATATTTTCTACATATGCATCCACTTTATACTTATCCACTAGGCCTGAATCATATGTATCATTCATGACACAACCTTTTTAAATTCACAAGATTTGATTAAAAAATTAAAAATATATATCAAAGTGAGTGTCATATTATAGAGAACAAAAATATAACTTATAATACAAAAACATTATTTGTTGCTGAAAAACCTAGAACTGAGACATAGATAGAACGGAGATAAATATATTAGATGAGAGAGAGAGAAAGAGAGAAAGAGACTAATGGCTATTTTAAGGAATAACATAGAGTTTAAAAAAATGGAACAATGTTTAAAGTGTCTAGGAGTGAAAAGTGCATTTTTGTTAGTTTAAGTTAGAAATTTGATTTTGGTGTTAAAAACCCTAGTTTCTTGCATTTATGAGTCTGCAGTAGCCCTGCCCGCAAGGTCTACAGATTTACTCATTATTTTTATATAGTCGCAAATTCTAGTTTTTATTTCCTCTAAGTCAAGCCATTGTTTAATTAGTCACTCAATCGTTTCGTTTATTGTAGGAACTAATTACTTCTTGTAGATATTGGTTATGGGTTCTCAGATATTCATTTATTTCCATTGCCAATAATCGTTGACGCATCTCCTCCGATCCATCTTGCCATTCACTTTGAACCTACCCATGGTGAGTGAAATCTCAGAGAACACCAACTAAACAAGAACTCAAACAATTTCAGTGAAAAAAATTATTATAAATCATTTGAACAAATTACAACGAAATTATTCAGTTAGCTTTATACGACTTCACAACAATGAATCAAGACTATCTAATTTCTAATCTACCAAAGTTTACAAAGCAACAACAGTTTTCCGACTCTCGTATCTTCACTTACCATGAACCCTAAGCACTCATTGTTTCTTTCCTTGCTCACGAACTCTCTCAATTTCGGTAACCTAATTAATGGTTCCACTATCACATACATACTTATCATTTTCTAGCGATAAGTACATTTTTTTCTAAATCCTTGCACCGATTGTTATCAACATCTTTACATTTCCATCTTCTTGCTTTTCTAAAATCTTCAAATCCGAAGATCTTCCATTTATGGCTTGTGTTCCACGTCAGTGTGGACTCCTTTACCGCAAAAACTTAAGCTTACAATCTCCCCCTTTTGTCTGAATGTGTCACCCAACATGTATGCCCTTCTTAAATGGTTAGAATGCATGTTAACAGCTCTTGATCCTCAATATAAGCAGTGATCAGGTTTAAAAATAAACTGTTGCAGCAGCTTAGTCCAACTGAGTTCTTATCCGCTTGAGCCTAAGACATATGTGTACTTACTAGTGTGGATTGGTTACAAGATGACTTGGTTTTCAAAGACTGTCATTTTATCTATGTGGCTCAGTCATCAACGTGTGACACTCACTCCCAGTTTTCCTATTAATAAACATTTAGAAACTTCAAGAGTTTTTCCTAAGTACAAAAAGATATTGAAATCAAGGGGCCGGTTTAGTGAATATATCAGCCAGTTGTTTCTCAGATGATACATGCTTAACAATGGCTAGTTTCTCCTCAACAAGATCCCTCTCGAAATGATGCTGAATATCTACATGCTTAATTCTATAATTTTGCACATGGTTCTTTGAATTGTCAATCGCACTTTATTGTCACAATGCACAAGCAAAGAGTTAGCGTGAATATCATAGTCATTAAGCATATGTTGTAGGAATCGTTTAGTTGATCCTGATGTAATTCACAGATTCATCTCAACCTAAACATACAGATCTAGGTTCTCTTGAATAGAAACATTAGATGATCTCACCTTTTACCTGTTTGTTGCAGCGGAAGGAATAGAACAGGTCAGAGATCAGATAGATGCACCGAGGGATGAATCCTCCAAAGGTTCACACACGCTTCACAAGGAAATGGCTGCTAGACCGAGCAGGAGGGGAGGCGCAGAGAGAGGCTGTGGGTGGCGCAAATCAGCTGAAGAATTAGAGAACTTTTAGGTCAAGTTTTATTCATTAAAACTCCCTTTAGTTCTCATGGGCTTTTGGGCCCAATTCTCAGTTCTGATTAAATCCCTTGGATTTAATCAGGCCCTTTAGTCTCTCCAAGTACCGTAAATGCCTAGCACTTTTACCGTACCTCTGCTAAACCGTTCCTTCGTATTTTCCCGTTAGCTTAGGCGTGTGACCCATATGGGATCATATAATAAAGGCAATAAGTCCAAGACTTATAGATCATGAGCGGACTCTAGCAAGCCATCATGACCCCCAGCATTATATGACTTATGTCTGATCATTGACATACTCTTACTTTCTAGAGACAGTACCGAGATTACTGGACACAATTCCAACAATCTCCCACTTGTACTGGAATCTCTCTGTATTCATAATCCTTTTGTCACAATATCTCGATTAGTCATAAGGCAAGATTAGTGTCATCCTTATAAAGCCTAATCTTGTTCATCGGACTCTAATTTGATACTGACAATCCAAACGACTCGGGAAAGTCCGTTTGAGCATGGCCATGCATTTTCCAGTATTCAAAT
Organism: Orychophragmus violaceus; assembly: GCA_030180135.1. NCBI lineage: Eukaryota > Viridiplantae > Streptophyta > Magnoliopsida > Brassicales > Brassicaceae > Orychophragmus > Orychophragmus violaceus. The sequence goes on from CM058237.1 coordinate 65,388,449, forward strand.
CTCCGATTGGCCTAGAGATATTCACTCCATTTATATTGGAGGGACAAATTCCGTCTTGTTCCATCACTGTAAACTACTCATTTCATAATGTACCCAAACAAGGTCCTTATAACTATCGCAGAACGATAGCATTAGACAATGATCAAAGTGCATTAGTCCATGTGCAGTCACATGCATGCGAACTCAGGTCTAAGGACTATACTCTATAGTCGTAGTAAGAATCTCTTATGACACAGATATAAATATCCTGAAGAGTTCTTATAAACGGGTCTTGTCCGGTCGTATGTTCCCAAACATACACCTATGTACTGACTTTGATGCCGCGCATCTATGACACACTGAGACTTTGTCATAAGTCACGTACCAATCCAGTCTCACACGGTTGTTGGTGTTCCAATTTCAACAACCTTCGACTAGGGACAGGATGATATAAAAACATTTATCAAATATAGGGTCTCATGATCAAGCTAAATGACTTCGATGACTCAAGATCAAATCATTTACTTCGATGACCTATAAAATGGTTTATATCACTTTGGAACGATTATTTCATCACAGTTAAAATAATCTTGAAATAATAATTTCATTAAACATCTTAAATGTTATTTCAAGAACATATCCAATAACTAAATAAAGCCCTTTAATAACTCCCACTGAAATTAAGACTACATCTTAATTTCTCTTATCCTACAGCAACAGTCCGCGACTCGTGCTTAGGCCTAAGGAGTGGCTTCGTTAATAGATTAGCAACGTTCTCATTCGTTGAAACTTGCTGATCTACTTAACTTCTCTGTCATTTATCTTACGGAATAGGTTATACATTTCCTCAAGGTGTTTGGACCTCTGATGTGCAGCTAGTCTCATCTATGCTGGAAATCACATCAAGTTCAGTGACGAACTCTTCTTTCCAAACAACCTCTTTCGCCACTTCCAAGTTGCGAAATATTCAGCTTAAGTCATGGAGTCTGCAACAGTGCCTTGCACCGCCAGATAGACACAAGATATAACCGGACTGTGATCGGAAATCATCTTTGTCTATTGGAAACTTGCCTTTCAGACTCTATCGACTTATATCAAGAACTTATCCTTAGTATTCCTCAAATACTTTAGGACATACTTTAGGAAAATTGATTCTTTGCTGGATTTGACTGGTCTTTATTTGTCTTGCTTAACATTAAAGCAACATCAAACAAGTATGTTTCATGGCATACATGATAGATCCAATTGCCGACGCATATGGAATCTTATCCATGCATTTAAGCTCAGCAGTTATCGTAGGATACTGTATCTTGCTTAACTTAATGCCATGTGACATTGGCATAAAACCCTTCTTGGATTGCTCAAAATGTGTGGGACTTTGTCAATTTAAGAATCCTGACTTTGTCCTACCAGCTCTTTTGGATCTCTATCTTTAGATCCAAAATCCAAGAACTACGTGGCTTTACCCATGTCAATCATTAAACCAACTCCCAAGCTAGTCCTTTACCGACTACAGCGTTGGGACGTTATATCCGAGAATCAGTATGTCATCGACATACACTTTGAGAAATGCAATATCGCTCCCACTAATCTATTAGTAAACACACAGTTCCGCTTCGTTTCTGTTCAAGTCAAAACCTTGACTACTTCAACAGAACGAAGATTCCAACTCCGATATGTTTGCTTCCATCCATGAATGGATCGATGAAGCTAACTTACATAAAATGTAATTTTTTCGGAGTCCGGGCTCACTTTCGCTTCTTTGAATTTCGCAGATTCGTCGCTTTCAATGATCATCAGATCATGCGAACATTCAATGATCATCAGGCTGAACTAATGACGAGAATTCACTCTCTGATTAGTGACTGATTCTTTCATATCTGCGAACTTCAGGCTCCTGTATTTCTCGAATTTCTTCGAGTTGTACTTTTACTCCCACTGTTCTTCTTGGAAAGTAACTTCCCTTCTTAGAAAACAGAATGGTCGTAAAAGTACCGAGCCTTGGTTTCCCTAAGAAAACTTCGAGTTATGCTTTTACTCCCACTGTTCTTCTTGGAAAATAACTTCCCTTCTTAGAAAACAGATTGGACGTAAAAATAACAAGTCTTAGTTTCTCTAGGACAACCAGCGAAGTAGCACAACTACAAATACTCAGTAAAGACAAATTTGGATCGATTTCAATCCACATTAACGTGGTGTCTTTCAACTGATATTTGTGGAACTATTTCAGCGTAAACTTAGATATTTTAGAGCGTTATTCTTTAATAATATCATGGAAGATTCGTGTGACTCATCTTTAATCATTTCTAATAAGATCTGATTCTTTCTCGCAGAAACACCTTCAGGTTTTCAGGAGAAATGAGCTGTGAAACGATTTCACACTCATTAAGATGATCACACAATCAATGACTTAAGTATTCTCACTCGTGATTTAATCCAGAGTCTTAATACTTTTGTCACTCAGATCTTATACTTCATTCTGGAACTCTTTCGACCATGTCAAAGAATTCCGACTTGTGTCTCATCAAATGAACACAGTCACACTTACTGAAGTAATCAGTAGAGACAATGAAGTACAGGAAATTTTCTCTGGCATTACTGCTCATTGGGCCACATACATCAGTATGTTCCAGGTCCAATAAGCCTTTGGGCTTTTCTCTAGCTCGACTAAGATAGGCCCTTTACCTTTTGGTCTAGTAAATAGAATTCAAGTCTCATAAGATATTTTTATCAAATGAGCCCAACAGTCCATGACTGTGGGATTTCTGAATCCGACTTACTCTTTGTGACCAAGACTTTATGCCAAGAAAAATCAGGTTTAATTCATCAGATTTAAACCAATTCGGTATTTATGTTACATTTAGGCACTCTTTGGTTCAAGATATAAAACCCATTCCATGAATAGGGTGCTACAATTAATATTTCATTAAGATCAAAAGAACAAGACTTGTCTTTTATCGAAATGAAAAACATTCAAATTCTTACAAGAAAATGAAAGACAACTCTGCTTAAAGCAGGTACATTGTAGCAATTACTTAATACAAAACCAAGCCTTGAAGGCATCTACAAGTGAAAAACCCCACGGCTGAGGCAGCATCCCAAGCTCCTTCCAGATATGTAGTTTCACTTGCCCTTCCTTCAACGTTCTACTGTTGCTTAGGCTCTGCATATTATCACAAATATCAGTGCCACAACTAGTATCCAATACCTTTAAGGTAGAACTTGAAGTAATAACATGAATACCTGAGGAAGTAGTCGCATACATCGACTTCAACTCCTCATCATCTTCCATGAATTTAATGCAATCTCTCTTCCAATGCCCTGTCTCCTTACAGTAGCAGCACTTACCAACGTAAGAGGTATCTGACTCGGGCTCAGAAGACACACGCTTGCCATGATTCAAAATCTGGACAACTTTGTCTTCACCCTTGTCAGCATTAGGTTTAGTAAACCTACCCTTCTCATTCATGAGATTGTACAGGGTACTCTTCACGTTTGGCTCAACTGTCTTGAGCATATCATGCAGTTCAGTCAGCGTCTTCGTTAAGCCTTTCTTGATATAGTTCCTTCTGAACTTATCATAGCTTGACGGCAGTGACTGCAGAATGATCTCAGTTGCCAATTCTTGGCTAACTGGATAATCCAGTTTCCTCAGGTTATCAATGTAACCCATCATTTTACTGACATGAGGACTCACTGGATGATCATTTGGTAGCTTGCAGCTAGTGAGAGATTTAACCAACTGGTATCTCTCCACTCTTATCTGCTCCTGAAATTTCAATTTCAGGCTGCTGATCATCTCTATTGGCGACTCCATGTTCTCATATTGCTTTCGCAAGTCTGAGTCCATGGTAGCCAATATCAGACCACGCACATCTACCGCATCATTATAATGCTTATTCCAAGCATCATATACTGCATGAGAAGCATTGGACCCGATCCTCACGGGGAGAGCTCTCTCAAGGACATAGTCCTTTCTCTCCTGTCTGAGGACTAGCCTCAGATTCCGCGACCAAGTCAAGAAATTTGATCCGTTCAGCTTGTCCATCTTAAGGACAGACCGGATCGAGAAAGTGTTTTGATTGTTTGTGCTAGTCATAACTGAAAATTAAGATAAAAGGATTTTAGTTAATATGTTCAATATGATTAATCTCGTATTAAATTTAATATGATTAATCACGCATTATATTCAATAACATAAGTTACCCTCAATAGAATATAATGATTCCAAGATCCATATATAACTAAGATTAAAGTGGGCCACTGGCCGTCACCAAACCTTAGCTTATATCGGTAAGCCCTATATCGGCTAATTATATCCGTGATATAACTCTTGGTTGTGAATCTGGGCCCGAGGCCCAATCCACTCTGATGTCTCAAGGCCCGGGACTCCCGATGGCCCAGTCAAGAAAACCAGACTATACAGTCATGTAATCATTAATGTCTGGGACTCCCAATGACATTTATGAATCACAAACTGTCTTACCCACGCAAAAACAGACATCCTCACACTGTAAGGCCATGAATGCAATTGAATGGGCTTTGACAGCTGACATAGCCTGGACAAGACATCCAACGCTTGATATTATTTGAGGTTCGTAGGTTTATTAAAATTCATTCCCAAAATAGAAGATTACTATTTCGGGAAACTTTCTATTTCTGGAAACCTACTATTTTTGGAAACTTTCTAAAATTGGAAACTTTCTAAAAACGGAAACTTTCTAACTTTAGAAATTTCTTAAAAATCCAAAACCCGCAAATTCAGAAATTTCTATTTTAAGAAACTTTCTAATTTCAAAATCTCGGAAACTTTAATTTAAAATCGACTTTATAATTTTATAAAATAAATTTTAAATTGATCTGAAGAAAGACTCAAATAATTGGCCCAATTGTTTTAACTTCTTGGCCCGAGGCCCAAGAATTGGTCCATGTCCAAGACATGACCCAATTGTCCAATTAATTGACATAACCGGTCTGGTTCATTAAAATTGGTCTAACCAAATTTTAATTACTACGATGACCACAATTGTCAACCGGTTATTTACTAAACCGGAATTTCTCAATTTATTTGGTCCAACCAAATCAAATTAGAAATTCCTGGTTTAGGCACTAAATCCAATATTTCTTTCGACATTGGATTTCTTATTCCGGTTTAACCAGATTTAATAAAATTATTAAAATCTGTTTATTAAACCAGAACGATGATTTTAATTAAGTTTTTGAACCGAACCACCTGACCGAAATCGAACCGGCCCATCACACCCAAAACCTAACCGGTCGAGACTTGTCCAAGCCGCAAGCCGCAAGCTCGATCCGAGATCGAGACGCTCGGGATGATTGCCGGACGGGACGCTCGCGTGTGATCGGGACGGGACGATCGGGACGGTCGGACGAGATGCGATCGGGACGAGCGATCGGCCCATCTCTCGCGACCGGGATGTGATCCGTCCGACGATCGGGACTGGCCGCGATCGGGATACGATCCGTCTGACGATCGGGACGAGCCGCGATCATGACGCGATCGATCCAATGATCCGACCCAGCCGATCATACATCTCGGCCGTGATAACCAACCGGCCAAGCCGGTCGATCTCTCCTTGGCCGATCGCAAAACAACCGAGTCATATAGCTCGGTTTTGCGATTCATACGTTTGTTCAGGATTCAATTCAGTTTCTTAAGTGTTTTTCTTATCAGTAATGGATTCAAAACACTTCTAAACAGAATAAACAACCTAAACATGAATCTAAAACAAGAAATCCTAAGAACCAATGGCTCTGATACCACTGTAGGAATCGTTTAGTTGATCCTGATGTAATTCACAGATTCATCTCAACCTAAACATACAGATCTAGGTTCTCTTGAATAGAAACATTAGATGATCTCACCTTTTACCTGTTTGTTGCAGCGGAAGGAATAGAACAGGTCAGAGATCAGATAGATGCACCGAGGGATGAATCCTCCAAAGGTTCACACACGCTTCACAAGGAAATGGCTGCTAGACCGAGCAGGAGGGGAGGCGCAGAGAGAGGCTGTGGGTGGCGCAAATCAGCTGAAGAATTAGAGAACTTTTAGGTCAAGTTTTATTCATTAAAACTCCCTTTAGTTCTCATGGGCTTTTGGGCCCAATTCTCAGTTCTGATTAAATCCCTTGGATTTAATCAGGCCCTTTAGTCTCTCCAAGTACCGTAAATGCCTAGCACTTTTACCGTACCTCTGCTAAACCGTTCCTTCGTATTTTCCCGTTAGCTTAGGCGTGTGACCCATATGGGATCATATAATAAAGGCAATAAGTCCAAGACTTATAGATCATGAGCGGACTCTAGCAAGCCATCATGACCCCCAGCATTATATGACTTATGTCTGATCATTGACATACTCTTACTTTCTAGAGACAGTACCGAGATTACTGGACACAATTCCAACATATGTTTCATCCTCAATAGTTTTGTGCAACAAATTCCCATAGAAATGTACTCGGCTTCAGTTGTTGATAGAGACGCAATTATGTTTCTTACTGTGCCACAAAAACATGTTATTTCCGAGAAAGAAACATCCTAATGATGTAGTTTTGCGATCGTCTAGACACCCTTCCCAATCAGCGTCACAATATCCTGAAATATTTGTATTAGTGTCAGTGGTATAATTCATTCCATAGTTCAGAGTATCTTTGACATTTTTAATGATGCGCTTGACTGCGACTAAGTAAGAGATCCTTGGGTTTGCTTGATATCGAGCACATAGACCAACAATGAGACATATTTAAGGTCGTCTAGCAGTGAGGTACAACAGACTTCTAATTATAGCTCGATACAAACGTTCGTCAACCTTCTGTCATTCTTCATCATTCGAAAGTTTACTTGTTGTGCTCATGGGGTTTTTGGCTGGTTTACATGTCTCCATGTCAAATCTTTTAACCAAATTCTGAGCATAAGTGCTTTGCAACACAAAGATTCCCCTCATTGGTATGTCTTATTTGCGAGCCAAGGAAGTAATTATGTTGTCCCACCATGCTCATCTCAAATTATTTTGTCATGGTCAAGACAAACTCATTCACCAGTCTTTCACTTGTGGCTCGATAAATGATATCATTCACATAGATTGGAACAATGAGTAGGTTGGTTTCTTTCTCTAACAAAAACAATGGTTTGTAAACTCCTCCACGTTTGAAACATTTCTTAAGCAGGAAAAAGGCCAGTCTTTCATACCATGCTGGTGGTGCTTGCTTCAGCCCATACAATTCTCTTTTGAACTTATTGACATGGCCAGGGAACGTTGGATCCTCAAACCCCTTTGGTTGAGCAACGTAGACTTCCTTCTGAAGTAAGCCATTTAAGAATTCACTTTTAACACCCATTTGATACAACTTAATCCTTAGTTTGCACGCTATTCCGAACTAAAATTTTATCAATTCAACCTTTTAAACTGGAGCAAAGTCTTATTGAAATATATCCATTTGATTTGAGAGTATCCTTGAGCTACAAGTCTGGCTTTATTTCTGACTTTGCCATATTCATCAGTTTTATTCTTGTAGATCCATTGAGTCCCGACTACATTGACGTTCTCGGGACATGGCACCAAATCCCAGACTTCAGGTCGAGTAAACGGCTCTAACTCTTCATGCATCACTCCTGTTCAGAATTCATCATCAAGTGCTTCCATTATGTTTTGGGCTCAATGAAAGAAACAAATCACGCAAACTTAAGCATTTCTTTGAAATCAATTTTCTTGTTTCTAGTATTTTTTTCATTAAAGATATCTCTAATGACGTTATCAATGGAATGGTTGAGAAGCACTTGAGAGGATTCATTTTTCCGTTTAATGAGCTCTGCTGTAGCATCCCTTGTGACACTTTCTGATTTAGTGATTCAGATTGAGTAGAATGTGGAAGATCTTGTGTTACCTCTTCCAAACAAAAATTGTTTCTGTCATCAAATACAACATTAACGGATTCACCAATCATCCTTGTTCTCATGGTGTAGACTCGATAAGCCATAATGTTTGACAAGTATCCTAAGAAGATTCCTTCACTATTCTTAGAGTCAAATTTTCCCAATTGGTCTTTATCATTCGATATATACCAAGTGCACCCAAAAACATAAAAGTAGCTGAGATTGGGTGGTTTACCCTTCTAAATTTTGTATGGCGTTGTCTTAGTTCCATGCTTAACATAAACAAGGTTTATAATGTAGCAGGCCATTCTTACAGCTCCTGCCCAGAACCTTGGAGCAATCTGATTTTCATAAAGCATGGCTCTGCCATTTCCTACAAAGTTCTACTCTTCCTTTCAACTACCCCATTCAGTGTGGGTTTCTAAGTGCATTGTACTGTTAAAAAATCCCTTGGCTTTGGCTAAAAAAAAAATTGAAAATTTTCGTTTTGAAACTCTCCTCCATCTTAGCTTCGGATTTTCACAATACCCCTTTCTCAATCTTGAGTTCCAATGCCAAAATCTTAAAACTCTCAGCCACTTCAGACTTTTCTCTTAGGAATCTTACCCAAGTAAAACTTGAGAAGTCATCCAAAAGTATAAATATATACTTCTTTCCAGTGATGCTTTCACGTTAACTGATCCCATTAAATCCATGTGAATGAAATATAATACTTAATTTTGGTTCTGATCTCATTGATCTGCTTGTGTTGTACATTGACATGTTCCCCTTGACAACACGTTTTTCACAATGTTTATGTTGTACTCTCCGGTTTAGGAACTCCTCTGACTACTTCGGCATTGACAATCCTATTTATTACATGCACACTCATGTGTCCAAGTTTCTTGTTCAACAAATCCAGCTGAGATTCCACTGCGGAAATTAAATTTTGTAAAGGTTCCACATATAGCAGTTGTTTCCAGATCTCACTCCCAACATAAATGTGTTACCTCCTTCATCCATAGCTTGACAATCGACTTTAGTGAACATGACTTTAGTCCTTCATCATACTGTGACTGATATTAATAAAATTAGCTTTTAATCCTTGGATAATATAAACATTCACGAGCTGTAGTTTATCATTTGCATTCATCTTTCTGACACCTTAAATCTTACCTTGACCACCATCTCCGAACGTGACATGTCCTCCCTTGATTGGTAATATTTCTTTAATGACTTCATGTCATGTGTTGTGAGCAGTACCATTAGTGTTTTTACTTGATTTATAGGAAACATTGCTTACACATTCATCCATTGAGGTTCCCATTCTAGAGAGATTTCAAATGAGTTCTTCAGTCTGGATGGCTTCAGACTTTTGACATCATACAAATCCTTTTTAGCAATCCACACTTTACCAAGGAATATTGGTTCAATAAAGAATTAATGAGTTTGCCAGGTTTTATTGATGTTACGGTATATCTTTCAGCAATTTACTTTCTTGTGTCCTTTTTTCCGCATGCGTAACATCCTTATTTATGTGTCTGGCTCATGACATTTTTGTGGAAGTTTTAAGCATATAAGTCTGACTCTGCACATCAGATTTATCCACTTGACTTGTTTTTCCTAGAACAAAATTCACAAGCCCAGTTGTCGAAGACTGGTTTGAGCTAGATGCTCCAATGTAACGGAGGTTGTCCCATAGCCAGAAGTTGATCCAAACTCTTAGTGCCTTTACTTAGCATTCTAATCTTTTTATTGTTGTTAGTCATATCTTGTTCGAAGCATCATGTTTTCTCCTGCTCCTGATTGAAAGCTTCCCACATCTTTTCCACTTTATCTTCTAGAGCTCAATTCTTTTCCTTTTTTGTCTGAAAGTTCTTTAACAAGAAGTTCATCGTTTCCATTTGTATCATGTGGAGCGTTAAAACCGTTTTGACAGATCTTGATCACTTTTACTCGAAACAGGTTGTACATTTGCAGAATATTGACTTGTGCTTTGAGCATATCCTAGTCATTAAGTAACTGCAGGTTTCATGCCTTACTTTAACCCAATTGTCATACTGATCTCGAAACTCTTTTTTGACATCTAATTCCTCATTGTCCGAGTTAGACTCGGATTCATCAGAATTTTCAATGTTTTCATCTTGTCGTTGCAAAGCCAGGGAAAAAAAATCAACATTAGCTTACCTTGTTCACCATCACTGTCTGATTCCGTATCGTTGAAACATAGTAGGGATTTCTCTTTACCCTTGTTAATGCTCGGACACTTGACTCATGTATGTCCAAAACCTTTGCATTCATTGCATTTCAGTTTTTTCCCATTGACTAGAGGACATTCAGTCTTAATATGTACAAAACCTTCACACTCATGACATTCAGTCTTAAAGTGTTTGAAATCTGCACACTCCTGAGTCACTTGCCTGCCTTCGATTATGTCCCTTTTCAAACTGTTTAAGCATTTTGTTGAAGTTATGAGCAATTAGCCTATGTTGTGTTCTATCTTTTTGACTCGTTCATCTTTTTGATATACTCTAAACGTAATGACATGTCCTAGTTTAGGTTACTTCTCAATTACTTCCATTTATTGAGACTTATGAATCCCAAATAATTTATCAAATTTCTTATCATTTGTGTTCATGAAGCATGGAAGTATCGCCTTATAAGTAGCAAACTTTGCTGGAAGATAACGAATGAGCTTCTTAACGAGTTCATGGTACTTCTTTCCTAGAACAGAGGCTTCATTTTAAATCGTACTCAACGTTTCAGTGAAGCTCCCGATTGACTCATCCGTTTTCATTCGTAGGTTTTCAAATTTTTATAGCTAATGCTCGAAGCGTGTTTTCTTAAGACTTACATCTCCTTCGAAATGATTTACAATAGTGTCTCATGATCCTTTAGCTGACTCGCATCCTTGAATAATTTAAAATGATCCGTGTATACAGTAGACATGATAGTCGAGATCCCTCTTGAGTTATACTTAGAAGCATTCATTTTGTCCTTAGTCCATCTGGCTAGTGGTTTGGCTGCCTTGGTTTTGTCTTCCAGAATGACATATGATTCCTCCAAACCACTAACCACTGCAGCCCAGGCTGCTTCATCAATATCTCGAAGGATAGTCGGTAATATGGTGACTATTTTGCAACTAATGTGAAGAGCCGTAGAAAAATCGCAAATTGGTCACTATATGGGCGACTAATTTGCTACTTCATGTATAGTAGTAACAAAGTCGTTTATTTGTCGCTATTGTTACGACTAATATGCAACTCATTATTCATGTCGCAAAGTAGCCGGGTATGGGGCGTATCATATAGTACTTTTTGATTTAGTAATAATATAATATAATTTGGTTATATTTTACCTGTTTGTGGTACGTGTACCGGTTTCATGCGCATGCATTTATGACAATTATTGGGAGTGGCCAATTATGTTTACATAGTCGAAATTCAGCCCTGTCTCCGTTTTTATTTGTAGAAACACAAAGAATTTGAAAATCTAGTTACATGGCGGGAGGATACAATAATTATAGCAACCATTGGAGTGGATGTATAATAGGTTCGAAGATGCCACAGACAATTTCTCAACAGCCTTCACAACGGGGGTGACACAATTTATGGAACTTGCCAAAAACAAGCCTTTAGCACTGAGCAATGGCGGTAAGTTTCTCTGCCATTGTCGTTTATGCAAGAACGAAAAACCGGAAACCACGGAACAAGGAATTTGGAGTCATATGTTTAGTTACAAATTTATGCCTGATTATTGTGTTTGGTATAAGCATGGATAAGAAATCTGTTTGGATATAGGAACGAGTTATGTTGATCTGAATGGTCATAATAATATAGTAGAAGATAGGTATGTGGATATGGTGAATGATTTCGTGGTTACGCGAGTAATAGTGAAGAACCTGTACGTAATCATTCGAAAAAGATTTATGACACGTTAGAAGGAGCCAACAATCCTTTATATGATGGATGTCGTGAAGGTCACTCCCAATTATCCTTAGCTGCTCAGGTCCTGCATAACAAGGCAGAACATAATATGAGTGAAAGGTTAGTGGATTCGATATGTGAAATGATGACGGAGTATTTACCAGAAGAAAACCAGGCAACAGGTTCACATTACGAGACAGAGAAACTGATGTGCAATTTAGGCCTCCCCTATCATACAATTGATGTTTGCATGAACAATTGTATGATCTTCTGGAAAGAAGACGAAAAGGAAGAAAAGTGTCGGTTTTATGCTAAACCAAGATGGAAGCCGAACGAGAGACAAAGTAGAACCAGAGTACCCTACAGTCGTATGTGGTATCTACCAATTGCTGAAAGAGCGAAGAGAATGTATCAAAGCGAGAAGACTGCAGAGGCAATGAGATGGCATGCGGAGCACCAGAAGAAGGGAGAAATGTGTCATCCGCCTGATGAGGCGGAGTGGAAAAAATTTTAAGCTCAACATCCTCTGTTTGCCCATGAACCCCGTAATGTTTATCTTGAATTATGTACAGATGGGTTCAATCCATTTGGCATGTCTCGAAATCATTCGTTATTGCCCGTGATCTTGACACCATATAATTTACCCCCTGATATGTGCATGAATACAGAATACTTGTTTCTTACAATTATGAATTCTGGGCCAAATCATCCGCGCGCTAGTCTCGATATCTTCCTCTAACCTCTTATTGAGGAGTTAAAAGAATTGTGGTCTTCTGGAGTCGATGGATACGATGTGTCATTAAATGAAAACTTTAAACTAAAAGCAGTGCTGCTGTGGATGATAAGCGACTTCCCGGCATATGGGATGTTATCAGGATGGACGACCCATGGTGAATTGTCTAGTCCTATTTGCATGGAAGATACAAAATCTTTTTATCTGCCTAAGGGAAGGAAGACGTGTTGGTTTGATTGTCACAGAAGATTTCTTCCATTTGCTCATCCATTGAGGAAGAATAAAAAAGATTTCTTGAAGGGAAAAGATGCCTCGAAAGAGCATCCACCTGATGCTTTGAGTGGTGAGCAAGTTTATAGCGAGCGATTGCAAGGTGTAAATCCACAAAAAACAAAGGACGTCGGTGGAAACGGTCACAAAAAAAGGAGCCTGGCTATGGGAAGTTGCATAACTGGCACAAGGAAAGCATATTCTGGGAGCTTCCGTACTGGAGGGACCTCACTCTCTGACATAATCTTAATTTGATGCATGTAGAGAAGAATTTTTTGACAACGTCATGAATACTCTTTTGAGTGTGAAGGGGTAAATCAAAAGGCACCATCATGTCAATAATTGATATAGAACGATTCTGTTCTCGGCCACACCTACATATTGAAGGTGAGGGTAAATCTCCTTTCTCCACGTAAATATTGACAAACGATGCCAGAACAAAATTACTAGAATGTGTGAAACATGCAGTAAAATTCCCAGATTGCTATGCGGCCGACTTAGTTAGTTGTGCTGATATGGATAACGATAAGTTTTCAGGGATGAAAAGTCATGACTGTCACGTTTTTATGGAGCAAGTACATCCATTTATCTTTGCCGAACTCTTAGACCAGAACTTCCACCTTGCGTTAGCAGGTTTCTATTTTATTTTACTTAATATTTGATAATTATATATGAGTATAGTATTTTATATTTACCAACAGTTTCAAAAAATATATATTGTAGGGGTGGGAATTTTTTTCCGTGACTTATGCTCGAGAACTTTACAAAAAAGTCGGCTCCAAATTCTCAATGAAAAAATAGTTTTAATCATATGCAACATGGAAAAGATTTTTCCACCATCATTTTTCGACGTGATGGAGCACTTACCTATACATCTCCCCTACGAAGCTGAATTAGGAGGTCCGGTGCAATATATGTGGATGTACCCTTTGAAAGGTATTTCAAAAAGTTGAAAGGGAAAGCAAAGAACAAAATATGTGCGGCATGATCGATTGTTGAATCGTATATCAATGAGGAGATTGCTTATTTCTCAGAGCATTACTTTGCTGCAAATATAAAAACAAAATCAAGGTAAACACGCTATCACATGCTCACTTTTCCATTTGTAAGACACGCATATAGTGGCTATTAATTAATTATAAATTTTTCTAAACCAATTAATTTGGTCAGGTTAACCAGATTCACTGAAGGTGAAATCCCCGTAATCATGTTGATGTTCCTGATATATTTACTCAAGTGGGTCGTCCAAGTCGAAGAATGCAAGAAATCTGGCTTTCACAGAAAGACTATAGATGCGCACATGTTTATGTTCTGCGAAACTATGGATATTTTGAGCCACTCGAGAGGTATATATATATATAATTTGGCATGTCTTATCTTTCAGTTTGATATATTCCACTATACTATGATTTCTCATATAAGTTTTGGTTTATGTTCTGCGAAACTATGGATATTTTGAGCCACTCGAGAGGTATATATATATATAAGATGGCATGTCTTATCTTTCAGTTTGATATATTCCACTATACTATGATTTCTCATATAAGTTTTGGTTGAAATTAAAGTATGTTCGAAGATAATATGTCCATAAAATATCCAGAACTCTCCGAAGAAGAAGTCTCCGCAAAAAGACCCGAAGAATATCGGATCTGGTGGAAGATTAGGTATGTGTAAAATTATGTCATACCTATATATTTATAAGAATTTATCTTTGTCAAACTTTATATTTGATATTTTTTTCTATATATTGCAGGTTACTTATTGGAAAAACACTTATGCTATTCCTCCTTGGTGCGAGAGATAGTGCATGGACCCGTCCATAAGGCTAAAACCTAGCTCATCTATTTTACAAGAGGATATTTTTTTCATAGGGAGAATCACGGCATGGGACGGAAGACATGTAACTATGGTGTACGTGTTAAGGGAGAGAATTATGCTGATGCATTTGATGATGCTGATTTCTACGGGATTTTAACTGATATCATACAGCTCGAGTATGAGGGAATTGTGAACTTGAAGAGTCACACTTTTTAAGTGTAACTGGTACGACCCTGTGATCGGTAGAGGCACCCGGAACAGTAATGCTGGCGTTATAGACATTATTTCATCAAGCAGAAGTAAAGACGAACCATTTTTTCTAGGTACGTTAGTTCCATACTTGTAAATATCTTAATGCCTTTAAATATATGTACGTATATAACTTCATTCAGTACATACAAATTACACAGCCTCACAAGCAGATCAAGTTTGTTATATCACATATCCATACACGAAGAAACCAAAGCGAGAGTGGCTAAGTGTTGTTCAAGTCAACCCGAGGGAAAATATTTCAGGAGATTATGGTGACATGGAACCGATTCTTTTGCAACAAGAGAATGATGATCATGTGATGATGACTAGAATCGATGATCTTGTTATTGAGAATTTGGTACAAGGATGAAACCCAATAGATCTTGATTACGAGGCCGGGATGCGGAACCAGACATATAACCTAATTAATGGTTCCACTATGACATATACACTTATCGTTTTCTAATGGTAAGTCTATTATTTCCTAAATCCTTGCACAATTGTTATTTAAATCTTTACATCTCCATCTTCTTGCTTTCCTAAATCTTTGTGATTCACCAAATCTTTGAACCAGGATACCTTCCATTTATGACGTGTGTTCTACGTCAATATTTGCTCCTTACTAGGGTTGTCCAGTGTGGACTCCTTCTACCGCCAAAACTTTGAGCTTACAAGGAAGACCGCTTAGGAGAAACGGGTCAGATATGTGTATCCGTTCTCAATGCTGGAGCCGGCGATATCTTGGGCACTCATGTTTTTTTTTTGAATATGATGTTAAATTATACAAAATAAACGTTGTTGCCGGGGAATGAAAAACGACGTCGTTTTAAAGAAAGTTTTTACAAAATCATGCGTTCAACGGGACTCGAACTCGTGTTCTAATGATGGATAAAGGGGACACCCATGTTTATACCAACTTCAAAAGAGGTGCACATGTTGTTCTGGGATTGGAAAACTTTAACGAGTTTTCTTTCACTCATCTGAGGCATCCGATGATGGTGTCTTGCGAAAGGTGGTCGGCGAAAGCTCATATGTACTTTTTAAAAAAATATATATATTTATTTAGTTATTGTAATTTTATTTTATTATAAAAATTATATCAAACAAAACTAATTTTTTTCTTTTTAGAATGTCAATGATTGACTATGGTTTTAGGTTGTGTATATACACATCAATAGCTGAAAGTGATAACAAAGAAAAGCAATCTCTGTCTCAAAAAACAGAGAAAACAAAGAAGAGAAGAAGAGCATAATGGGCTTAATTCAAAAGAAGCCGAAGAAAAAGCCCAAATGCGATTATACTCCTAAACCCATTATAAGCCCAACTCCATCACATGCATAACGTCTCTAAAGTGTGTTCTCTGCAAATTGCCAAAATGGAAGCTTCGAGGAAGCTGCCTATACAGCTCACTAACTGTTTTGATCCTCTAGGATCCCTAGGCACTAGTGGTAAGATTGCCAGCTTTCGCAACATAATTGTGTAGTCAATTTTATATAAGAGAATCATGTAACAATGTTGTAATTTTCGTAGTATAATCAATCAATCGAACATGGAAAATTAAGAGAAAAAGCTTGAGAGAGAAAAAGCTCCCAGGCACAAGTCTCTAGGCGGGTTTGAGCTAACTGGTTTCTTTGAGAGCGACGTTTTCCTAACTTGTTTTTCCCAAAATAGCAAATTTTTGAATCCAAAACCACTTGAAAAACCACTTGAAGACCAAATCAAAGGGTTCAAGCCCCCGGCGCGTAGTTGGAGGGTCCGCCGGAGAAGACACAAGCTTTACCGTAGCTTAGAAGCAAACTTGACAAAGGTAGAGTCTCTTTTTCAAACGTCTTTCCAAACATAATGCATCACTTGCTCTGTGTTGTATAACCTTGCAGAACCTTCACAACGTGAATAATCCCGTTGAAGAACCATAACACACTTGGGTGTGAAGAACATATAACTCTTACAAACTATCACCCGAAAGGGAAGAACTTTTGAAGATGTCTCACCGATACTCTCACGCTGATAAAGGAAAGAGTATAGCAAACTGCTCTAACCCGCCAAGATCTGGAAGGGTCCGTGTACCTGCTTTCGACAACTCTGAGTTAATACAGAAGCATGCCCTCACGCTGATAGGGCGGGTTACAAACGTTAAAGTGCAAAGAATATGGTCTCTCATACCTTTTCTTTCAGATCTATGGAAAACAGCAGTAAGACCAGTAGGTGCAGACTTGGGGAATGGAATGTTCTAGTTTCAATTTGCTTCCCAAGAGGATATGCAACTGGTACTGGAAAATAGGCCCTACCACTTTGCCCGGTGGATGGTGATTCTACAAAAATGGGAACAAACTGTAGATCCGGAGTTCCCAGCCCAGCTTCCTTTCTGGATACGCCTCCAAGGGGTCCCGGTACACCTGTGGAACAAGGCGACTCTAAAAAGTGTGGGAGATGACATTGGTTGGTTTGAGAAATGTGAGATATCAACTACAACAGCAAGGATGAGAGTTCATGTCAATGGGCTGCTACCTTTAATCAAAGAATCCACGCTTGAATTTGATAATGGAGATGAAGTCAAAGCTACCTTGATCTATGAAAAGCTGGAAAAACATTGCTCATACTGCCAGAGATTGGACCATGAAGAGGAAACCTGCTCCTACAAAGAAGTAAAACAAGGTCGAAAGAAAGAATCAGAGAGCAGTAAGGAGAAGTCTCAAGCGAGAAGGAGCTTATCATTAACGGCGGGTAATATCAAACAACATGAAAGAGAACACGGATACAGCCGAGAGATTTACAGAAGCAGAGAAGCCCCTAGAGAGCCAAGATTGGAGAATTATAAAAGGGAAAAGGGGGCATACCAGGCACGCTCTTACGCTTCAGGAAGAGATGATAGTAGAACCTATAGAAGCGAGTACAATGTCAGGAATGAACATGGTGATAGATACAGAGGTAACTCCTCATCACGATGGGTGGAAACGGGAAGGAGATTCCAGACAATATCACATTCAAGCAGAGCTGATAGTAGCAGAGAACGAATTTATTCTGCAAAAGAGAGTGAAGCAAAGTCAGAGGAGACTCCTAGACATGGGTCCTTCATAAGGACGAATGATAATACTAGCCTGTCAAAGGAAACAAGGACTGTTTTACCATCGACTCAAAGACTATCTGTTCAAAACCTACCACAAGAGGCAGTGCAAGTTGCTATGGGAGAATTAAGAGAAGTTATGATTCAATATACAAACGTGGCAGATCCCTCAGAGAGTGCTGCAAGGAAAGAGCGAATGAGGTTAGCTGAAGAACAAGGAGAAATGGAGGAAACTGCAGCGCAAATGGTTATCACAAATTTAAGGCTACAGGAACACTTATCAGAAGAAGTAGCCCCGCTGTGTGCAAATAGAGTGCCTGCTTCACTCCGACTAGGCCCTCCAGTTGAGGGTATAACCAATACTGCCACTGAAGAAAGAATCCCTGCAAAAAAAAGATTAGGAAGACCCCCGGGGAAAAAATCAGTACTCAACAGCCCAAATCTTACAGCAGGGGCAATTGTGAAGAAGAGGAAAGTCCCTGTAGCAAGAAACTCACCAAAGCGCAGACTAAAGCTAGATTCCAATCCTTTTGGTGAAGGGACTTCAAAAACCTCTGCAAGACAAAAAGGGAAAGCAGTAGAAGCAAGCATCAGATCTAAGGAACAACCAAAGACAACTATAATACCGGCAATCACAAAGGAGAAGGGGGATTTTCAGAAACCTCCAGATCCGATTCCTTAAAGATTCTGAGTTGGAACTGTCAAGGGTTGGGGAATCCCTCGACAGTCCATCGAATAAACGAGATACGAAAACGTGTCTCTCCAGCCATTATATTCCTCTCGGAGACAAAGAATTCCAACGACTTTTTCCTCCAGAAATTTAAGAAGTTGGATAAGTTTAACTACTTTCTAGTAGCACCTCATGGAAGAGGAGGAGGTGGGCTAGCACTCTTCTGGAGAAAGAACGTGAACTTGGAAGTGGTGGAACATTGTTCCAATTTTATAGATACAAAGATCAAACTGGAAAATAAGACTTTCAATGCCACATTTGTTTATGCTGACACGGACAAGACAAAAAGAAAGCAGATGTGGAATCAGTTACTGGACGTGGCAGCCATCAGAAATAGACCGTGGTACCTCACGGGAGATTTCAATGACATACTGAGTAATGAAGAAAAGGAGGGAGGAACAATCAGACCTGAAGGTTCCTTTGTGGATTTTCGGTCTTTTATCTCAGCTGGGGATTTGTATGATATCAAGCATTCGGGTGATCCATTATCTTGGAGAGGGATAAGAAATGAGCAACTAGTAAGATGTCGACTCGACAGAGCAGTGGCCAATAGCTCTTGGTTTGAATATTTCTTTGCAGCCAGATGTGAGTACCTGAGGTATGAGGGATCGGACCACAAACCTTTGATTACATGCTTTGATATAAATAAGAAAAAAGGAAAGGGCTTATTCCGGTACAACAGGAGCTTAAAAGATAACCCTGAAGCCAAAAAGATAATTGCAGAAACTTGGCATGAAACGCGAAATGCTACGGTAGAAAGAAGAATTAGCAAACTAAGAGGAGCTTTAATTCAATGTAGCAAAGAGCAACAATTGAATAATAAACTCAAGCTAGAAGAGCTGAAGGAGGCCTTAGAGGTGGCAATGGTAAGTCCACTATTAAATGAGCAGGAACTCACCAGACTAAACAAGGAGCTTAAAGAAATCTATAAGGCTGAGGAAGATTTTTGGAGACAAAGGAGCAGAATCATGTGGTTAAGCCTCGGAGATCGAAATACTGGATATTTCCATGCCATAACAAAGGGCAGACATGCTCTCAATGAGTTTACAGTAATAGAAAATGAGGAAGGAACTGCAGTCTTCAAAGAAGAAGAGATCACAGCCTCAATTGTCCAGTATTTTAAGACTCTTTTCACTACTGTCGAAGGGAACAGAGAAGGGGTGGTTAATGAAGCACTACAACCGATCATTACTGATGAAGAAAACCAGAAGCTAATAAGAGAACCATCAGCATCAGAAATCAAGGAAGCCCTCTTCTCCATCCACCCGGACAAAGCCCCTGGCCCGGATGGATTTTCAGCAAGTTTTTTCCAATCAAACTGGTCAGAAATAGGAGAGGAGATAGTAACGGAAATAAAGAGCTTCTTTAGCTCGGGCAGGCTACCATACTCTATCAATGAGACACACATCAGGCTTATACCGAAGATTCAGGGACCTAGGAAAGTATCCGAGTACAGACCAATTGCTCTATGCAATGTCTATTATAAGATCATCTCTAAGATGCTCACTCGTCGACTACAACCTATCCTATCTTCTATCATCTCAGAAAACCAGAGTGCTTTTGTACCTGGTAGAGCTATAACCGATAATGTGCTGATCACGCATGAAGTGTTACACTTTTTGAAGAACTCAGAAGCAACTAAGCATTGCTCAATGGCCGTGAAAACGGACATGAGCAAAGCTTATGATCGAATAGAGTGGGATTTCATACGCCTGGTTCTAGAAAGATTGGGTTTCCACAGTAAGTGGATAGGCTGGATCATTCAATGTGTCAGCACAGTTTCATTCTCCTTCCTTATCAATGGGACAGCTAAAGGAAAGGTTTTTCCTAGAAGAGGGATTCGCCAAGGAGATCCACTTTCGCCATACATCTTTATTCTATGTAGCGAAGTACTCTCGGGGTTGTGTAAGAGAGCTCAAGAAAAAGGAAAACTCCAAGGCATAAGGGTAGCAACGAAAAGTCCAAGGATAAATCATTTGTTGTTTGCGGACGACACAATGTTTTTCTGTCGGACAAATCCTAAGAGTGTTAAAGCGCTAAAAGAAATTCTCCAGAAGTATGAGGAGGCGTCTGGCCAGCTTATAAACCAGAACAAATCGGCTATCACATTCTCAAGAAAAGCACCTATAGACCTCAAAGCTCGGGTGAAAGGAGAGTTACTGATTGAGAATGAGGGAGGAGTGGGAAAGTATTTAGGGCTCCCTGAGCAGTTTGGAAGAAAGAAAAAAGACATATTCTCAGCATTAGTGGATAAAATGAGACAAAGATCAGTAAGTTGGTCGACTAGAATGCTTTCTCAAGCAGGGAAGCTGGTTATGCTAAAAAGCGTACTCTCAGCCATGCCAACGTACACTATGGGATGTTTTAAACTCCCAAAATCTCTATGCCAAAGAATCCAGTCTATCCTTACGAGATTTTGGTGGGATAACAAACCAAATGAAAAAAAGACAGCATGGGTTGCTTGGAGCAAAATGACTAGATCAAAAGCAAAAGGGGGGCTGGGAATCAGGGAGATTGAAAGCTTTAACGATGCCCTGCTTGCGAAGCTCAGCTGGAGAGTGTTGGAAAACCCGGACTGTTTACTTGCACATGTACTGTTTGGTAAATACTGTACTGAGCATGAATTTTTGGAAGTTGAATGTGCTACTGCAGTCTCTCACGGCTGGAGAGGAGTCTTGATTGGAAGAGACCTGATTATTAAGAATATGGGATGGGCTATTGGGAATGGACAGAGCGTAAAAATGTGGACTGATCCATGGCTATCCTCCAAGCATCAAGTAAGACCAACGGGACCAATCCCCAAAGGCTGTAGCGAAACACTGGTTTCAAGTCTCTTGTCATCTCAAGGAACAGAATGGAATAAAGACAGAATTGAGGAAAGCTTTCCGGAGTGGGCACCAACAATCTTAAACATAAAAATCAGTAAACTGGGAAATGCGGATAAAAGAGTCTGGCTGGGGACAACAAATGGTAAGTATTCAACTAAATCCGGATACCTATTTGCTATGGAAGAGATGCAAGGTCCAAATGTAATGGAAATGGAGGAGCAAGTAAATTGGATCAAAGATGTTTGGACAGTCAAAGCACCGGGGAAAATAAAGATGTTTATCTGGAAATGTCTAAAGGGAGCTCTGCCTGTGAACGAAACTCTAACAACCAGACAGATTTCTCAAGATCCTAAGTGTAATAGATGTGGAGAAGTTGAATCAATATGCCATCTACTGTTCACTTGTGAATTTGCGCAGGAAGTTTGGAGCTTGTTACCTGTTAAGGAGAGACTGATAACAGGAACCCAATCGGTAGTGTACACGGGTTGGAAGGCGACAAAGGATGCGGTGTGTCTCCCTCCAATCGGATTAGCAGAAGCTCGAATCGCTCCTTGGATCGCGTGGGCTCTTTGGACTGCACGAAACCAGAAAATCTTCAATGCAAAGAACTTCTCAGCTCAGGAAATCATAACAAAAGCAATTATCGATGCAAAGGAATGGAGCGGCGCTCAACAAGATTCAATCACACATTTCAATTTCACAGCACCCACTCAAGTTTCAGGTGTGGATATTACCTATAAATCGGATGCTGCATGGAAGGATGAACATAAAATCGCAGGCCTAGCTTGGGTCTTCAGCAATCAACAAGACAGGACTATTAGATCCTGGTCTACGACAGTGCCGTTCGTGGCTTCTCCTCTCGTGGCAGAAGGACTAGCCATCAGAGCAGCTCTGGAGGATGCAATAGAAATGAACTTCAAGAGGATCTCTTTCTTATCTGACTCTCAACAGATGATCAACCTCATCAAAGAGAAGAAGGGGAACGCGGATCTTCACGGAATCATCTCAGATATTTCATCGCTATCTTGTTCTTTTGAATTTTGTCGCTTTAATTTTGTGAGGAGAGAGGATAATACTCTTGCAGTTGGTTTAGCAAAACAAGCTTTAAGCTTGGCTATACCGAACCAACTCTAGTTTTAATGAAAGTTCCGGTTTAGATCAAAAAAAAAAAAATCAATCAATCGAAATATTCAGTCTTTATCGTCTCTCTACCGTTTTCATTGTCTTATCAAGGTATTAGAGCTATGGAGATTTCTCTTGATCCTTACCCATTTCCCAGTCATGGTCATGTTTCTTCCTATGTCACTGTAAAACTTACAGACATATATTATCTTCTCTGGAAACTACAATTGGAATCTCTCTTGTGTAGTCAAAAGCTCCTCGGCTTTCCCAATGGGTGGGAGAAGGCAGCACCAGCTACAATCTCCGAAGTCAGGAATCAAAGTTTGAAGCTTGGGAGTGCACATAACATCTTGTTCGCTCTTGGTTGTTTGGAACACTCTTTGAAGAAGTTCTTGGGTTCATGATATTTGGGTTTCATTGGCAGAAAACTTCAATCGCAGATCCTTAGCTCGTTTCTTTGAGATTCGACGTAACCTGTAGCTGATTTCAAAGAAAGGTAAAACCTTCCCTAAGTATTGTCGTTAGTTTCGTACGATCTTTGACCAAATAAACTAGATTGGTCAGCCTGTTGATGAATCTATGAAAATCCTCAACTTTTTAAATGGACTTAGTCATAAATATGATCATGTGTTCAATGTGATCCACCATTCTCTGTCTCGTTTTCCAGCTCTTACCTTCAAAGATCTTGTTTCTGAAGTTTCTGGGTTTAACAATCTGCTACAGTCCTATGATGACTTTGTCTCTGCTATTCTCATGTGGCATGTTGATAACGAAGTTTTTCGGTTCCTAAGCAATCAATTACTCGAAACTCTACCCATGTCGATGTAGCATTTGAGGTATCAATCCAATGAGACAAGAAGAACAAAACACTAGGAATGCAAGAAACTTCTCAATCTTAGCCAAACCTAGAAAAGAGGTTTATACTAACAATCCTAAACAATGTTTAAAGCAAGAAAGCAAAGAAAGAAAGCAAAAATGAAAAGTCAACAAAAAGTCCACAAAAGTCAACTAAAATTTAACCGACAAAATGCAAGAACAAATCTGAAAAAGAAGATAAAATATAGGTATTATTATAAGGTCAATGACCTTCACTATAAGAAAACAGCGATTTTGCGACTGGACCTTGCGACTATACTTGTAGTCATAACATTTGGCCACTATTAGGGGACAATATAGCTACTATTTTGCGACAACGGATATATGGACGTGTATTAGTCGCTTATATAAGACCAAAAATGATTGTCGCCAATTTAGTCGTCGATTTAAGACTGATTAACGACCATTGTCGAGACCGGAATCAATAGTTGCAGGCTAGTTGGTGATATAGCGACTATTTTAACGTCTGATGTGTAGAGTCGTAGAACAATCGTGAATTGGTCAGTACTTGGGCGACTAATTCGCTACTTTGGTTATAGTAGTAACCAAGTCGTTTATTTGTCGCTATTGATACGTCTAATATTTAACTCATTATTCATGTCGCAAAGTAGTCGGGTATGGGTCGTATCATATAGTATTTTTGGATTTAGTAATAATAATATGAGATAGTTTATTTATACGTGCTAATAGTCTTAACTGATTATCAAAGTTGGTATATTGATATATAAATATATATATATATATATATATATATATATATATATATTGTAATCATTATTAAATGAGAATCACCCATGTATGCTTTTCTTTCAAAATCTCTAATTGTTATACATTAAATTTACCATAAAAAATTGATTGTTCATAATCCTCCCTGCTTAACGAAATACATTGATTTGTTCTTCTGTAGGAAACATGTTCTGATGATAAAAGAAAAAAAAAACAAAATAAAAAAGCATAGAAGCATGTTCTTCTAACTTCTAAGCATGAAGAACACGAATATTTCTACTTCAGTAGTACTTCCTGCCTGGAATCACTTGTGTATGGCCATCTGAATAAGCATCACACAAGATCAAAAACAACATCGAACTTTGACTAATTTTTCGGGAAAATATAATTAAATTCATCATAGCAGATTCATTTCTCACCTTGGAGATGGGTCACGTAGTTTGCATGGCTATCAGCTTCAGAGTTGTATTCCTGCAAATGGAAATTAGACAAACTCAGAAAATCTTAAGAATCTACAAATCGAATGTTAAAAACACAAAAAGGATTTGTGCAATACCCTCGGAATATGCTCGATATCGAATGACTTGAATTGGCTGGTAAACTATTTTGCCTGATTATACAGCTCATCCATTTTCAGGCTTGTGAGTTGCCATTCAACTTGCATCTGTTTAATGATAGTTATCAGAAAGTATAAAGATAAAGATTCAAGAGAGAAAACAGGTATTAGCTGTAAAGACTCTGGCTTGTTTAACAACAAGCTGAGAGTCTCCATAGGCCCTCACGTGTGTGTAACCTTTTCTAAAGCAGACTCCAAACCACGAATCAAACCTCTATATTCGGCAACGTTGTTTGTTGTATTGCCTAATCCTTCACAGTAGGAAGAGATGAAAGTTCCATCTGAATCACACAAAACAGCTCCTGAACCAGCTCTTCCAGGGTTTCCTCTTGGAGCTCCATCAAACTCAATGGTACAATATTTCTAAAAACATACATATTGTAATTTAAATAAGATGTAAACATCAATATCGAAGTTCGAACCTAGAGTATCTCATGCTTCATAATCGATGGCACGAGCAGATCAACGAAAGAAAATGAGTCAATAGATGATAGAAGAATCAAAATAAGAAACGATGAAGGGAGCGAAGGGGTTCTTGCCTTTCCCTTATCCATTTCTCTTGTCGTCTCTGTTTTCTCTGCAATATGAGAGCCAAAATTCTGAGGTTATAATGGTTAAGGTATTCGACGGCGGAAAGGGAGAGACTGTCTGAATTTTAGAGAGACTATGATGGTTATGACATTTCGACCGGTTATTGTTAATTTACCGTGACATTCGGTTTAGGTACCGCGCCTATGCGCGGAATTTCCAAAATATAAAAAAATTATAATGTGGCAAGCATACTCTTTTCATGCTTAATTTAGTATTTTGGATTTAAATAATATGAGCGATTGGTTATATTTTACTAGTTTGTGGTAGGTTTACCCGTTTCATGCGCCTGCATTTATGACAATTATTGGGAGTGGCCAATTATTTTCACATAGTCGAAATTCAGCCCTTTCTTTTTCATTTGCAGAAACACAAAGAATTTGGAAATCTAGTTATATGGCGGGAGGCTGAAATAATTATAGCAACCATCGGGAGTGGATGTATAACAGGTTCGATGATGACACAGACAATTTCTCAACAGCCTTCATAACGGGGGTGGCACAATTTATAGAACTTGCCAAAAACCAGCCTTTAGCTCTGAGCAATGGCGGTAAGTTTCTCTGCCCTTGTCGTTTCTGCAAGCACGAAAAACCGGAAACCACGGAACCAGAAATTTGGAGTCATCTATTTAGTTACGGATTTATGCCTGATTATTGTTTTTGGTATAAGCATGGAGAAGAAATCGGTTTGGATATAGGAACGAGTTATGTTGATCCGAATGGTCATAATAATGTAGAAGATAGCTATGTGGATATGGTGAGTGATGCATTTCGTGATTACGCGACTAATTGTGAAGAACATGTACTAAATTAAAGTACAGAAGACTATTTTTCAAATTAAAGTATGTTCGAAGATTATCTATCCATAAAATATCCAAAACTCTCCGAAGAAGAGCTCTCCGCAAAAAGACACGAAGAATATCGAAGCTGGGTGGAAACTTATGTATGTGTAAAATTCTTTCTTACGTATATATTTATTTGAATTTATCTTCGCCAAACTATATATTTGATATTTCTTTCTATATAGTGCAGGTTACTTATTGGAAAAACACATGTAAATTTCCTGATTGGGTGCTAGAGATAGTGCATGGACCCGTGCATATAAGGCTAAAACCTAGCCCATCTATTTTACAAGAGGATATTTGTTTCATACAAAGAATCACGGCATGGGACGGAAGACATGTAACTATGGTGTCCGTGTTAAAGGAGAGAATTAGGCTGATGCATCTGATGAGGCTGATTTCCAGGGGATTTTAACTAATATCATACAGCTCGAGTATGAGGGAATTGTGAATTTGAGAATTACACTATTTAAGTGTAACTGGTACGACCCTATGATCGGTAGATTCACGGCGTGGGCAAGTGTTGTACAAGTCAACCCGAGGGGAAATATTTCAGGAGATTATGGTGAAGATGACTATGAAGAGCATGATGAAGAGCCCTTGTAATATGCATGTTTAGATAAATAACTTGGTTTAGGCGCGATAATGTTTCTTGTTATGGCGGGTCTTATTAGTTTAGTATTTTTTTACTAGAGAGGTTACTAGATTAATATTACTCTCAATTTGTCGGTCCCACAAGTTTCCACTATAAATTACCAAAATGAAAGATAATAAGTCAATCAAACAGAATGATAATATAGGAATTGAGTGGAATACCTCAAATACTAATTTACAAGTCGAACTAAGAAAATTATTAGAGTTAAACTAATTTCTTAAAACACAAGTTCTTGCAAAGCCGAAGCTTTTTCTCAAACCGGAGTGTCTCTGACTTCGTATTGTGATGAACTTTTCACGTTTGGCTTGCTCGGGTTCGATCGGTCATGTTCTTGCTTGATTGTTGACCGGTCAGCTCGACGGTCAGCGTATAACGGGAAAGGGACGTTACAAAAGGGATTCCTCGCTGCTGCTCAATATCTAACACTGAATTTAATCCACCAAGCTTTAAACAGAAAACGTCAAAAGCTTAAGTTAGTAACATTATAAACCAAAAAAGTAAAAGTTGTAACAGAGTCAAAGATATTATATTATCACCTTGGAATTTATCTTGAGAAGAACATTAGTGAGATACTGATCACTAGGTTACAACTTGACTCTGTTGCAACTTTTACTTTGTGGTTTATAATAATGTTACTAACTTAAGTTTCTGACTTTTCTGTTTATAGCTTAGTGGATTGAATTCAGTGTTAGATATTGAGCACCAGCGAGGAATCTTTTTTGTAACGTCCCTTTCTCGTTATCCATTGACCGTGGAGCTTACAGGTCAACAATCAAACAAGAACATGACTGATCGAACCCGAGCAAGCCAAACGAGAAAAGTTCGTCACAATACAATGTCAGAGACAATCCGGTTTGAGACAAAGTTTGAGACAAACCGAAAAGCTATCTTGACTGCCGATTGAGTTATCTTCTCCCAGCAAGCCCATCAATGAGATAGGAAATGTTATGAAATCAAAATCTGAACTAATATTCTCCTCAAAATTAAGTAACCCAAAGGAATCGATCTCAAACAATTATCTTGTCGCCGATTTTTTGACGGCGAAAGACCATTTGGTCGTTTGACATTTCCAGACTCGTAGGTGACTTTATTTTGAGGAGAATAGTAGTTCCGATGTTGGTCATGCATGACTCCTGAGGTCGACACAGAACCAAACAAAAAGAAAAAAGAAGAACATGTCAGCATATTTAAGGAAGAACTTAAGATAAAAGATAGAAGATGAAGCGAGGCTCTGTTAGAACTTAGAAGTGAATGAGAGGAAAGAAGTGAGGATGGGGAAGAATGATGAAAAGAAGGGCTATATATTTACTCAGGGGAAGAAAGAACGGTTATCGAACCAATCCTGATTTAAAGCGACACGAACTTCCAGTCAGGCCGAGCACATTCATTGGTGGAAGAAGAGGTGTCTTAAATGTCACCAAAAAATTCTTAATATACAAATATGAAGACCAAAAAAAGTCCAAAAATGTTACTCTTGATTATCTAAGACTGTTAATTTTTTCCCTTTATAAAAATGCAATAATTATTGCTTGTATATTATTTAATTACGACCTCTGTCTAATATTAATCATTTTTATAAATCGAAATTTTAATTTCCAATTGTATTAGTATTCATTCTCATTTAATAACATTACAAATAGAAGTCGATTTCTTAATCTTAGTCAAAGAAAGTTATTGACTTGGAGATGCCTCTTAAAAGTCACCGAAAAATTCTTACTATATATTTATCAATTCTTACTAAAATATGGCTATCAAATACTGTTATTAAATTGATATATTAAAAATTAAAGCATAATTAATACGGTTCGATAAGCATATTAAAACCGAAAGCATAATAAAACGTTAAGGTTTTCAAGTAACAAACACTAAATTATGAATGAGATTTAGATAGGGACAACAGCACTGCTTCCGACAGCATCGGTGTCAGCGTCCTCTAGCTGGAACCTGAGATCTTGAACCTCCTGAATTCGCGGATTGAACTTGTAGTCCGATAAGCCTTCCACAGTCTCAGCCCATGTCTCATCAGGTTCACCTATATAAAACAAGAACTTTATCGAACTATCCTAAATTATTATATATAAACAAATGAAAATGTTAAAACGGTTACTTCCAGTCTGAACACTCCTCCACATCTTGAGCACCACGATCTTTTTTGGACCCTTAGTCTTTATGTATTCAGGCCAAAAGTCAACCGCGTATTTGCCATAAGCCACACGCTTTAACTTATTCATCCTATTACGAATAAGAGAAGCAAATCAAAACTATCCTGATCAATTGTTCTTATTATCGAATAGTTTACACTTTTATCAATTGTTTTGGTCATTGTGTTTAGTGCTACACTACCAAAAACATGCACTTACTGGGCGTCTCTGAGGTAGAACACTTTTTATTCCTTGCAGGGTTATCGGGATCGACTTTAAGGGGGCAAAATGATCGAGACAACGCCCATGGTGTCTAGTCAAGATATTTTTTGTTATTTAGAGATTCACGATTAGAGTCTCAAAAACATTGAAAAGAAGGAAACTTTCGATAGTTTTTACTTATAGGATCGTCTCTGTCTATTTTTTATGTAACAGATATGGAAGAAACTAACAAATTCCATGTAGTGCTTGCTAACCAAAGGGTCGATAAGTTCAATCTCAGTGTCTTCGGTGACTTCAAGTCGGTGGCGAGACTTTGTTGGACAGAAACTTGGATCCGCTCACACTACCCTAACTCCAGATATCTCAATCCACTTGCCTTCGTTTTTCTCAAGTCCATAGAAGTTATTTACTTCGCCTGGATAAATGACCATTTCGATCTTGGCTCCCTGCACATGAGTGAATGCATAAAGATCAAAGAGTCAGAACCAGTGCTGTCTTGCATGCCGGAAAATTAGTCAAATAATTTTCACTTACTCTCTGGTCGGCCAAGATGAAATTCCAATGTGGTCCATCTTCAAACACATAGTATGGGTAGACGCGGGAAAATCTTAACTATGAAGCGCCAACTTGTTTCGGCTCTGTTAGGTTATGTTTCTGCTATGTAGTTGTAATGGACCATTGTGCTTTGGTTCTGTTTCAGAGAAATGATAGTGGGAGAAAGGTTAATCAGGAAGATGATTATTACGACGAAATAACTTCCCCTCACCAAACAAAGGACTTGAATTAAAGAAGGTTACAAGAAATGAGGGTTTAATAATGTGCCTCGAGCGCCTGCTTCAAAACAGAGAGAGAGAGAGAGAGAGAAAGAGAGAGAGAGAGAGAGAGAGAGAGAGAGAGACGTACGGTTACGTGGAGTGTGTATCTTCGCGACCCCAATCAAATCAATTAATCATGGTTAAATATCCTGGTTAGATATGCATGGTTATATCATGGGTAAAAGTTATACAAACCGTACACTGGTTTTGTTTTTTGTTCTGGTGTAGCCCCTGAGCCCTTGAATTGTATACTGGTTTTGTCGTTTGCTTTGGTGTAGCATCAGAGATATAGAACCGTGCCATGGTTTTTGTCTTTTGTTCTCTTGCAGACTTTTGCAGAGTTCCTTTGTCTCAGCGGGGCGTTTATGCTAAGCCACCCTCCAATCTTGTTTTGAACGTTTCATTTGGTAGGGTTGTGCTTATTGCTTACACATTAAATGAGAGACAAGAAGAATATTCAATGTTCCTCTCAACCAATCTTAAGATATTTAATATATATATATATATATATATATATATATATATATATATATATTTAACAATCGTAAGATAAAAAAAAATAAAGAAGCACATTTCTCACTTCGAAATGCATTGATTGATTATATTTGGGAGTATCACGAAAATATGTTTGTTTAATAATTTTAGTTGTAAAATTAAGTGTAATTCATTTGTTTCCCAAACTTCAAATTTGAGGTTTCAATATTCAAAACCTTAAAATTTGAGGTTTTACGGGTAGGTTGGAGATGCCCTACAATGAAACCGCTAAATGAGGCTTTACGGTTCCTTTTTAGGGTATAGGGTTTTGTTCACTCCAAAAGAAACCTTAAACCCTAAACCCTTAAAATATAAAGTTTCGTATGTGCTTTAACATTCTAGCCCGAAAACTATTTCTTAAATCTTGATGTGTACTATTTAATTTGTGTGTTACCAAAATTGCAAAACTATTTCAAAGAATTTAAAACACAAATTTGCTTTCATAAAACCTGTCTTAAATCGTTCTTTTTACTGTGAGCAAACTTGTTCTGGTTTTAATAAAGTAAAATAGATTGGTTAAATTTTTTAAATGGAGACAATAAAAAAGGATTATATTACGGCCACGTTACGCCTACAAGTGGGCAAAAATTAAAAATATTTGCCAAATAAATCCGGAAACCTAAACGCAATTTTATAGCCCAAAATATTTCAATTACCCGCCTATACCCAAGAATTTTCAACAGATTGCCGAGAAATCATCAAATACGTCAAACCCTGATTTTCTTTTGTTCTTCCCCTTTTTAGATATCTCCTTCGAATCATCTCTCTATGCTCTCCACGAAACCTTTTCTACGCCCACCCATCTCAAACTGATATCTCTTCTTCGAATCTTTTATTCGAAGCTTTCCATGTCATAGCTAACTTTGGCCGAAACCTTATCGACTCTCTCAAATTCTTCCTTGAATATCTCAATCACGAAACCCTCCGTGAATCGATGCATACGGGTACATGTAGCTATATCGTTAGTTTGCTTCTGCTTTGCTTTGCTTTTGAAATGGGATAGGCTCTGAATCTGATTATTTGTTTACAATTAATTTTGGTTCTACAAGTTGTAAACGACTCCTATATTCCACAGTCTGGGTAAGTTCGTTGTTTTTTTTAATGAGTGTTTAAGGAGTTATAGTCTGATGGTTAGGATGTTAATCTTATAGTTAGCACGCAATTGAAGACACCAATCTCTGCTTAACTCATTAATGTGTTCTGCTAAGTTCGAGTGTCTGAGCACTTGCATGATAGTTTTTGTATCATTTTAGGCATTCCCAAACCTCACATAACTTTCTTCTAAAAACTTTTTTGAGAAGATCTATCAACGACTTATGAAAAACATGGTTAGCATCACAAAGGACTGCAGAAGCACTGCAAAGAACTGAGACCTCGTGAGATATCAACAGTTGAATATAACCACATCTTTCCTCAGGTAAAGTAATATTTTCACGATCCATGTTTATAAAGTCATCTCACGATCTTTAAAAATGGTGTTTTTCTTTTACTGTCTTTAATTGTCACAGGCCACTGAGAAGGATGGACGAGTAAATCCTCATGGAGTCAAAAGCTTGACAGCTAATCCTTTAATGCGCAAGCACAAGCAGCCCAGACACTTTTTAGCGTTGTCGCCCACCAAGAGCAACTGAAAGAAGCCCAAAGTAAGACAACAACACCATCTGATTCGTAGGTTACTTTATCACTGTCTCTTGCACTTGTTAATTTATTGGTATATGATTTGGAAACTCCTAAATGCTGGATTTTGCGTATGTAGATCGTCTGTGTCTAAATGTTACCAATGTTATTTTTATTGCAAGTGTTTGTTATGTTTGTTATACCATTCAAATTACGGTATCACCGATTACCAAATCAAAACTGAAATTAATCCAAAATCTTAATTTTACGAATAAAAGCCACTAAACAGTCGTCAATTATTCGCACTACACCCACAAACTGGTCGCTAAATATTTACCATCAGCGAATCTGGATTTTCCGAATAGTCTCTTTATAATCGTTATTTAGTCATTACACCGTCGCCAAGTAGACATCATTTCTTACGACTATGTTGTGACTATATTAGACAGTCAGATAGTAGTCGGCCAGACTGTACCATAATCGTATCGTGATGTTTCGTTTAGAAGCTGCATAGTCGTTTAACAGTCGACAATTAATAGCAAGATGTTTACCATAATCATATTTGGATTATCCATTTAGTCGTCTTATAATCGGTGAATTAGTCAATAAACAGTCGCTAAAACGTCACCATAGTCTACGACTAAATCGTGACTATACTACTTAATCACATAACAATTGCCACATAGTGGCGAGATCATTACCATAATCGTATATGGATGTTCAGATTAGTCTCGGGATAGTAGTTAAAGTGGTCGTTACCCAGTCATTACGTAGTGGCTAATATTTACGACTACTTTCTGACTACAATATACAATCACATGTTAATCGCCCAGTCGTCGCCTAGTTTAACGACTATTTGTTGACAACATTTTTCCGACGTCATATGGACTCCCTTTATAGTCGCACAAAAGTCTTCGTAGTAGTCGCATATTAGTCCTTATATCTACCGACAACGCTACGTCAATTTTACGATTACATATGTTAGCGTAAAAATAGTCGTAACTCGCCGACTAATAATACGACTATACTATTTAGCTACTATGGATTGACGAATACCATTATTAGTCGTATGTGTGTCGTAAAACTCCGATTAACGACTATTCTGCGATTATAAGTGCAGTCGTAAAAACGTTGTTTTCTTGTAGTGCTTGGATGATCAAGAGACAATCTAGAATGCATTAATCAATCACACAATGCTAATCATGGCTTAATGACTCTAATTCAAGCTAATCACAATTCAATGCTCATAACCCTATGATAATCATGCAATCATTCATTTCCCAATTTCAAATCACAAGACAAGTGTTGGGGTCGAAATCCCCCTTGACGAAATCAATTATCCAAAATGGACTAAGTGTTCGTATATAACTACGTTTTGTATAATCACATTTCTTATAAAACATACGAAACAACTTAGCCAAACTTCCGAGCAGGACACACTGCTCAGATGGATCACTTTGGTGGACGAACCACACAGCGAAGTCCATAAACAAGCTCAGGTGCTCGGATAGTTCAAGTTAACCAACTGCTCGGACGATCCGAGCACGCTCGACTAATCAGACCGCCCATGCTTTGAAAATCCGAGAATGGTCAGATGCTCGGACACTCCAAGCATGGTCAGCTGCTCGGATAGTCTGATCATGGCCAACTTCTCGGACAGTCCGATCATGGCCGACTTCTCGGACAGTCCGAGTGTGGCCTGGTCGGACGGTCTGAGCGTCGCCGACTGCTCGGACGGTCCTAGCATGGCCGACTGCTCGGACAATCGGAGTAGGGCTAACTGCTCAGACAATCCGAGCAGGGTCAACTGCTCAGACAATCTGAGCAGAGCTACATGCTATGAAAATCCGAGAAGGACATACTGCTCTGACGATCCAAGCAGAATGCATTGCTTGACCATCTCGCGATCAGTTCAGCTCGTCGTTCCCACGACTAAACTTACTCGGCCTCCGATCAGAACAATGCGAACTGATGAACTGATTTTCATCTCCTTGATATCTTCCTCGGAATGCATGACTGACTGACGGTTCAAATCAATTAGCCGTTGACAAAATTTCCAAATGAGTCATACAAAATACGAACATGGGCTACACAAGCAAAAATTTGTATTATATGGACTTTGGGCTGAACTAAGAAGACTTATACTCTATGGGCTCGGATCATCCTTCTCGGCCCATTCGGAAGATAAAGACTAAGTCGCGGAAAGATAAATACGAAATAGGAAGATAAATCCGAACAAGAAAA
This sequence comes from Orychophragmus violaceus, assembly GCA_030180135.1. Classification (NCBI taxonomy): domain Eukaryota; kingdom Viridiplantae; phylum Streptophyta; class Magnoliopsida; order Brassicales; family Brassicaceae; genus Orychophragmus; species Orychophragmus violaceus. The sequence goes on from CM058237.1 coordinate 65,422,915, forward strand.
GAGAAAAAAAAAATATCCGAGCAGAAAAGTAAATCCGAACAGAAATAGAAAACACAATAATAGGAAGATTTCCTGAAATCTTGCTGGCGAATCTCTTCCAAACGACTCGCCGCAGCTACAAAAGAGAAGGGAACTCCTACGATCAAACCACACCCTAAAATCCTAGAATAAATTTCTTAGACTATTTTTGCTCTTACCCTTTTGGTACTCTCTTTCTATCAAACATCAATAAATCATTTTCCGGATTTCATTTTTTGTGTGCGTTTACATAGAAACTTTTGTTCCTTAAAAGTAAAACCCTGCAAGAATTGACCATGTGAGTTCAGACTCTCACAACAAGCATGAAAGAATACCAATCCAATGTCATTTAGCAAAGTTAACATTTAGGTTAAGAACACAAATCATTAAACTAATCTTATTTCTAGGCACTAATTCTTTTGATAATTACCTAATCAAGATCAAAATTCCATTAGTGAATAAGTAACTAACAAGCATGTAAATCAAGTTCCCATTACCAATTATTAACTTAGACATCTAATTCCTTAAGCTAAGTAAGAAAATCCTCTAAAATGGTTCATTTAGACATTTCATCAAACACCTTCCGGACATAAAACATCATATGATTTTAATCCACAATTCCTTGAGAATCTAGCATTGAAAATACCAAATTAGATATTTAAGAACTATGCATCCTAAACAAATTCTAATCTCACCCTAATCTACCTTATCCATGAGATCCAAAATGACCGCTCACTAATCAACATATTTCCAACTAAACCAATGAAGATTAAGTTAGTAATCATGATTAGGATATGAAAGAAGAACAATAACAAGAAATGAGAATTACTTATCTTAAAAATCAAATATTGGTTACAAAACATTAAGAATCCTAGAAATAGCAAAAGAGAAAGCTTAAGAAAAATAAAAACTAGGCTTAGGTATCTTGAACTTTAATTCCCCACAAAATAAGTATTTATTGAGGAGAGGGTCGAAGTTGTCATTATGCATGGGAATGGCTCGGTCGCGGTTGGCCCGGACCGGTATCACCATCCGGTATTCAGGTCGCGTTCTGCTCAGTCTAGTATGCAACATCTATGTGATTTTCTTGTAGGTTGTGGGTCTGGGAAGTGAGGCCTGTAGCGGTCCAGCCAGCCCGTTATACACCAACCGTTATTCTCCCTGGTGCAATCTTCAGGTCTTAGACGAGAGGTTGAGTTGCGGACTGAGTTGAGATGTTTCAAGTAAATCGGCCATAACTCTTTCGATACAGCTTTTAACGCCTTAAACCAACCTCCATTTGAAATTTAACTCAATCTCACGCGACTTTCATTTGAAGCCTTAAAGCTGAATAGCAAGGGAAAGACTTCATATGGCTCAATCTTTCAAGCACACCGTTTTGATTCTTCATCACCATTTTCTTGTTCCTTTCAAGCTTCAAAATCACCTAAAAGGATTCCAAAAATACACATATATGTAAAACTCTATCATAAACTCACTAAATGCTCAAGTGAATGATTTCCTAAGAAAATGTCTAAGAATGGATGTAAAAGACATAAAAAAAACTATTCAAATATGAATGCTAAACCATGCTAAGATATGGACACATCAATTCTCTCAAACTTGCCTTTTGTTTGTCCGCAAGCAAACAACCTCAAAGTAAGATAAAAGAAGGTTTTGAAAGTGAGAGCTCAAAACTTCCAAAAGAAATCATCAAATGTAATATGGCAACAAGCTCTAGACATGCAATTAAGAGCTACAATCAAGTTCACTCTACTCCAAAAGAGTTAGCCATGCTCATCACTACACACATGAAGCTCAAATCTCAACTTACACATGAATTCCTATAATCTATCCATTTGATATTGATTATGATTTTTGGTGAATCATGATTGTGGAAATCAAGTGAAACAATTTGGTTAAGGGTTTAAGGTCTTGGGATAAAAGTGATCTCAAATGATTTGTGGCTAATTAAGAACGAAGTGGTTCACTCAAGAAAGGATTAACTTATGAAAAATGCTAAGAGTAAAGAACAACCTATGCATACAAGAGTACACTTCCATCTACCCAAATGCCAAAGATGTTCCTAACCCAATGTTCTAAACCCAAAAACTTACAATCTTATTCTACCCTTTCTTAAGGAAATTTTGCCTTATCAAACAATAAAACACAATCACTTGCTTCTCTTTCAAACACTTAGGAGATTTTTTTTGATCAATGGAGAGACTTAATTACTCTCTTATCTTAAGCTATGTTTTCTTTTTACTAGTCTTTTTCCTTTTATGCTTGAACTTTTGGCTTTTTCTTCCTTTTTTAGAGACTTTCTTTTTTCTTTTCTCTTAGAGCTATTTCAATTTTCTTTTGCCCACCCAATAAATATTTTTCCTTTTTTCTAATTCTTTTCCCAAACTTTACAAATGATATCCCCACTTCTTTTATTTACATCTAACTTCCTTCCAAACTTAGATCATATCATATGTTAGCCTAATTGAGGCAAGGCTATTTTTTACATGGAAGAATAACCTTGTCGTTCAAAACTCAACACTTTTTTGCCTAGTTGATCTCAAAGAGGCCTCACAACTCTCGGTAAAGTTTTTAGGCTTGAAAGTAGGATTGGTTTAAGGTATGGAATCTACTTGGACTATCAAGAGAGTGGTAAAAGGAAGAAGAAAGCCCAAGAATGAATTAACTACCTATGGGACCACTTTTCAATGTACAACATGATAATTTAAGTCAAGATTAGAGGTTCTAATAGATAAGGAAATAATCATGTTAAAACATTCTTCAACCAAGACAATAACATCAATGCATGAGATCCAAGAATGGTTCTTCCTTAATTTCAAGCTTACTAGATGCATAAAAAAAATCTGCATGCTAGCATAGTGATCCAAATTCACAAAACAATTCCTAATAAGGAAAACATGTCTTAGCCCTCAAATGCAAATGAATGCAATAATACATGACTCTAGAGTCAATCCTAAAGTTGTACATACAACTACATACTATATTTTGTGAAAATGTTTTTTAAAAAATCAGATTTTATGCTTTTATATGCCTTGGATGAATGAATGAGAGTCAATAAGGGAAAATAAGATCACAGAAACCAACATTAGTAACTAGTCTCTTCCCCGAAACTTAAAAAACAGTCTCTTGTGTGATAAAAGTAAGAGAGAAAAGACTAAAGACAAATAAAAATGCAAAAAGAAACATGATATGAACAAGAGATTGGAGTTTCTTAATTGGAGATGGACTGATAGAGGAATGTGGTGGACGAATGGGAGGCTTGAAATTTCCCCAAACTTGGTTCATGGCATGGGTATCTCCTCATTTGGAATGCTTCCCGTCTGAAAAGTAGCAGCCCAGACTGATGTCCTACAACCACTTCCCTGCCTCGAACTGTTAGAACCGCTACACCATGACCGCGGTTTGGTTTGTCCATTGTGCTCAACCAATATGGCCCATGTCTCGGGCCAACCTTCTTTTCCTTCGTCTTTTTAATGATCCTAAACTTCTAAACAAGGATAGACATGCAAATTCCTCCCAAGTGAGCTTGTTTTAAAGTAACTAGCTAGATTATTCCTTAACCTCCTTTTAGTTAGGATGTGGCCAGAGCATGGATCAACATGATCATACTCGTCATAGAATCATCCCTTAAACTCATTCATCCTAATCTCCCTAAAAATGATCTTCGTTGGACCATGAAATCTCAATGATTTGTTGGATTGTATACCAAGATGCTTGTTGAAGTGTTGTGTCATTGGAGTTCTTCTTCTTCACCTTCCTCGGAGGCTTCTTCAATGAGACTCTCTTATTCCTCCATAGGATTTTATCCATATGATTTGTTTGGAATTTGGTTTCTTGTACATATCTTCCATGGTTGAGAGCTCATTTTGGGTTGTGCTCTCTCTCTTGTGATCTCTATACACTCAACAATCAAACCATCTGCACAAGGATTCCCACAATCTTTCCTACTTTGGATTTGTTTCTCTTGGTTGAATGACTCATGATTATCTTATGGTCATACTCTTCTTCATATATTATCACAATATCTTCACCAAGGAGGAATTTGAATTCCTTGATAGTCTCTTCAGCTTCTTGTAAAGAATCATCTTGTAGGAAAGCTTCTTGTAAGAACTCATCTTGGGTTTGAACATCATCTTCATGTGTTCGCTCAACAATTTTGGCATCTTGAGACCAGCCTCAATAATCAATGTTGATTTTCCTTATGATCTCGTTGTACTTCTCTTGTTCTTCCAACACCAATTTCACTATGTTGAGTCACTTTCCCATTTGAGATCATGGAAGAGTATGTTGCTTCATGTTCATGTTCCATGTTCCAAGATTGGTATCCTTCACAATATCCATATTGGTACTTTTGGGTAGAGTATCCATTTAGGGTCCCAAGTCATCTCTCTTTCTTGAGCTTCTAGTATATCCTTCAACATTGAAGTTATACTCAAGCCATGATTTCTCTCTCGTGAGTGTGCCTTGGAAAAAAGAAATCACTTGAAAGAAAGCTAGTAACCACACAACAAAATCAAAATAATATCTTAGTATCAAGTAGAATCTAAATTCTAATGGATATTGCTACACTTCCCCGGAAACGGCACCAAATTAGCGAGGTTTTTTGGCTTCAAAGCATTTTAATTCATCAAAATTCTACACATGTCAATGTAGCATTTGAGATATCAAACCAATGATGCAAGAATAACAACACACTATTTTCCTTGTTGTCTCTTTCCAGCTCCAAAATCACCTAAAAGACTTCAAAAAGTCCATATATGCAAAAGACATAAAACTATGAAAATAAGAATTCTAAAAATTATGCTACTATCAATTCCCCCAAACTTGTCTTTTTCTTGTCCGCAAGAAAAAAAACTCAAAGAAAGATGAAAGAAAGGTTTGAAGATGAGAGCTCAAGCTTCCAAAGGCAATTATCAAGTGAAAATGGTGTCAAGTTCTAGACATGTAACCAAAAGCTACAATCAAGTTCACTTTACTCCAAAAGAGTTAGCCATGTTCATCACTGCATGCATAAAGTTCATGTATTAATCTACACATGAATTCTTATCATCTAACCCTTTAACATTCATTAATATTTTGGTGAATCATGATTTTAAAAATCAAGTGAATACATTTGGATAGGGGTTTATGGTCTTGAGATGAAAATGATCTCAAAGTATTTGTGACTTATTAAGAACAAATGGATTACTCAAGAAATAGATGAACTATGACAAAATATTTAAATCTAGTAAAGAGCAACCTATTAGTACAATAGTAAACTTACATTTACCCAATACTCTAGATTCTCCTAGCTCAAATTTCTAAACCCAAATAGTTCCAATCCTAGTCTACCCTTTCTTAAACCTATTTTGCCTTCTCAAACCACAAAACCCAATCACTTGCTTCTCTTTTAAGCAATTGGAGATTTCTCTTTTCTTTTCTATCTCAATAGTAAGGCTTAAATCTTTTCTTATTTATAGTTCTATTCTCTTTCTCTAGCTTCTTTTCTTTCCATGCTTGAGCCTTTTTTCTTTTATTTCTTTTATGCTTAGGCCCTTTTTCCTTTAAACTTAGAGTTATATCACCTTCTTTTTGCCCATCATATCACTCTTTGGCTACCTCCTATTCTTTTTCAAAACTTTCCAAATAATTCCATTTCTTTCTTCACCTCCCATTTCCCTTAAACTTACATCATATCCTACGCTAGCCTAAATTATGCAAGGTGATATACCATGGATTTTAGGGATTTTAACCATGGTATATATCTTTGTTATCGAGTCTTTTAGTATGTTTTGGAGTCTTTTCAGGTGTTTTACAGGTTTAAGGACATTTGGAGCCTAATTGGACGTTCTGGGAGCATTGGGAGCATTTATGCACTGTTTAGAGGTTTCACAGAGTTCACTGGCTGCGAAATCGCCCTGCATCGGTCGATGCAGTGTGTGTATCGACCGATGCAGTGCATCGGTCGATACAGTATGTGCATCGGTCGATGAAAGGTGATTCCTGCGCACAAAAATCCAGAAATTACAGTTTTTGCCCAGAAACTTCCCAGACTTGCAAAAAGGCCCCAGCCGACTTTAGACCATTATATTAGGGTTTTTAAGCCATTGTTTAGGCTAAGTTTTACTTACGCTTTATTTTATTCAGAGAGAGTTTTAGGGGCTGATCTGGTTCTCGAAAGAGACTTGATTTCGAACCCCAGTTCTTTATTCTGTTATATAATATTTGGTTTTCTATTCATGATGTCTTCTGTTTCGATGAACATGTCTGAGTAGATTACCTGTTAAGTTTAGGGATTCTCATTAGGGATTTCATGGAATTATAGGTTAATCAATCTGTTAGGGATTCATACTTTCTAGTTCTTCGCCTAGGATTGTTCTTAATGCTTAATCTGAACTGGCCATTTAGATTATTGATGTTAGGTTGATTGATGCAACGACAGTTGGTTAATTAGCTAGAAAGAACCTAGATGAGCAATTGAATTACTCGCAAAGGAATTTGGTTTAATTGAATTGTGAACATATCGAACTCGATCTTAAAGCTAGTTTAATCTGTTAGTAATTGCAAAGGAATTTGGATTGCTGCACTTAGACTTAGAGAATTCTCGCAACGACAGTTGGTTAATTCTATATATGTGTTTGAGTTCTAGAACAATTCCTAATTAGATCTCGCTTGATTGATTGCATGTGTTCCTCATTTCTTGAGAACTCCCTAGGCTTAACGCCTTCGCTTTCTAATTTACAACCGATCTATTTACTTTTATGCTTGCTTGATTTACTGCTTTCTCACATTGCTTTTCCTAGTTTAATCTTTATTGTTTCATAATCTATCGTTGACCGGAGTCCCTGTGGATTCGATACCCTTAGTACTACAACTACATCACTGTGCACTTGCAGTTAGTATAGGGTTAAAAATAGACCTTTCAAGTTTTTGGCGCCGTTGCCGGGGACTCTTTTGAGTCTCCGATAGATTTGAACTTAGGGTTTAGACTAGGTTTTTCGTTTTTCTTTTTTGTTACTAATTTTTTTCTTTTTCTGTTCTTGTGTTTCAGGTACGCCTGTAATCGCCCTGCAACGATCGACACGGTCCTATGATGATGACACTCATCCTGTGTGTCGATCGTCAAATCATCGCGCTTGCATCGATCGACGCTTCTACTGCATCGATCGACACATATCGTAAGGAAGATGTATGATTTCTTCGGTCCAGGGATTGACAGCTTGCAGATAGCTGGGATAAAGAGCAAAGTAGACTCTCTGCATAGTCTTGTACTTTAAAAGTGTGCGCAAAGAGCTACCAACTGCGTTGGAGGGAATGAATTTTACAGTCAGGAATCTGCTTTTCAGAGACCCCTCCAGCAACAGAGTAACTCTTTCTCGAGGAACTATGGTGTTTCCTCTTACCAAGCACCGCCTGCACCTGCATATAAGAGCAGATTGGAAACCATGATGGAGCATTTTCTTGAGGGACAACAACAGATCAATGTGTCATACAACTCAAAGATAGATGCATTGTATGAAGATCTGAATGGAAAGTTTGAATCTTTGAGCACACATGTGAAGAAGCTAGATGTCCGAGTTCAACAAACAGCTGGAGCAATACAAAGGCATAATGAAGCTGGGAAAGCTGAACAGAGGATGTACATCAAAGCTGTGACCTTAAGAGATGAGATTGAGTTGCTAGGAGAAGAAGAGAGCATAATCTCGGATTTTCTGGATGAATATTGTCTGTTTGAGACATGCATCGATCGACACACACTTGATGTCGATCGTTGCAACCCCGATCCGTCTGATGAAATTGAACATAATCGCCTTGCATCGATCGACACACCTAGTGCATCGATCGACACAGATCGCAGACGAGACCAGAAACCTGCAACAGTCCCAGAACGAGTCTATAAGCCATGTGTGCCATATCCTAAGGTTCCTAAACCGTCTAAACATGAGCTAGAAGTGGATAACTGCATGAAAGTGATAGATAAGGAGCTGAATGAAACTCCACCAGCTAAAGCTTCGCGAGTTCATTCTTGTGTGTTGAGAGATGCAAAGAAGATGATATCCGCTGATGGTCATTTGAAAGAAGAAGTTCAGATTGGTGGAACTAAAGTATCTGATAGTAGAGAGAAGAAGATGGTGGTTCCTCTTGAACCTGCTCTAACATCTTCAGAGCCTGCAACTGCTCATAAGAAGAAAGCTCCACACGCCAGATCTCCACCAAAGGTAAGGTATAAATCACCTAAGCTTAAACCTCCAGACCGCATTGCTTTGAATGCAGGAAAACGCAGTATCCCACCCAAGCTTCACTCTCGCCCTATTGCTGTTTACTCTTTCCTTGGGAGACCTCATGATCTGATAGCCTATACACCTCCTTGGATGAAGAGATATTCACAGAGACATTCAAAGTCTCTGTTGAAACCGCCATGAGTCAAACCTCTATCCCACAGTCAAGCTAATGACTAAAAACAAGCGCTGAGTGGGAGGCAACCCACTGTTAGGTTCGTTTTTCTTTTCATTTTTTGTTTTGATTTTGGTGTTTTGATTTTTCTTTTTGAGTGTGTTCAGAGCCGAGAGAAACAGGCAAAATCGCACTGCATCGATTGACACACTGAGTGCATCGGTCGATGCAGTTGCGATTTCTGGTTAGCCGATTCGATTGTGGTTCAGACACCGGTTATTTCAATAACCGCGAGCATATTCGCCTTGCATCGATCGACACCCTTGTGGCATCGATCGACGCAGGGCGACAACAAGTACGTATCCTGCAACTTTTCGGATTGTTCTTCAAATTGATTTTTTCTCACCGAGCCTAAGCTGGATTACACTGGGGACAGTGTAGTTCAAGTGTGGGGGAGGTAGCTACTGACGCACGCTTTTGTTTTCTTATGAGTCAGTTCCATGTTTTCAAAATTGTTTTATTGAGTCAAAATGTGTATGAAACTATTATTTTTCGAGGAGATTTGTTCGCTTGAACAGGAACTAAGTGACCATTGGGCAGACTTGTAGAGTCTCTATGACTGTTAGAAAACCCAACACGGATCAGCCTACTGAGAACACCCATATCACTTCAGGTATCAGAGGATCCTTTTACTGACTTCACCTTAATACTGACTTAATTTTCTCACCTAAGGGCTTGGAATACCTTGAGTCGGATTCCTTTGTTAGTTCTGACACAGCCTATAAACCTGTCCTATTTGGTTCCCTTCTCCCCTTCCATAAAGTAAAAAATAAAAAATAAAAAAATAAACTGAGGATGAGTTAGTAACTCCGAAGTGGTCTCTGGGAGTGGTAGCTACAACTATTATATCATGTGCATCCATGGAATGTGTCCAAAGTACACCCCTTAACGGGAAGAACACTGATAAAAAAATAAAATGATACCCAGTGGGGAAAAATCAGTTGTTAAGGAATGGAAAAGAGAAGAAAAGGGACCAGAGAAAGATAGTATGGTGGTCTAGAGCTGACAAGGTAAGAGTCCATGTGCCCTTTGATCGATACTCCTTAGGTGAGACCGCACTTAAATACTTGCAGAAGTCAATAGGCTGAATTTGAATGCTTGAATATGATTGTGGAGTTTACTTGGGACAGTTGCTAAGTGTGGGGGAAGTACATTGTGGTCTTGAATTCTGTAGGAAAGTTTTCAGTGGCTTACTAGGTGAATGTGAATGCGAAAGTTCCTAGGACGAAATGAGTTTCTTTGTTTTCAAACTTCTTCTCTTATATTTTGGTTCTTTACTTGCTTGAGGGCAAGCAAGGCTTAAGTGTGGGGGAGTTGATATACCATGGATTTTAGGGATTTTAACCATGGTATATATCTTTGTTATCGAGTCTTTTAGTATGTTTTGGAGTCTTTTCAGGTGTTTTACAGGTTTAAGGACATTTGGAGCCTAATTGGACGTTCTGGGAGCATTGGGAGCATTTCTGCACTGTTTAGAGGTTTCACAGAGTTCACTGGCAGCGAAATCGCCCTGCATCGGTCGATGCAGTGTGTGCATCGGTCGATGCAGTGCATCGGTCGATACAGTATGTGCATCGGTCGATGCAAGGTGATTCCTGCGCACAAAAATCCAGAAATTACAGTTTTTGCCCAGAAACTTCCCAGACTTGCAAAAAGGCCCCAGTCGACTTTAGACCATTATATTAGGGGGTTTAAGCCATTGTTTAGGCTAAGTTTTACTTACGCTTTATTTTATTCAGAGAGAGTTTTAGGGGCTGATCTGGTTCTCGAAAGAGACTTGATTTCGAACCCCAGTTCTTTATTCTGTTATATAATATTTGGTTTTCTATTCATGATGTCTTCTGTTTCGATGAACATGTCTGAGTAGATTACCTGTTAAGTTTAGGGATTCTCATTAGGGATTTCATGGAATTATAGGTTAATCAATCTGTTAGGGATTCATACTTTCTAGTTCTTCGCCTAGGATTGTTCTTAATGCTTAATCTGAACTGGCCATTTAGATTATTGATGTTAGGTTGATTGATGCAACGACAGTTGGTTAATTAGCTAGAAAGAACCTAGATGAGCAATTGAATTACTCGCAAAGGAATTTGGTTTAATTGAATTGTGAACATATCGAACTCGATCTTAAAGCTAGTTTAATCTGTTAGTAATTGCAAAGGAATTTGGATTGCTGCACTTAGACTTAGAGAATTCTCGCAACGACAGTTGGTTAATTCTATATATGTGTTTGAGTTCTAGAACAATTCCTAATTAGATCTCGCTTGATTGATTGCATGTGTTCCTCATTTCTTGAGAACTCCCTAGGCTTAACGCCTTCGCTTTCTGATTTACAACCGATCTATTTACTTTTCTGCTTGCTTGATTTACTGCTTTCTCACATTGCTTTTCCTAGTTTAATCTTTATTGTTTCATAATCTATCGTTGACCGGAGTCCCTGTGGATTCGATACCCTTAGTACTACAACTACATCACTGTGCACTTGCAGTTAGTATAGGGTTAAAACTAGACCTTTCAAGTTTTTGGCGCCGTTGCCGGGGACTCTTTTGAGTCTCCGATAGATTTGAACTTAGGGTTTAGACTAGGTTTTTCGTTTTTCTTTTTTGTTACTAATTTTTTTCTTTTTCTGTTCTTGTGTTTCAGGTACGCCTGTAATCGCCTTGCAACGATCGACACGGTCCTGTGATGATGACACTCATCCTGTGTGTCGATCGTCACATCATCGCGCTTGCATCGATCGACGCTTCTACTGCATCGATCGACACATATCGTAAGGAAGATGTATGATTTCTTCGGTCCAGGGATTGACAGCTTGCAGATAGCTGGGATAAAGAGCAAAGTAGACTCTCTGCATAGTCTTGTACTTGGAAAGTGTGCGCAAAGAGCTACCAACTGCGTTGGAGGGAATGAATTTTACAGTCAGGAATCTGCTTTTCAGAGACCCCTCCAGCAACAGAGTAACTCTTTCTCGAGGAACTATGGTGTTTCCTCTTACCAAGCACCGCCTGCACCTGCATATAAGAGCAGATTGGAAACCATGATGGAGCATTTTCTTGAGGGACAACAACAGCTCAATGTGTCATACAACTCAAAGATAGATGCATTGTATGAAGATCTGAATGGAAAGTTTGAATCTTTGAGCACACATGTGAAGAAGCTAGATGTCCGAGTTCAACAAACAGCTGGAGCAATACAAAGGCATAATGAAGCTGGGAAAGCTGAACAGAGGATGTACATCAAAGCTGTGACCTTAAGAGATGAGATTGAGTTGCTAGGAGAAGAAGAGAGCATAATCTCGGATTTTCTGGATGAATATTTTCTGTTTGAGACATGCATCGATCGACGCACACTTGATGTGTCGATCGTTGCAACCCCGATCCGTCTGATGAAATTGAACATAATCGCCTTGCATCGATCGACACACCTGGTGCATCGATCGACACAAATCGCAGACGAGACCAGAAACCTGCAACAGTCCCAGAACGAGTCTATAAGCCTTGTGTGCCATATCCTAAGGTTCCTAAACCGTCTAAACAGGAGCTAGAAGTGGCTAACTGCATGAAAGTGATAGATAAGGAGCTGAATGAAACTCCACCAGCTAAAGCTTCGCGAGTTCATCCTTGTGTGTTGAGAGATGCAAAGAAGATGATATCCGCTGATGGTCATTTGAAAGAAGTGTTGGAATTGTGTCCAGTAATCTCGGTACTGTCTCTAGAAAGTAAGAGTATGTCAAGATCAGACATAAGTCATATAATACTGGGGGTCATGATGGCTTGCTAGAGTCCGCTCATGATCTATAAGTCTTGGACTTATTGCCTTTATTATATGATCCCATATGGGTCACACGCCTAAGCTAACAGGAAAATGTGTAGGAACGGTTTAGCAGAAGTACAGTAAAAGTGCTAGGCATTTACTGTACTAAGAGAGAATAAAAGGTTTAGCCATTGTGCATCGATCGATGCATAAGGTGCAACGATCGATGCAGTGCGCAAACACCGACGAGTTAATTGGTATTTGGGCCAAATGGCCCAAACGGAACAGGACGAGTTTTGTGTCATAAAACTCGAGTTTCAGACTGAATAACCCTAAGACTTGAGCCGTAAACTCTCTCTCTCTGCGCCGAGTTCCCCTGGTGGTCTAGCAGCTGTTTCCTGTGAAAGCGTGTGTGAACCTTTGGAGGATTCATCCCTCGGTGTTTCTCTGATCTCAGACATACCATCTTCTTCCGCTGCAATAACAGGTATAAGGTGAGATCATCATTTGTTTCTATTCTGAGAAGAACCTAGATCGCATGTTTAGGATAATCTGAATCTGGAATTGAATCAGGATTCATCTAAACGTTCCAACAGTGGTATCAGAGCTTTAGGTTCTGGTTTTTCTTGTTTAGATTCATGTTTAGGATTGTTTAAAGAGGTGTTTTTGAATCAATCTACTGATAAGATTAAAACACTTAAGAAACAAGAGTTGAATCCTAAACAAACTGTTTAAAAATCGCATGACCAAACTATATTGATTTGGTATGTGATCTAAACTGATTTTGCATCGACTGAGATCGCATTGCATCGATCGATGCAATGCAAGGATCGATCGTTGCAGTCGCGAGAGATTGACCGCGATCGCATGGATCGTTCAAACGATCGCATGGATCTCACGAGAATCTCTCGGCCAAACCTGATAACCGTTCGTGCACACGTGAGAGCATCGATCGATGCAGGATCGATGAACGATCGTTGCAGGATCGATGCTGTGAGCATCGATCGATGCGGTTAGGGTTTTGGCTCGGTTTAATTTAATTAAAATTAAACGTCTCGGTTTAATAAACAGATTTAATAATTTTATTAAGTCTGGTTAAACCGGGATAAGAAATCCAATGTCGAAAGAAATATTGGATTTAGTGCCTAAACCAGGAATTTCTAATTTGATTTGGTTGGACCAAATAAATTGAGAAATTCCGGTTTAGTAAATAACCGGTTGACAATTGTGGTCATCGTAGTAATTGAAACTTGGTTAAACCAGTTTTAATGAACCAGACCGGTTATGTCAATTAATTGGACAATTGGGTCATGTCTTGGACATGGACCAATTCTTGGGCCTCGGGCCAAGAAGTTAAAACAATTGGGCCAATTATTTGAGTCTTTCTTCAGATTAATTTAAAATTTATTTTATAAAATTATAAAGTCGATTTTAAATTAAAATTTCCGAAATTTTGAAATTAGAAAGTTTCTTAAAATAGAAGTTTCTGAGTTTGCGGGTTTTGGATTTTAAAGAAATTTCTAAAGTTAGAAAGTTTCCGGTTTTAGAAAGTTTCCAATTTTAGAAAGTTTCCAAAAATAGTAGGTTTCCAAAATAGAAAGTTTCCCGAAATAGTAATCTTCTATTTTGGGAATGAATTTTAATAAACCTACGAACCTCAAATAATAAGCGTTGGATGTCTTGTCCAGGCTATGTCAGCTGTCAAAGCCCATTCAATTGTATTCATGGCCTTACAGTGTGAGGGTGTCTGCTTTTGCGTGGGTAAGACGGTTTGTGATTCATAAATGTCATTGGGAGTCCCAGACATTAATGATTACATGACTGTATAGTCTGGTTTTCTTGACTAGGCCATCGGGAGTCCCGGGCCTTGAGACATCAGAGTGGATTGGGCCTCGGGCCCAGATTCACAACCAAGAGTTATATCACGGATATAATTAGCCGATATAGGGCTTACCGATATAAGCTAAGGTTGGGTGACGGCCAGTGGCCCACTTTAATCTTAGTTATATGTGGATCTTGGAATCATTATATTCTATTGAGGGTAACTGATGTTATTGAATATAATGCATGATTAATCATATTAATTTTAATACGAGATTAATCATTTTGAACATTTAACTAATAACCTTTTTATTTATATATTTCAGATATGACTACTACAAGCACACAAAACACATTCTCGATCCGGTCTGTTCTCGAGAAGGAGAAGCTGACTGGAACGAACTTCCTGACATGGTCAAGGAACTTGAGGCTGGTCCTCAAGCAGGAGAAGAAGGATTATGTCCTTCGAGATCCCCTCCCCGAGAGGCCTCTTGCCAATGCTGCCAGGACTCTGCACAATGCTTGGGAAAAGCATTCGTCAGATGAAAATGATGTCTATTGCCTGATGTTGGTGACAATGACTCCTGAGCTGCAAAAACAGTTCGAAAGTGTATTGTCTCCCATCGAGATAATGGCAAGCCTGAAATCGCTTTTTCAGGAGCAGGCTAGGACCGAGAGGTTCCAGACAGTTAAGAACCTCTTGGACTGTAAGTTGGCTGCGAATGCGGCAGTGAGTCCTCATGTCTTGAAGATGATGGGTTATCTCGATCATCTTCAGAAACTCGACTGCCCAATCAGCCAGGAACTTGCCTGCGACATCATTCTGCAGTCTTTACCTGCAAGCTATGATCAGTTCATTCTGAACTTTAACATGCATGGCTTGAGTAAGACACTACCTGAGCTTCACGGAATGCTCAAGACTGCAAAGCCCAACTTGAGGAAAACCGCCAAGGACCCCAATGTGCTTATGGTGCAAAAGGGCAAGGGGTTTAAGAAATCCTCTGCTAAGGATAAGGGAAAGGCCAAGGCTGTCCAAGTCGCGGACAAGGACACGCCAAAGCCCAAGCCCAAGTCCAAGGCTGGGCCTACTGACATGTGCAGGTTCTGCAAAGAACTGGGGCATTGGAGAAGAGATTGTAAGAAATTCCAGGAAGGTCTAAAGGAATTGAAGAAGAAGACTTTCGAGACTTCTTCATCAGGTATTTTTGTTATAGAAGTTAATACAACTACTTCTGATAATACCTCATGGGTCATGGATACTGGTTGTGGGGCTCATATTTGTACTAATATGCAGGCACTCAGCAACAGTAGAAGGCTGAAGCAAGGACAAGTGGAGCTACGAGTTGGGAATGGAGCGAAAGTTTCAGCACTAGCTGTAGGCACATACTTGTTGTCTTTACCTTCGGGATTGATTTTAGAACTGAATAATTGTTATTTTGTGCCTGCTATAAGCAGAAATATTATTTCAATTTCTTTGTTGGATTTGGAAGGTTATGATTTTTCAGTTAAGAATAAATTATGTTCCTTCAATCGCAACAATTTGTTCTATGGTTCTGCCCCTCTTGCGAATGGGCTTTACATACTCGATCAATCCGCGCCAATTTATAACATTAATACAAAACGGTTTAAACCTAATGAGGAAAACCGAACGTTTCTATGGCATTGTCGTTTAGGGCACATCAGCGAGAAACGCATCAAGAGGCTCCATTCGAATGGACTTCTTGGCTCATTTGACTTTGAGTCATGTGAGAAATGCGAATCATGCTTGATGGGCAAAATGACACGGGCCCCCTTTAATAAACCTAACGAGAGGGCCAGTGACTTATTGGGCCTGATACACACTGATGTGTGTGGCCCAATGTCCACAAATGCAAGAGGAAACTATCAGTACTTCATTACCTTCACTGATGATTTCAGTAGGTATGGATATGTTTATTTGATGAAACATAAGTCTGAATCTTTTGAGAAGTTCAGAGAATTCCAAAATGAAGTACAGAACCAACTTGGCAAAAGCATTAAGGCTCTTCGGTCCGACCGAGGAGGAGAATACTTAAGCCAAGAATTCAGTGATCATCTGAGAGAGTGTGGGATTGTATCCCAACTCACTCCTCCTGGAACGCCACAATGGAATGGTGTGTCTGAGAGGAGAAATCGGACCTTATTGGATATGGTTCGGTCTATGATGAGTCACACAGACCTTCCAATATCCCTTTGGGGATATGCTCTGCTAACAGCAGTGTTCACTCTAAATAGAGCGCCATCAAAAACAGTGGCAAAGACACCATATGAATTATGGACTGGAGAAGCTCCAGTGCTGTCTTATCTCAGAATTTGGGGTTGTGAAGCCTATGTCAAGAGATTGATCTCAGACAAGCTTACACCGAAATCTGACAAATGCTACTTCATTGGTTATCCACGGGAAACCAAGGCTTATTACTTCTATCTACGTTCCGAGAACAAGATTTTTGTTGCCCGGGATTGTAACTTTCTTGAGAGGGAGTTTCTCTCTAAGAAAGACAGTGGGAGTAAGGTACTGCTTGAAGAAATTCAAGATGAACAGGATACTGCTCAACCTAATGAGGAAGAGCGGCAGGAGGACCTACAAGAAATTGTAGAGCCTGAACCTGTAGTACCTGAAGTTCGAAGATCCGGGAGGATCCGTCACGAACCCGAGAGATATCAAGGATTCCTCGTGACTGACTGTCATGATCTTTTGATCATTGATGGTGATGAACCATCGAACTTCAATCAAGCCATGATGGGCCCAGATTCCTCTAAGTGGCGCAAGGCCACTGATTCCGAAATGGACTCCATGTCGGTCAACCAAGTGTTTTCGTTGGTTGACTTACCCGCTGGTGTAAAAGCCATCGAGTGCAAATGGATCTTCAAGAAGAAGATTGACGTGGATGGAAATGTCCAGATTTATAAAGCCAGGTTGGTGGCAAAAGGTTTCAGACAAGTTCACGGGGTGGACTACGATAAAACCTATTCACCAGTGGCTATGATGAAATCTATTCGGATTCTACTAGCAACTGCAGCTTTTCATGATTATGAAATTTGGCAGATGGACGTGAAAACCGCCTTCCTGAATGGTATTCTGGAAGAGGATGTGTATATGACACAACCTGACGGTTACAGAGATCCGAAGAATGCTGGGAAGGTATGCAAGCTTCATAAATCCATTTATGGATTGAAGCAAGCATCGAGGAGCTGGAATCTTCGTTTTGATGAAGCGATCAAGCAATTTGACTTCATCAGAAACGAAGAAGAACAATGCGTGTATAAGAAATCTAGTGGGAGCAAAATTGTATTTCTTATTCTGTATGTCGATGACATACTGCTTCTCGGAAACGACATTCCAATGCTGAAGTCTGTAAAAGACTGGCTTGGAAGTTGTTTTTCCATGAAAGACATGGGTGAAGCCGCATACGTTCTTGGAATTAGGATCTATCGGGATAGACCTAAGAGGCTGATAGGCTTGTGTCAAGACTCATACATTGACAAAGTCCTACAAAGATTCAGCATGAAAGATTCCAAGAAGGGCTTCACACCAATGGTGCATGGCATAACGCTAAGCAAGAAGCAGAGCCCTACGTCGGCTGCTGAGCTTGAGCGCATGAAGAATATTCCTTATGCATCTGCAATAGGATCTGTCATGTATGCCATGATCTGTACTCGTCCTGATGTTGCTTATGCATTGAGCATGACGAGTAGATACCAGTCAAATCCAGGTGAAAACCATTGGATTGCCGTAAAGAATATCTTGAAGTATCTAAGACATACTAAGGATAAATTCTTGGTGTACGGTGGAAGTGATGTGCTTAAAGTCAGTGGATTCACGGACGCAAGTTTCCAGACAGACACAGATGATTTCCGGTCACAGTCCGGTTATGTCTTTTGTCTGAATGGCGGTGCAGTAAGTTGGAGAAGCTCCAAGCAGGACACCGTTGCTGATTCCACTACAGAAGCTGAATATATCGCCGCCTCAGAAGCAGCGAAGGAAGCTGTTTGGATACGAAAGTTCATTATGGAACTAGGTGTGATACCAGATGCGGCTGAGCCTCTAGCACTGTTTTGTGACAACAATGGTGCTATAGCTCAGGCAAAGGAACCAAGATCACACCAGAAATCCAAGCATGTTCAAAGAAGATATCACTTGATACGTGACATCATTAATAGAAAGGAAGTCAAGATCAGCCGAGTTCCGACAGATGATAATGTCGCTGATCCATTGACAAAGCCACTCCCAAGGCCTAAGCTCGAGTTCCTGACTGAAGCTGTAGGCATTAGAAACATTGAAATGTAATCTAAATTTGAGTGGGAGTTTTGTGAGCTTTATTTTAGTTATTCGATATGTTCTTGTAAAACATTATTTTATGTTTTAATGAAATTATTATTTCAAGATTATTTTAACTGTGATGAAATAATCGTTCCAAAATGATATGAATCATTTTATAGGCCATCGAAGTAAATGACTTGATCTTAAGTCATCGAAGTCATTTGGCTTGATCATGAGACCCTATATTTGATAGATATTTCATATCATCCTGTCCCTAGTCGAAAGTTGTTGAAATTGGAACACCAACAACCGTGTGAGACTGGATTGGTGCGTGACTTATGACAAAGTCTCAGTATGTCATAGATGCTCGGCATCAAAGTCAGTACATAGGTGTATGTTGGGGAACATACGACCGGACAAGACCCGATTATAAGAACTCTTCAGGATATTTATATCTGTGTCATAAGAGATTCTTACTACGACTATAGAGTATGGTCCTTAGACCTGAGTTCACATGCATGTGATTGCACATGGACTGGTGTACTTTGATCATTGTCTAACGCTATCGTTCTGCGATAGCTATAAGGACCTTGTTTGGGAACATCATGAAATGAGTAGTTTACAGTGATGGACCAAGATGGGATTTGTCCCTCCAATATAAATGGAGTGAATATCTCTAGGCCAATCGGAGATTTGAATACTGGAAAACGCATGGCCATGCTCAAACGGACTTTCCCGAGTCGTTTGGATTGTCAGTATCAAATCAGAGTCCGATGAACAAGATTAGGCTTTATAAGGATGACACCAATCTTGCCTTATGACTAATCGAGATATTGAGACAAAAGGATTACGAATACAGAGATTCCAGTACAAGTGGGAGATTGTTGGAATTGTGTCCAGTAATCTCGGTACTGTCTCTAGAAAGTAAGAGTATGTCAAGATCAGACATAAGTCATATAATACTGGGGGTCATGATGGCTTGCTAGAGTCCGCTCATGATCTATAAGTCTTGGACTTATTGCCTTTATTATATGATCCCATATGGGTCACACGCCTAAGCTAACAGGAAAATGTGTAGGAACGGTTTAGCAGAAGTACAGTAAAAGTGCTAGGCATTTACTGTACTAAGAGAGAATAAAAGGTTTAGCCATTGTGCATCGATCGATGCATAAGGTGCAACGATCGATGCAGTGCGCAAACACCGACGAGTTAATTGGTATTTGGGCCAAATGGCCCAAACGGAACAGGACGAGTTTTGTGTCATAAAACTCGAGTTTCAGACTGATTAACCCTAAGACTTGAGCCGTAAACTCTCTCTCTCTGCGCCGAGTTCCCCTGGTGGTCTAGCAGCTGTTTCCTGTGAAAGCGTGTGTGAACCTTTGGAGGATTCATCCCTCGGTGTTTCTCTGATCTCAGACATACCATCTTCTTCCGCTGCAATAACAGGTATAAGGTGAGATCATCATTTGTTTCTATTCTGAGAAGAACCTAGATCGCATGTTTAGGATAATCTGAATCTGGAATTGAATCAGGATTCATCTAAACGTTCCAACAAGAAGAAGTTCAGATTGGTGGAACTAAAGTATCTGATAGTAGAGAGAAGAAGATGGCGGTTCCTCTTGAACCTGCTCTAACATCTTCAGAGCCTGCAACTGCTCATAAGCAGAAAGCTCCACACATCAGATATCCACCAAAGGTAAGGTATAAATCACGTAAGCTTAAACCTCCTGACCGCATTGCTTTGAATGCAGGAAAACGCAGTATCCCACCCAAGCTTCACTCTCGCCCTATTGTTGTTTACTCTTTCCTTGGGAGACCTCATGATCTGACAGCCTATACACCTCCTTGGATGAAGAGATATTCACAGAGGCATTCAAAGTCTCTGTTGAAACCGCCATGAGTCAAACCTCTATCCCATAGTCAAGCTAATGACTAAAAACAAGCGCTGAGTGGGAGGCAACCCACTGTTAGGTTCGTTTTTCTTTTCATTTTTCGTTTTGATTTTGGTGTTTTGATTTTTCTTTTTGAGTGTGTTCAGAGCCGAGAGAAACAGGCAAAATCGCACTGCATCGATCGACACACTGAGTGCATTGATAGGTCAAGAATTAATCCCTATACTAACTGCAAGTGCACAGTGATGTCAATGTAGTACTTAGGGTATCGAATCCACAGGGACTCCGGTCAACGATAGATTTAGAACAGAAAAGATTAAACTAGGAGAAAGCAAATATGATTAGAAACTAAAAAGCAAGCAGAAAGTAAATAGCAGCGAGTTTGTGAGCAAGGAAGTGAAGCGTTAAGTCAAGGGAGTTCTCAGGAAATCAGGAACACAGGCAATCAATCAAGCGGGATCTAATTAGGAACTGTTCTAGAACTCAAACACAGACTTAGAATTAACCAACTGTCGTTGCGAGAATTCTCTAAGTCTAAGTGCAGCAATCCAAATTCCTTTGCAATTACTAACAGATTAAACCAGCATTAATTCCAAGTAAGATATGTTCACAATCTAATTAAACCAAATTCCTTTGCGAGTAATTAAATTGCTCGTCTAGGTTCTTTCTAGCTAATTAACCAACTGTCGTTGCATCAATCAACCTAACATCATAAATCTGGGTAGCTACTTCAGATTAAGCAGTAAGAACAATCCTAGATGAAGAACTAACAGATATGAATCCCTACAGATTTATTAACCTATAATTCCATGAAATCCCTAATGAGAATCCCTAAACTTAACAGGTAATCTACTCAGACATGTTCATCGAAACAGAAAACATATTGAATAAAAAACCAAATAGCATATAATAAAACAAAGAACTGGGGTTCGAAATCCTCTTTCTTTCGAGATCAGGATCAGCCCCTAACTCTCTCTGACAATAAAATAAAGCATAAGAAAAGCGTAGCCTAAACAAGTGGCTAAAAACCCTAATATATAGTCTAAAACACGTTTTGGGCTTTTGTGTAAATATCTGGGCCTTTCTGCAATATCAGCATTCTTCATTAAACCTCCGAGTCTGGCCCATTCGCGCTATGCATCGATCGATGCAGGTGTGCAACGATCGACGCAATCCTCAAATCTGGACAGTGAACTCTGTCTCTCAGACCAAATCTCCAAAATGCACCAAACAGCTCCAAAATCTCCACTTCTGCTCCAAATGTGCTTGTACCTAATAAAACCTGTAAAAGACTTTAAAGAAACACAAATAGACTCTAAAACATACTTATATCATGGTCTAAAACCGGTAAAAACCATGATATATCAACTCCCCCACACTTAGCCTTTGCTTGCCCTCAAGCAAAACAAAGAACTAGAATGTAGTGAAGAGGTTTGAAAACTCTTCATAAACTCTTTTCATCTTAGAAGCAGCAACACTCAGATTCCCCTTAGCAAACCACATGAAAGAATCAACCTGCAGACATCAAGACCAACATATACTTCCCCCACACTTAGCAACTGTCCTAAGTAAACTCCACAATCACATTCACGCATTCAAATTCACCCAACTGACTTCTGCAAGTATTTAAGTGCGGTCTCACCTAAGGAGTATCGATCAAAGGCACATGGACTCTTACCTTATCAGCTCTAGACCACCATAATATCTTTCTCTAGTCCCTTTCTTCTCTTTTCCCTTCCTTAGCATTCTGGTTTTTCCCCATTGGGTATCATTTTATTTTTTTTATCAGTGCTCTTCCCGTTAAGGGGTGTACCTTGGACATATTCCATGGATGCACAGGATATGAAAGTTGTAGCTACCATTCCCAGAGACCACTTCGGAGTTACTAACTCATCCTCAGTTTATTATTTTTTTTTATTTTATGGAAGGAGAGAAGAGAACTAAATAGGACAGGTTTACAGGCTGTGTCAGAACTAACAAGGGAATCCGACACAAAGTATACCAAGCCTTAGGTGAGAAATCTAAGTCAGTATTAAGTTGAAGTCAGTAAAAGGATCCTCTGATACCTAAAGCGATGTGGGTGTTCTCAGTAGGTTGATCCATGTCTAGGTTTTCTAATAGTCAGAGATAATCTGCAACTTCATCCCAATGGTCACTTAAGTTCCTGCAAGTGCTGTTAATCTTCTCAAAAAATCATCGTTTCTTACTTAAACTATTTTGACTCAATAAAAGAAATTTTGAAAACTGGACTGACTCTAAGAAAACAGAAAGCGTGTGTCAGTAGCTCCTCCCCCCACACTTAAAACACACTGTCCCCAGTAGTGTCAAGCTTAGGGTCGGCGAGAAAATAAATCAAATTGAAACAATCCGAAAAGTTGCAGAACACGTACATGTCGTCGCCCTGTGTCGATCGATGCCACAAGGGTGTCGATCGATGCAAGGCGAATTTTGCTCGCGGTTATGTGAATAACCGATGTCTGGACCGCAATTGAATCGGTAAACCGTAAATCGCAACTGCATCGACCGATGCACTAGGTGTGTCGATCGATGCAAGGGGATTCTGCATGTTTCTCACGCCTCTGAACACACTTAAACAGAAAAATTAAAAACACCAAATCAAATTGAAAAACGAAAACTAAAACGAACCTAACAGTGGGTTGCCTCCCACTCAGCGCTTGTTTAAAGTCAGCAGCTTGACTATGGGATAGAGGTTTGATTCATGGCGGTTTCAACAAAGACTTTGAGTGTCTCTGTGAATATCTCTTCATCCAAGGAGGTGTGTATGCTGTCGGATCATGAGGTTTCCCAAGGAAAGAGTAGACAGAACCGGAGCGGGAGCGAAGCTTGGGTGGGATACTGCGTTTTCCTGCATTCAAAACAATGTTGTCAGGAGGTTTAAACTTAGGTGATTTATACCTTACCTTTGGTGCAGATCTGATGTTTTGAGCTTTCTGCTTATGAGCAGTTGCAGGCTTTGAAGATGTTAGAGCAGGTTCAAGAGGAACCGCCATCTTCTTCTCTCCACTATCAGATACTGTAGTTCCACCAATCTGAGCTTCATCTTTTAAATGACCATCAGTGGAGACCATCTTCTTTGCATATCCCAACACAGAAGGATGAACTCGCGAAGCTTTCGCTGGTGGAGTTTCATATCCACCACTACCATGCACTTGACTACACGCTGCTCATGTTTAGACCTTATAGGAACTTTTGGGAATGGTATTGGAGGTTTGTAGACCCTTTCCTTAGCAAAAACATCAGATTTGGGCGAAATTGGGTCTGCCCGACTGTCGCGTCGACCAACGCAGAGTGGGTGTCGGTCGTCATTGAATTGATGTCGACCTTCAGAGTCGACAATGGTCAATTTCTGATCGTCGTAAGAACTCGAAATTACCATCAGAACTGCGTGTCGACCGACACTAAGGGGGTGTCGATCGATGCATGTCTCAGACAAACAATATTCATCCAGAAAATCCGAGATTATGCTCTCTTCTTCACCTTGCAACTCAATCTCATCTCTTAAGGTCACAGCTTTGATGGATCTGTATTGTTCAGCTTTCCCAGCTTCATTATGCCTTTGTATTGCTTGAGATGTCTGTTGGATTTGGACGTCCAGCTTCTTCACATGTGTGCTCAAAGATTCATACTTCCCGTTCAGATCTTCATGTAATGCATCTATCTTTGAGTTGAAGGACACAATGATCTGTTGTTCTCCCTCAAGAAACTGCTCCATCATAGCTTCCAACCTGCTCTTATGTGTAGGTGCAGGCGGTGCTTGGTAAGAAGAAACACCATAGTTCCTTGAGAATGAGTTACTCTGTTGCTGGAAGGGTCTCTGAAAAGCAGATTCCTGACTGTAGAATTCATTCCCTCCAACACAGTTGATAGCTCTTTGTGCATACTTTCCAAGTACAAGACTATGTAGAGAGTCTACCTTGCTCTTCAGCCCAGCTATCTGCGAGCTGTCAATCCTTGAACTAAAGAAATCATACATCTTCCTTACGATATGTGTCGATCGATGCAGGAGAAGCGTCGATCGATGCAAGCGCGATGATGTGACGATCGACACACAGGACCGTGTCGATCGTTGCAGGGCGATTACAGGCGTACCTGAAACGCAAGAACAAAAAGAAAAAAAAATTCAGTAACAAAAAACAAAGACGAAAAACCTAGTCTAAACCCTAAGTTCAAATCTATCGAAGACTCAAAAGAGTCCCCGGCAACGGCGCCAAAAACTTTATAGGTCAAGAATTAATCCCTATACTAACTGCAAGTGCACAGTGATGTCAATGTAGTACTTAGGGTATCGAATCCACAGGGACTCCGGTCAACGATAGATTTAGAACAAAAAATATTAAACTAGGAGAAAGCAAATATGATTAGAAACTAAAAAGCAAGCAGAAAGTAAATAGCAGCGAGTTTGTGAGCAAGGAAGCGAAGCGTTAAGTCTAGGGAGTTCTCAGAAAATCAAGAACACAGGCAATCAATCAAGCGGGATCTAATTAGGAACTGTTCTAGAACTCAAACACAGACTTAGAATTAACCAACTGTCGTTGCGAGAATTCTCTAAGTCTAAGTGCAGCAATCCAAATTCCTTTGCAATTACTAACAGATTAAACCAGCATTAATTTCAAGTTCGATATGTTCACAATCTAATTAAACCAAATTCCTTTGCGAGTAATTAAATTGCTCATCTAGGTTCTTTCTAGCTAATTAACCAACTATCGTTGCATCAATCAACCTAACATCATAAATCTGGGTAGCTACTTCAGATTAAGCAGTAAGAACAATCCTAGATGAAGAACTAACAGATATGAATCCCTACAGATTTATTAACCTATAATTCCATGAAATCCCTAATGAGAATCCCTAAACTTAACAGGTAATCTACTCAGACATGTTCATCGAAACAGAAAACATATTGAATAAAAAACCAAATAGCATATAATAAAACAAAGAACTGGGGTTCGAAATCCTCTTTCTTTCGAGATCAGGATCAGCCCCTAACTCTCTCTGACAATAAAATAAAGCATAAGAAAAGCGTAGCCTAAACAAGTGGCTAAAAACCCTAATATATAGTCTAAAACACGTTTTGGGCTTTTGTGTAAATATCTGGGCCTTTCTGCAATATCAGCATTCTTCATTAAACCGCCGAGTCTGGCCCATTCGCGCTATGCATCGATCGATGCAGGTATGCAACGATCGACGCAATCCTCAAATCAGGACAGTGAACTCTGTCTCTCGGACCAAATCTCCAAAATGCACCAAACAGCTCCAAAATCTCCACTTCTGCTCCAAATGTGCTTGTACCTAATAAAACCTGTAAAAGACTCTAAAGAAACACAAATAGACTCTAAAACATACTTATATCATGGTCTAAAACCGGTAAAAACCATGATGTATCATGCATCGGTCGACGCAGTTGCGATTTCTGGTTAGCTGATTCGATTGCGGTTCAGACACCGGTTATTTCAATAACCACGAGCATATTTGCCTTGCATCGATCGACACCCTTGTGGCATCGATCGACGTAGGGCGACAACAAGTACGTATCCTGCAACTTTTCGGATTGTTCTTCAAATTGATTTTTTCTCACCGAGCCTAAGCTGGATTACACTGGGGACAGTGTAGTTCAAGTGTGGGGGAGGTAGCTACTGACGCACGCTTTTGTTTTCTTATGAGTCAGTTCCATGTTTTCAAAATTGTTTTATTGAGTTAAAATGTGTATGAAACTATGATTTTTCGAGGAGATTTTTTCGCTTGAACAGGAACTAAGTGACCATTGGGCAGACTTGTAGAGCCTCTATGACTGTTAGAAAACCCAACACGGATCAACCTACTGAGAACACCTATATCACTTCAGGTATCAGAGGATCCTTTTACTGACTTCACCTTAATACTGACTTAATTTTCTCACCTAAGGGCTTGGAATACCTTGAGTCAGATTCCTTTGTTAGTTCTGACACAGCCTGTAAACATGTCCTATTTGGTTCCCTTCTCCCCTTCCATAAAGTAAAAAATAAAAATAAAAAATAAACTGAGGATGAGTTAGTAACTCCGAAGTGGTCTCTGGGAGTGGTAGCTACAACTATTATATCCTGTGCATCCATGGAATGTGTCCAAAGTACACCCCTTAACGGGAAGAACACTGATAAAAAAATAAAATGATACCCAGTGGGGAAAAATCAGTTGTTAAGGAAGGGAAAAAAGAAGAAAAGGGACCAGAGAAAGATAGTATGGTGGTCTAGAGCTGACAAGGTAAGAGTCCATGTTCCCTTTGATCGATATTCCTTAGGTGAGACTGCACTTAAATACTTGCAGAAGTCAGTAGGGTAAATTTGAATGCTTGAATATGATTGTGGAGTTTACTTGGGAAGTTGCTAAGTGTGGGGGAAGTACATTGTGGTCTTGAGTTCTGTAAGAAAGTTTTCAGTGGCTTACTAAGTGAATGTGAATGCGAAAGTTCCTAGGACGAAATGAGTTTCTTTGTTTTCAAACTTCTTCTCTTATATTTTGGTTCTTTACTTGCTTGAGGGCAAGCAAGGCTTAAGTGTGGGGGAGTTGATATACCATGGATTTTAGAGATTTTAACCATGGTATATATCTTTGTTATCGAGTCTTTTAGTATGTTTTGGAGTCTTTTCAGGTGTTTTACAGGTTTAAGGACATTTGGAGCCTAATTGGACGTTCTGAGAGCATTGGGAGCATTTCTGCACTGTTTAGAGGTTTCACAGAGTTCGCTGGCAGCGAAATCGCCCTGCATCGGTCGATGCAGTACATCGGTCGATACAGTATGTGCATCGGTCGATGCAAGGTGATTCCTGCGCACAAAAATCCAGAAATTATAGTTTTTGCCCAGAAACTTCCCAGACTTGCAAAAAGGCCCCAGCCGACTTTAGACCATTATATTAGGGTTCTTAAGCCATTGTTTAGGCTAAGTTTTACTTACGCTTTATTTTATTCAGAGAGAGTTTTAGGGGCTGATCTGGTTCTCGAAAGAGACTTGATTTCGAACCCCAGTTCTTTATTCTGTTATATAATATTTGGTTTTCTATTCATGATGTCTTCTGTTTCGATGAACATGTCTGAGTAGATTACCTGTTAAGTTTAGGGATTCTCATTAGGGATTTCATGGAATTATAGGTTAATCAATCTGTTAGGGATTCATACTTTCTAGTTCTTCGCCTAGGATTGTTCTTAATGCTTAATCTGAACTGGCCATTTAGATTATTGATGTTAGGTTGATTGATGCAACGACAGTTGGTTAATTAGCTAGAAAGAACCTAGATGAGCAATTGAATTACTCTCAAAGGAATTTGGTTTAATTTAATTGTGAACATATCGAACTCGATCTTAAAGCTAGTTTAATCTGTTAGTAATTGCAAAGGAATTTGGACTGCTGCACTTAGACTTAGAGAATTCTCGCAACGACAGTTGGTTAATTCTATATCTGTGTTTGAGTTCTAGAATAGTTCCTAATTAGATCCCGCTTGATTGATTGCATGTGTTCCTGGTTTCCTGAGAACTCCCTAGGCTTAACGCCTTGCTTTCTGATTTACAACCGATCTATTTACTTTTCTGCTTGCTTGATTTACTGCTTTCTCACATTGCTTTTCCTAGTTTAATCTTTATTGTTTCATAATCTATCGTTGACCGGAGTCCCTGTGGATTCGATACCCTTAGTACTACAACTACATCACTGTGCACTTGCAGTTAGTATAGGGTTAAAACTAGACCTATCACAAGGCTTGCTTCTACATGGAAGGGTATCCTTGCCGTTTTGTTCTCATGGGTACTTAATACATATTGGACTTTATTCTTCCTTTTTTACCACTCTTTTGTTTGTCCAAGTTGCTTCCACACCTTAAACCAATCCTGCTTTCAGGCCCAAACACTTAAGTGAGAGTTAGGAAATCTCTTTCGAATCAACTTTGCAAAAAATGTAATTAAAGTCAAGATTAGATGTTCTAATTGATAGGGAAAGAAAAAAATCTGAACATGCTTCAATCGAGACAGTAACATCATGCATGAGATCCAAGAATTGTTCTTCCTTATTTTTAAGATCACTAGATACATCAAATGGACACATGATATCATAATGAACCGAATTCACAAGACAATTCTTTACAAGGAAAACATGTCTTATCTCTCAAATCCAAATTAATGCATCTCTCAAATCAAAATTATTGCAAACCAACATGACATTAGACTGAATCTTAAACATGTTAATGCAACTAGATGCTTTCTTTTTCGATTTTTTTTTAAAAAAAATTATTGTTTATCTATGCCTTAGATGCATGAGTGAGACTCAATAAATAAAAAATAAGATCATAGAAAACAATATTAGCAGCTAGTATATTCTCCCAAACTTAAATCACACAGTTCCTTGTGTGATAGAAGTAAGGAGAGAGAGAGAGAGAGACCAATTATAAAATACAAAAATACAAAATTAAAAGGCAAAGGCTGGAGTTTGTTACTTGGAGTTTGAGTGATAGATGAATGGATAGGAGGAATGGGAGGTGGAGGTTTATTTTTATGTAGAAAAAGACTCCCCTAAAGTTAGGAAATTGCCTAGTCTCACCCTTCCTTGACCGGTTTTGCTTCTTCCTTGGCCGATCTCTTTCCTTCTTGATGCAAATGCCCATGATGGTACCAAACTCCCAAACAATAATAGACATGAAAATTCCTTCCAAGTGAGATTGTTTTAAAGTCACTAGCTAGACTAGCCCTTAACCTTATTGTGGCATGAGCTTGGATCACCGGATCGACTCATCATAGAACTATCCCCTAAACTCCTTCTTCCTAATCTACTCAAAAGGGATCTTCTTTGGACCATGAAATCTCAATGATGTGGTTGAGAGTACACCAAGATGCTTGTCAAATGTTTTAGCCATTGGAGATTCTTATTGTTACCCTTCTTGGAGGCTTCTTCGGTGAGAGTCTTTTGTTTCTCCATTGACATTTCTCCATTTAAATCTTGCTTGGAATTGGGTTATTCATGCAATTCTTCCATTGATGAGCTCATTTTAGATTTAGTTCTCCTTTGTGATCTCCATGAACTCCACAACCAACCCATCTTCACAAGGATCTTCAAAAGTTCTCACAACCTTCCCTAATCCTTCTTTGTAATGACTTACGATTGTCTCTTCGATATATTCTTCTTCATATCTTATCACAAGATCTTCACCAACTGCAACCAAAAAGGAATTCGAATTCCTTGATAGTCTTTTCAGCCTTTTGTAAGAGATCATCGTGTAGGAAAGCTTCTTTTAAGAACTCATCTTGGATTAGAGCATTATCCTCATGAGTTTGCTCAACAATTCGAGCATCTTGAGACCAAGCTCCAAAATCAGTGTTGATCATCTTTATTCTCTCTTTGTACTTCACTTGTTCTTCTAACACCAACTTCACCAAGTTGAGAGTCTCTTCTTCAGTTGAGATTGGGAAAGAATATGTTGTTTCATGTTCATGCTCCATGGTCCAAGATTGGTATCCCTCACCATATCCACAGTGGCACGCTTTAGTAGAGTGTCCATTTGGAAAACCTTCTTGATAAGTGGATAAGTTTTCAAAAATTGTGATGACTTGTACGGTCCCAATCCATCTCTTTCTCTTAAGGTTCTAAGATAGCCTTCAAGATAGAAGTTATATATGAATCCATGCTTTCTCCGATTTGATTTTCCCTTGCAAAAAGAACAAACAATTGAAAAAAAGTTAGTACTCAAACAAACTAAAACGGAAGAAATATTAGAATCTAAATCCTAACGGCTATTTCTACGCCTCCCCGACAACGATGCAAAATTGATAGCGGAGTTTTTCGGTTCCTAAGCAATCAATTACTCAAACTTATATACATGTTGAAGCAGCATTTGAGGTATCAATCCAAGAAGGCAAGAAGATCAACATACTAGAAATGCAAGGAACTACTCAATCTAAGCCAAACCTATAAAAGAGGTTTATACAAACAATCCTAAACAAAATTGAAAGCAAGAAGCAAAGAAACAAATCAAAGAAGTAAAGTAACCAAAAAGTCAACAAAAGTTAACTAAAAGTTAACCGACGAAAAGGCAAGAACAAAACTGGAAAAAAAAATAGATAAAAGATAGGTCTTAGGATAAGGTCAATGACCTTGGATAAATAAGGGACAATCTAGAATGCTTGAATCAATCACACAATAATAATCATGGCTTAATGATTCTAATTCAGGCAAATCACAATTTCATGCTCATAACCCTGTGCTAATCATGCAATCTTTCATTTCCCAATTTCAAATCACAAGAAAAACATGCAAGAAGACCAATCCAATGTTATTTAGAAAAGTTAACCCTTAGGCTAAGAACATAAATCATTAGACTAAACATATTCCTAGGCAATAATCTCTTTGCTAATTACCTAATAAAGATCAAAAGTCCGTTTGTGAATAAGAACCTAACAAGCATGTAAATCAAGTTCTCATTACCAATAATCACCTTAGACCTAATTCCATAATATAATTAAGAAAATACTCTAAAATGGTTCATTGAGACATTTCTTCAAACACCTTTCGGGCATAAAACATCATATGATCTAAATCCACAATTCCTTAAGAATCTAGCATTGAGAACACCAAATTAGATAAGGATTATGCATATTTAAGAACTAAGCACCCTACACCAAATCTAATCTCACTAACATATTTACAACTAAACCCATGAGGATTAAGTTAGTAATCATGATTAGGATTATGAAAGAAAAAGAGATTAACAAGAAATGAGTAGTTATATTAAAAATTAAAATCTTCCTTACAAAACATTAAAGAATCCTAGAAATAGCAAAAGAGAAAGCTTAAGAGAAATAAAACTAGGCTTAGGTATCTTAGGGTTTAATTCCCCATAAAATGATTATTTATAGAAAAGAGTGTCGAAGTTGTCATTTTGCATGGAAGGGCTTGGTCACGGCCGGCCCGGACCGGTATCACCATCCGTTATTCAGGCGCGATCTGCTCAGTCCAGTATGCACCATCCATGGGATTTTCGGGTAGGTTTTGGGGTCTGGGACGTGAGCCTTGTAGAGGTCCAACCAGACTGTTATACACCAACCGTTATGCTCCCTAGTGCAATCTTCAGGTCTTGGAAGAGAGGTCGAGCTGCGGATTTTGTTGAGGTTGAGATGTTTCAAGTAAATCGGCCATAAACTTTTCAATACATCTTCAAACACCCTGAACTCACCTCCACTAGAAAGCTAATTCAATTTACCACGGTTTTTTTTAAAAGTTCCAAAGCTGGATAGCAAGGGAAAGGCTTCATATGACTCAATCTTTCAAGAACACCATTTTGATCCTTCATTACCATTTTCCTTTTTGTCTCTTTCAAACTCCAAAATCACCTAAAAAGACTCCAAAAGACACATATATGCAAAACTCTATCTTAAATTCACTAAATTCTCAAGTGAATGATTTCCTAAGAAAATTCCTAAGAATAGATGTAAAAGACAGAAAAACTATGCAAATATGAATGCTAAATAATGCTAAAATATGGACACATCATGTATCAGACGCATAATCCAGAGAAAACCTCTCATTCTGTGTTTCATACATCTGGTCAGTACTTTCGGGGTCGTAAGTCTAAATCAGGCAGAGGTTGTGGGTCATATCATAGTGGTTTCTCCTCAATGGGTCGTAGGTTTCATCAGCAGACAGTTTCTCAGATCCAAATGCTCAATCTGAAGCTCAAAATCAACGTCCTACTTGCCAAATATGTGGGAGAACTAGTCATAGTGACATACATTGTTGGAACTGCTTTGATAACAACTGTCAAAGTGAGGATTTACCTAAAGCACTGGCTGCACTACAAGTCTCTGATACTTCATGTCGAAAATGGTACCCGGATTCGGGTGCCACAACTCAAGTGGCGTCTTCTTATGTAAATCTTACCATTTCATCTCCTTACGATGGACCTGAAACAATCATGGTAGCTGATGGTAACTATCTCCCCATTACTCATGTTGGTTCAACAAACCTTTCAGTCTCTACAGGTAGCTTACCATTAAATGATGTTATGGTTTTTCCCTCAATTCAGAAACCTTTATTGTCAGTTTCTAAGATTTGTGAAGATTATCCATGTAGTATATTATTTGATGCTCATAAGGTTTACATTCTGGATCTGGGAAATAGGAAGGTACTAACCAAGGGACCAAGCCGTGAGGGGCTCTATGTGCTAGAGAATCAGAACTACAAGACTGTCTATTCATCTCGTCAACAGGCCACAAATGATCTTATATGGCACCATCGTTTTGGTCATTCTAGTTCTCAAGTTCTCCAGCACTTCCACAGCAGAAAGGCGATTACAATCAATAAGAGCATAAGAAACTACATTTGTGAACCTTGCCAAATGGGGAAAAGCTTAAGATTATCCTTTCAGTTTCTGAATCTTTTCCTCTTGAACAACTAGCTAGAATTCATTGTGATCTTTGGGATCATCTCCTATTTCTTTTTACCAGGTTTCAAATACTATGTGGTTTTTGTGGATGATTTCTCAAAGTTCAGTTGGTTTTATCCTATGCGTCTCAAGTCTGATTTCTATGGAATATTTATGCTATTTGAAAGTTATGTTGAAAATCAGTTTAACAAGAAGATTAAATTGTTTCATTGTAATGGAGGAGGAGAGTTTATAAGTAATCAATTCATGGAATAATAATCAAGAGTCGCATTAAGCATCAGATTTCTTACCCACACACCCCAACAAAATGGTGTGGCTGAAAGAAAACATAGGCATCTCATCGAGCTCAGTCTATGTATGATGTTACACAATCAAGTGCCTCTTAGGTATTGGGTTGAAGAGTTCTATACAGAAAACTACATCATTAACTTGCTCCCTTCTGCTGCATTGAATTTTCAAACTTCTTTTGAAAACTTGTTTCAACGAAAATCAGCTTTTACTGCTTTAAGGGTCTTTGGAAGTGTTTTCTACCCTTGTCTCAGATCTTACACAGATCAAAAGTTTGAGCCAAGGTCATAGCAATGCGTATTCTTTGGCTACAATTATGCTTATAAAGGCTATTGTTGCTTGTATCCACATACATGGCGTGTTTTCATCAATCGGCATGCTATCTTTGATGAAGATTGTTTTCCCTTTACTGAGAAGTTCAAAAATCTTGTGCCAAATTACTCTAATCCTGCACTAGAAGCTTGGTGTTCTGTATTTTTAATTCCCACTGAAGTTCATGCTCAAATGGAATACATGTCTCTCTCCCAATGCATGCATCTTCTCAGTCTTTTGTGCTTGCTGCAAGTCAGCCTACAGAGTCTAAAACATTGATATATCATGGTTTTTATGGGTTTTAAGTCATGATATATGTACATAATTGAGTCGTTTTATATGTCTTTCGAGTCTTTTTGTGTCCTTTACATGTTTGCACACATTTGGAGACATTCTAGAGATTGTGGAGCTATTTGGGACGTTTTGGAGATTGAAGTCGAGATAATCAAAGTCACCATCGACCATTCAGTTGAGCATCTATCGATGCATCCTTTTAATTGGTCGACACAGGACTTCGATCACAAATCCATACTAGTCATTAACGACTTTAAAAGAATTACAAGATGGCCCAAAAGTTTTATTATTTACGGAAGAGACTCAAAACATATATTAGCATTTTAATTTATTTTTTAGAGTTTTATCTCATTCATTGATGAGGACATCAAGTCATCATCACCCAAGGAGCAAGGAGAGTACATAAATCAATCAACGAAAACACTTGGAAAGAACCAGTTTGATTGCACCAGAGACATATGTGCATGTCTTGGAGCATATCTATCCAACCATAAGAACTTAAGCTACAATTCAACTTGTTCCAGAAGCTTAATCCATCAAGGAATCAGGGAGAGTTCAAATCATCACAAATGGAGTTCAGATGAAGAAGTTATTCAACTTCTAAAACAGATGGTTCTCAGCTTGCTTCATTTGGAGGCTCAAGGATTCAATCATTTACAAACAAGACATTGGCGACCAGGAGAGATATCTAAGCATTCAGGAGAAATGTTTAAAAAATCCAGGAGAGTTCTCTATCAATTTCCCTGCACCAGCAGCCATATGATCAGAAGGATCTCATTATTCTCACACTTGCCTAATTTGGAGCCAAAGGAGATCAATCACCAACAGCTATTTTTCCTGAAGTTTGGCCAAGAATTGAAGCACTCTCGTATCATCCAGAATGTGCCTAGGCACTCTACATTCATGCCAAAGCTTTCAAGACTCAAGACGATTCATCTTTCCATTTCTGGACAAATTTTCCAATAAATCCCAATGGCCATATTCTTTATATTTTGTGATTCTTGTATTAGACCTTTCAGACCGTTTTTTATGAGCCTATAAAATCTCAGCTTCAAATTCATTGTCAATCACCCTTTGCAACCATTTTAAAGTTAATAGAAATATTTTGTTTTTCTTCCGAAGTCTGTGTTCTTTGTGAAGTGTTCCTTCTCTGAATATTGTGAGCGATTCACCTTGTTCTTAGGAGTTTCAGATCAGTCTATTTGAGTGATTAAGATAGTTTGTTCTTAGGTTGAGAGAGTCAATCAAACCCACTGGTTGTAAGGTCAATCACAAGTTCCACCACCAAATCTACCTCCAATCCATCTTCCCAAGCTTGTCTTAGGAATCATCTGATCATCAAGTGATCTTAGCATTGGAGTGATTTCATGGCTGCATCATCTTGTATCAGAGCTTCAAAAGCTCCTATCCCCCAGGTTGTATCAATCCAACCTTTATCTCTTTAAGTTTTTGTTGTTTCATTTCATTCAAATCGAAAACCCATAAAAATCTGATTCTGTTTTGTTTCTGCTCAATCTGCTTTTGCATACATTTTTGTTCTGTTTCATTTAGATCCATTTATTCTATTTAGTTTTCTGTTTGATTCATCACATCCTTAATCAGAAAAGCCTAAAAACAAAGTTTCACTGCATACTAGTTTCTGCCATTTAGTCATCTTTGGATCAAAAAAACGAAAATCACAAGTAGTCTTTGTTTTTCATTTGCTCTTTAGTTGTTTCTGATTTACATTCATCTTTACTTTCTTAAACTAAAAACCAAAGAAAAATTGCATTAGTATTTGTTTCTGTTGAGTTTTTGCCATTAGTGTTCTTGCTGCATTTTTATTAAAAAAAAAATCAGAAAAGTTATAAAAAAAAAAGAATAAGTGCATTATATCTGTTCTTGGAGTAGTGAAAACAGATTGTATGAGATTTGTACTTACATTGTCAGCTTCAGTAGGTTGTATGAGGGCTTGAACCTTCTGCTTTTGTAAGCTAGTGATCATTAAACATTCTTCTTCTTCCCTGATCACCAAATAATGTTGCTCTGGTCTTGGATTCTTTCCTACTTACTTTGGTGTGTTCATGCTCTTTCCTGTTCATTTCTTCCTTTGTAGTACTTGTACCTGAAACAATGCTTAAAAGCAAGTGCATCATATATGTGTTTGAATTTGCTATAATAGAATGGAAGAAGAAGAAGAACCTTATGAAGACAATTGGAGTGAAGAAGAAGAGAGCTTAATCTGCTCAGATGAGGTGACAGATTATGAAACACCACCATGGCCAGGAGATGAAGCCTCTGAGTATGGAGATGCTTCAGATGGTGAAGGTTGTGATCCTGAACTCTCAGCCCAATGTTCCAACCATCCAGAGCCGCAGTACTAGGAGCTGCACACTACAACCTCATCTTGGAGTCAGCTTAGCATGGAAATCAGTGAGGATAGTGAAAACTCAGGAGCATACATGTATGGAGAGTACCACCCACCTAGGCGCAAGAGTGCATTCAACAATCATGGAGTTACTTCATACAATATACCAGCTCAACACAAGCTCACTGGAACAAGGAAAGCTCCAACGCAACAAACCAGTATGAGTCAGCCAACCAACAGAAGAAGAGGTCCCCTAGTGTATTCAGGAAAAAGCAGTAAACTTGAAGTATACATGCAATGGGAAGCTGACATGGAGGAATGGTTACAAGATAAAAAGATTCCAAAAGAAAAGAGGCTAGTATAAGCTGCTCAGCATTCACAGAAAAGGCTGATGAATGGTGGCTAAAGGAGAGCACACCAACCATCTATAAGAAGCCAATACTAGATTGGAGAGATCTCAAGTCCAGAATGCATAAGGAATTTGTAGAGAAGCTTCAGGCTACAGCCAAGAGAGTGAAGCCTACATCCAAAATGCAGACTGCTACTAAGTACAAGTCTGTTTGCTATCCAAAGCCCAAGGATGTGTTCTCAAACACTTACACCTACCAAGCAGAATCTAAGAAGGCTCTTCAAGCAAAACAGGATCAGGAATGGCAGAGGATCATGGAGATGTTGCAACTAAAGAAACCAGAGCAGAAGTTGAGACACAAAGCTTTACCCAATGCAACCGGACCCAGCTTTGATGCCTCACTCAAGCTGTTAAACATGCCAACACCAAGTAAGGCTCATATCTGGTATCAGAGCCGAAAGGCTCCTAAACACGTGTTTTCTATCCAAAAACTCATTGCATTCGTTTCTGTTTTCATTTGTTCATCATTTGTTATGTTTAGTTTCATTTCATCTTAAATCAAAAACCATAAAAATCATCTGTTTTATATCATCATGTCTAGTTATAGTTTCTGTTTGTTTGCATACTTATAAAAAAAGCCATAAAAATCGTTTTGTGTTGCATTGGCTCACTAGTTCATTCTGTTTATCATTATATTTGCTTCTAGATTGTTACTGTGTTTTAAGATTATCATCAAAAACAAAAGAAAAATTGTTTATTTGAATCCCATATCAATTTTCTTGCATTTTTAAGCCAAAAATCCAAAAGAAAAGTTTCCTTGCATTATTTCAGTTTTTCTGTGTTCTTGCTGTCTAATTTCGAAAACCAAAAGAAAGAAGCAGTTTTCTTGTCTTTGATTTGATTTCCTATTGTTTTAAGACCAAAAAGTGTTGTTTCCTTTTGTGTTTTTTTCCCATTCAAATTTTGAATCAAGCAAAAGGCTCCTTTCCATATTTTTACAAGTCATACAATCTTGTTTCCTGTTTTGAAAGGTCATAAACCGGGTTTCCCAAAATCGATTTCTAGATTCCAAAAACCAATTTGAACCTTGAACCAACATGATTTATACCAAGGAAAGGGAGTTTAACTATTGTAACCCGTGACCCCACTTTTAAAAACACAAAATCTTTGTTTTCGAAACCCACCTAACAGGTTTTCCTAAATTTGATTTCAAAACTTCCCAAAGCCTTTTAAAACGTGTTTGGATTGTTTAGACCATTTCTTGTTGCTTGGTTTAGTTGAAACTTAATCAACATCCAGACTTCATTTGTGCTTAAGTCCAATGGAACGTATTGATACACATGTTCTATACTTTTGTAGGTACTAATATAGAATAAAAGAAGAAGAAGAAGTTTTATTGTTTTTGATTCAAAGCTTACATAAAAACCAAAACAAATATGTTTGTCTGCTTTAGTTTTCCTTTACATAAGCCATTTCGAATTCTAAATCAAAAGACCCAAAAAAAGGTTTTAGTTTCCATTTCTGTCACCCGGACACTCTAAGAAAGGCAACAACTTATTTTTATCATTACTCTAGCCTAATTTTCGAATTGGATACTCTGTTTGTATCTTCTTAAAGGCCATTGATACTTTATTTTTTACTTAAATTTCAAGGTACAAGCCATGGAAGAATCAGAAGAATACAGTCCCTACCAAACATATGGAGACCAATGGAGTGAAGAAGAATATTGTTCTGATACTGACTATGGAGATAAATCAGATTATGAAGAAATTGATCCAGAACCACCTGACCATTTAAGAGCCACAACCAGACAGGCCAAGACAGGGTTGAATCATCACCTACCTCGATTTTCAAAGTTTCAGGAAGTAAAAGAAATCCAGAGATTTACCTAGAGTGAGAGAGAGACATGGATGAGTGGTTTTGGTACCTCAACATTCCAAAGGGTAAAAGTCTTTCCCATGCCCTAAATCTACTCTCTGGATGGGCATATGAATGGTGGAGGCAAGAAGAAAGAGAACAAAGGAGATATCAAAAAC
Source organism: Orychophragmus violaceus (assembly GCA_030180135.1). NCBI lineage: Eukaryota > Viridiplantae > Streptophyta > Magnoliopsida > Brassicales > Brassicaceae > Orychophragmus > Orychophragmus violaceus. Next base: position 65,461,156 of record CM058237.1, read on the forward strand.
CAGCTATCACCACTTGGGAACAATTGAAGTTTCTCAAGAGAAAGAAGTATGTTCCAAGAGACCTTTTACAAGGAATCAGAGAGTAATACACTAGGAGGATCCCAAGCCACGAGCATCCATCAAGCCATAAGTCAGAACAGAAGAAAAAATGTCCCAAAGAGGATAAAAGAGATGTTGCAACTAAAGGAAAAGAAAACAAAGCTAAAACAAAGTCATAAATCTCCTTCTATGGACATAGGAGAGCCACAAGTTGCAACCAAAGCAACCAGACCCACTTCCAACACCTTACATAAGCTGCATACCATGCCAACACAAGGTAAGTCTTCTGAATTTCTGAATTACAAAGAACCTACATGTTATAGGTGCCATAAAAAAGGGCATTTTGCTGCAAACTGTCCCAGTAGGAAATTGATGAGAGAAACTTTACTAGGAGCTAAAACAGAAGTAAATAGAGAAAGTGATAGTTTATCTCATTCTGATTTTCTAGTTTCCAGTTCAAGATTTATGCACTTGTCTTTGCCAAAGAGTTTTGATGCAGGAATAAGACAAGAATAAGAGCATATAAGCCAAAGTGAAGAAAAGCAATTCTTATACCTGACTTGTTCAAAGGAGGCTGAGAAAGAGGAAACCAAGCAAGACAGCAACAGAAGAGTGCAAGCAAACAAGGAGCAGATTATGTTTCAACTTACCAATGCAATCACTGTGAGTTTAAGTTTCACCAAATATATTCCTATAATATTAAACTCAGATGTAATACATTGTTCTTGTCTTTGGGAATTGATTTTGGTACAGGAAAAACCATGAAGCATAAGGCAAAGGAAGCCTTAGTAAAGAGACCAGAACAGAGCTACTTGTGTCTACAAGAGCAACAAGCAAATCAGAGACCTGAAAGAAACCTAGTCCCAACCAAATGCAAGGTTGTCTCTGAACTTAAAGTGTCTAACTCTAACTCTCAAGCTACTGGTATAATGCACTTCTTCCTAGATTCAAGTGATGAGGCAGGTAGAGCTAAGAGTGTTGAGACCAAAGGAGAAATCAAGGAAAACCACCAGATCCAACATCCAGACATCTTACCATGATGTCCAAGCTGATTCAAAACACTAAAGGTGTTGATCAGGTAAGTAATTCTTATAACCAGTTTCTTCTTGATAACTCAATGAACTTGTCAAATGAGGAATCAATGTTCTATCCACAAGAAGAGCAAAGGCATTTTTCCAAAGGTATATTGAGAGCAAGTTTGTTTCATCATAAGAAACCCATAATCCACTTGTTTCTTGCCAAAAGTGTTGAGATCATTGCAGGTCTTAAGGGATCAGACAACATTGGACCTCCTCCAGAACATAATTTACTACTAACACAAGTAGTTGAGACACCAAATATGTGCACAACTGATCTCACCAAATAAGAGATCATTAATGAAGAGGCATTAGAGACGGCTGGCGTATGAATGAGGAGAAGGCGGTTAGATGAAGGAGGAAGTAGATGAACTGGTTTTCGTGGGCATTTGAAGATTCATGAATGGGACCCACAAAATACATAAAAGAGACTGCTGACGTAGATAGGCTAATAAGAGAGTAAAAAACTCAACTATTGGCCAATGCATGTTTCATATAGTGATATTGGACTCGAGCTTTTTTACCATGCATGTATGAGGCTATGATATGTGAATTGGTTAATCTGACTCTTGCATGTAATTTTCAAAACAAAATAAGTATATCATTTTGTAAAAAAAAAACCACATTTTAATTGTTAGTTGATTTTTTAGTCATGCATGCAATATTTACTCATGCATGCAATTCATTTTCTGAGACATCAGACTGTTTACATGGAGGTTTAACTTAGCCCTGGGCATAATTTCCCGGAACCGAGAACTGAACCGGAACTGGAACGAAAAATACGGTTTGGTTCGGTTTTGGTCATAGCTAAAATAATTGATGGGTCCAATTTCAATTGAACCATGGATATCGGTCCGGTTCGGTTTTTAACCGAGACCAAATGGTCGAACCGAAAACCCGAATTAAATGTAGCCGTTTTATGGATTTTAATACCTAAAGCATTTTTTGTCGGGACCTTTGCACTCCCCAACTCCATTTTTGCGCATGCGAAGCTCGAGTTCCTCGATTCCAGAATCCGACAAGCATAAAAACCTTATATTCTTCATCTCTTTTCTCCCACTCGTAAATCTAGAATCTCAGTCTCACCTTAGCCGTCGTTGGGTATCTTCTCCGGCTACTTCAACTGCTATTTCTAGAAATCGATCGGAGGTATTTGCTTGAATTCTTGTTTTTTTTTCATAATGATTGTGTTCTATTATCGAATTCGATGTTCAATTTAGGGTTTTAAATACGAATTGATTTAGAATGTATGTTTATAGTCGGTTTAGGTTTCTGAGATTTTTCAATATAAATCTAGGGTTTTGTATGTTGAATTTAAATTGGGGCTTTCTCTTGTAAAAACGTAGAGGTTATTTTTCATATCGAACGATGTATAAACGTAGGTAAAACCTTCTGAATCCATATTTTTCTTAGAGTTTCGAATTTCAAATTAGGGTTTATGTAAAAAATTATTTTGGGGCTTTTTCATTTAACCGATAAAATGTTTAGGTTTCCATATCAAACAATGTCTAAGAGTATCTAATTTCTTATAAATCCATCGATCCAAGGTTTTATATTTTCATATAAACGATCACGGTTTAGCTGTTAGATACTTAGATGTGTAATGAATTCTGATGGACTCTGTTATATTTTCATTGTTTACAAATGGACTCTACGCAGGATCCAGCTACAAATGAGGTACAAGAAGACATTGACATGGATGATACGCTTGAGGAGACAGATACAGAAGTTGAGACTCCCAATCCGGTTTCAGCTAAGGTAAAAGAAAGAGGAAGAAAAGTGGTAACAAGGGGAAGAGAAATGGCACAAAGAAACTAAGATCACCTGGCTGGGAACACTTCACCAAGACAAAGGCTAATCTGGAAAAGGCAAAGTGTCACAACTGGAAAGATTATGGGGTGTGTATCAACGTCAGGGACATCAAACATGAGAAAGCATCTTCTCACCTGCAAAGAGCATAAGACGTGGAGAGCAACTCATAAAGAGGGTCAACAGGTTATTAATCCAGATGGTGAAGGTTCTATCCAAGTTTCCAAGGTCAGTGAAATTGTGTTCAGAGAGGCTACCAATGAAATGCTGGTGATAGGTGAGCTTCCTCTAGCTTTTGTAGAAAGTTTAGCATGGAGGCACTTCTGCAGCAAGGTGAAACTCTACAAGCCGGTCTCGCAGAACAACTACAAGGGATATAGTAGAGATGTTTGTTAATAGGAAGAACCTTATGAAGATAGTGCTTCGCGGGAAACAGCAGAGAGTCTCACTGACTACAGACATCTGGGTGGCTCCAAACACTAGAGCTAGTTACATGGTAGTGACGGCTCATTTCATTGATGGGAATTGGCAGCTGAAGAAGTTCATCATCGGGTTAAAAACATCACTGATCACAAGAGTTCTACTATAGCCAGAGTTCTAGAGGAGTGTCTTGATGAGTGGGATATAAAGAAAGTCTTCTGCATTATGGTGGATAATGCAACTGCTAACAGTAACGCTCTGAGGTACTTCAAGGAAAATTTCAGGACAGTTGGTGAAGGTGCTCTAATTCTAGGTTGTGAATTCTTGCATGTCAGATGTGCAACACACATTCTTAACCTGATCGTGAAAGATGGACTGCAAGACATTGATCAGAGTGTGGCTGCTATTCGTAATGGGATTCAGTATGTAAGGTCCTCAACACCTCGACTTCTTTCGTTTCAGCTGAGAGTGGACATAGTGAAGATGACTAGGGGAAGTTTTCCTCTTGATTGCAAAACCATGTGGAATTCAACCTACTTAATGCTCAAAAGAGCCATGGATTTCTGTGTTGCATTTAACAAGATGAAAGCAGAAGACAAGCCATACAATGACTACTTTGAAGAGGGAGTAGATGGTAAGAAGAGAGCTGGACCACCTGTCAAAGAGGATTGGGATGTAACTGACAGGTTACTAAACTTTCTTGCTATCTACTATGAATCCACTCTTGAATTGTCAGCAACTAACAGTGTGTGTTCTCACAAGTGCTACAACACGAAAGTCAGTATTCAGAAGCATCTCACTCAACTGAGCATTGATCCCAAATATGAGTTGAAGAAGAAAGCCAAAGCCATGATCACCAAGTTGAGTAAGTACTGGGATTCATTTGGAGAAGAAACTGAGATGAATAGGTTGCTGATAGTGGCTTCAGTGTTTGATCCGAGAAACAAGATGAAATTTGCACAATTGTGCTTTGATGAATTGTATGGAAAAGACAGCTTGAAGGGAACAATGATGTATGATGCAACCATGGATGTTCTTAAGAGATTGTTTGATGAGTATAGTCAGAATAGGAGGAACTCAGCATCTGCTACTGGTGCATCATCTTCACAGGCACAAAGCTCTGGATCTTCATCATCTGAGCAGCCAAGATCTCATGCTAGTTTTGGGAGAGAACAAGTGTCTACTCGTGGTGGTTTTCGTAAACTCTCTGCGGATTACAAAGAAATGGTCCAGGATTTGGGTTTTCAAGAATCAGCTACTGAATTTGAGCTGTACTTGGCAGAAAATGTGGAGAACCCACATGTATTCGCAGGCTCTGAATACGATGTTCTATCGTGGTGGAGGGTGAACAGCTTGAAGTTTCTTGTTCTGTCAGAAGTTGCTAGAGATATACTTGCAATGCAAGTGTCAAGTGTTGCATCTGAATCTGCTTTTAGCACAAGTGGACGCATCTTGGATCCTTATAGAAGTTGTCTAACCCATTACACTATAGAAGTGTTGATGTGTCTAGAACAGTGGTTGAAGACAGAGATATGCATGACTGAGAAAGGCTCCATTACCATTGAACAGTTGCTCGACGACATTGAAGATCAAGATGAACTTGAGAGAGGTATATCTATTTATTAAGTCTTAACTTATAAATAACAAGTTTCATCTTATGATTTCCTGTTACCATTTAACTGCAGAGTTTGGAGACTTAGGATTGGAAGATTAAGGTTATGTTATGTGTAAGAAACAAGGAAGTAATGCACAAGTTTGGTAAGTGAATTTATGTTCTTTAGTTTGTTACATAAACCTTAAGTCAGGTTTATAACTCAACTAATGTCTTTAAACTTTGATCTTGTGTTCTTGTTTATGCATTTTTTTTGTTGGGAATGGACTACGGAGTATGGAGCATGGTCGGAGACTATGGTTTTTAAGTGTTTCTACTTTCTAGCCTTCTATGTTGGCTTATTGAACTTGAGTTATGTATTTGGTTTGGTGTTTGTTTTTAAGACTCTTTCATTGCATCTATCAGTTTCTTGGAACTTTTTCAAACTTTGCGTGTGGGTTATGTAAAACGATCACGGTTTATTTTGGTACCATTTCGGTTATTAAGACTTATTTTCGGTTTTTTCTTGATTTCGGTTATAAATTCATCATTTCGGTTCTTGGGTATCCGAACCATAACAGAACCGTTTTTGGGTAATTTACGGTTCTACAAAATATGTACCCGAACCGATTCGGAACCGACATGAACCGAACCAGAACCGGACCAAAAAAATTAATATACCCGATAGGTCCAAAATTTATAGAACCAAAAACCCGAAACCAAATAGTTTTTACCCGAAACCGAACCAAATACCCGAATGGCCAGGCCTAGTTTGACTCATACATAGAGGAATTCGTGGGCATTATAAAAAGTCCAAATTTTAATTCGTAGATTAACAAAATGAACCAATACCCTCAAATTTGATATTCAAATTAAGATGGTTGAACACAATAAATGTTGTTTAATAAATAATCTCTTTGTTTCACAAACATTTTGACACATTTCACACATACTGAAAACATATAGTTATACAAAAATTCTCTTATTTAATATATCATTAACTACATAAAAATATAATTAAGTTTCAAATAAAAAGAGTTTTAGGGGAGGGTTAAAAATAACTTAATGTAAGAATGATATTGGAAATATAAATTGACATTCTTTGTGAAACAAAAAAATCTGTAGAATGACACTCTTTGTAAAACGGTCGGAGTATAAAGTTTTTTCTAAATAGTATTTTACTTATTTTTATTAAAGAAATTTGTATTGATTAAAATATCTTTTAAATAAAACTACTAACACATTTCTATAAATACCACTAGAATTCTATGTTTGTCTTCACAATCTTATAAATTTATATTACTTAACTCATCTTTTTCTTCTCTAAAAAGTGAATTTAGTTTTAAAATTTTACCAAATTTTCATGTTTCTTCATCCTCTACAAATGATAATGAAACTTGGAAATTATAAATAATCTTGAGCATGAAGAAGAAGCAATATATCTTGCTATTTCTAATAACAATTCAGTAATCTCAACAAGAAAATCAGACGATCCATGGTGGACAAGTTTCTGGATTTTCTTTCATCCACTTCAATTAAGAAAGTTCACATGATAGATTGTTCAACGATGATTTCTTAAAGGACTCGGTTTACAGTGATGTTTTGTTTCACATGATATGTTGTATGTCTCGTTCCATATTCATTCATATTGTTGATGCATTTGAAGGAAATGACAACTATTCCATGCAGCAAAGGGATTAAATGGATCAACTTGGATAATCGTTCCTTCAAAAATTAATTGATATGTTTGGATGCCAGCATATGGTCTTTCTATAGATGCCACAAGTACGTAAAAATAGGCTAATCAACAACAACTAAGAATATGAAAAGATTTTGTCTAGCCATACTAGATATATATAAAGCAGTACTACAATAACCACAATCACCTACTACAAGAATATCACTAGTAAAAATATACCGTATAGCCACGTTTTAGTCACGATAAATCGTGGCTATTTTATAATTAGTCACGAATTAGTCACGATTTGTTACGTGACAAAAAAACGTGGCTAAATCGTGTCCAAAATGTGGCAGTTAGTCACGTTTTGGTCACGATATATAGCGTGGTTTAGTATAGCCACGTTTTGTCACGAACTAATCGTGACAAATCTATACACGTAAAATATCGTGGCTAAATCGTGTCTAATTAGTCACGATTTAGCCACGTTTATTTCGTGGTCAAGGTCTGTCCAATCAAAATTTTACAAATCTTACCCTCTAAACCCTAAACGCTAAACCATTATCATATTATAAACCATACTCTTAATCATAAACTATTAAATTAAAATATAAACATTAATTATAAAAAGAATTATTATTTCTAAATCTAAAATTTCCAAACTATACCCTCCAAACCCTAAACTCTAAACTATTACCATACTATAAATCATACTCTTAATTATAAATTATTAAATCAAAATATAAACATTAATTATAAAATGAATTATTATTTCCAAATCTAAAATTTCAAACCGTAATTTAAAAATTTATCCTCCAAAACCTCGTGACAAAACGTGGCAATTAGTCACGTTATAGTCACTTTTCCAAACTTTACCCTCCAAACCCTAAACCCTAACTCTAAATAAACCCCAAACCATAACCAAATTATAAACTCTAAACTCTTAATCATAAACTATAATATATCCACAACTAAAAATTCAATACTTACAAATTTCATAACTCTTAACCCTAAACACACCCTAAACCCTAAACAAACCCTAAAACCCTAATCTATAAACAAAAATCTAACTAACAAAAATCTAATTCCTATAATATATCCATAATCTAATTCCTATAATATATCCATAAACAATAATATTATATTTTCCAATCTACTATTTTATAACATTATCTTAAAACCTTAATCATATTCTTTCAATTACCATAAACCATACACACATTCTAAACATATTCTAAACCATAAAATTTGAATCATAAACTATAAAATTAAAATATAAAGCTAATTATGTATACATAAAATTAATTTAAAACTATTTTAAAACAATACATTAATGTAAACCAAAATTAAAATCAAATTTAATCATTTTTAGTTATTGTATATACTTTTTATTATTTTAAAATTATTTATAAAATTACAAAAATTTAAATTTTTTATAACTTACAATTTTAAATTTTAAATTTTTAGAATTTTATTTTAACCATTTATATTACTTTTAAACAATTTTGATTATTATATATTATTTATACTTAAAAAAAAATTCTATTGGTCAAAACTTTGTCACATGGATCACTCTTGTGAACAATTAGATCTTCAATTCTTTTAATCCCAACCATTGATTTGTTTAACCTAATTAATTAAGACATGAGTCTTTTTCATCTCCTCTTTTCTTGCCTTACCGCCGTCATCGTCTTCTCACTTCCTCTTCACTTTTTTTTGTTTATGTATCAACCAAGAGATGGAGTGAGGCTGGTTGATGAAGATGGAGTGAGGATGTGAGACAGAGACGAAGACAAATCAGTGTCGAGGCTGCGCAGGGTCGCAGCTTGTCGAGGCGGGTTGTCAGGTTTCGGGTCAAGTCTCTCATCGCCTGATATACTTGTGTTTTTATGTGTTTTGAACATTGTTTAGATCGTGTTTCGGTTTCATTTAGCTTTCCTTTGTTACATTTCTTTGTTCTTTGTCATCTTTGTAGTTAGTTGCATCTAGAATTGTAGTTTGGCATATCTAGGAGCATTTTGCATTTGTTTTGGTTCTTTTCAGGTGTTAGAAGGCTACTAGGATGACTTGGGAGCACTTGGAGCTTTGGAGGAGTGAATGGTGATGTTGATCGAAATGATGTTCTTTAAAGATGGAGAAAAATGAAGCCTTTCCGTGCATATTTAGCTTCTGGAGCATCTAATACAAGTTATAGGAAATTGAGTTGGCTTTCGAATGGAGTTGGTTTCAAGTCGTTTGGAGCTGTAGTCGAGAAGTTACGGCCGTTTTACCAGCTTGCGGTTTGCCTTGCGGTTTGGCTCAAACAGCGAGAGCTGCCCAGTCCCATGCGAGATGCCTTGCGGTTTGCCTAGCGGTTTGGCTCAAACAGCGAGAGCTCCCCAGGTTTTGAACGAGATGCCTTGCGGTTTGCCTTGCGGTTTGAGCTAAACCGCAAGATACAGATTTATGTTGACTTTTCTGCCTTGACCAGATTTGACCCATGGATCCGGGTCAATACCCGGTTTGTTCCGGGTTGACCCGGCTCGTTTTACCCCTACTATTTAAGGTCAAAAACCTGATTTTTGTGAATCTTAAGCTTGTTTTTGTTCTAAGTACTTTGTAAGACAAAAGTTTGATCTTTTCTTAATCCTAGAGTTGTTTTGCTTTGATTTTTCATCTCTTTTCTTTAATCCTTCACTAATCATCATGTTTGACACTATTCTTATGGATTTTGTTGAACTTAGCATGATTAGTGAGTAGTCTAATTCAAGGATTATGGGTTAGGTAGATTAGGGCTATTTAGAGTGAATCAAGGATGTTTAAAGCTTATTCATGATTGATCTCACCCTTCTAGATGTGCTTAGTGCTAGATTATCCATGATCAAGTTAATCTAGATCCTTAGGCTTTTGTTGCACACCAAGTGTTTGATGAAATGCAAGCTATGATCTATTAGGGGATTTTCATATTCTAGCTCATGGGAATGAATGTTTAGAATGATTATTAGCTTATAGAACTTGATTGTTAATGCTTGCCTTATCTTATTTCACAAATGAGAATTTGATCTTGAAATGTGATTAGGGAAAGTGATTAGTGCTAAGAAATTGGATTAGTCAATTGTTATTGTTCCTAGCTTGAGATTTGCTTCTTTGATTGATTGTTTAGACATCCTTGTTAGCTCTAGATGGTTCTAGTCATTGACCTTAGCCCATAAACCTTGTCTTCTTTATTTGATTATCTTTGTTTTATCTTGATTAGTGATATCTTGCTTGTTTAGTTTGCTTTGTCATTGTTAATTGTGCTTAGAATTATTAGGATCTCAATTTGAGCTTGTATTACTTGGCTTTTGTGGTTAGGTGCATTCCAATTGGTCTTTATCCACTCCCAATTGGTTCGATACCTCATAGCTACGCGATCAGCTTGAGGAATTGATACCTCGGGGATTAGTAAAAATCCTGTTATCAATTTGGCGCCGTTGCCATTTTGGGAACTTGGATAGATCAATTCGATTTCCTTTCCTATTTAGATCAAGTTTTGGTTACTAACTTTGCTTCTTCATTTCTCTTTGATGTCAGGTGCATGAACTTGCGGAGCCGAGGCCCTACAGATTTGGTTGCGCGAGTTTCAGATATCAAAGCACTCGAAAGACAGTTAGCAAGAGAGAGAAGAGCACTAGAAAGAGTTGTTCACTTAGAGAGACTCGGGTTGGAACAGGAAGAAGTAGTTCAGCCTCAGTTCGAGCCTCAAGAGCAGCCAGTTATGGATCTAGAGGGTCAACAGGACCAACAGGGCCAACAGGGCCATCAGGAGCAACATCAACAGGATGAGAATGCTAGGGATGGACAGGGAAACAGGATCCCAGCTCATCGTGAGAGACCAGCTCGAGCCATTGGAGATGGCGATACACCGGATACGAATGCTAATCGAAGGGGCATCATTCCACCACCAGTGAACAACAACAATTTTGAAATCAGAGCCATGGTGATGAATATGGTGCAGAACAACCAATTCCATGGACTTGCCTCAGAAGACCCGTTGCAACACTTGGATACCTTCGATAAAATATGTGCCACAACTAGGCTCAATGGCGTGACTGATGAGGGTCTCAAGATGAGCCTCTTTGTCTTCTCCTTGGCGGACAGAGCCAAAGATTGGGAAAGCACCATTCCACCGGGTTCCATCACTACATGGGCAGACCTTAAGAAGACTTTCTTGAAGAAATTCTTCTCAACTACGAGAACTGCCCGTTTCCGCAATGAGTTATCCGGGTTTGTCCAAAGAAACAACGAGACCTTCGCTGAAGCTTGGGAAAGGTTCAATAAGCTCACTACTCAATGCCCACACCACGGTTTCACCAAGGAGACACTACTCAGTAACCTCTACCGCGGTGTGCTCCCTAAAATGAGGGCAATGCTTGATTCTTGCAGCAATGGACACTTCCTAGGCAAGGGAGTTGATGAGGCTATGGAATTGATTGAAAACCTTGCTACAAGTGATGGGAATTACAATGAGGACTATGAGCGGACTAGTAGAGGATCATCTTCTACGGATGAGAAGTACGAGAAGGAAATCAAGTCTCTAAATGACAAGATAGACAAGATGATCAGCTCTAGTCAGAAGCAAATCAGCTTTGTAGGCAAATACGAAGATTCTCAGCCCGTCCTCTATAGTCTTGAAGGTGATATGACCCAAGAAGAGATCAATTTCATTGCTGGCCAAGGAGGTTTCAAAAAGGGTTTCAACCCAAACTACAGGAATCACCCCAACTTCTCTTACAGAAACGCCAATGTTGCCAACCCCCAAGATCAGGTTTATCCCCAAGCTCAACCCCAAGCTCAAGCTCAACAACAAGGGCAACATGGCTTCACACAAACTCAGCAACAACAGCCTTTTGTCCCTTATACTAACCAGCAAGGGTTTAGAAATAAGGCTCAGTTTCAAGGTCAACAAGGATATGCTCCAAAGCCACAATACCCTCCACCCGGATTTGGCCAACAACAGACACAAGCATCTTCTTCCTCAGGTTTGGACAGTGAGTTAAAGGGTATGATGCAGCAACTCATCCAAGGGCAAGCAAGTGGGGCATTGGAAGTGAAGAACTTAAAGAATGAGCTGCAGCATTTGACTTCTCGTTTGATCAATGTTGAAAACACACATGCTTCCACTTCTAGACCTACTGGTACATTGCCCGGAAACCCGGAGAAGAACCCAAAAGATTACTGCAATGCTATCTTCTCTACTGTTGATCATGAGAAATCAGACTATGAGCGAGAGGTTGATGAGATAGAAGCACTTCTCTATGGTTATGAACTCCCTCCGGCTGCACCTGTCCCTCTCAAGGAAATGAAGACCACTGTAGTCAAACCTACCTATGTTGCACCAGCTAAGGTGATGCGTGCTACTGATACTTTTGCTGAAGATATTGTGCCTCCTGTCCAAACAGCACCAAAAGTGCTTCCCAAGCTTGGCAATCCGGGTAAATTTACCATCAGCTGTACTTTGGGAAACTTAGAGATTACGGATGCATAGTGTGATTCCGGCTCTATTGTGAGTGTGTTATCTCTTGATATGGTGGAAAGTCTTGGGATCAAGAGCATGGAAAGATACCCATCTTCTATAACATTTGGAGACTCTTACTCAAAAACTCCAATGGGAATGATCAAGGACTATCCACTGAAGATTGGTGAGTGCATTATCCCAACTGACTTCATTGTCATGAAGATGAAGAAGAGTACCCAACTACCTCTCTTACTCGGTACCTCTTTCCTCCATACCACTGGAGCTTCTATGGACTTCAAAAAGAAACGTGCTGTGCTGACTAATGTTGACAACAAGGTCTACTATCCTTTGAGGAGCACATCTCTCCACACTTGTGGTGCCATTCTCTCTCCCAATGAGGATGATGTGTTAGAGGAAGCAAGGCTATTTGCAAATGTTGGTAAGGAAATTTGGCATAAACCCACTCCTTATGGATCATTGACTGAGCACAAGGGACGTGCTCAAATAGAGGAGGTGGGTAGAGCTGGTGGAACTCCTCCTATACCCATAATGACTGAGTATGTTGGATTTATTTCTTTGAAGAAGCTGAGCATCAATGAGGAAAAAGCTCCAAAAGAGAAGGTTGTGGATATGGTGACAAAGAGGACTCCAAAAATGGCAAAGGTTGGGAAGGATAAGGTTGTCAACAATCACCCAAAGGCCCAAGAATTTGAAAAGGAGATCATGGATAGTGAGAGTCTACAATCTTTGTTTGATGGGTATAATGGAAATGCTCTAACCAATGGATTGGATGGAGTTAAGAGAGCTGAAAAAGGACATGAGGACAAGATGGAAGCTCTAATAGTTGTTGACACTCCTACTTCTCTCAACCATCTCAGCTTGCATCCATTGGGTTTGAAGGGTGACTACATTGAGTACAAGGTCAAGACCAAGGGAAAGTCTAGGCCATTTGCAAGTGCTAAAGCTTCAATCAGTCCAAGGTTTCAAGGTGACTCAGTCAACCTCAGTGAGCTGACTTCTCAGGTCCTGACCATCACTCTCGAGGGCAGGACTCGCTCTTCAACCGCCTAAAAACCGGTTTGAACAGTCGAGCTTAACGACTCTAAACAAAAGCGCACTTGGGAGACATTTCCATGTTTATCCTTGTACATATGATCTTTTGCTTGTTATTTTGATGTTCTTTCTTTAAGTTTTATCAGGTTTTGGTCAGTAGGTGAAGTTGGGGATCAATCGGAATGAGCCTAGGTCATGGCGAAATCAACAAAGAATTGAGCTCTCATCCCAATCCACTCCACTTAAAGCTCCAAGTAACACACTCCAGCCTTGTAAATATTTTGCTTTTTCTCTCTTCTTGAGTTTGTTTGTTTTTCCCGGTCTTTCTTCCTTTCTTCTTTCACACCGAGACGGTGTGAAGTAAGTTTGGGGGAGAGACCAGTTTCTAATCGCGTTTGTTTTGATCTTATTTTTCGTTCTCTATTTTGAGTCTCATGCATTTAATTTATGGCATAGAAAAACCAAAAAAATCGAAAAATTTTCAAAAATTTTCACAAAAAGAAACATGTAGGATCGAGTCTAGTTAGTAGTATAGGATGCATGCATTGGGAACAATGATTGGTTTTCCTTGTAAGGTTCAATTGGGTCAAACTCGTTTCACATGCTAGCTTTAAGCTAGATAGACCGCACTAAAGTTGTAACTCGAGAATTGCATTGAAAGCTAGAACGAACCATGCTTGGACAGCTTGCTTTGAAACTTGATTTGATTCCGAAACTTGTTGTGATTTGAAGCTAGCTCCACCTAAGTGAGAACCATAATTGAATCATCTAATTATCCTTGTTCTTGCTTTGTGTGATAACTCATGGGTACCATAGAATATTGGAGCAAGCTTATCCTTTCTACCCCTCTCTACTTGCTCTAATAGATTTTCACACCTTTCACCACCCTTATTTCAAGCCCCAAACACTATCTTGAGTGGTAGGCCTATTTGGAACAAGCTAGGTAAAAAGTGTTGAGTATGAGGCGACTAGGAGAAAATTTCCATTTTAGATGCAAGCTCTTCATCTTTGGCTTTGCAATAGGCTAGAGTTTAAGTTTGGGGGTTTCTTGGGAGATTTGGGAATGAGAAAAGAGGATAAAAAGAAAAGGAAGAAGTGGTTGAATGGGATCAAAAGTTGTTTGGTAACAAAGAATGAAAAGCTCTTAAGTGTTTTGAAAAAGAATAAAAAAGGTATCAATGTTTTTAAGTGAAAAGAAGCCAATTGGCTCATCAAAAAGAAAAGAAAGTTTGTGAAAGAAGAGACCAAAGAAAAGAAAGAAGAGTTTTGAGCTAAGTTGAAAAGAGTGAAGTTACCAAAGTTTTCAAATGTTTTAATGATCCTTGGGGGTTTCTTGGGAAAGTTTTGTATTGTGAAAGAAAGAAAAGGCAACAAAAGCCATGAAGAAGGGTAGAACTCATTTAGGAGGGTTTAGACTAGGAGTTGAAGTTCTTGGGGTATGGGTAGATGGGAATCTATCCTAGTATGCACCAATTGCCTCTAACTCTTAGCATTTTACTATAGCTTGTTCACATTTCCTCCGAGAGAACCTAAATGATTATGGAGTAACCTTTCTTTCAGTTGAGACCATCTTTGTCTCAAGACCTTGACCCTTAAGCCAAATGAGTTTGATCACCTTGCTTTGAATAAGGATTCACTTGAAAAATCTAATGAATGTCAAGGAGCTAGTGGATTTGAATGCTTGTGTAGGTTGAAGGTTAAGCTAGAAGTATTGTCTTGATGAGTATGGCTATATTCTTGGAGTAGGCTTTTCTCGGTCGCACTTTGGTTGTATAGACTTGAAACTTGTTGAAGCTTGATTGAACCTTTGGATATGAGTTCCCACCTTCAAACCTTTCTCCCAACTAGCCTTAATGGTCTTATGCTTGCTTGTGGACAAGCAAGATTCAAGTTTGGGGGAATTGATATACTTGTGTTTTTATGTGTTTTGAACATTGTTTAGATCGTGTTTCGGTTTCATTTAGCTTTCCTTTGTTACATTTCTTTGTTCTTTGTCATCTTTGTAGTTAGTTGCATCTAGAATTGTAGTTTGGCATATCTAGGAGCATTTTGCATTTGATTTGGTTCTTTTCAGGTGTTGGAAGGCTACTAGGATGACTTGGGAGCACTTGGAGCTTTGGAGGAGTGAATGGTGATGTTGATCGAAATGATGTTCTTTAAAGATGGAGCAAAATGAAGCCTTTCCGTGCATATTTAGCTTCTGGAGCATCTAATAGAAGTTATAGGAAATTGAGTTGGCTTTCGAATGGAGTTGGTTTCAAGTCGTTTGGAGCTGTAGTCGAGAAGTTACGGCCGTTTTACCAGCTTGCGGTTTGCCTAGCGGTTTGGCTCAAACAGCGAGAGCTGCCCAGTCCCATGCGAGATGCCTTGCGGTTTGCCTAGCGGTTTGGCTCAAACAGCGAGAGCTCCCCAGGTTTTGAACGAGACGCCTTGCGGTTTGCCTTGCGGTTTGAGCTAAACCGCAAGATACCAGATTTCTGTTGACTTTTCTGCCTTGACCAGATTTGACCCATGGATCCGGGTCAATACCCGGTTTGTTCCGGGTTGACCCGGCTCGTTTTACCCCTACTATTTAAGGTCAAAAACCTGATTTTGTGAATCTTAAGCTTGTTTTTGTTCTAAGTACTTTGTAAGACAAAATTTTGATCTTTTCTTAATCCTAGAGTTGTTTTGCTTTGATTTTTCATCTCTTTTCTTTAATCCTTCACTAATCATCATGTTTGACACTATTCTTATGGATTTTGTTGAACTTAGCATGATTAGTGAGTAGTCTAATTCAAGGATTATGGTTTAGGTAGATTAGGGCTATTTAGAGTGAATCAAGGATGTTTAAAGCTTATTCATGATTGATCTCACCCTTCTAGATGTGCTTAGTGCTAGATTATCCATGATCAAGTTAATCTAGATCCTTAGGCTTTTGTTGCACACCAAGTGTTTGATGAAATGCAAGCTATGATCTATTAGGGGATTTTCATATTCTAGCTCATGGGAATGAATGTTTAGAATGATTATTAGCTTATGGAACTTGATTGTTAATGCTTGCCTTATCTTATTTCACAAATGAGAATTTGATCTTGAAATGTGATTAGGGAAAGTGATTAGTACTAAGAAATTGGATTAGTCAATTGTTATTGTTCCTAGCTTGAGATTTGCTTCTTTGATTGATTGTTTAGACATCCTTGTTAGCTCTAGATGGTTCTAGTCATTGACCTTAGCCCATAAACCTTGTCTTCTTTATTTGATTATCTTTGTTTTATCTTGATTAGTGATATCTTGCTTGTTTAGTTTGCTTTGTCATTGTTAATTGTGCTTAGAATTATTAGGATCTCAATTTGAGCTTGTATTACTTGGCTTTTGTGGTTAGGTGCATTCCAATTGGTCTTTATCCACTCCCAATTGGTTCGATACCTCATAGCTACGCGATCAGCTTGAGGAATTGATACCTCGGGGATTAGTAAAAATCCTGTTATCATCGTCGGAGCTTCAGTTAGAGACGACGAAGACGTTGCGGTCACGGCTGGTCGAGACGACTACGGTGGTCTTATCATGGCTAATCGTGAGAAGAGGAGCCGTCGGAGACTTCGGGTTTGGGCAGAGGAGGAGTCTTCTTCAGATCTAACAAAGGTTACAGTCGTGGATGATGGCTGCGGTGGTGACGAAGAAGTGACGGTGGCTTGTGTAGAACGCGACATCGGCGAGTTGGCAACCGGCGAGTCGAAGAATGGATTGAGCTCTCCGCCGTCCTCTGTTTCAACAGATATGGCGACTCGGCGAGTTGGCAACGTGCAGAGGTGGTGCGTCGGCGAGTTGGCAACGGGCAAGTCGGTTGTCTGTGGTGCAGAGCCCGTGCCGTGGCGGTAGTGCAGAGCCCGTGCCGTGGCGGTAGTGCAGAGCCCGTGCCGTGGCGGTGGTGCAGAGGCGGTGCGTCGGAAGACGGCGGAGAGGTGCATCGGAAGGATTTCTTATATATATATACCTATATATTGTATTTATTTTGTATTTTTGTATTTTTGTATTTTGTTTATAAATAAAAACATTAATGATTTTTTCTGTATTTATTTTTTTTTTGTTTTTTTTTTGAAAAGCCACGAAGACAAAACGTGGCTAATTTTGTCACGACAAAACGTGACTAATTTAGTCACGAACATTTCGTGACAAAAACGTGGCTTTTTGTCACGATTTGGACACGAAAAAAATTAGTCACGATCGTATAGCCACGTTTTTTTCGTGACTTTTCGTGGCTAAAACTGCTTATAGCCACGAAATATTAGCCATAGCTACGGAAAAAAAACGTAGCTATACAATATATTTTTACTAGTGTATTGGGTTTTTATAGCACTAGTAGACTTTCTAGCCCCGCGCACGCGCGGAGCTGTGTTATATCTTTAGTTGCGTTACATATAATTATTTATAAAGCAATGTTTTATGAAGTGATTAGAAACGCAAACTGGAAACTTAATATTATACTTTATTCATATATTTACATGACATGGAAAATTTAGTTGAATAATTTGATACCAAACTAATTTAACAAAAATAGACATCAAATTTAATGTTATAAAGTGACAGTTTTTAGCTAATTCCATCTTGGTCTGCTACTTATTCACGTTTATACAATTACTGTCACTTTAAAACATCAATACTATAATTTTGCACTGGCAAAATGACATTATCAATTTTGCAGAACTGTTTCAACACTTTGTTACTACCATGAGAGAATCTGCTGCTCAACCAATTATGAACTCTAGTCACCAAAGGATGTCTATCCACGGACTCAGTTTTGGACCAAGAGTATAAATTTTCATAGACAGAGAGGAGAACCTTCATTCCAATATTAGCACATTCCTCTGCATATCACGGGGTATCGTCAATCAATATCGCTGCTCTAAATGATATTGATATGCACTTCAAATTCTTGGATTAGCCCCATCAAATGACATCAAAGATAGTGTTTTAAGTTTTAGTGACGGAATCAGTATCAATATGCAAATATTGATGAGTTGATTCTTTATGCACCTGCAGATTTCAGACTTGGGTTTAGACTCTCCCTGGAGAGCATAATGGTTCCCGAAATGAATCTGTTTAAACAGTCCTGGAAAATGCATGTCAATCCACTCAAGTGTGTGATTCTTTATCGCCTTCTGTTGGGACCTATCCAGTGATATAAAAAACAGAAACATGGGTTTTTAGTATGATCTGGTCAAATGTTCAACAGAGAGAAGATAACACTGCATGCCACTTACGTCACAACTGAAAGCTCGAAATGTCTTGATAGCTTGTGAAAAGTCTAATGCGCACCAGAGGATGGATCCCTTTCTTGAAATATGATGTCTTAAAGAATTTACGAACATGTATGTCAGTTGCAGGACAAAAATAGTTTAAACATAGTAACATGATTGGGTCCCAATTTAGCCACCAAAATTGCTGAGACACAAAAAAAAGTCTTGAGAGCATGGAACATGAGACTAAATCATGCATTCATGGAAAGGAAAATCAATTTCCCAAAGCTCAAACAATGGCAGCAAACAAAGAAAAGAGTCGTAAACATGGTTAATCGGAGTGGGGTGCATTAGGGTGCCTTCCTTGTTGATCCTGCCAACGCGAAGTGAAACCAAGGGTATGCAAAACATCTAGTCAGCATACCGATTTCCGCCGGTTCAAAGTGATCAGATAAATTAGAAGGTACAAATCAATTAAATTAGGAAACTGGAGAGGTTAATAATCATCACCTCGACAACCTCCAAGGACTTGCATATCCAAAGACTGCAACCACCGCAAAACCATATCCTCCCCAAGGAAAAATTCTCGGCCGCCTTGGTCAGTCAACAGATCTGAACAAAATCTACTTCTGATCCTCATCGTCCGTTGATTGTCGAGCTCGGCATCGTTAGAGCGAGATTCAATGGTCGACGACGAATCCTACACAGTCGGGTCGTCATTTGGCTGATCGTCTCCGGTATCTCACATGGAACGGAGGCTAGAGTTTGTAACAGAGATGTGTAAGGGCGACTGTAACGGAATGGGACGTACGGTGAAGCGGCTGGGATGGCGACGTAGTCGACGGAAGCCATTGATTCTGTTGGTATTCTTTTGTCTGAGGCTGGAATGGAAGGGTTTTTTTGCGCTGCGAAGGTTGCGTGGAGGTTTTGGTTCATATTTATAGGAGTTGCTGGATCTATAACGTGGACGGCGGGATGCGAAAGGTTTCGATGGAGTCGGATTAATAGAGGAAGGTAACGTCAAAGGCGTGTCTTGATGGTGAGTTAATGGAGTTGGGGATGCAAACCGATTACTGTAACGGCGAGCCGCCATTAGGAGTGAAGGATGTCGCAGTGGGTCGAATTTGCTGGATTATAATTGGAGAACTGGGCCGAATTTGCTAGTTTAGTAGACCCATTTGAAATTAGAGAAAAAATGATGAGGTGGCACTCTCTAAGGAGAGAATGGCCTCCTATTATATATAAGATTAGATTATAGAGTTTTTTGTCATTATGATACGGTTGTTATACCACTGGTTTATTCATAGCGTTTTATATTTCAAACGCTATCATAAATGTAGCTCCTACAAATTTTTTGGTACCCGTCTTTTTTTTTGCAAGGACAATTAATTTTTAATAAGTCCGCCTAAAAAATTTCTAATTTTCAAAAAAATTTTACTAAGATCTAAAATTTGTCATTTTGCCTTCAAAGAGTTAACTGAATTAAAAAAAAAACAGTGAAAGGAAAAAAAATTTTGCCGTTTAGGTTTTCTCTTCGCCTCAGGAGACTCTAATTTCGGCGATCTTTGTACTTCAGCGATGATCGTTAGATCTGGATTTGCATCATCTCCTTCCTATCTCCATTGAGCATGGACGACGAGTGACGATAAGGAAAACTGAGTCAAGATGAATAGGGCGGCGGCGAAAAGAAGAGCTTCCATGGCGTCAACATCTTCGTTCCGTTGAAACCCACGAAGCTAAGAAAAGCATATAAGGTTTCGATGCAAAAGGACACGCCGACATCAGAACCGAAGCGGACATTGACACGAGATTTGATAACCCTCAGATCTGTGCTCGATATTTTACTGTCTTCTTCGATTATCTCCGCCAAATGGAGGTAATATACACATGTCTAGTCGCCTGAATTCACATCTGGATCTGGGTCTCATGTAGTCTCATGTGACACATCGTTTGGATTTTTCGATGTTTGCATTTGTTTAGTGTCCAGGAAAATTATGCTTAGGAGTTAGACGAGGGCTTGTCGTCATATGGAACAAAATGTGATGGAGATCGATGATTCGGGTAATGTTCTCGATCTTTCTAGCTATCACCTTACGGTGAAACGTTTGTCAGGCTCGGACTCGAGAATCGCTCTGTTACGCTCAAGAAACTTTCTCTTAGCCAAAACCTAATTGATGATTCCAGCGTCGTACCGTTGTGATGCTGGGACGCCTTGTCCGATCTCGGGGTGATTCTCGCTGGCCTTATCATCTCCACTTTTTGTTCTTCTGTCTGCTTTTCCGAAATCTTATGGGTGCTTTAAAATGGTGATATAAAAATCACATGCTCTCTCCATGATGCATTTGTTTTCTGTTTTTTTTTTTGTTTTTTGCTTACATTGTTTGTTATTTTTCATTTACATCTCAGAAGTCTGTTGTTACTTTGTCTAGATTTGAACTGAAGCAGAGGAACTCCATGAACGAAAACGGAGAGTTTGAATCAATCAAGTAATTGTTGAGGTTTTCCTGTTGAGGTTTGCCTTGTTAACTAATCCAACACTTTGATTTCCTGAATAATCAATCATGCTAATGATTGTTATTTGGCCTTTGAAGCCCCAAGATATAATGAATGTTTCTCCAAAGTAAGCCTCCTAACTGCTTCATAACTCTTCTCTTTTTGTCTGGTATTTATAAATCTCTGGCTTCATATTTTCAGGCCTTGAAGATTAATGATATGAAGATCAAAGATGATAAGGTTAAAAAAACTCAGATTTGGACAAATTTGGTTGGGACTCTTTTTTTGTTTTGTTACTAATGTGTATTTCTTCTCTATGTGTTTGTTGGATTCTTGAGCTCTTTCAGGAGATGGAAGCAGCTGTGTGGTTAATGGGAATGGAACTGCAATTGGTCACATTATTGTTACAACTATTATTCAGATCACAACCTCTACGGTTTGATTGAATATTCTCTACCTTGTACTTTCCAGTTCTATCATAAGAGTTAACAATCTGAACTTTACATCTTTAGCTTGTTAGTTCCATTGGGTGCATCAAAATTATTTTTCTTGATTTTTCAGGTTTGGTAAATTTGCTTGAAGACACAATGAGAGTGAGAGTAACAGAGGAGGATGGGTGATACATGAGAAGCTAAGAAGATCCATGAGTTTCTTCAGGTTTAATGACTAAGCTTATTTTTTTATTGAAGCATGTCTTTTTGTGAATAGACACATTTATGAGCATTCTAATTTTATTTCGATAAAAAATTTGTAGTAATTTATGGGTTTGTTTTACCAAATCAATGAATATTATTTTAATATGTTGAATGTCATTTGTTTTTTTGTAGAAAACCAAATTCAAATTTTATTGAACAAATTCAAATGCTATGAACTAAATTCAAGTGCTATAGAAAGCAAACAAAATTGAAATGAACACAAAGCATAACTCAAATATGAATGTTATAGTAAAACATCTGAGAAAAAATAACAATTTAAAAACGATATTATTTAGTATGTAATTGCACACTAAAATGCGCTATAGTATATGACAGTACGATAACAGTACAAAAAATACTATCTAAAGTGTCTGACCTATTATGACGGGAGTAGATACAACGCTTGTAAAAACGCTATGATATTGATAGATAGCTTTATTCTGATACTAAGAACGATCATTTTCCTGTAGTGAGCGACACCTAACGAGATTTACAGATTTGCTCACATTGTTGAAAATGGGGGTGGGTTTCAAGAATGTTTATCAGCTTAGATTGCATGCACTTTTTTGCTGGAAAATATGCAAGTCGTAGAGGCTCACCTCTTCTATAATTCTTGAACATGTGGAAGATTATGATCTTTGATATGGCATGAATATTTTGGAATGTCAAGCAATAATAATGATATCAGTGTGTTGGAATATTCCAATTTTTCCTCCAATCTCGTCAAGGTATTACTACTTCGATTCACTATATAATCCATAGAAATGAATATAATATCGATCACTATTTGACTGATGGTATATATCCAAAATGATCCACAACATGCCAACTTTTTACGAACAATGGGTCAAGAAAATGCTACACCAGAAGTATGTAGGAAAGATGTAGAATGTGTATTCAGAGTTCTTCAGTCATGTTTTGCTATTGTGAAATGACCGGTTCACTTTTTAAAGAAGAATATATTACGGGACACAATGACTACATGTGTAATTTTACATAAAATGACAATCAAGGATGTGTCGGTTCGACCGAGACAAGAGGGTTATCTGGTTTGGATTATCAAAAATTGGCATTGCTGAAACTCAGAAAATCTATATGTCAACTGGTAAAAATCGTTAAACCAGGTCAAACCAATAAACCCTTAAAATCCAATTCTTTTTTTAGCCTTTAACCATAGTTTTTCTTAGGTTTTTAACAATAGTTTGTTTGTATTTCATTTTATTTTGATCTATTGTGACCGAGGTTCTGATTGGTAATATCGAATTTGACAGTGTGGATTCAGCGGATAATATCATGTGGTGCTATTTTATAGAAAAAATCCCGTGTTGTATAACATGACCGGTTAAAGTACAAAAAAAAAATTGGGTAATAAGTTTTAATGGGAACAAAATAACATGAAGTGCAGACAAATATTTGAATGGTTAAAATTTCAAAAACGGTGCGGAGTATAATAAATACTTTTACAAACTGAAATAAATTATAATATTTTATTACAACTCAAAATTATATTTTTAATATATCTTTTTGTCAACAATATGAGAAAAGAAATTTTAATGTTGCTCAGTCATCCACGTCGGTAGTTTCCGGCAGGCATAAAAGCAGTGTAACGGTCTTGTGTGAGAACTTCGTACCAGATTGTCCGCTACTAGATTCAAAGTGTGAGGTATGTCACTATAAGAAATATGTATATTCATAGTCCAAAATAAGCGCCATAATAGATGGTTGATAGCGTTTCCATAAATGCTAGTACATCGACAACTATTTTGGGGTGGTCCCATATTATAGCGTTTATTTCGTTTGCTATGGTAGGTGCACCTATACAATAACGATAATTTAGTTTGGTAGGATCCACAGTTATAATAACATTTGTTTGTGTCGCTATTATTAGTTGTATTATCATAGCTTTTATAAAACATTGTATTAATAACGCATTATATATGTTCTTGTAGAATTCGTTGTAGCTCAATATTGAGGCTGTAACAATTTTGTAGCAATCTTCTAGTAGCTCAATATTGTAGCAATATTTGTTGCTGTGGCAGTAGTGTATTGTTATGAATTGAAACCTTTTTCGGAATTTAGAGCCCGTTTTTCAGAAACCAATTTATAAAAGTATTTCATATAATATAACACAAGTCTGAGTCCAACAATGGTAGTCATAATACATCATACTAAGTATAAGGCCAACAATACTAGCCAAAATTTATCACACTAATGATTAATCTAACAAATTTAGAACTACATCAAAGAAAAACACTATAGAAAACATTGAAACTAAATCAAAACCTTGAGCTCCCGTTTCCTTGTCGACCTTAGCATGCATCTCACGAAGAGCAGCACTTCATCCTCCATCTTCTTCTTGTTGTTATTCTGTGTTGGTGTAATATTCTCTGAGTGACGGTCTAAGGGACAGAGTAAGAAAACTCTCTGAAAAAGCTTAAACAACAGGAGAACTAACCTTGGGCTAGTTGGACATCTAACCAAAGTATAGAAGCTGTGGAGCAGGATTTGCTAAACATGTTATTCTCCAACAATATATGATCAAGCCTGCAAGCCTGAAAAACCCAATCAAGAAACCAACTAAGAGCTAGAGTGATACAGAACAAAATGAACAAAAGGTCATAAATATCAGCAGGAACAAAATCTAAGAAACCATACCTCTGTTTCTCCTGAACTTCACTTGGTACCTTTTGAAGTATTGCAAATGCAACGAGGTTTATGTGCCAACCGGAGAATTCCTGAGACCAACATGATAACTTTTAGTCCAAATTGAAAATCTCATACCAATATGGACTGTGAGCACTTAACAGATCTTTCAAACTTCTATAAGTGAGGAGACTGATCTTTTAAGAACCTCTTTATACCAGATCAATCAATTTGATAACAAAACAGGAAATTAGAGAATCAGATAAAATAAAGTCAAATCACCATATTGCAATCCATCGTAATGAATGTAAGTAAGACTAGGGCGACAATTAGATATCATCATTTTCATGATAAAATAAGACATAATAAAACCAGAGAATATCAATGTAAAGGTAAAAACATATTACATAGAAGAGTAGAAAGTTACCACAATCGGTAGTCAAGAAATATGATTTACACAATTTATCATCTCCATTGAAAAAGAAGAAGTGCCACTTTCCTACACATCTATGCTAACAAAAGCATTGTAACAATAAGAGTGAAACAAACCTCTAAAAGCGCTGCTACAACAAACCTGTAAAGTGAAAAGCCGGTCTTCGTATTGTACTTCCTTAGTCAAGAAATCAGCCCCAATGGTCGCCTTGTACTGGTTGCTAAACTTCTTATTAACATATCTGAGAAAGGGACAGATTAAACAAATAACTTGCAACTCGAGTTGATCTCTTTAAGTCATTAAAATGTAAGTCATTAAAATATATTTGATGACAAACCAGTTCTGGTTTTTTGGCATATACTCTCACTATCATGTCTTGATATGTTGTTGGTAACAAGTGTCTAACTCGTTCCTCAGGTATCACAAACTTCTCTTCACTCTCATAATCCTGTACATAACCGTAAATCAATTAGGATTATTTGAGATTATTAATACTCTCTTTACACATATTTATTAGACAAGAACAGAGAGACGATAGTGCACCTTAAAGAAGTTGATGCTGAACGTGAAAATTCCACAAAAGAAAAAGATAAGCTGGTTAGAATTGTACTTAAGCGCTAACTGATATAAACAAAGAAGCTAAAATAGTGTTTTGTTTACTTTACCATTCAAGAGGATTTTCTCTTCCACGAGCTAAATCAATCTTGACATTGGTAACAGCGATATCCTCTTCTTTTAGTGTTAAGCTACTATGCTTCTGTTAAATTAAAAGTCTGATAAGCATGTATGGCAACGGACTGCACCATAGTTTTCCTCTTACTTAGTAAAGTGTTATAGTCTTTAACTTGAGAACAGATGATATCTTGAGCAGTGAAAGCTTTGAAATGATCGATTTTTTCCTTGGCATACTCGTTACAGAACTGCAAGTAAACGAAAAGCCAGCTTTTCAGGAAGGAAATTTTAAAACTAATTAAGCAGAAAATGAGGAGAAATACGGTATAATTACTTGGTACAGTTGCCTTCTGTGAATGGGGTCTCGGCTACTTGTACTGTTATCACCTGAATCTTTCGGATCCAATTTGTAGAATGATAAAACAGCCGAAGCCAGCTGATGCTGGTGAGACGTGAACTCATGACCAGCTCCTTCAATAAGACACAGTTTATGATTCTTTATGTATTTGGCGAATTCGGATGCTTCTGTTACAGGCACGATTCTATCGTGTGACCCATGAACTGTTAACACCCTGAAACATTAAGAGAATCATTAGTTCAACTATCATACTGAAAACAAAAGAGACAAATCTTTATAAATTATGGTGACAAGGAGAATGATTTGGAGAGTTTTACCTGCAGTTTTCATGAATTGAGAGACATGCTTCATGAGTGTTGGTTGTGAGACAGTCCATTGGACTCTCTTCAGTTACCCGATATTCAAACTTTCCTGAAACGATAAAAGGACAAGGTGTTGTCTCGAACAGTAGCCTTGCATGCCAAACTCAATGTTCTTTGGCTCTAACAAGCACACAACTAAAAAGCTGAATAAAAATTACCCTTTATGTTCCTAACATCGACCACCAACAATGTTCAAGCGGCTATAAATCCAACGAGACCAACGAAGGCAACACCAAAAAGCATCTGGACAAAAAAAAAGCAACGAATGCAACACAAAAAAAGCTTTTCTTAACCTTTGTTATACCTATAACAAAAAGAGAAGGATGCATCAAAATTAAAGTTAGATCAGTGACAAAACTCGAACAAACCCTACTTGAACAGACACCTAAACATAATTTACAAAAATTTAGGGTTCTGTTTCAGTCTCATGGTAACAGAGAGAGTTTTAAAGATAAATTGAAACAGTCAACAAGCAGAGACTGAGAATATTTGAACAATAGATGAGAGAGGATCTAAGCTCACCGTGAGATTCGAAGAGGTATAGAGAGGTAGCGAGAGCGAGACCAGTTTTAATGGTGGAGCAGAGCTTTATAATATGACGATGGGGCAATGGAACTTATCAGAGGAGGAAGAGAATGAGGAGATCAGAAGAATACATTAGGTTTTAGGTGAGGAGGAGGAAGGCCGTAGATGATTAGATTGGAAACGGTGGAGATAGATCGGAGGAGAGGAGGGTTTGAGAGAATTTTAGGGTTCAACAGAACCTTTTCTATTCTTTTTCTGTTAAAAGATTGTTTTTTTCTCAAAATAATGTAAAAGAAAATTTACATTGGTGCTTGTTGTATTTTTTTTGTTCCTAAGTGTCGGCTTCTATAGCAAAATTTAAATTCATGTAAGTCTTTAATAGAGATGTTTTTCAAGAATTTCTCTCTCTTCGTTTGGAGAGCGACGAATCTCTCTGTGAGTTCATCTTCTTCCCTCTTCTCCGATCTCTATTTTTTAGAAGGAAAGTTGAATTTCCAGATCTTGTGGCTTGGGTGATTCTTCCCCTCTTCTTTTTCAAATCAATCTTTCAGAAAAGTTGGGCAAGATCACACAACTTGAGAGATTCCGGTCTGTCCGGACTTTTGGTTCTGATTCGATGTCGGACTTTGTTCTCGGGTTTCTTTTGCCGGATCTCTCGCTTGTAGCGCGTTTGGATCTCTCTTCCTGCGTTTTATTTTGTTGAAGAATCTGATGCGTTTCTTTATGTTGGACTGAAGATTGATGTTTGGGCGAGCTGTAATTCTTCGTTTGCTTCCATCGCTCCTGGAGGAGGAGCTCTTGATGGGCAATGTCTCGACCACTACTGTGGATGGAGACGGTAGCGGAGTCTCTCGGCGACAGCAATTGACACTATAGCATAAAGCCATATTCCTCTCTACGACAGCTCTTCTTCAACAATCTTCATCGAAAGGGTGGATCCACCGTTGGGTTTGCGATGGGTAGACGAGCTCGGAGCTGCATCGTGCGACGGTGTCTTTTCCTCCTCGCTTTGCCGTTGACTGCATGCCAGTGGTGCTTCTCAGCCTGCCACGTGTGGCTTTTTGCCACCACTTTTCTTCGCTCTTATCTTTTGCTTGGCCCATGTATTCCCAGCTGTCTTTGTGGGCATGTTGGCCTTTCATGAATAAAACATGCTTAGTGTTAAAAAAAAAAGATACTTTTATTGTTTTTTGGTAATGAATTTACGGCTTAACGTAAATAAAATGCCATTAGAACATCTTCAACCCCACACTATTTTTTCACACTAAACTCTATTTTAGAGTAAATTCTTCTCCAACCCCACTCTATATCCTACTTTAAAATAGTGTAAACCTATTTTTTTACATTATTTTTAGAGTAAACCTATTTCTTACTTTATTTTTATGTGAAACTTTTGTATTTGTAAAATGGTCATTTAACCTTTTAATTTTATATTTATATTTATAATAAATAATAAGTTTACTAATTATTTATTATAAAATGATTATTACATTATTAAAAAATACTGAAATACAAAAAAATACCAAAACTTAAAATAAACAACATAAAAATAGTGTAAAGGAAATGGCTATTTTCAGAAGGTAAGCTCCAAATTTAAGATAAACAAGACACAAATGTAACACACCAAAGATTATAACTCAAAAATCCTGTAAGCCGCTTTCGGATCCTCCAAAATTGTTAAAGTATTGTCCAAACGAAGTAGATTGAGGAAAAACTTGTTGATCTCGTACTTGATCACCCCGCTTTTGTAAATTCGTGTTTGCTCAGCTTGAATATGTGCACAAATATTTGGATCTTGTAAGGAATTCAAGTCACAAAATAAAATTTTGTTTTCCTCCTTGAATTCTTTCAAAGCATAATTCTTATTTTGAATATCCAAATGTTGTTGTCTTTGTGCACTTGTATTCTTTATTTGCTCCAAAAATTTCATATTTCCTTCTTCTAAGGTATCGATAACCGCGATTGTAATATTATAATTCTAAAAATTTTTGCAAAAAAATAAAATAAGTGGGGTTGAATTGTAAACTTTATAAATAAAAAGTATTAATAATAAATAAAAATAGAATATACTTAGAATATTCCATTTTTTAGAGTGGAAAATAGAGTTGTACATTAGAGAGAAATTCAACTCTATTTTAGTGTCACTCTATTTTAGTGTGAAATATAGTGTTTTACATTGGAGATGGTCTTATAAGGTACTTCAGCCCAACATACTCTCTTTAATAGTATTTAGAGAAATCGTGCTATCCTTAAGTGTTATAAATATTCATATTTCTTGCAGTGTGTGATTGATCTCAAATGTCATGAAAAACTTCTTCTGCCTTTCTTACTCCTCCAAATGGATCCCAAAAGCTGGTCATTCTCTCGGTTAAAACACTATTTTTACTAAATAAGAATAGTCTGTTGCAAAAGTCATATGTTATAGACTGAAGAACTTCATACATTCTATAGCCCAAATTAAATCCTGAAATTCAGTGTGAAGGGGGAAGGATAAACTATTTCTTTTTGTTCCTTGTCCCATCATTATGTTAATGCCTCTTTCGTAACTAATGTATCACCCTTAACTTGTAAGCGAATCATCTTTCTTCCAAGATCCATCAATAAAACACCATTGACCCTGTTGTAAAAATCCGCTTTCCGATATGCGTCTCACCTCTAGAGGTTGTGACCTCTCCGTAGCTTATGAGTCTTATGCCTCTTCCCAAATTGAATATTTTGTTTCCGCCATTCTCAGTACTTCCTTGGGATCCCTATTAACTTGATTCAACACCATATCTTTACTACCATTCCAAATATACAATAAGATCCATGGGTAATGATTGTTTGGATGATCTTATGGTAATCTTTGAAATAAGTAATCTATGTTAGTAAATATCGCATTCGTCGGAAAGATCCGAAAGTTTATGGGAATTTACGAAAGTGCTCATGATTGAATGTCCGATGGATACTAAATCAATACATGATTTACTGTTTCTTCCTCTGCTCCACAACAAACATATTGTGCATCATTTATTCCCTCTGGATTTGAGATTTTTTTGTAACGGGTAGGCAGCATGTATTCACTTGTCAGATAAAATGTTTTAGTTTTGGGGGACATTTTATTTTCCAAGAGTAAGCCTGTAAGTATTTAACAATTGGCCCAAAATAATTCATGTCGCATCCTTTCTCTGGACAAGTGCAATCTGTATAATAGCCTGGTACAACCGTATATTTTCCTGTTTTGTGAAATGCCATTGCTTGTGTCCGGCCTTGAAAACCGGGTTATAGGAATACTCACAATAAGGGCTGCATCCGATGATCGTCTCTAACAAATGTATATTTCACGTGTTAGATGAGTGATCTATCAACTGATTACCATGGCGAGAGAGCTAGTGATGTTCAATTTATGTGTTGCTGGTCTCGGACAGTAGACTGGTATTCAAGGCTCATTCCATATTGAAATATAATCTCATGTTCCCACTCTTTTGATTAGTCATTTCTTAACTAGAGATCTAGCTGAAACAATACTCCTCCATCCATATGACGGTGAGTATGACGTGACTAGATCCAGAGGATCCAATTTCCTAAAGTATCAAATTATTTTGAAATTCAAATTTAATTTATCACTACAACAAAATATATTTATTGTAAGAATTTGTAAAATAAAATTAGTATAATAGAACACATACAAAAGTTATAATCAACTAATAGATTTTCTCATAAATATATGCAATATTGTCTCTTAATAGTGTCATATATTATCCAACAACTTCAATTATTACATATGATGCTCCTGTTTATACCGAAAATATTCTCTCACTCAATGTTGTTTATTCTCATCTCAATCATTACTTTGCAAAATTTGTATCTGAAGAAATTTGAAATTTTGATAAAATTATTTAATCTCATTATAATCATTATCACTATCTTTTGTACGTTACTGTTGTATATTGAAAATTAGAAAAACAAAATCTTCAATTCTTCTTCGAAACTCCAAAAATCCTTACATTAACAGAACATAAAGAAGCATGACAATTGAAGAGTTCTTCTTTATTTCTCAGAGGACGATAAGAATTGAACTCAGACATATGGTACCTCACAAATCTATTACGTGATGATCTATATGGAGTCAGAAACTCTTGTTTGTTCAGATAACTAGAACCAACAAGGTAATACTTTTCAAAGGAGGCATAGTAAACTCAAAAGCACTATATTTGTCTTGGCAAGAACAGATGTGTCTTGACATGATCATGGAGCACCATCCAAAATATATGTGAAAAATATATTGAAATAATTTTTTTATTAAAATCAAATATTGGCATGATGTTCAATGATGCATTATCATACTATTCTAATACATTCCTTGCAACTCAAGTTTCACTTTGACACAACCATAAGTCCCATCCATACCTCCAAAATACCCGCTAATATATGGATAATTTACTCGATCTATTAGAAGTCTTTCACAAATTGTTGTAGTTCTTGTCTTGTCGAAATTCTAATCTAATCACATGCAAGTAATTTAGTCGCCGTTAGAACTTTACTAATTTTTCTCTTCACTATCTTCTGATTTTTTACAAACGTTAAACCAACATTCTCTTTAAACTCCATTGTGTCCACATATCCGTAGAAACATAACCACACTATTTTCAACACTTATATTTTATGTTGGTTGTAGTTCAAAATTTGTTGTATAATTTAATAAATGGTGTGATCTATGTTTACCTTAAGAGTTTTCGATCCCACAAAAACTCGAGATTACACAAAAACTCAAGATCCCACAAAAACGTAAAATTAAATAGGATGTAATATTTAATACATGAGTATCACTACAAGAAAAATCTCTATTCTTAGCACACAAAAAACGCCATGGTATGTATATGATGGCGTTTTTGAAAATGCTATGTCTGCCCCAGCTATAATAGGTAGGCCATATATGATAGCGTTTTCGTCCGTGCTATTATATCATTTACCTATGATAGCAATATTTTCTTCTTGCTATTACTAGGCTTACTATAACACATTATATGTATCGTAATATATTTTATTATAGCTTTATATCCATGCTATGTATTTTTAAGTAGTATTATTCAATTGTTTTGATTCCTATTTTTACATATTATTAATTAATTATAATTTTATATTTGATTAAAAAGATATTTCATAAATTATTAAAAGTTACATAAATATAATATTACATTACAAATACCAAAGACAAACCTACAAAATCCTAACATATTCATAACATTATTCCATTGATTCTTAAACACTTAGAGTTGTTTCCCACTTGATATTCTCTTCTTTGCTTTGAGTCTCGACTTCACATGTAGGAGACTCTTGATCAGAATTCACATAAGTGCTCTATTCCTCAGTGTCAATAGACACGAGCCGGTAGATTTTTGTCTGTAAAGGGGAAGAAAGAGGACAACAATAAGCTTTTAATAATTCACCACCAAACAAACCAATAAAATGAACCAATATATAATCTAAACCAACTGGGTTTCCATATTTCAAAGATAAAACATGAGGTTTAGGTAAGGTAGGTACCTATATTATAGAGTGACACCACCAAAGAATCGATACCATTTTCCACATAAGCTTAGATAGTTTCCACCAAAGGATATGTTTCTTAAGTAAACACTGGTGTTGTCATTGATATTTTCTTCATCGTCGAGTTTCCCCAAATATGTAACTGCAAAAAAGAAAGAAACTGGAACTATAACTCACTATGAACAATTTTAAAGGAGGTTTTGCCAAGAAATCAAATGAGACAAGCCACCTGCTTGAATACACAACAAGACCTTCTAGAGAAAAATAGTCATTGTTATTAATAGAGTCCCTCAAGTCATGCACATCGAGTTGGAACCAAGACTGGCATTTCTACATTACATCTCTGTCACTAATGAACTACCCTTTTAAAGATTCAGATTTTTACCTTATAAATAAAAGGCTCATGCTTTCCTCCTGCACCATACCTCTTCACGTATCATCACCCTATAATTCATTAAAAGTCAAAGAGTTAGACACATATTATATAGAACACGTTTTTTCACATAAGGTCTGAGAACGCAAAATTAAAAAGAAGAATGCAAGGGCTTGCTCAAGCTAATCACTAAAACAAAGAAAACAACTCAAATTCGAAAACTTAATTTCAAAGCAGAAAATCAAATCCACTTAAATGCAAGAATTCAAGAGATTTTTTTTGTCAAAAGGACAAGAACTTAAGAGATACACTTACATGCAATGCACACTCTTGTTCCTTTGATGTGAAAGATCTTCTCCTATGTTTCAAAATCAGACAACTGCCAAAACCTGACCCCTCCAGGCATTGTTTTCCAGTTAAGTGACTCCTCATGTGATATATGTTAGATTCTTAAGCATATGGTGAGCTTATGTTTGGTTCAGACCAAGGAAAGAAGTAAAAACACAAGCACATTAGTTCAGATTGCAGCCTGCGCAGAACCACATCTAAATTCTATAATCTATAAGAGAAAATCGTGTTTCACTAGCACTAAAAGAATCAGACAAACATTAGGAGGTACTATGCAGACATATAAAGATATGTATAAATCAAAGTGATCAAATTACCTCTAGCCACAAAGGCATCCAAACACAGCTTTTGATTTTAGGAATTATAGAGCATATAAATATATCTGAATTATAATTATTTCAAAGAGAACCACTTCTCGATATCTGACCAAGAAAAACAGAAATTGAATGTAAGAACTAAGAGACCATGGAAAATAAGCTAGTCACCAGAGAACTAACCAGTTTGACGGGAAAATACTGGCGAGCCAACCTTGAATTTTCTTTTGCTAGATGATTCAACTCTGCAGACCAACCCAGAAATTACTTCCTCTTCTGTTACTGTGACAGCATAAAAGTGTGCACATTGCTTTTCAACCTGTAAGAACCATAGCACAAATGAGACTTATATGGAGATAAGACACTCTTTACACACACAAGTGAGATCATAGCCAGGAATAGTCTAAAATTGCTCACCTTTTTAGTTACAGCTTGTCCAAGTAAAAGAGGATCAACTGAAACTCTTCCATTAAGAGCCTCCAAAATAGTTGCAGACACAGATGTTTTTATCGGCACACCATGTTTGCTATTTCGTTGGAAATTTCAGAACACATACCCAGCTTGCAATTAATAGATCTATGTCCAGCTATATAGAAACGGAAAACAGAAGACAGAAGTCCACATAAAAATAAACCAACCTAAACAAAGCTGCAACCCAGAAATCGTTTAGTAAAACTCACCTTAAGAGCATTCACAAGCACCTTCTGTTTTAAATGTTGCTACGGCGGATACTGAAGTAGTAGAAGAGCTATCAGCGCCTTCCAATCCTCCACCACCACCTTTTGCTCCGCCGTATTGTCCTTCTGCTCCACCGTATCCTCTTTCTTCTACGCCGTCTCCTCCACTGTCTCCGCCTCGTGCTCCTCCACCTTCTAAGCCAGCCAAGAGAAGTACAAAGAGAGTCTACCAAGATGTTCCTGCGAAAGAAGAGAAGAAGGAGAGAGCTGATTTTGTGGCGGAGCCGCCTATCAATAAGGATAATTTTTGTAGTGTATTATAAAAGTTTTTCGATCCCACAAAAACTCTAGATTACACAATAAAGAGACAAGGGGTTTGAAATCATCTCTCTGGAGTCTAAGATCTATTTCGACAAAAGCTTTCTAGCAAATCTCTCTCTAAAACCAAAAGTAAAATAAATCAGTCTAAAAATTACCTTAAACCTAATTATAGTCTAAAACACGGTTTGGGGGTAAACAGAAATATAATAAACTACATGGTCATTTTTGTAAATATTCACTATTTCGTCTTATATGATATCGACTGACACCAGTCCAGAAATCCGGATTTTGATTTGATCTTCTATCCAACTTCTTCAGATTGGCTCCAACTACTCTCAAAATCTTCAAAGTAGTTGATCTCAAACTTAGACATGCAAAGATTCTAACAGACTCCCAAAACACTAAAAAAAAACCTGAATAAAAAAGACCAATATCATGGTCAAAAACCTGTAAAAACTAAGATATATCAACTTCGCAAACTTAGCTCTAGCTTACCCTAAAGCAAACACAAAAATCAAAACCTGAAAAAGAAGTTTGAAAACACATAAACTAATTTCTTCCTAAGAACACCACATCAACATTCAGCATAGTAATCCATATGAAAACAAACTTGACATAATCGAGACTATAATGTACTTCCTCCCAAACTTAGCAACAATCACAAACAAACTCCACAATCTAGATGAGAAATCAAAAATCACCATATTGGCTTCTTTAGAATTTAAGTACAGTCTCATCGGGGAATATCGATCAAAAACGCATGGACTCTTATTCAGTTATAACCTGATCACATTGGTTGTCTTACTTTTAGTATCTTTCCTCTCCATTTTCTCGCTTCAGTAACCAATGTTCTTTACTGGGTATCATTTTATCTTTTTATCGGTTGTTCTTCCCTTATTGTGGGGTTTCCCTATTTTTAGATATGTTAAATAATCTCTTTAGAAGATAGAAATGTTTAGCTCATATATCCTAATATGTCACATGTAATGTATTTTTCTTTTCTTTTTAATTTACTTTGAAGGGAAAAGAGATGGAAACTCTACTCACACAAACAAGTCTTTTCTACATCCAAATCCATCTGATATCTCCAATCAATACCTCTTATGAAGTTTCCTAGCAGCTGAACCTCACTGAACTCATGGTGTAGACAATCTCTCTGATAAACCTTAAATCTGATCCAAACAGCTTTGAAAGATTTTGTTGGACCTGGCTTGGATGTATATATATTTGTCCTCAGCTCCTTAGACTTTGCACCATAATAAAAGTTGTTGAGGAAAACATAATTGGTCTCTTCACAGGTAGTTAGAGATCTCGGTTCCAACTGCTTAATCAAATAAGTTGCTTCTCTAGTAAGAGAGTGAGGGAAGAGTTGTAGAAAAATCGTCAACGGAGACTCCATTGTACTGTTGGATCTCCTAGGATCTAGGGTTTGATATATTGAAATTTAACCAACCTCGTTCTTACCTTGAACTGGCAGCGGAATGAAATGGTGAACGAGATCAGTTGAGAAACGCAGGTGCCTTGCCTCTACCAGATACACACGCACACAAGCTGGAAACGGGATGCTAGTGCCGGATCAATGGGAATCCTCTGTTTCTGGTGTTTCTGCTTTTCTCACTGAGAAAAACTCGACGGCTCACGTTTTAGGTCGAAACTTTCGACTTTTATTCGACCTAAAACACACTTAACGGGCCAGACTTGATTAAGTCTTAATTTCGAAAAGCCCTTTCGAAACCCGAACTGTGTCGACCGACACACAAGCTGTGTCGATCGACACAACACCATATTCTCGATAATAATATGTATCGAATACACATTAATATGATCATTACCATAATGATCATTCCCATGTCGTAGCTTCCAGTTTGCTTAGGTGTGTGACCCGATAGGATCATATAATACTGGCAGTAAGTGTACAACTTACAGATTGCAAGAGGCTTCTAGCAAAACATTGCAACCGCCCAGTATTATACGAATGTCTGATCTCGACACACAACTATCATCAGGAGTGAGTACAAGTGTGATTTCAGGACACTATTCCAACAATCTCCCACTTGTACTGGAATCATCAATTCCTATAATCCTTTTGTCTCTATATCTCGATTTGGCATAAGGCAAGATTGGTGTCATCCTTATTAAGCCAACATCGTGTTTATCGAACTCCTGATCTCATACTGAACATTACAAACAACTGAACTACAGTTCGTTTGAGTGCGGCCACACATTTTTCTCAGTATTAAATCTTCGATAGGCCCTGAGATATTTATCTCCCGTTATTCAGGAGGGACAAATCCCATCTTGTTCCATCCCTATTTCAACGCACACTTCATGATATACTTGAACAGTACCGTTATAGTCGCCAGTTACGGGTCGACGTTTGACAAAGTCAAAATGTACCAATTCATATGCAAGAAAGCATGATGAACTCAGGTCTAAGGACTATACTCTATAGTCGTAATGAGAACCTCTTATGACACATATATAACTATCTTGTAGACTTCTCATCAGCGGGTCATGTCCGATCATATGTTCACCAACATATATCTATGTGACTGACTGCGATAATCATATCATTGGCTCCATGAAACTTAGCCAACAGTCACCTCACAATCTAGTCTCTCGCGGTTGCCATTGTCCCACTTTGACAACCTTGACTAGGGACAAAACATAATTTATGTCATCTATGACTTATAGGGTTTCATGATCAAGTCCTCAACTTGATGACCTATAATATGACATAAACTTATTTTGGGACCATTATTTAGATCACAATAAATAATGCTGAAATCAAATTTCATTAAACATATCAAAAAGAATGTTTACAAGAGCGTCTTATTATAACTAAAATAAAACTAAAAACTCCCACTAGAATCAAGATTACATCTTAAGATCTCTAATGCCTACAGCAGTCGTTTGACTTTCATGCTTAGGCCTTGGGAGTGACTTAGTCAGAGGATCAGCGACATTCTCGTCTGTCGGAACTCGGCTGATCTTCACGTCACCTCTATTGACGATATCACGAATCAGGTGATATCTCCTCTCTACGTGTTTGGACTTCTTGTGTCACCTGGGTTCTTTCGCCTGAGCAATGACTCCATTGTTGTCACAAAACAAAGCCACTGGCTCCAAGATACTAGGAACCACACCAAGTTCAGTCATGAACTTCTTGATCTAAACAGCTTCCTTTGCCGCTTCTGAAGCAGCAACATATTCAGCTTCCGTCGTGGAATCAGCTACGGTATTCTGCTTAGAGCTCTTCCAGCTCACTGCACCGCCATTTAGACAGAAGACATATCTAGATTGTGATCGGAAATCGTCTCTGTCCGTCTGAAAACTCGCATCGGTGAATCCATTCACCACAAGTTCTTTACTTCCTCCATACACCAGGAATTTATCCTTAGTATGTCTCAAATACTTGAGAATATTCTTGACAGCTGTCCAGTGAACTTCACCTGGATCAGATTGGTATCTACTCGTCATGCTTAACGCGTAAGCTACATCTGGACGAGTGCAGAGCATGGCATACATAATAGATCCTATTGCAGAAGCATAAGGAATCCTATTCATGCGCTCCCGCTCAGCATGTGTCACCGGACACTGCTTCTTGCTGAGACTAATGCCATGAGACATTGGTATGAAACCCTTCTTGGAATCATGCATCCTGAATCTGTGCAACACCTTATCAATATAAGTGTCATGGCACAATCCAATCAGCCTGTTCATTCTATCTTTGTAGATTCTGATTCCAAGAATGTACGCGGCTTCTCCCATGTCTTTCATGGAAAAAAAACTTCCGAGCCAAGTCTTAACAGACTGAAGCAACGGAACGTCATTGCCGAGGAGGAGTATGTCATCGACATACAGTACAAGAAACGCAATTCTGCTCCCACTAGTCTTCTTGTAAACACATGGTTCCTCTTCGTTCTTGATGAAACCAAATTGTTTTACTGCTTCATCAAAACGAAGATTCCAACTCCGTGATGCTTGCTTCAATCCATAAATGGATTTATGAAGCTTGCATACCTTTCCAGCGTTCTTAGGATCAACAAAACCTTCAGGATGTGTCATATACACATCCTCTTCCAGAATACCATTCAGGAAAGCGTTTTTGACATCCATCTGCCAAATCTCATAATCATAATGAGCAGCAATTGCTAGAAGTATCCGAATGGATTTAAGCATAGCGACTGGGGAATAGGTTTCATCATAGTCAATACCATGAATTTGCTTGAAACCTTTAGCCACCAACCTCGCTTTGTAAATCTTTACATTGCCATCCACGTCAATCTTCTTCTTGAAGATCCATTTACACTCAATGGCTTTTGCACCATTAGGTAAATCGACCAAGGACCATACTTGGTTTTCTGACATGGATCCCATTTCGGATTTAGAGGCTCCAAGCCACTTTTCGGAGTCCGGGCCCATCATTGCTTCCGCGAAGGTCACTGGTTTGTCACTATCAATGATCATCAGATCATTGGAATTGGTCACGAGAAATCCATAGTATCTCTCGGGTTCGTGACGGATCCTTCTGGATCTGCGAACTTCAGGCTCCACAGGCGCCGGTTCCACAGAACTTTGTGGATCCAACTGCTGCTCTTCCTCAGCAGGTTGAGCAGTTTCCTGTGCATCTCGAATTTCTTCAAGATGTACTTTACTCCCACTGTTTTTCTTAGAGAGAAACTCCCTCTCAAGAAAAGAACAGTCCCGAGCAACAAATACTTTGTTCTCAGATTGGTTGTAAAAGTAGTATGCCTTGGTTTCCCTAGGATAACCAACGAAGTAGCATTTATCTGATTTGGGTGTAGGCTTGTCAGAGATTAAACGTTTGACATAAGCCTCACATCCCCAAATCTTCAGGAAAGACAGACTAGGAATGTTCCCAGTCCACAATTCATGTGGTGTCTTTTCCACTGATTTAGATGGAACCCTATTTAGTGTAAACGCAGACGTTTCTAGAGCGTATCCCCAAAAGGATAATGGAAGATTTGAATGACTCATCATAGACCGAACCATATCCAATAAGGTTCGATTCCTCCTCTCTGACACTCCATTCCATTGGGGTGTTCCAGGAGGAGTGAGTTGTGAAATAATTCCACACTCGCTCAGATAGTCGCTGAACTCTTGACTCAAGTATTCTCCTCCGCGATCCGATCGCAGAGCTTTAATGCTTTTGCCAAATTGGTTCTGTACTTCATTCTTGAATTACTTGAATCTATCAAAGGATTCTGACTTGTGTCTCATCAAATAGACATAGCCATACCTACTGAAATCATCAGTGAAGGTAATGAACTACATGTAATTTCCTCTGGCAACAGTACTCATTGGCCCACATACATCATTATGAACAAGGCCCAATAAATCACTGGCCCTTTCATTTGGTTTGTTGAAAGGGGCTCTAGCCATTTTGCCCATCAAACAAGATTCGCATTTCTCACATGATTCAAAATCAAATGAGCCCAGAAGCCCATTTCGATGGAGCCTTTGGATGCGTTTCTCATTGATATGGCCCAAACGACAATGCCATAAGAAAGTCGGGTTTTCGTCATTTGACTTAAACCGCTTTGTATTTATGTTAAAGACAGGCATTTCTTGGTTTAAAACATATAACCCATTATCTAATGGGGCGCTACCATAATATGTACCATCACGATTAAAAGATTGAATGTCCGATGGATACTAAATCAATACATGATTTACTGTTTCTTCCTCTGCTCCACAACAAACATATTGTGCATCATTTATTCCCTCTGGATTTGAGATTTTTTTGTAACGGGTAGGCAGCATGTATTCACTTGTCAGATAAAATGTTTTAGTTTTGGGGGACATTTTATTTTCCAAGAGTAAGCCTGTAAGTATTTAACAATTGGCCCAAAATAATTCATGTTCTCTGGACAAGTGCAATCTGTATAATAGCCTGGTACAACCGTATATTTTCCTGTTTTGTGAAATGCCATTGCTTGTGTCCGGCCTTGAAAACCGGGTTATAGGAATACTCACAATAAGGGCTGCATCCGATGATCGTCTCTAACAAATGTATATTTCACGTGTTAGATGAGTGATCTATCAACTGATTACCATGGCAAGAGAGCTAGTGATGTTCAATTTATGTGTTGCTGGTCTCGGACAGTAGACTGGTATTCAAGGCTCATTCCATATTGAAATATAATCTCATGTTCCCACTCTTTTGATTAGTCATTTCTTAACTAGAGATCTAGCTGAAACAATACTCCTCCATCCATATGACGGTGAGTATGACGTGACTAGATCCAGAGGATCCAATTTCCTAAAGTATCAAATTAT
The DNA here is from genome assembly GCA_030180135.1 of Orychophragmus violaceus. Taxonomy (NCBI): domain Eukaryota; kingdom Viridiplantae; phylum Streptophyta; class Magnoliopsida; order Brassicales; family Brassicaceae; genus Orychophragmus; species Orychophragmus violaceus. The sequence continues at coordinate 65,501,563 of CM058237.1, forward strand.
TTTGAAATTCAAATTTAATTTATCACTACAACAAAATATATTTATTGTAAGAATTTGTAAAATAAAATTAGTATAATAGAACACATACAAAAGTTATAATCAACTAATAGATTTTCTCATAAATATATGCAATATTGTCTCTTAATAGTGTCATATATTATCCAACAACTTCAATTATTACATATGATGCTCCTGTTTATACCGAAAATATTCTCTCACTCAATGTTGTTTATTCTCATCTCAATCATTACTTTGCAAAATTTGTATCTGAAGAAATTTGAAATTTTGATAAAATTATTTAATCTCATTATAATCATTATCACTATCTTTTGTACGTTACTGTTGTATATTGAAAATTAGAAAAACAAAATCTTCAATTCTTCTTCGAAACTCCAAAAATCCTTACATTAACAGAACATAAAGAAGCATGACAATTGAAGAGTTCTTCTTTATTTCTCAGAGGACGATAAGAATTGAACTCAGACATATGGTACCTCACAAATCTATTACGTGATGATCTATATGGAGTCAGAAACTCTTGTTTGTTCAGATAACTAGAACCAACAAGGTAATACTTTTCAAAGGAGGCATAGTAAACTCAAAAGCACTATATTTTTCTTGGCAAGAACAGATGTGTCTTGACATGATCATGGAGCACCATCCAAAATATATGTGAAAAATATATTGAAATAATTTTTTTATTAAAATCAAATATTGGCATGATGTTCAATGATGCATTATCATACTATTCTAATACATTCCTTGCAACTCAAGTTTCACTTTGACACAACCATAAGTCCCATCCATACCTCCAAAATACCCGCTAATATATGGATAATTTACTCGATCTATTAGAAGTCTTTCACAAATTGTTGTAGTTCTTGTCTTGTCGGAATTCTAATCTAATCACATGCAAGTAATTTAGTCGCCGTTAGAACTTTACTAATTTTTCTCTTCACTATCTTCTGATTTTTTACAAACGTTAAACCAACATTCTCTTTAAACTCCATTGTGTCCACATATCCGTAGAAACATAACCACACTATTTTCAACACTTATATTTTATGTTGGTTGTAGTTCAAAATTTGTTGTATAATTTAATAAATGGTGTGATCTATGTTTACCTTAAGAGTTTTCGATCCCACAAAAACTCGAGATTACACAAAAACTCAAGATCCCACAAAAACTTAAAATTAAATAGGATGTAATATTTAATACATGAGTATCACTACAAGAAAAATCTCTATTCTTAGCACACAAAAAACGCCATGGTATGTATATGATGGCGTTTTTGAAAATGCTATGTCTGCCCCAGCTATAATAGGTAGGCCATATATGATAGCGTTTTCGTCCGTGCTATTATATCATTTACCTATGATAGCAATATTTTCTTCTTGCTATTACTAGGCTTACTATAACACATTATATGTATCGTAATATATTTATTATAGCTTTATATCCATGCTATGTATTTTTAAGTAGTATTATTCAATTGTTTTGATTCCTATTTTTACATATTATTAATTAATTATAATTTTATATTTGATTAAAAAGATATTTCATAAATTATTAAAAGTTACATAAATATAATATTACATTACAAATACCAAAGACAAACCTACAAAATCCTAACATATTCATAACATTATTCCATTGATTCTTAAACACTTAGAGTTGCTTCCCACTTGATATTCTCTTCTTTGCTTTGAGTCTCGACTTCACATGTAGGAGACTCTTGATCAGAATTCACATAAGTGCTCTATTCCTCAGTGTCAATAGACACGAGCCGGTAGATTTTTGTCTGTAAAGGGGAAGAAAGAGGACAACAATAAGCTTTTAATAATTCACCACCAAACAAACCAATAAAATGAACCAATATATAATCTAAACCAACTGGGTTTCCATATTTCAAAGATAAAACATGAGGTTTAGGTAAGGTAGGTACCTATATTATAGAGTGACACCACCAAAGGATCGATACCATTTTCCACATAAGCTTAGATAGTTTCCACCAAAGGATATGTTTCTTAAGTAAACACTGGTGTTGTCATTGATATTTTCTTCATCGTCGAGTTTCCCCAAATATGTAACTGCAAAAAAGAAAGAAACTGGAACTATAACTCACTATGAACAATTTTAAAGGAGGTTTTGCCAAGAAATCAAATGAGACAAGCCACCTGCTTGAATACACAACAAGACCTTCTAGAGAAAAATAGTCATTGTTATTAATAGAGTCCCTCAAGTCATGCACATCGAGTTGGAACCAAGACTGGCATTTCTACATTACATCTCTGTCACTAATGAACTACCCTTTTAAAGATTCAGATTTTTACCTTATAAATAAAAGGCTCATGCTTTCCTCCTGCACCATACCTCTTCACGTATCATCACCCTATAATTCATTAAAAGTCAAAGAGTTAGACACATATTATATAGAACACGTTTTTTCACATAAGGTCTGAGAACGCAAAATTAAAAAGAAGAATGCAAGGGCTTGCTCAAGCTAATCACTAAAACAAAGAAAACAACTCAAATTCGAAAACTTAATTTCAAAGCAGAAAATCAAATCCACTTAAATGCAAGAATTCAAGAGATTTTTTTTGTCAAAAGGACAAGAACTTAAGAGATACACTTACATGCAATGCACACTCTTGTTCCTTTGATGTGAAAGATCTTCTCCTATGTTTCAAAATCAGACAACTGCCAAAACCTGACCCCTCCAGGCATTGTTTTCCAGTTAAGTGACTCCTCATGTGATATATGTTAGATTCTTAAGCATATGGTGAGCTTATGTTTGGTTCAGACCAAGGAAAGAAGTAAAAACACAAGCACATTAGTTCAGATTGCAGCCTGCGCAGAACCACATCTAAATTCTATAATCTAGAAGAGAAAATCGTGTTTCACTAGCACTAAAAGAATCAGACAAACATTAGGAGGTACTATGCAGACATATAAAGATATGTATAAATCAAAGTGATCAAATTACCTCTAGCCACAAAGGCATCCAAACACAGCTTTTGATTTTAGGAATTATAGAGCATATAAATATATCTGAATTATAATTATTTCAAAGAGAACCACTTCTCGATATCTGACCAAGAAAAACAGAAATTGAATGTAAGAACTAAGAGACCATGGAAAATAAGCTAGTCACCAGAGAACTAACCAGTTTGACGGGAAAATACTGGCGAGCCAACCTTGAATTTTCTTTTGCTAGATGATTCAACTCTGCAGACCAACCCAGAAATTACTTCCTCTTCTGTTACTGTGACAGCATAAAAGTGTGCACATTGCTTTTCAACCTGTAAGAACCATAGCACAAATGAGACTTATATGGAGATAAGACACTCTTTACACACACAAGTGAGATCATAGCCAGGAATAGTCTAAAATTGCTCACCTTTTTAGTTACAGCTTGTCCAAGTAAAAGAGGATCAACTGAAACTCTTCCATTAAGAGCCTCCAAAATAGTTGCAGACACAGATGTTTTTATCGGCACACCATGTTTGCTATTTCGTTGGAAATTTCAGAACACATACCCAGCTTGCAATTAATAGATCTATGTCCAGCTATATAGAAACGGAAAACAGAAGACAGAAGTCCACATAAAAATAAACCAACCTAAACAAAGCTGCAACCCAGAAATCGTTTAGTAAAACTCACCTTAAGAGCATTCACAAGCACCTTCTGTTTTAAATGTTGCTACGGCAGATACTGAAGTAGTAGAAGAGCTATCAGCGCCTTCCAATCCTCCACCACCACCTTTTGCTCCGCCGTATTGTCCTTCTGCTCCACCGTATCCTCTTTCTTCTACGCCGTCTCCTCCACTGTCTCCGCCTCGTGCTCCTCCACCTTCTAAGCCAGCCAAGAGAAGTACAAAGAGAGTCTACCAAGATGTTCCTGCGAAAGAAGAGAAGAAGGAGAGAGCTGATTTTGTGGCGGAGACGCCTCTGATTATACCGATTCCGCCTCCGATGACTGTATATCAAACGAGCAATAAAAAGAACAAGAAGAAAGGCGGATCAACTAAGGACCATTAATAGAAACGAGGAGAGTCAGGATTAGAGGTAAATCTCAAGAAGAGAGGTACATAATCAGGAGAAAGATACAGAAAGATAAGGGAGAGAGGTCGTCGGGAGGGAGAAGAGACTTTCAGGCCATTGAATCGACAATGGAGAGTATGCAAAAGTTGAGAGAGACATTGAGATTGAGTTGATTTTTTTGGGGGGATTTTTTTTAAGGGTTTCCCGGTCTGAAGATTTTTAACTAAGTATAACTCGAATAAAGAGGGAAAAAATCGCGGGTTACTAAAAATTCGTCAAAATATTGGCGGATTGGATTAATTCGTGTTCCCGCTTATTAAAAATTTATCTTAGCATTCAATCAATGCTATTAATTCGTCCAACTGCTATTGTATAATGCTATCAATAAGGATAATTTTTGTAGTGTATTATAAAAGTTTTTCGATCCCACAAAAACTCTAGATTACACAATAAAGAGACAAGGGGTTTGAAATCATCTCTCTGGAGTCTAAGATCTATTTCGACAAAAGCTTTCTAGCAAATCTCTCTCTAAAACCAAAAGTAAAATAAATCAGTCTAAAAATTACCTTAAACCTAATTATAGTCTAAAACACGGTTTGGGGGTAAACAGAAATATAATAAACTACATGGTCATTTTTGTAAATATTCACTATTTCGTCTTATATGATATCGACTGACACCAGTCCAGAAATCCGGATTTTGATTTGATCTTCTATCCAACTTCTTCAGATTGGCTCCAACTACTCTCAAAATCTTCAAAGTAGTTCATCTCAAACTTAGACATGCAAAGATTCTAACAGACTCCCAAAACACTAAAAAAAAACCTGAATAAAAAAGACCAATATCATGGTCAAAAACCTGTAAAAACTAAGATATATCAACTTCGCAAACTTAGCTCTAGCTTACCCTAAAGCAAACACAAAAATCAAAACCTGAAAAAGAAGTTTGAAAACACATAAACTAATTTCTTCCTAAGAACACCACATCAACATTCAGCATAGTAATCCATATGAAAACAAACTTGACATAATCGAGACTATAATGTACTTCCTCCCAAACTTAGCAACAATCACAAACAAACTCCACAATCTAGATGAGAAATCAAAAATCACCATATTGGCTTCTTTAGAATTTAAGTACAGTCTCATCGGGGAATATCGATCAAAAACGCATGGACTCTTATTCAGTTATAACCTGATCACATTGGTTGTCTTACTTTTAGTATCTTTCCTCTCCATTTTCTCGCTTCAGTAACCAATGTTCTTTACTGGGTATCATTTTATCTTTTTATCGGTTGTTCTTCCCTTATTGTGGGGTTTCCCTATTTTTAGATATGTTAAATAATCTCTTTAGAAGATAGAAATGTTTAGCTCATATATCCTAATATGTCACATGTAATGTATTTTTCTTTTCTTTTTAATTTACTTTGAAGGGAAAAGAGATGGAAACTCTACTCACACAAACAAGTCTTTTCTGCATCCAAATCCATCTGATATCTCCAATCAATACCTCTTATGAAGTTTCCTAGCAGCTGAACCTCACTGAACTCATGGTGTAGACAATCTCTCTGATAAACCTTAAATCTGATCCAAACAGCTTTGAAAGATTTTGTTGGACCTGGCTTGGATGTATATATATTTGTCCTCAGCTCCTTAGACTTTGCACCATAATAAAAGTTGTTGAGGAAAACATAATTGGTCTCTTCACAGGTAGTTAGAGATCTCGGTTCCAACTGCTTAATCAAATAAGTTGCTTCTCTAGTAAGAGAGTGAGGGAAGAGTTGTAGAAAAATCGTCAACGGAGACTCCATTGTACTGTTGGATCTCCTAGGATCTAGGGTTTGATATATTGAAATTTAACCAACCTCGTTCTTACCTTGAACTGGCAGCGGAATGAAATGGTGAACGAGATCAGTTGAGAAACGCAGGTGCCTTGCCTCTACCAGATACACACGCACACAAGCTGGAAACGGGATGCTAGTGCCGGATCAATGGGAATCCTCTGTTTCTGGTGTTTCTGCTTTTCTCACTGAGAAAAACTCGACGGCTCACGTTTTAGGTCGAAACTTTCGACTTTTATTCGACCTAAAACACACTTAACGGGCCAGACTTGATTAAGTCTTAATTTTGAAAAGCCCTTTCGAAACCCGAACTGTGTCGACCGACACACAAGCTGTGTCGATCGACACAACACCATATTCTCGATAATAATATGTATCGAATACACATTAATATGATCATTACCATAATGATCATTCCCATGTCGTAGCTTCCAGTTTGCTTAGGTGTGTGACCCGATAGGATCATATAATACTGGCAGTAAGTGTACAACTTACAGATTGCAAGAGGCTTCTAGCAAAACATTGCAACCGCCCAGTATTATACGAATGTCTGATCTCGACACACAACTATCATCAGGAGTGAGTACAAGTGTGATTTCAGGACACTATTCCAACAATCTCCCACTTGTACTGGAATCATCAATTCCTATAATCCTTTTGTCTCTATATCTCGATTTGGCATAAGGCAAGATTGGTGTCATCCTTATTAAGCCAACATCGTGTTTATCGAACTCCTGATCTCATACTGAACATTACAAACAACTGAACTACAGTTCGTTTGAGTGCGGCCACACATTTTTCTCAGTATTAAATCTTCGATAGGCCCTGAGATATTTATCTCCCGTTATTCAGGAGGGACAAATCCCATCTTGTTCCATCCCTATTTCAACGCACACTTCATGATATACTTGAACAGTACCGTTATAGTCGCCAGTTACGGGTCGACGTTTGACAAAGTCAAAGTGTACCAATTCATATGCAAGAAAGCATGATGAACTCAGGTCTAAGGACTATACTCTATAGTCGTAATGAGAACCTCTTATGACACATATATAACTATCTTGTAGACTTCTCATCAGCGGGTCATGTCCGATCATATGTTCACCAACATATATCTATGTGACTGACTGCGATAATCATATCATTGGCTCCATGAAACTTAGCCAACAGTCACCTCACAATCTAGTCTCTCGCGGTTGCCATTGTCCCACTTTGACAACCTTGACTAGGGACAAAACATAATTTATGTCATCTATGACTTATAGGGTTTCATGATCAAGTCCTCAACTTGATGACCTATAATATGACATAAACTTATTTTGGGACCATTATTTAGATCACAATAAATAATGTTGAAATCAAATTTCATTAAACATATCAAAAAGAATGTTTACAAGAGCGTCTTATTATAACTAAAATAAAACTAAAAACTCCCACTAGAATCAAGATTACATCTTAAGATCTCTAATGCCTACAGCAGTCGTTTGACTTTCATGCTTAGGCTCTTCCAGCTCACTGCACCGCCATTTAGACAGAAGACATATCCAGATTGTGATCGGAAATCGTCTCTGTCCGTCTGAAAACTCGCATCGGTGAATCCATTCACCACAAGTTCTTTACTTCCTCCATACACCAGGAATTTATCCTTAGTATGTCTCAAATACTTGAGAATATTCTTGACAGCTGTCCAGTGAACTTCACCTGGATCAGATTGGTATCTACTCGTCATGCTTAACGCGTAAGCTACATCTGGACGAGTGCAGAGCATGGCATACATAATAGATCCTATTGCAGAAGCATAAGGAATCCTATTCATGCGCTCCCGCTCAGCATGTGTCACCGGACACTGCTTCTTGCTGAGACTAATGCCATGAGACATTGGTATGAAACCCTTCTTGGAATCATGCATCCTGAATCTGTGCAACACCTTATCAATATAAGTGTCATGGCACAATCCAATCAGCCTGTTCATTCTATCTTTGTAGATTCTGATTCCAAGAATGTACGCGGCTTCTCCCATGTCTTTCATGGAAAAACAACTTCCGAGCCAAGTCTTAACAGATTGAAGCAACGGAACGTCATTGCCGAGGAGGAGTATGTCATCGACATACAGTACAAGAAACGCAATTCTGCTCCCACTAGTCTTCTTGTAAACACATGGTTCCTCTTCGTTCTTGATGAAACCAAATTGTTTTACTGCTTCATCAAAACGAAGATTCCAACTCCGTGATGCTTGCTTCAATCCATAAATGGATTTATGAAGCTTGCATACCTTTCCAGCGTTCTTAGGATCAACAAAACCTTCAGGATGTGTCATATACACATCCTCTTCCAGAATACCATTCAGGAAAGCGGTTTTGACATCCATCTGCCAAATCTCATAATCATAATGAGCGGCAATTGCTAGAAGAATCCGAATGGATTTAAGCATAGCGACTGGGGAATAGGTTTCATCATAGTCAATACCATGAATTTGCTTGAAACCTTTAGCCACCAACCTCGCTTTGTAAATCTTTACATTGCCATCCACGTCAATCTTCTTCTTGAAGATCCATTTACACTCAATGGCTTTTGCACCATTAGGTAAATCGACCAAGGACCATACTTGGTTTTCTGACATGGATCCCATTTCGGATTTAGAGGCTCCAAGCCACTTTTCGGAGTCCGGGCCCATCATTGCTTCCGCGAAGGTCACTGGTTTGTCACTATCAATGATCATCAGATCATTGGAATTGGTCACGAGAAATCCATAGTATCTCTCGGGTTCGTGACGGATCCTTCTGGATCTGCGAACTTCAGGCTCCACAGGCGCCGGTTCCACAGAACTTTGTGGATCCAACTGCTGCTCTTCCTTAGCAGGTTGAGCAGTTTCCTGTGCATCTCGAATTTCTTAAAGATGTACTTTACTCCCACTGTTTTTCTTAGAGAGAAACTCCCTCTCAAGAAAAGAACAGTCCCGAGCAACAAATACTTTGTTCTCAGATTGGTTGTAAAAGTAGTATGCCTTGGTTTCCCTAGGATAACCAACGAAGTAGCATTTATCTGATTTGGGTGTAGGCTTGTCAGAGATTAAACGTTTGACATAAGCCTCACATCCCCAAATCTTCAGGAAAGACAGACTAGGAATGTTCCCAGTCCACAATTCATGTGGTGTCTTTTCCACTGATTTAGATGGAACCCTATTTAGTGTAAACGCAGACGTTTCTAGAGCGTATCCCCAAAAGGATAATGGAAGATTTGAATGACTCATCATAGACCGAACCATATCCAATAAGGTTCGATTCCTCCTCTCTGACACTCCATTCCATTGGGGTGTTCCAGGAGGAGTGAGTTGTGAAATAATTCCACACTCGCTCAGATAGTCGCTGAACTCTTGACTCAAGTATTCTCCTCCGCGATCCGATCGCAGAGCTTTAATGCTTTTGCCAAATTGGTTCTGTACTTCATTCTTGAATTCCTTGAATCTATCAAAGGATTCTGACTTGTGTCTCATCAAATAGACATAGCCATACCTACTGAAATCATCAGTGAAGGTAATGAACTACATGTAATTTCCTCTGGCAACAGTACTCATTGGCCCACATACATCAGTATGAACAAGGCCCAATAAATCACTGGCCCTTTCATTTGGTTTGTTGAAAGGGGCTCTAGCCATTTTGCCCATCAAACAAGATTCGCATTTCTCACATGATTCAAAATCAAATGAGCCCAGAAGCCCATTTCGATGGAGCCTTTGGATGCGTTTCTCATTGATATGGCCCAAACGACAATGCCATAAGAAAGTCGGGTTTTCGTCATTTGACTTAAACCGCTTTGTATTTATGTTAAAGACAGGCATTTCTTGGTTTAAAACATATAACCCATTATCTAATGGGGCGCTACCATAATATGTACCATCACGATTAAAAGAACAAACTTTATTCTTAACAGCAAAATCAAAACCTTCCAAATCCAAAACGGAAACTGAAATTATGTTTCTGCTAATCGCAGGTACAAAGTAGCAATTATTCAAAGCTAAAACCATGCCCGAAGGTAAGGACAAATCGTAAGTGCCAGTGCAGCAACCTTAGCTCCATTCCCGACTCGTAGCTCCACTTGTCCTTTCTTCAGCGTTCTATTGTTTCTTAGTGCCTGCACATCAGTACAAATATGAGCACCGCAGCCGGTATCCAATACCCACGAAGTAGAACTAGAAGACATAATATTAAGTTCGATAACATAAATACCTGAGTAAGACGCATCATACGTCTTCTTCAGATTCTTGTAATCTTCCATGATCTTCTTGCAGTCTCTCTTCCAATGTCCTAACTGCTTGCAGTAGTTGCATTTATCCTCAGGAGAAGGCCCGGATTTGGGCTTCGGCTTGGGCTTGTCCTGACTCTCAGTCTGGACAACTTGGGCCTTTCCCTTATCCTTCTTAGGTTTCTTAAACCTTTTACCCCCTTGTACCATCAGTACACTGGGAGTTGCCTTCTTGAGATTCGGCTCTGCTGTCTTCAGCATGCCGTGCAACTCAGTCAATGTCTTAGTCATGTTTTGCATGTTGTAGTTCATGATGAACTGATCAAAACACGACGGCAAAGACTGCAGAATCATGTCAGTGGCTAGCTCCTGGCTAATGGCACAGTCCAGTTTCCCCAGGTTATCAATGTAACCAATCATTTTAAGGACATGAGGACTTACTGGACTGTCCTTAGCCAGCTTGCAATCCATGAGAGATTTAACCGTCTGGTATCTCTCTGTGCGAGCTTACTCCTGAAATAAATCTTTCAGGCTGTTAATCATCTCAATGGGTGACATCACGTTCTCATATTGCTTCTGCAGCTCAGAGTTCATAGTCACCAGCATTAGACAATTAACATCTTTGACATCAGCTGAATGCTTATCCCAAGCATTCTTTTCTGTCTGCAGGGCATTGGAACGTGGCCTCTCGGGGAGAACTCTTTCAAGGACATATTCCTTGTTCTCCTGCCTGAGAACTATTCTCAGGTTCCGATACCATTCCAAGAAATTAGATCCATTTAACTTGTCTTTCTCAAGGACGGATCTTAGTGAGAAAGTGTTGATGTGAGTTGAGACAGACATAGCTGTAATTAAAAGAGGTAGATGTTTTTAGTTATAATGCTCAAGGAATGAGAATTCTTATCTAATAAGAAAAAACTCGCATTGTATTCAAAACTATGTTTCCTCAGATGAATACAATGAACCAAGATCCTCAGATCACTAAAATTCGAGTGGGCGACTCGCCGTTACTCAAACTTTAGTTATCTAGGTAAGCAAATCATTGCTAATTGTACCCGGTACAACTCTTGGTCGTGGATGAGACAAACTATGCCTAATCCACTCTGATGTCTCTGGACTCAGAACTTCTGATAGCCCAGTCAAGTAAAACCAATCTCTTCTGTCTTGTGATCACTGACAGTCGCACTGCAAGTCTGTCAATGACCACCTGCCTTACTCATGTTGCAGTGGATACCAAGGACTCCAAGACTATCCAACATACGACACGAGTCTTGACAGTAGACAAGATCGAGCAAGACATCAAGATCACTTGATATTTTGTTGAGGAAAATAGTATTTAATCTTGATGCATATCCAATATACATCCAAGAAGTTGTTAATTTAATTAAAACATTCAGTTTTATTAAGTTTATGTTCAACTAGAACTTTGGGATTGAATTTGATCTGGTATATGCAAATTTATGGTCCAACCAGTAATTCTGCGAATGGTGTGTCGATCGATGCCAACCATTGGCATCGGTCGACACAACATAATTTAAACCGGTCTCCGATAACCGGTCAAACCGGATCGAATTTTCTTAACCGATTCAATCTAATTGAACCGGTTCGGTTTAACGGTCCATGTCGATCGTCAAACAACTCGGTGTCGATCGATATTACCTAACCAAAACCAAATTGGTTAATAAAATTAACCGAGCGAGATAACCGGTTCAATCCAATTGAACCGATCTATCTAATCGCATTGCCTGTGTCGACCGACACACCCAGTGTATCGATCGACACAGCAGGATTACGGGTACTCGATCTCAGATCGAAACCCTAAAATTATTTACGAGTTTTCGCTCTGTGTCGACCGACACACGCTTTGTGTTGATCGATACTCTGCGACAAACCCTAAAATTTTTACGCGTTATTTCGCGGCGTGTCGACCGACACACGCTTTGTGTCGATCGACACAGTGCAATTTCAACAGTTTCATCGTTTTCAACAGGCACATAATCCGAGATTAACACTTTGAAAACATGATTTAGCATGCAATATTCAGTTCAACAACATCAGTTTTCGAATTAATTGCATCTGATTCAATAGTCTAAACCCTAACACACTCTGATACCACTGTTGGATCTCCTAGGATCTAGGGTTTGATATATTGAAATTTAACCAACCTCGTTCTTACCTTGAACTGGCAGCGGAATGAAATGGTGAACGAGATCAGTTGAGCAACGCAGGTGCCTTGCCTCTACCAGATACACACGCACACAAGCTGGAAACGGGATGCTAGTGCCGGATCAATGGGAATCCTCTGTTTCTGGTGTTTCTGCTTTTCTCACTGAGAAAAACTCGACGGCTCACGTTTTAGGTCGAAACTTTCGACTTTTATTCGACCTAAAACACACTTAACGGGCCAGACTTGATTAAGTCTTAATTTCGAAAAGCCCTTTCGAAACCCGAACTGTGTCGACCGACACACAAGCTGTGTCGATCGACACAACACCATATTCTCGATAATAATATGTATCCAATACACATTAATATGATCATTACCATAATGATCATTCCCATGTCGTAGCTTCCAGTTTGCTTAGGTGTGTGACCCGATAGGATCATATAATACTGGCAGTAAGTGTACAACTTACAGATTGCAAGAGGCTTCTAGCAAAACATTGCAACCGCCCAGTATTATACGAATGTCTGATCTCGACACACAACTATCATCAGGAGTGAGTACAAGTGTGATTTCAGGACACTATCCCAATATGTACTTCATGCTGGTCACCAAGTCCTCAAACCTATCAATGTGGTCCATAGAAGGGTCATAAGACAATCCATGAAATTGATGCTGACCAACCATAGTGTAGTATGCTGGATTGAGCTCAAAATTTTGCCGCTCAAATGCAGGTTGTTGAATCTTAGAACTATTAGCATAAAATTGATTAGTGCTGTTGTAATCTCCAAGTGTCCTTCCGTGACCACCAGCTCCATTTCTCTCACCATCTACATGACGTCATGCAGAAGCTTTGACAGTGTGTTGTACTTCTAGAATGATGGCATTTCCATCACCATCAAGTCTCCGACCCCTCTCATTGCAGATTTAATCCTCTTTGTCTTGTAAACACTAGCATTGTCAAGAACCAGAATCAGTGGACTAACTCTGCTAAAATATTATTATTATATGTAATGATGTTTTATTTAATAAATTGAATTATCTTTTTAATTAATTCATTATGATTATTTTTGGAAATTTCTGTGAATTTTCATAAATAATTCTAGAAAATAAGCTTTTACCGATAAATAATTCAAGCGATCGGGTAAGTCAGAAACAAAAAATTATGAAATTTCAACCACAACTCTACCAAAAATATGTATAAGCCATGGTTAAGAGGAATTATCAAAAATTAATCACTATATTAAATTATAATTTTTGGACCATTAAAAAGATAATTAGTGATTAAAAAAATCACTAATTCAATTTCTATGGTTTGGACCATAAATCAATGGATCTTGGGCTACAAGATAACTTGTTGTTGCATAAAATCCAGCCCAAAATTTGTGATGGGCCACGAAATGGGCAAGAGATTTAAGTGAAGGGAAGATTGATTCATTAATAGTGGAATCCATTGGTAGGTTGAAAATATTTGATGCATGATTTGTTTCCACCTAATTTTCACATGCTCAAAAGTGCGCCAAATAATGGATTTATTTCACTTAAATTGATGAGTTGTCAAGTCATAAAAGGGGAAGAGAGACACATGAATGGTGAGGTGAGGAGAGAGATTGGATTCATTGATTTTTGTTGTGCATGGGAGGGGAGACGTGGAAGAAGAGAAGAGAGAAGGCATGAAATTTTTATGGTTGTTAAACTTTGGTTTAGTATAAATAGCAAGCTCTTTTCTGATCCGCTTCCCTTTTTTCCTATGAATCGAATTGTTCCATTATTACTGACATCCTCACAACTCAAACGTGAGGTAGAGAGAGAAGTAGAGAGTTAGAGAAATGAAGGAGAAGAAGAGAAAAACCGGAGGCGGAAGAAGAGAGAGAGAGAGAGAGAGAGAGAGAGAGAGAGAGAGAGAGAGAGAGAGAGAGAGAGAGAGAGAGAGAGAGAGAGAGAGAGAGAGAGAGAGAGAGAGAGAGAGAGAGAGAGAGAAGAAGAAGAAGAAGAAGAAGAGGAAGAAGAAGAATAGAGATATAGAAATAAAATGAGAGAAAAAGAGAAGGAAAGATATCGAAGGAGCGATGGAATATCTCCTAAACGGAGATTTCCAACGTTAATCCTAAATATCGACTTTTTCTAAGTGGGCAGTTTGGGTTAGACGATGGTCGGTTAATTTGGGTTTGTTAGTGTGAGATCGATTCGGAGGTACATTATGGGCGTAAACGTTCGGAGTTACTTCAACAGAGTTACGGGGTCAACCGCGACGAAATACAAGGGTGAGTTGGGGTTAATTGTATGACTAATATTGTTTACTACGCAGTCTCCCGACACTAGGTTATGAAATAAAAGATAAGTATTTGATATGCTCAGAGTTTAATTCCCTAAGTTAACACTGCAAGTGCACATGACAATTGTAGTATCTAGGGGTCGAACCACAGAGACTCAAGAAATCTTACGATAGATTATGGAACTTCAAGTTAAGCTAGGCGATGCAAATCAGAAATAATAAAAACTAAGCAGAATGTAAATCAGTAGCAAATTCGGTTTTGTTTCACAAGTACTAAAAGCGCTAAGTCCAGGGAGTTCTCAGGAAATCAAGACAAGCAGATCAATTATTAGTTAGGATCAAATTAAGCTCAATTCTAGAACTCAAACACATATATAGAATGAACCAACTTTCGTTGCGAGAATTCTCTAAGTCTAATTAGTATAAACCCAAATTTCTTTGCAATTCCTAACAGATTAAACTAGCCTTAAGTGCATGTTCGATTTGTTCACAATTCAATTAAATCAAATTTCTTTGCAGATAATTAAATTACTCAACCTAAATAGTCAGATTCTAAATCACAATTTCGTGTCAATTTATAAACCTAAATTCTAGATTCTAAGTGATCAAATTAGAAGCTAGTATCAAGCACAATCCAGGTTGAAGAACTAATCAAGTTGTGAATCCTTAACTGATAAATTAATCTAACAAGTCATGAAATCCCTAATGAGAATCCTTAAACCTAACTATGAATCTACTCAGACATGATTAATGAAACATAAATCAATGAATAAATAGATTGCCTATAAATAAAGAGTAGAGAAACGAAGAGGTTCGAAATATTCTCCAAAAGCAGTACAAGAACGATCAGTCTCTCTCTCTCTCTCTCTCTCTCTCTCTCTCTCTCTCTCTCTCTCTCTCTCTCTCTCTCTCTCTCTCTCTCTCTCTCTCTCTCTCTCTCTCTCTCTCTCTCTCTCTCTCTCTCTCTCTCTCTCTCTATCTCTCTATCTCTCAATAGCTAATAGTATGAATGTGTAATCTAAACAAAACACAAAAACCTAATTATAAAGTGCTAATCACGTTTTGGGTTCTTTTCGTAAATACTGGAACTTTTGGGGAAAAACTGCAAATCTCCAAAGTCTTCATTAATGTGCTGGCGCGGGTTGCATCGATCGATGCCAAGGATGCAACGATCGATGCATCGGTCGATCAGACTTGGTGAAATCAGCTCTCACGGCTTTAGCTCCCAATCTTGCCCAAAATACTCCAATATCTCCCAAAATCCTCCAAACATGCATGTACCTAATAAGCACTTGTAATGACTCGAAAGACACTACAAAAGACCCTAAAACACACTTATATCATGGCTTAAAACAGGTAAAAACAATGATATATCAACTCCCCCACACTTAGCCTTTGCTTGCCCTCAAGCAAAACATAAAACCAAAATGTGGTGAAGAAGTTTGAAAACTTCATAAACTCATCTCATCTTAGAAGTACCACACTCAGATTCTCCTTAGTAATCCACATGAAAAATGCACCTGCAGACATCAAGACCAACATATACTTCCCCCACAGTTAGCAACTGTCCTGAGTAAACTCCACAATCAATCCAGATCATTCAAATTCACCCTACTGACTTCTATAAGCTATTAAGTGCGGTCTCACCTAAGGAGTATCGATAAAAGGGCACATGGACTCTTAGTCTGTTAACTCTTGACCACCATACTATCTTTTTCTGATTCCTTTCTTCTCTTTTCCCTTCCTTAGCGACTGATTTTTCCCATTGGGTATCATTTTTTTTAATCAGTGCTCTTCCCGCATTGGGGTGTACTTTGGACACATTCCATGGATGCACATGAGGTAATTGATAGGCTCAGAGTTTTAACCCTATACTAAACTGCAAGTGCACAGCAATATCAATGTAGTATATAGGGTATCGAAATCCACAGAGACTCCGGTATTCAATAGCTCAAGAACAGGAATTTAACTAGGAAGAAAGCAAAGTAATTGAATTAAAAGAGGTGCGAGAAAGTAAACCAGTAGCAGAGATTAACGGTTGTGAAAGCAAGTAATTAAAAGCGCTAAGTCTAGGGCGTTCTCAGGAAATCAGACAAGCATACAGTTCATTCAGCAAGGATCTAATTAAGCACAGTTCTAGAACTCAAAACATAGATATAGAATTAACCAAATTCCTTTGCGATAATTCTCTAAGTTTAAGTGCAGCAAACCAAACTTTCGTTTGCGAGAACTAACAGATTAAACTAGCATTAATCCCAAGTTTGATATGTTCACAATTATCCTAAACCAAACTTCCGTTTGCGCAAAGTTTAATTGCCCAATTTAATTAGTTCAGATTCCTAAACCCCACTTCCGTGACGTATTTAGCAACCTAAGATCTAGATTCTAATTGATCAGGTTAGAACTAGCTTTAAGCACAATTAAATTGAAGAACATATATAGTTTGAATCCTTAACTGAAATTGAACAAGTCTAGCAGGTCATGAAATCCTATGTGAGAAACCCTAAACCTAACAAGGAATCTACTCAGACATGATTGATGAAAACATAATCATAGAAATAATAGATTGCATAAAAGATAAAAGATTAAAGGGGTTCGAAATCTTCTCCAAATACAGATGATGTAACAGGTTCAGATCAGCCCCAAAAGCTCTAAAAATCCTTTGCTCTTAATTATGAAAGCGTAATGTAAAGCGTATCTAAAAACTCTATTATATAGGTCTAATCTCGGCCAGGGGCTTCTTTGTAAATATCAGGAACTTCTGGATCAAAGTGCAATATCTTGATTCTTCTAAACCGCCGATTTTTGGCCCATCTCGCTGGTGCATCGATCGATGCTAGGGTGCAACGATCGACACCTTTCTCTGTTTCGGACAGTGAACTCTATCTCTCGGCCAAACACTCCAAAAATCTCCAAAATGCTCCATTATCTCCAATTCAGCTCCAAACCTGATTATACCTGTAAAAGACTCTAAAAGAACACAAAAGACACTAAAAACACAACTATATCATGGCCTAAAACTAGTAAAAACCATGATATATCAACTCCCCCACACTTAGCCTTTGCTTGCCCTCAAGCAAAACATAGAACTAAAGCATGGTGAAGAGGTTTGAAAACTCTTCAGAAACTCATTTCATCCTAGAAGCTACAATACTCAGATTCCCCTTAGTAAACCACTGAAAGAATCAATTACAGGATATCAAGACCAACATGTACTTCCCCCACACTTAGCAACTGTCCTAGGTAAACTCCACAATCACATTCAAGCATTCAAATTCTCCCTACTGACTTCCGCAAGTATTTAAGTGCGGTCTCACCTAAGGAGTATCGATCAAAGGGCACATGGATTCTTACCTTATCAGCTCTAGACCACCATACTATCTTTCTCTAGTCCCATTCTTCTCTTTCCCTTTTTTAACAACTGATTTTTCCCCATTGGGTATCATTTTATTTTTTTTATCAGTGTTCTTCCCGTTATGGGGTGTACTTTGGACACATTCCATGGATCACATGAGAGAAAATAGTGTTTGCTACCATTCCCATGACCACTTCAGAGTTACTAACTCATCCTCAGTTTATTATTATTTTTTTTTTTTTTACTTTATAGAAGGGGAGAAGGGAACTAAATAGGATAGGTTGACAGGCTGTGTCAGAACTAACAAGGGAATCCGACACAAAGTATACCAAGCCCTTAGGTGAGAAATCTAAGTCAGTATTAAATTGAAGTCAGTAAAAGGATCCTCTGATACCTGAAGTGATGTGGGTGTTACCAGTAGGTTGATCTGTGATGGGGTTTTCTAATAGTCATAGATAGATCCTGCAACTTCATCCCAATGGTTACTTAAGTTCCTGCAAGTCTTGTAAATCTTCTCAGAAAATCATAGTTTCTTACTTAAACAATTTTGACTCAATAAAACAAATTTTTTTGAAAAACGGACTGACTCTTAAGAAAACAGAAAACAAAAGTCAGTAGCACCTCCCCCACACTTAAGACACACTGTCCCCAGTAGTGTCCAGCGAAGGATTGGTAAAAAGAAAATAAAAAAAATTGAAAAGATGAAATTATGTCTGTCGGGTTACCTCTGTCGCTCAGGCATCGATCGTTGCACTAAGTGCATCGACCGTTGCTTGGCGATTTTCGTGTATAGTCGATCGTTGCTCAGGACCGCAACGATCGTTGCAATGCGATTCCTTTCGTGTTGTGACGATCGACACAGAAGTGCGTCGATCGTTGCACTGCGATTTTGTCCGAGACCTGCAAACATAACTGCACCAAAAACAAAAACAAACGTAAAATCCTAACAAAAACACCAAAAATTAAGTAGAAAAACACCAGTACCTAATGGTGGGTTGCCTCCCACCCAGCGCTTGTTTAAGGTCAATAGCTTGACCGGACGGGTGGGAATTTTCAGGTGGAGGGAGCATGATCCAGGGGCAAAATCTGACCTCTGGGAATCTCGGCCTTAGCCCAATAGTGTTTTACCCTCTGCCCATTTACAGCAAACTCATTACCTTCCTTGCCAATTAAAATGACAGCTCCATATGGACGCACTTCTTTGATCGTGTATGGTCCAGACCATCTTGATTTCAGCTTGCCTGGAAACAAATGCAAGCGAGAATTGTATAACAGTACCTGATCGTCAGGCTTAAACCGTCTGGAGACAATCTTTTTGTCATGATAAGCCTTAGTCCTTTCCTTGTACAACTTTGAGTTCTCATAGGCAAAATGTCTAATCTCATCCAACTCATTGAGCTGTATCAATCTCTTCTCTACAGCTGGTTTGAGGTCAAAGTTCATCTGTTTTACAGCCCATGCTGCCTTGTGCTCAAGTTCTACTGGCAGATGACATGCTTTCCCATACATCAAATGGAATGGAGTAGTCCCCAATGGCGTTTTAAACGCAGTCATGTAGGCCCATAAAGCATCATCAAGCTTAGCTGCCCAATCTTTCCTTGTCTTCCCAACTGTCTTCTCCAAGATCTCCTTGATTTGTCTGTTAGAAACCTCTACCTGTCCACTAGTCTGTAGGTGATAAGGAGTAGAAACTCGGTGATGCACTCCATGCTTCTTCAGGAGCTTCTCAAAAACCTTATTAATAAAGTGAGATCCTCCATCACTAATTACTATCCGAGGTACTCCAAATCTAGGGAATATGATGGATTTAAACAGCTTAATGACTACTGAAGAGTCATTGGTTGGACTAGCTATTGCTTCTACCCACTTAGATACATAATCCACAGCAACTAATATGAATTTATTCCCGTAAGATGAGGGAAAGGGACCCATAAAGTCTATGCCCCAGCAATCAAAAACCTCAACCTCAAGAATAAAATTCTGAGGCATCTCATGCTTCCTGCTGATTTTCCCTCTCCTCTGGCAGGCATCAAAATGAGAAATAAAGGAGTGAGCATCAGCGAACATTGTAGGCCACCAGAAACCTGCTTGCAAAACCTTAGACACAGTTTTGAAAGTAGCAAAATGTCCTGCATAATCTGATCCGTGGTAGTGGAATAGGATATCTGGAACCTCCGACTCAGCAACACACCTTCTATAAAGGCCATCCGAACAATGCTTATAGAGGTAAGGTTCATCCCAATAGTACCTCCTAAGTTCTCTGAAGAACCTCTTCTTTTCATACCTTTCAGATTATCTGGTTCAGTCTCTGCAGCCAGATAATTGGCTATGTCTGCATACCATGGTCGATCATTTGTTGTGACAGCATTAATCTCAAACTCATGCTTTCCAATCCGTACCGTAAAAGTTTCTGGGTCTGTATCCGCGCTGCAACGATCGTCACAGTCTGGTGTATCGATCGTCGCTGTCCCGATAGATGCATCGATCGACGCTGACGTCGCATCGATCGACGCAACGCGATTAATCCGACAGTTTTGCAGGTTTCTGTCCAATTCTGTCTCACAGATTGTCCCAACCATATTGACGTTTTCTTCAGGCAAATAGTCATTAATTGGCACGTCCTCCTCAACTAACATCCTCGAAAGATGGTCAGCAACTCCATTCTCAACCCCTTTCTTATCTCTCACTTCAATATCAAATTCCTGAAGCAACAGGATCCATCTCAACAGTCTTGGCTTAGCATCCTTCTTCTGCATCACATACTTCAGGGCTGAATGATCAGTGTGTACAATTACCTTGGAGCCAACAAGATAAGAGCGAAATTTCTCAAATGCAAAGACAACTGCCAGCAACTCTTTCTCCGTAGTGGCATAGTTTCTTTGTGCATCATCCAGTGTCCTACTTGCATAATAGATAGCATGAAGCTTTCTACCTTTCTTTTGTCCAAGAACAGCTCCTACAGCATAATCACTTGCATCACACATTACTTCGAAAGGCAAATCCCAATCCGGTGGCTGAACTATGAGAGCACTCACTAATGCCTGCTTGATCTGTTCAAATGCAGTTTGACAGTCTGCAGTGAACTCAAATTTGGTGTCTTTACACAGCAAAGCAGTTAGTGGCCTAGCAATCCTACTAAAATCCTTGATGAACCGTCTATAGAAGCCAGCATGTCCAAGAAAGCTTCTAATAGACTTAACAGAATCAGGTGCCTGCAGGTTGGTCATCACCTCGATTTTAGCGCGGTCCACCTCTATTCCTGCTTCAGACACTTTATGTCCAAGCACAATGCCATCTCTGACCATGAAATGACACTTCTCCCAGTTAAGAACTAAGTGCTTCTCTTCGCATCTTGTCAGAACCTTGCACAAATTATCTAAGCACTCATTATAGGATGATCCATATACTGAGAAATCATCCATGAATACTTCCATAAAATCCTCAATCATGTCTGTGAATATGGACATCATGCATCTCTGGAAAGTGGCTGGTGCGTTGCAGAGTCCAAAAGGCATCCTACGGTAGGCGAATGTCCCATATGGACAAGTGAAAGTGGTCTTTCCCTGATCCTCTGGATGGATGGGAATCTGAAAGAAACCTGAGTAGCCATCTAAGAAGCAGTAGTAAGGATGATTTGCTAACCTTTCAAGCATCTGATCAATAAAAGGCAAAGGAAAATGATCTTTCCTGGTAGCAGCATTAAGCTTCCTGTAATTTATGCACATCCTGTGTCCTGTCACAGTCCTAGTAGGTATCAGCTCGTTCTTCTCATTCTTCACAACTGTAACACCACCCTTCTTTGGCACTACATGGACCGGACTCACCCAATCACTGTCAGAGATAGGATATATAATTCCAGCGTTAAGGAGTTTCATAATCTCCTTTTTGACTACTTCCTGCAGATTAGGATTAAGTCTCCTCTGATGTTCGATTGATGTCTTGGACTCATCCTCAAGATGTATCCGGTGCATGCACAGCTCCGGTGAGATACCTGAAATATCATTAAGGGAATAGCCAAGAGCTTTGCGATGCTTGCGCAGCTTGCTTAGCAGTAAGGTGAGCTCTGCGTTGTTCAGGCTGGCATTAACAATCACTGGGTATGTTGAATTAGGTCCAAGAAAGGCGTACCTTAGCCCGGATGGAAGTTGTTTCAGATCTATTTTCGGAGCCTTTTCTTCTGCCCAGTCTCTGTCGTCTTGCAACGATCGTTGCTTAGATGGTGTCGATCGTTGCAGTCCCGCGTCAGATACTTCTACCTGCATTGCAACCTCGACAGAATCCATCAATCTTGTATAGCACATTGCAGGCTCGTCCTGTAGGTATTCCAACTCCAATATAGAGCTCAGTAAAGCCCTTTCTAGTGGGTCCTCAGCATGTGATTGGTGGAAGTACTCTGCAGCCAAATCACCCAATGTGTCCACATAGAAGGTTTGCCCGTCGATGGTTGGTCTCTTTACCAGTTTGTTCATGTCAAAACTCATCTTTAGATCTCCCACATTTAGAACTATTTTGCCTCCCTGACAGTCAATCATCGCACCAGCTGTTGCTAAGAAAGATCTGCCTAGAATCAATGGGTCTTTTGGCTCCTGTCCATATTGTAGAACCACAAAATCAGTTGGGATCACACACTTGCCAACCGTTATAGGCACATCCTCTATTACTCCTTCGGGAATCCTGACTGATCTGTCTGCCAAAACCAGTGATATCATATTTGGTATAAAATCTGTCATCCCTAGTCTTTTAGCAACTGAAAGGGGCATCAGATTTACACTGGAGCCAAGATCACATAGGGACCTTTCGAACCTCTCCTTGTAGATAGCACAATCTAATACGAAGCTGCCTGGATCTTTCAATTTCTCTGGAATTCTTCCTTGAACCACTGCACTACATACTTCATTGAGCATCATTATACTTTCTTCATCAGACCATTTTCCAGAAATTGCATCCTTAAGGCATCTCTTCATCATGGGGGAAGTTTCAATGGAATCCAACAAAGGTACTTCAACCTTTACCTTTTTTATGAACTCCTTCCATTTTGCATACTGCCTATCATTCTTAGCTTTTCTGGGGTTCTTGGGATAAGGTATCTTAGGCTTGTATACCCTTTCAGCCGATTGTTTTGGTTTTTCAGCACTCGAACTTTCTGCAGTCACCTTGTGTCGATCGTTGCTCTTATCGCATCGATCGATGCTAGGCGACTTTGTTACGACCTCCGGTTCCTTGATTTCGCTTGGCAACGATCGTTGCTTAGATGCATCGATCGACTCGCGGCGAATATCGCGTATCTCATCTTCTAACTCTTCAATTTCCACGAGTTCCTCAACGCTTAACTGCTTTTTTCTGGCCAGATGACAGCTCCTTACCACTTCTCAATGTCACGGCATTGCATTGGTACTTAGGATTGGCATCAGTCCTTCCCGGGAGATATCCCTCTTCCCTTTGAGCATGTCCAGCAGTTCTTGCAACCTTAGCATCAAGCTCTTTCATGTGTGTGTTCAAACTCTCAAACTTCCCATTCAGCTCCCTGTAGATTGTATCCATCTTCGCGTCAGCATCTGCTGCGTACTTAGTCTGACTCTCCATTAGCTGTCTTAGCATCATCTCTACTTTACTCTCAGACTCATTGGCTTTCTTAAAACCACCTTGCTGAACTCCATTTGAGAATCTGTTTCCCTGTTGATTTCTAAATCTACTACCTTGGAAACCAGAACCTCCCATGTAATTCACTTCTTCTTCCTGAGTGTCCTCCTCAGTCTGAATTACCTCTACATCTTGGGTAGAGTGGACAGCTTTCTTACTTGTGAGGAGATCGTACATTGTGTCTAGCCTAGATCTAATCTCAGTCATGTTAGAATCCTCTATACTTCCACCGGATTTCTTCCTCTTTTCATCTATAGTCTTGCAACTGTAGCTGCTAATCAGGTTCCCTATCAACTGCTTAGCTTGTGTAGGAGTCCTGGTGTTGAAATTAGCATTACTGGAATTATCCAGCGCAGTCTGATAAGGGAGATCTATGCCTCTGAAGAAGATACCAATCAGCTGTACTTCTGTGAATCCATGGTGTGGACAGTCACGCTGATACTGCTTAAATCTCATCCAGGCAGTCTTCAAGGGCTCCACAGCTCCTTGGGAAAAAGTGAGTATGTCCTGTCTGGACTGATCCGAGCGCGCATCATCATAAAAGTGATGCAGGAACTCACTCTTTAAGGCTGCCCAAGTAGTATACTGACCAGGTGCCAGTTGTCTCAGCCATGCACTAGCGTCTCCAGCAAGACTGTGCGGAAATAACTTAAGGAACAGATAGTCCGGGCATACTCCTTCATACTTCATGCCAGTGACTATGTCCTCAAACTTGTCAATGTGATCCATAGGCTGCTCTGCTTGAAGACCATGAAAAGCAATCTGCCTCATCAGCTGGTAGTAGATGGTCTTGACTTCAAAATCATTCCTCTCAAAAGCAGGAAGCACTAGAGCTGCTCGGTTTGCATGAAACTCATCAGGTCTGTTGTAGTCAGCTAGTGTCCTCTCATGAACCACCATCTCTCTACCTTGGGCCCGTTCCTGACCCTGGTTTTGGTTCTGCTCTTGTTGCTCAGGAGGGTCAGGGATCACTCGCCCAGCAGCATTGTAAGGATTGTTTTCCGGATCCCTCAGGACACCTTCAGTATCTCGTATCAAGATCAGACGTTCTCGTACCATTCTCTCTCTCTTTTCTCTTCTGATAGTCCTTTCTAGACGTCCAAGTTCCTCTAGTCCGAGATTAACCAAGCTCGAGTTCGGATTACTTCTAGTTTTCTGCGTTGGCATAAACTGTCTGTAATCGTCCAGCAACTATCGATGCTATCAGTGCAACGATCGATTCAATCTCAGAATCGCCTAGTGACGATGGACGCAAGGGATGCAACGATCGACGCAAGGCGAAATCGGTACCTGCGACAGAAAGAAAAACCGAGAAAGTCAGTAACTAAATAAAATAAAAACAAAAACGAAAACAAAAAGAAAAATCCTAGTAAAACCCTAGGCTCGAAGCTATCTAAGACTCAAAGAGTCCCCGGCAACGGCGCCAAAAACTTGATAGGCTCAGAGTTTTAACCCTATACTAAACTGCAAGTGCACAGCAATATCAATGTAGTATATAGGGTATCGAAATCCACAGAGACTCCGGTATTCAATAGCTCAAAAACAGGAATTTAACTAGGAAGAAAGCAAAGTAATTGAATTAAAAGAGGTGCGAGAAAGTAAATCAGTAGCAGAGATTAACGGTTGTGAAAGCAAGTAATTAAAAGCGCTAAGTCTAGGGCGTTCTCAGGAAATCAGACAAGCAGACAGTTCATTCAGCAAGGATCTAATTAAGCACAGTTCTAGAACTCAAAACACAGATATAGAATTAACCAAATTCCTTTGCGATAATTCTCTAAGTTTAAGTGCAGCAAACCAAACTTTCGTTTGCGAGAACTAACAAATTAAACTAGCATTAATCCCAAGTTTGATATGTTCACAATTATCCTAAACCAAACTTCCGTTTGCGCAAAGTTTAATTGCCCAATTTAATTAGTTCAGATTCCTAAACCCCACTTCCGTGACGTATTTAGCAACCTAAGATCTAGATTCTAATTGATCAGGTTAGAACTAGCTTTAAGCACAATTAAATTGAAGAACAGATATAGTTTGAATCCTTAACTGAAATTTAACAAGTCTAGCAGGTCATGAAATCCTATGTGAGAAACCCTAAACCTACCAAGGAATCTACTCAGACATGATTGATGAAAACATAATCATAGAAATAATAGATTGCATAAAAGATAAAAGATTAAAGGGGTTCGAAATCTTCTCCAAATACAGATGATGTAACAGGTTCAAATCAGCCCCAAAAGCTCTAAAAATCCTCTGCTCTTAATTATGAAAGCGTAATGTAAAGCGTATCTAAAAACTCTATTATATAGGTCTAATCTCGGCCAGGGGCTTCTTTGTAAATATCAGGAACTTCTGGATCAAAGTGCAATATCTTGATTCTTCTAAACCGCCGAGTTTTGGCCCATCTCGCTAGTGCATCGATCGATGCTAGGGTGCAACGATCGACACCTTTCTCTGTTTCGGACAGTGAACTCTGTCTCTCGGCCAAACACTCCAAAAATCTCCAAAATGCTCCATTATCTCCAATTCAGCTCCAAACCTGATTATACCTGTAAAAGACTCTAAAAGAACACAAAAGACACTAAAAACACAACTATATCATGGCCTAAAACTAGTAAAAACCATGATATATCAGTAATAGGAGTCTCTACCACTCCCGCGACCACTTCGGAGCTACTAGCTCATCCTCAGTTTATCTCTCTCTTTTTTTCTTATTTTCTACTTTAAGGAAGGGGAGAAGGGAACCATACTTGGACAAGTTTACAAGTTGTGTCAGAACTAGCAGAGGAATCCGACTCAAAGTATACCAAGCCCTTAGGTGAGAAAAATAAGTCAAAATTAAGGGTGAAGTCAGTAAAGGATCCTCTGAATACCTGAAGTGATATGGGTGTCCTCAGTAGGCTGATCTGCATTGGGTTTTCTAATAGTCATAGATTGATCTGCAAGCTCATCCCAATGGTTACTTAAGTTCCTGCGAGTGTGGTGATCTCCTCAAAAATTCATAGTTTCCTACTCAAAGTGTTTTGACTCGATAAAACAGACACAAAAGGCTCAACTGACTCTAAGAAAAGAAAAAGAATATGCCAGTACCACCTCCCCCCACTTGAAACACACTGTCCCCAGTGGTGTCAAGCTCAGGATTGGTAAAAGAAAGAAAAATGTGATGGGATGTGTTGGGTTCTGTCGATTTTTATTGCATTGCGATTTGCGATTTGTGTCGATCGTCACTCAGGACCATGACGATCGTTGCAATGCGTTAGTCGTCATGAGACGATCGACACACATGACCGTGTCGATCTTTGCATTGCGATTTCGTCGGATCAGTTAGCAGTCAGCAGTTAGTTTGTGAGAAAAATCTCAAAAATCAAACTTGAAAGCTGTAAACACCACAAACAAGTAAAATCAAAGCAACAAATGATCATAGAACAAGCACATCATCCCAAAACACAGTACCAACAAGACTCAAAAGAAAAATGAAAAAGAAAAGTGAAAAATGCAGAACCGAAAGTCAGGGAAACAACAGCTCATATCTCTCATCACTCAGACTCATCATCAATCCCACCATATCGATCAGAACCACTGCTCGCAGCAGGAGTAGGAGAACGCTGGCGATGTCTAGGAACAGGCTGATGGATTTGTGGCTGACTCCTGCAAGTGCAGCCACGCATCCACTCCCACATCCTCTGTAACCGACCATCCACATGCTCACGCCAGTCACCCTCAGACATCTCTCGGACGCTCATCGATGGAGCAGGATAGGGGCCAATATCAGCAACAGCTGGCGCAGAGGAAGAAGAAGCTCGCGTAGAAGGCTCACTAAGAGGATGTGCTATCGTAGGTACTCTGCGCTGATCGTTTCTAAGAGGCTCAAATCTCAAGGAATCCAATGTATCGATCCTAGTCAAATCAGCAGCTGGAAGCTCCACACCACGCTGTTGAAAGTGTGTGTCATAGTAAACCCAGAGATGATCCTCCTTCATCCAAGTGGCACTCTTCAGATGACTCAAGTCCATGTACATCTCTCTAGTGTCACGCTCTCTGCCCTTCAAAGGGATCCTGCAGTGTCGAAAAATCGGTGTAAGCAAGCTCCCTACAGTCTATGTACTCGCCTCATCAAAATCCTTCTTTGTCAGTGAGCATAAGTGCTCAGCAAATACAGCTCCTAAGTTCAGCTCAGGTGCAGGATCTCTCAAATCAGTACCAGCAAACAAGGTCTTCAAACCAATGTAAAGTATCTGCAGCTCATTCTTCCTCATCTTGTTTGCTTCAGCCTTGGCTAACAGTGTGTAACCCAAGATGCGTATCACATATCGCAAGACCGGATGCCTAATAGATATCTGCTTCGAAGTCCTCGAGTCGTATCGCCCATTACCAAAATACTCCCAAAAGAACTGAGTACTCGCTACATCCCAATCAAGAGAGGTGGAGCATCGAGTAGGCGCGATACTGAATCCATATATACGGAAGATGTCCAGAAGCGGAATGCGATACCTGGCTCCCAGACACATGAACGTGAAAGTGCCCTCTGCAGCTCTCCTGCGAATCGGATCCGTGTAATAGACTCTGTAAGTGGCCAACAACTGCCTCACCAGATCCGAATATAGCTCGTAATAAAGCATATGCATTGTCCCTAACCCAATATCCTGAACCAAAGAGTGCACCTCCTTATCGACCCCCATGATCCTGCAGGTCCGATAGCCAGCAAACTTGGTGGGCTCAATAGACATCTCTAACCAACCGTTGTAGAGCAACGTGTCGTAGTCATCCCAATGCTCTGAGATTGGTCTATCTGTGAACTTTGCAGTCTTAATCAAGTCCTTGGGCACAAGTGCCCACTCTTTTTTCCGTCAGAATCCCATCACTCTCTCCCTTAGGCCAAGGAAACTGTATGGCCTCACGGTCTCTCTCATATGGAGCAGGTGGTGATGAGGCTCGTGTAAACCACTCATTGGGAGGAGGAGAAGCATCTGCAGCAGCTTGAGTAGCTCGGCTCCGCTTGCGAGGAGCTGAACGAGGAGGCATCTGCAATCAAAGACACAAGAGAATACTTGTAATTAAGCCAAGGCTCTAAGATCATCAAATGCTACTAAATCAGTGTCCAGCATCAAAAGAAGCAGTATAAGCAGCTAATTCACGTCTTAAGTTCTATCAAATTCGCGCAAATTACAAGTTCTATCACAAAAATCAAAATTTTCAGAAACTTGCAAAATCGAACATGAAAAGTACTTAGGGACCTTCATTCCACTACCCAACAAACTAAATCTGTGGCATATCATCACAGAATTGAAAATCAGAGGCCAAAATCGAACCGTTCTTCCTTAGAGCCGAATCTGAAAATTCGAGTTTAAGAGAACATACGTTAGAATCGGCTCAAATTGGTTACAAATATGGATATAAGATGAAAATCCACTCAGGTTAGGCACTTGAATCGTTAAAATCAAGCAAGAAATGAGTGAGTTATGAGAGAGGCGATTTTTAGGGTTCTTTGGCGAGAGAGACGAAATGAGGAAGAAGAAAGAAGAAGAAGAATTAAAGGGTACTTACCTGCACGTGACTTGCAACGATCGTCACAGATGTGCAACGATCGTTGCAGATCGTGATTGGTTGGACCAAAATCGAACCAATCCAATTTTCGGTTTAAGCTCACGTACCTTTGATTTCAATTTCAACCAGGTGCGTCGATTGTTGCACAGGGCCGCAACGATCGACACACTGCGACTTCATTCCTTCATATAATTCTCCATGCAACAATTGCTGTACAGGACCGCAGCGATCGTCACAATGCGATTTTTCCTTCGTCAGATATCCACTTGAATTGATCGTTGCACAGGACCGCAATGATCGACGCAGTTCTCAGACTTCGTATTCTGCAGACAAAACACACCAAAAACGAAAAGCAAACGTAAAACCCTTACAAACACACCAATTTGAGTATATACAAACCTATCAATGGGTTGCCTCCCACTCAGCGCTCTTTTAACGTCACTAGCTTGACTGTTCTGCGAATCAGGCAGAGGGTGCATCATCCAGAGGCAGAATCTGACCTCTTGGAATCTCGGTCATAGCCAAATAATGCTTCACCCTCTGTCCATTCACAGTGAACTATTTACCTTCCTGCTGATCAGAATAACAGCACCGTAGGGACGAACCTCCTTGATCGTGAAAGGACCAGACCACCTAGATCGCAGCTTACGTGAAAACAATTGCAAATGAGAGTTATACAAAAGTACCTGATCATTAGGCTCAAATTGTCTAGAGACAATCTTCTTGTCATGGTAAGCCTTAGTCCTCTCCTTGTACAGCTTTGAGTTCTCATAAGCATGATGTCTAATCTCATCCAACTCATTAAGCTGCACTAATCTTCTCTCAGCTGCAGGCTTAAGATCAAAGTTCATCTGATTCACAGCCCATGCTGCCTTATGCTCAAGCTCAACTGGAAGATGGCAGGCTTTTCCATACAGTAGATGAAACAGAGTAGTCCCAAGTGGCGTTTTGAACGCAGTCCTATAGGCCCACAATGCATCATCTAGCTTAGCAGACCAATCCTTCCTTGTCTTCCCGACTGTCTTCTCCAAGATCTCCTTGATCTGTCTGTTAGAGACCAACTTACCCACTAGTCTGAGGATAAGGAGTAGCAACTCGATGATGAACTACATGCTTCTGTAATAGCTTCTCAAAGACCTTATTAATGAAATAAGATCCTCCATCACTGATCACAATCCGAGGTACTCCAAATCTGGGGAAAATGATGGTCTTACACAGCTTAAGAACCACTGAAGAATCATTGGTTGAACTAGCTATTGCTTCCACCCACTTAGACACATAGTCCACAACAACCAAAATGAACTTATTCCCATAGGATGAGGGAAAAGGACCCATGAAATCAATGCCCCAGCAGTCGAAAACCTCAACCTAAAGAATGAAATTCTGAGGCATCTCATGCTTCTTACTGATTTTCCCTCTCCTCTGACACGCATCGCACTGAGAGACAAAAGAATGAGCGTCTCTGAACATCGTAGGCCACCAGAAACCTGCTTGCAGAACCTTAGACACAGTCTTAAAA
The DNA here is from genome assembly GCA_030180135.1 of Orychophragmus violaceus. Taxonomy (NCBI): domain Eukaryota; kingdom Viridiplantae; phylum Streptophyta; class Magnoliopsida; order Brassicales; family Brassicaceae; genus Orychophragmus; species Orychophragmus violaceus. Next base: position 65,532,179 of record CM058237.1, read on the forward strand.
GTAGCAAAGTGTCCAGCATAATCTGATCCATAGCAGTGAAATAGAACATCTGGAACCTCTGATTCCGCATTGCATCTCTTGTAAAGTCCATCCGAACAGTGCTTATAGAGATAAGGCTCATCCCAATAGTATCGCCTGAGCTCTCTGAAGAACTTCTTCTAAGCATACCCCTTCAGCTTGTCCATATCGAAGCTGGGACTGATATATCATGGTTTTTACCCACTTTATACCATGATATAGTTGTGTTTTTAGAGTCTTTTGTATTAGTTTAGAGTCTTTTTCAGGTTAAATCAGGTTTGGAGCTAATTGGAGATATATGGAGCATTTTGGGCATTTTGGGACGTTTTGGCCGAGAGCTTTATTCACTGTTCGATTATTTGATGTTGCATCGATCGACACGCATTGTGTATCGGTCGATGCAGTCGCGAGATGGGCCGTACGCGTCGGCGTAACAAGTATTGAAGATTTGCAAAGAAGCCCAAGATACTTTCAATATTTACACAGAAGCCCCAGCCGAGATTATGCCTATATATACTAGTTTTTGGTGTTTAATTTAGATACGCTTTGATACTTAGAGCTAAGAGATTTTTAGAGCTTTTGGGGCTGATCTATTTTCCTTGTATTGATTTATTTTGGAGAAGATTTCGAACCCCTTTGATATTTTAATTTCTTATATGCAATCTATTTATTCTATGATTATGTTTTCATCAATCATGTCTGAGTAGATCCATAGTTGAGTTTAGGGTTTCTCATTAGGGTTTAATGACTTGCTAGACTTGCTTAATTCAGTTAGGATTCATATGATTAGAATGTTCTTCAAACTAAATTGTGCTTAAAGCTAGTTCTAACCTGATCAATTAGAATCTAGATCCTAGGTTTCTAAATACGTCACGAGAGTGGGGTTTAGGAATCTGAACTATTTAGGTTGAGCAATTGAATTATTCGCAAAGAGATTTGGTTTAGTTTAATTGTGAACATATCGAACTTGAACTTAATGCTAGTTTAATTTGTTAGTAATTGCAAAGAGATTTGGATTACTGCACTTAGACTCTTCCCAGTAATCTTCCACATTGAGTTCTCTCAGAAGCATCAATCTTTGCTTCGATATGGACAAGCTGGTATCAACGCATCAAACTCTCTAAGTCTAAGTGCAGTAATCCAAATCTCTTTGCAATTACTAACAAATTAAACTAGCATTAAGTTCAAGTTCGATATGTTCACAATTAAACTAAACCAAATCTCTTTGCGAATAATTCAATTGCTCAACCTAAATAGTTCAGATTCCTAAACCCCACTCTCGTGACGTATTTAGAAACCTAGGATCTAGATTCTAATTGATCAGGTTAGAACTAGCTTTAAGCACAATTTAGTTTGAAGAACATTCTAATCATATGAATCCTAACTGAATTAAGCAAGTCTAGCAAGTCATTAAACCCTAATGAGAAACCCTAAACTCAACTATGGATCTACTCAGACATGATTGATGAAAACATAATCATAGAATAAATAGATTGCATATAAGAAATTAAAATATCAAAGGGGTTCGAAATCTTCTCCAAAATAAATCAATACAAGGAAAATAGATCATCCCCAAAAGCTCTAAAAATCTCTTAGCTCTAAGTATCAAAGCGTATCTAAATTAAACACCAAAAACTAGTATATATAGGCATAATCTCGGCTGGGGCTTCTGTGTAAATATTGAAAGTATCTTGGGCTTCTTTGCAAATCTTCAATACTTGTTACGCCGACGCGTACGGCCCATCTCGCGACTGCATCGACCGATACACAATGCGTGTCGATCGATGCAACATCAAATAATCGAACAGTGAATAAAGCTCTCGGCCAAAACGTCCCAAAATGCCCAAAATGCTCCATATATCTCCAATTAGCTCCAAACCTGATTTAACCTGAAAAAGACTCTAAACTAATACAAAAGACTCTAAAAACACAACTATATCATGGTATAAAAACTAATGCTGTTGCTTCTATGACAAAATGAGTTTCTGAAGAGTTTTCAAGTTTTTGTAAGAAAGGGACGGTAATAGAAGCAACAGCATTCAGATTCCCCTTAGTAATCCACATGAAAGAATCAATCTACAGACATCAAGACCAACATGTACTTCCCCCACACTTAGCAACTGTCCTAAGTAAACGCCACAATCACATTCAAGCATTAAAATTCACCCTACTGACTTCTGCAAGTATTTAAGTGCGGTCTCACCTAAGGAGTATCGATCTAAAGGCACATGGATTCTTACCTTGCCAGCTCTAGACCACCATACTATCTTTCTCTAGTCCCTTTCTTCTCTTTCCCTTCTTTAACAACTGATTTTTCCCCACTGGGTATCATTTTATTTTTTTTATCAGTGTTCTTCCCGTTATGGGGTGTACTTTGGACACATTCCATGGATCACATGAGAGATAATAGTGTTTGCTACTATTCCCATGACCACTTCGGAGTTACTAACTCATCCGCAGTTTATTTATTTATTTATTTTTTTTTTACTTTTACAGAAGGGGAGAAGGGGACTAAATAGGACAGGTTTACAGGCTGTGTCAGAACCAACAAGGGAGTCCGACATAAAGCATACCAAGCCCTTAGGTGAGAAAAATTAAAGTCAGTATTAAGGTGAAGTCAGTAAAGGATCCTCTGATACCTGAAGTGATATGGGTGTCCTTAGTAGGCTGATCTGTGATGGGGTTTTCTAATAGTCATAGATAGATCTGCAGCTTCATCCCAATGGTCACTTAAGTTCCTGCAAATGCTGCTAATCTCCTCCAAAAATCATTGTTTCCTACTTAAACCAATTTTGACTCGAAAACAAATTTTGAAAAATTTAACTGACTCTAAGAAAACAAAAGAAACTAATTAGTAGAACCTCCCCCACACTTAAGACACACTGTCCCCAGTAGTGTCAAGCAAGGGATTGGTTAAAGAAAAGAAAAATTTAAAATAGTTGAATGGTTAGTTCTCTCGGGTTTTACCTCTGTCGCAGTCAGGCATCGATCGTTGCACTAGGTGCACCGACCGTTGCTATGCGATTTCTGTTGTAACGATCGACACAAACGTGTGTCGATCGACGCAATGCGATTGTCACGAACAGTCAGCGAGTTAGCAGGTTAATTCGGCGGTTTTTGTCAATTTCGATCCCTGCAAGCTGAAAACACTAGAAACAGAGTAAAACTGAAACAACAAATGTATCAAGTCATGCACAACCATCAAACATAATAAATCCTAAGAAAAAATAAAAACAAAAGTGCAAGAAAAGGTAAAAAGTCAGAAATACAGAACCGATAAACTGATAATGGAGACTACGCTCACTCGCTCTCATCATCTATACCGGCATAAGGATCAGCACCGGTGTCCTCTGGAGATCGCTGCCGACGACGCGTATCAGGTACGGGCTGATGGATCTGTGGTGGCCTCTTGCAGCTGCAAGTACGCATGAAGTTCCAGAAAACTCGGAACAGACCATCTGATCTCTCTCTCCACTCTGCATCAGAATAGTCACCGTAGGCCATCGCAGGCTCTGGAAATGGACCCACATCGTCGATCGGGACAGGGGCAGGCGAAGGCACCGGCGCAGGAGCAGGGGCAGTGGAAGTCGAAGCTCGAGAGGAAGGCTCTCCCAGCGGATGAGCCATAGAAGGAATCCCACGCTGCGCAGACTCAGGAGGCTGAAATCTCAGAGCCTCTAATGTGTCAATCTGTGTCCATCCGGCAGCAGGAAGCTCTATACCAGTCCTCCCAGTAGTCGGGTCAGTGTAAATCCAAATCTTCCCCTCCTTGAGCCAAGTGGCGCTCTGCAAATGGCTGAGATCTAGGAGCTCCCGGGCTGTAACACACTCTGTGCCATGAAGAGGAATCCCGCAATACTCAAAAATGGGAGTAAGCAAACTCCCAACCGTCTCAGTACCAGCTCCATCGAAAGGCTTCGTCTGTAGATCAACCAAATGCTGAGCAAAAATAGCTCCCAAGTTGAGACCCGAAGTAGGATCTCTCACTCCAGAACTCCTGAACTGATCTCTCAGGCCCATGAACAACAGCTCCATCTCATATTTGCGCATCTTGTTGGACTCAAACTTGCAAAGCAAGCTCCAGCACAAGATACGCGAGACATATCGCAGCACCGGATGTCTCATCTGCACAACTGGTGTGGTCCTAGAGTTGTATTGGCCACTGCCAATAGTCCTCCAGAACCGTATGGCCTCATCCCGATCCCACTCAAGTGACATGGCTATGCGTCTCGGCTCAGTACGGAATCCGTAGATCCTGCAAAGATCAAGTAGAGAGATCCGATACCTGACTCCCCAGCTCATGAATGTAAATGATCCCACTGTAGCACTCCGGTTGTCAGGATCCGAGTAGACCACTCTGCAGGAGGCCAATAACTGTCTGGCCAGCTCCGGGTAGAGATCATAAGGTCGCATCGGCATTGTCCCTAGACCAATGCCTCTGCATACAGCGAGTACCTGCTCATCAATCCCTAGAGTCTTGCAGGTGGAGTAGTCAGCGAACTTGGTCGGCTTGAAGATCATCCCACACCAACCATTGTAGAGAAGCGAGTCATACTCGTCCCAACTGTTGAGCAATGGACGCTCTGTGAACTCAGCAGACTTGAAGAACTTCTTAGAATCCTCTGGCCATTCTATGGTTGTCGGCATTTGCGTTTTGTCTGCTCTGGGCCAGGGTAAAGTAACTGGTGGTCCATATCTCTGGTATGGTGCGGGTGGCTCTGACTCTCTGCTAAACCAAGCAGGTGGTGGAATGTATTGCCTTGAAGCTGTAGAAGCTGTGGCTCGTTTCTTGTGGGGTTGTCGATTAGTTGCCATCTACAAAACAAACAAAATTGAAACACAAATAAGTCTCGGCAACTCTCTGTGAAATCGCGAAGCATCGACCGTTGCATCTAAGGCATCGATCGTTGCAAGGCGATTTCACCTCGTCGAACATTTCCCAAAATCGCAAAGCAACGACCGTTGCTCAAAAGCAACGACCGTTGCAAGGCGATTTTGCCGCAAACAAATCATCAAAATCGGTTCAAATCAAGCCACATTGCCTCAAATCATCAAGAGTACCTTGCTAAACAACCTAAATCACGTTCATCTTAGTATAGCATCATAAATTTCGAGCCTAAAATCCCAAATTCCATAAACCCTAAAATCCATTCTAAAAATGGCGAAAATGAGAAGTCATACCTTCGATTCTCTGTAAATGGGTAATAGAATCAACTAGAGGGGGTTAAAACAACAAGATTCAAGCTTGAAATCACAGAAATTGATGAAGAATTTAGGGATTTAGGTGTTTAGCTCTCGGTTGTACGGACGGCGAGCAAATGAGGAGGAGAAGAGAAGAGAAAAGGGTTTAAGGCACTTACCTTGGTCGTGGGTTGCAACGATCGTTGCGTTAGGGGCAACGATCGATGCTTCGTAAATCGAATTCGATTTCCGGTTAAGCACAAACCTTAATTTTTGCAATTGAACCATCGAGTAACGACCATTGCGCAGGAGCAACGATCGTCACAATGCGATTTCCCTTCTTCGTCAAATCTCCTTGCAACGACCGGTGCAGATATGCATCGATCGTCACACATCTCCAGGTTCGAATTCTGCATCCTGTAACTTAGTAAAACAAAAACAAAAACGTGAAAGCCTAAGAAAAACACCAAAAATAAGAAAGAAAACAACTAAACCTATCAGTGGGTTGCCTCCCACTCAGCGCTTGTTTAAGGTCATTAGCTTGACCGGACGCACAAGATCTTTCAGGCACTTAGAGATCCTGACAGAGACTTTTTCTGTCTCTGTTCAAGTCTCCTCATCCATGGTGGAGTGTAGGCTGTTGCTGAATGCTTCAGTCCAAGAAAAGCAGGTGTGGATTGTGCTCCAGGATCTAGTATCACAGGCCCATCTGGCTGCTCATCTTCTGCTTCCAGGATCGTGAAGGTCTGCCCATCTATCAGTGGTTTCCGCAGCTTCTCCATGTCATATCGCAGCGTCTCATCTCCCAGGTGGAGGTCTATTAGACTTTGTCTGACATCAATCACAGCTCCTGCTGTAGCCAAGAATGGTCTTCCAAGTAGCAGTGCTTCATCCGGATCGCAATCATATTTCAGCACAAGGAAATCTGTTGGAACCAAGTAGTTTCCAACTCTCACTGGTATGTCTTCTAAAACTCCTTCTGGAACTCGTATAGACTGATCAGCTAGGATAAGACGGGTTCTAGTAGGAGAAAAATTCAGCACCCCCAGCTTCTCTGCCACAGAATAAGGCATCATACTTCCAGCAGCTCCTAAATCACAAAGAGAGCGTCTAAAGCTATTCTCGAAGATGGAGCAATCAAGTATAAAGACTCCAGGGTCAGGTAACTTCTTTGGGATCTTGTTCAGTAGCACTTCACTAATGTGTTGGGGAACTACAATCACCCATTCTTTCAGGTCATCATCCAATGGTAGCATCTTATTCAAATACCTCTGCACACAGGGATGATAAGGTGGATCATCAGGCGGTGGAATTTCTTCCAAGTCTTCACCACTCTTCTCCAGTTTCTTCAGCTCCTCTATCTCCTGTTTAATTACCTCAGATACCTTGGGATATTGCCTAATGGCTTGTGCATAAATCTCCTCCTGAGTGATTTCAGATACATCAGGGAATAGGCGGGCCAGTTCTGCATCAGTCTCATAATCGTACGGCAACACTGTCTGTTCTCGTCCTGCATCGACCGACACAAGGTGTGTGTCGATCGTTGCAATGCGATCGTCGCGGATTCCACCCGTGAGTTCTTCACTCAAATCCGAAAATTCTGCTTCATCAACCAACTCAGCTGTGCTTAGCTCAAACTTCTCGCCCAGATGAGATCCATCATTAACGAGTACAGACCAGGCTTTAATATGAGTATCTGCAGGTCCTTTTCCTTTCATAGTACCTGAAATCTGATTAACCTGAGTGTCCAGTTGCTTCATGTGAGTGTTCATAGACTCAATCTTCCCATTGAGATCTCCATACATAGCATCAATCTTCTTGTTGCAGTCCACAGAAGTCTTGATTTGGCTTTCCAGCAACTGTTCCATCATTGTCTCCATCTTAGTCTCGAAAGCAGTAGGTGTAGTAGGTGTTTGATAAGATGAAGACCCGTAGGTCCTTTGAGCATTCTGTCCATAAGGCTTCTGAAAGTTGATGTTCTGTCCATAGCCTGAAGAGTTCTGATTGCCCGTGTAGGCAGTTTTCTGTCCTCCACCGGAAAATCTGTTCCCAGATTGATATCCAAATATGTTTCCTTGGAAACCAGATCCTCCGATGTAATTCACATCCTCTTCCTGAGTGTCCTCCTCAGTCTGAATTACTTCTACTTCTTGAGCAAAGTGGACAGCTTTCTTCTCTCCTAGAAGAGTGCAGATTTTATCCATTCTGGACCTCAATTCAGCCATCTCTGAGTTATCAATACTTCCACCAGATTTCTTCCTCCTATCATCCATAGTCTTGCAACTATTGCTGCTAATCAAATTCTCGATCAACTGCTTAGCTTGTGTAGGAGTCCTGGTGTTGAAGTTGGCATCACTAGAATTATCCAGCGCCTGCTGATACGGAAGATCTATTCCTCTGAAGAAGATACCAATCAGCTGAACTTCAGTGAATCCATGGTGCGGACAGTCACGCTGATACTGCTTAAATCTCATCCAAGCAGTCTTTAAAGGTTCCACAACTCCTTGGGAGAAAGTAAGTATGTCCTGTCTAGATTGGTCTGAACGCGCATTGTCATAGAAATGACGCAGGAACTCACTCTTTAAGGCTGCCCAAGTAGTATACTGACCAGGTGCCAGTTGTCTCAGCCATGCACTAGCGTCTCCAGCAAGACTGTGCGGAAATAGCTTAAGGAACAGATAGTCCTGGCAAACTCCATCGTATTTCATACCAGTAACTATGTCCTCAAACTTATCTATGTGATCCATAGGCTGCTCTGATTGAAGACCATGAAAAGCAATCTGCCTCATCAGTTGGTAGTAGATAGTCTTTACCTCAAAGTCGTTCCTCTCAAAGGCAGGAAGCACTAAAGCTGCTCGGTTCGCATGAAACTCGTCAGGTCTGTTGTAATCAGCTAATGTCCTTTCACGGGCAACCATCTGGCCCAGTAGCTCAGCTTCATCAGGGATCACTTGTCCCTCAGCATCAATCCTATGCCCAGCAGCATTGTAAGGATTGTTCTCTGGATCCCTCAGGGTTCCATCAGCATCTGGTATCAAGATCAATCGTTCTCGTACCATTCTCTCTCTCTTTTCTCTTCTGATTGTCCTTTCTAGACGTCCAAGTTCCTCTAGATTGAGATTAACCAAGCTCGAGTTCGGATTACTTCTAGTGTTCTGCGTTGGCATAAACTGTCTGTAATCGTCCAGCAACGATCGATGCTATCAGTGCAACGATCGGTTCAATCTCAGAATCGCTTAGTGTCGATCGACGCAAGATGTGCAACGGTCGACGCAAGGCGATTTCGGTACCTGCAACAGAAAGAATCAGAGAAAAGAATCAGTAAAATCAAAATAAAACAAAAACGAAAAGCAAAAACAAAAACGAAAAATTTCTAGTAAAACCCTAAGTTCGGTCCTATCGAAGACTCAAAGAGTCCCCGGCAACGGCGCCAAAAACTTGATAGGTCGAAGTTTTAATCCCTATTCTAAACTGCAAGTGCACAGTATAGTCAATGTAGTATATAGGGTTATCGAATCCACAGGGACACTTGGTCTCAAGAGAATCAAACCGTATGAATTAATACTAGAAATAAGCAAGTAGTGATTGTAATAAATTGCGGTGCAAGAAAGTAAACAGTAGCAGGAAATCGGTTTGTAAGCAATAAACTAAAAGCGTCAAGCCTAGGGTATTCTCAGGAAATCAGACAAGCAGACAAGTTAATCAGTCAGGATCAAATTAAACTCAGTTCTAGAACTCAAATCACGGAAATAGAATTAACCAAATCTCTTTGCGAAAACTCTCTAAGTCTAAGTGCAGTAATCCAAATCTCTTTGCAATTACTAACAAATTAAACTAGCATTAAGTTCAAGTTCGATATGTTCACAATTAAACTAAACCAAATCTCTTTGCGAATAATTCAATTGCTCAACCTAAATAGTTCAGATTCCTAAACCCCACTCTCGTGACGTATTTAGAAACCTAGGATCTAGATTCTAATTGATCAGGTTAGAACTAGCTTTAAGCACAATTTAGTTTGAAGAACATTCTAATCATATGAATCCTAACTGAATTAAACAAGTCTAGCAAGTCATCAAACCCTAATGAGAAACCCTAAACTCAACTATGGATCTACTCAGACATGATTGATGAAAACATAATCATAGAATAAATAGATTGCATATAAGAAATTAAAATATCAAAGGGGTTCGAAATCTTCTCCAAAATAAATCAATACAAGGAAAATAGATCAGCCCCAAAAGCTCTAAAAATCTCTTAGCTCTAAGTATCAAAGCGTATCCAAATTAAACACCAAAAACTAGTATATATAGGCATAATCTCGGCTGGGGCTTCTGTGTAAATATTGAAAGTATCTTGGGCTTCTTTGCAAATCTTCAATACTTGTTACGCCGACGCGTACGGCCCATCTCGCGACTGCATCGACCGATACACAATGCGTGTCGATCGATGCAACATCAAATAATCGAACAGTGAATAAAGCTCTCGGCCAAAACGTCCCAAAATGCCCAAAATGCTCCATATATCTCCAATTAGCTCCAAACCTGATTTAACCTGAAAAAGACTCTAAACTAATACAAAAGACTCTAAAAACACAACTATATCATGGTATAAAGTGGGTAAAAACCATGATATATCAAGTATCCACATAAAAGTTATGTCCGTCGATGGTTGGTCTCTTAACCAGCTTGTCCATATCGAAGCTCATCTTCAGATCACCCACATTCAGAATTACCGTCCCTTTCTTACAGTCAATCATAGCACCAGCAGTAGCTAAGAATGGTCTACCCAAAATCAGTGGATCCCTTGGTTCGTATCCATAATGCAGAACCACAAAGTCAGTTGGGATCGCACATCCACCAATTCTGATTGGCACATCTTCCAGCACTCCATCAGGAATCCTGACTGTTCTGTCAGCTAGGACTAATGAGATCCTAGTAGGAATAAAGTCAGCCATCCCAAGCCTCTCAGCAACAGAATAAGGCATAAGGTTCAAACTAGAACCAAGATCACACAGAGATCTCTCAAATCTGTCCTTGTAGATACCACAATCCAACACAAAGCTCCCTGGATCTTTCAACTTCTCTGGAATTCTGCCCTGAATCACTGCACTACATACTTCTGTGATCATCATTACACTCTCCTCGTCAGTCAAGTTACCAGAAATTAAGTCCTTAAGATACCTTCACAACACAGGAGTAGTCTGTAGAGAATCAATCAAAGGAATTTCAATCAACACCTTTTTCATGATCTCCAAGCATTTAGCTACCTGCCTCTCAAACTTAGACTTCCTGGGGTTCTTAGAAAAGGGAAACTTAGGCTTATAGATCCTTTCGTCAGCCTTTTTCAGTGCTTCTTCGTTTGAGCTCTCGAGGATCACTTTGCGTCGATCGACATCAGAGTTGTGTCGATCGATGCTAGGCTATTTCATCACGACCTCAGCGTCGAGCTTCAGCTCAGTGTCCTCATTCACGATCTGTGTCGATCGATGCGGGGGTGCATCGGTCGACGCAGTGCAAAACTCACGGATCTCATCTTCCATCTCCTCAATCTCAACGATGTCCACCAAACTTAACGGCTTTTTCTGACCAGGGACAAGCTCCCTACCACTTCTCAATGTCACTGCATTGCACTGGTATTTAGGATTAGCATCAGTTCGTCCCGGAAGAGATTCATCTGGCCTCTTAGCAGACCCAACAGTCTGCGCAACCTGAACTTCCAATTTCTTCACACGAGAGCTTATGGCATCTATCTTCCCATTAAGATCCAAGTACAGAGAATCCATTTTGCCATTAAAATCTATTGTACACTTCTACTATCCTACCAGAAGCTGCTCCAATAGTCCCATCATCTTATCATTCTGCTCATTTTGAGGAGGAGCAGGCTTAGGATGAAGATCCATAGTTCCTTGTGAAATTGTTAGTGTTGTTTCCAGGGCTGCTAGTACTCTGATAAGGCTTTTGAAAGTGAGGCTTGTGAGTGAAATTAGAGAAGTCTTGATAACCTGTGAAGGTACTTCTCTGTCCCATTCCATTGTAGCCACCTCTGTCTTGCTGATTTCCAAATCTGTTCCAGTGAAAACCAGTCCCACCAACATAATTAATATCCTCTTCATCGTAGCCATCTTCATCCTCAAACTCTTCAACATCTTGAGCAAAGTGAACGCTCTTCTTTCCAACCAGAAGACTATGAACATAATCAATCTTCTTGTTCATCTCAGCTATTTGTGAACTATCAGCTTTGCCACCAGATTTCTTCATCTCCATATCAGCATTCTTGACACTATTACTAGTAACCAAGTTCTCAATAAGCTCCCTAGCTTCCTATGTAGACTTAGTGTTGAAGTTCCCATTACTTGAAGCATCCAGAGCCATCTGATACCACAAATCAACACCTCTGAAGAAAATGCCCAGCAGCTGAACCTCAGAGAAGCCATGATGAGGTCAATCTCTCTGATACATCCCGAATCTCACCCAAGATGCCTTCAAAGGCTCTGTAGATCCCTGATTAAAGGTTAAGAGATCATGTCTAAGCTGGTCGGATCTAGCATCATCATAGAAATGTCGCAGAAACTTCCTCTTCACTTCATCCCAAGTAGCAGCTTCTCCTCCAAGAGAGTGAGGAAAAAGCTTGCAGTGTAAGTAGTCATAGCTCACTCCATTGTGCTTCATCCCATTGACTAAAGACTCAAAGTCTTCTATGTGATCCATCGGCTGCTCATGTGGAAGTCCACAGAAAACATGCTGTCCCACAAGTGTGTAATATGAGATCTTCAGCTCGAAATCATTATGCGGAAACGCAGGAGGAACAATCGCAGACCTATTGGCGTAAAACTCATCTGGGCGATTGTAATCCGCTAGTGTCCTCCTAACGGGAGGCTCATGTACTCTAGGTAGGGCTTCTGGTTGTGGATTTCCTTGTCCACCTTCCTCTCCTCCACCTTGAGCTTCTTGCTCATGCTGAGCAACCTGCTGCTCAATCACATTACCATCAGCATCTAACCTCTGTCCCTGAGCATTGTAAGGATTGTTCTGCGAGTCCCTCAGAACATCTTCACCATCTTGAATCAGAATCAATGGTGCAGGATTCACATTAGCCATCTTCACTGGTCTCTGAGCTTTCCTGTTCGTTCTTTCCAACCTTGCAAGTTCCTCAAGTCTGAGATTCCCAAGTTTCTTGTCTGGATTACTTCTGTTCGCGCGATTAGGCATAAACCGTCGGCAATCGTCACACGTCGATCGATGCATAGGGCCACAACGATCGATTCAATTCGGAAATCGCCTTGTGTCGATCGATACGAAAGATGCATCAATCGATGCAAATGCGTAAGACCTGAAACACGCAGAGACAGAAAGAAAAACAGAAAATTGGTAACTAAAAACAAAAACGAAAAACCTATTCTAAACCCTAGATTCAAATCTATCGAAGACTCAAGAGTTCCCCGACAACGACGCCAAAAAACTTGATATGCTCAGAGTTTAATTCCCTAAGTTAACACTGTAAGTGCACAGGACAATTGTAGTATCTAGGGGTCGAACCACAAAGACTCAATAAATCTTACGATAGATTATAGAATTCCAAGTTAAGCTAGGCGATGCAAATCAGAAATAATAAAAACTAAGCAGAAAGTAAATCAGTAGCAAATTCGGTTTTGTTTCACAAGTACTAAAAGCGCTAAGTCTAGGGAGTTCTCAAGAAATCAAGACAAGCAGATCAATTATCAGTCAGGATCAAATTAAGATCAATTCTAGAACTCAAACACATATATAGAATGAACCAACTTTCGTTGCGAGAATTCTCTAAGTCTAATTAGTATAAACCCAAATTTCTTTGCAATTCCTAACAGATTAAACTAGCCTTAAGTGCATGTTCGATTTGTTCACAATTCAATTAAATCAAATTTCTTTGCAGATAATTAAATTGCTCAACCTAAATAGTTCAGATTCTAAATCACAATTTCGTATCAATTTATAAACCTAAAGTCTAGATTCTAAGTGATCAAATTAGAAGCTAGTATCAAGCACAATCCAGGTTGAAGAACTAATCAAGTTGTGAATCCTTAACTGATAAATTAATCTAACAAGTCATGAAATCCCTAATGAGAATCCTTAAACCTAACTATGAATCTACTCAGACAAGATTAATGAAACATAAATCAATGAATAAATAGATTGCCTATAAATAAAGAGTAGAGAAACGAAGAGGTTCGAAATATTCTCCAAAAGCAGTACAAGAACGATCAGCCTCAAGATCTCTCTCTCTCTCTCTCTCAATAGCTAATAGTATGAATGTGTAATCTAAACAAAACACCAAAAACCTAATTATAAAGTGTTAATCACGTCTTGGGCTCTTTTCGTAAATACTGGAACTTCTGGGGCAAAACTGCAAATCTCCAAAGTCTTCATTAATGTGCTAGCGCGGGTTGCATCGATCGGTGCCAAGGATGCAACGATCGATGCATCGGTCGATCAGACTTGGTGAAATCAGCTCTCGCGGCTTTAGCTCCCAATCTTGCCCAAAATACTCCAATATCTCCCAAAATCCTCCAAACGTGCATGTACCTAATAAGCACTTGTAATGATTCAAAAGACACTACAAAGACTCTAAACCACACTTATATCATGGCTTAAAACAGGTAAAAACCATGATATATCAGTATTTATGTCATAACTAGTGTCAGTTTGGTTATAATATCAATATGATCGATGTTGATATTGTTATACTTGATTATTTCTTGATATTGAGATAATTATTGTGTGGCGCACTTTTGATTGATAAATGAGTGATTACCAAATTATTAAAGTATTAAATTAATCAAGTGTTTATGAGGTTATGATTCAATGATAATGAGTATGTTGGGATAAAAGGAGATTGTGTGATATTACTAATGGATTGATTGATGTGTTAGTAGCATGGTGTAATAGGAATATCGACTTCCCTTCCTGATGGAGCCTCGGGAGTCCCCGGTCATTTCACATACCCTCGTGGTCAGGTTCTTGCGGGTGTATCTTAGTGTGTGACGCCGGTAGATGTGGTAGCTTGGAGTAACTTGTCATGTCCTAGGGCCGAGCCTCATGGAAGCTCAGGCTATTATGAAAAGGGGGTAGCCGGAGTCACCACGTATCGAATGACGGATAATGGTGTCTTGCTCGTAGTACTTCATGTTTATCAGTTGGAGTCATGGTATTATTATATGTGGGCCTATATGGTGACAGATTATGTGTTCCGAGGGAAGGACGATATTGACATCGTATGTATTGTGCATATAGTTCGTTTTATTGTTATCGTGCTTCAAATATTTTATTATTATATTGCTTGTAGAAGTTTCCATCCTTGTTTGTGTTTGGGGTTGGGTTGGGTAGACGAAAAGTTAACCTGATAGATAGGGAATCTCAGCTCACTGGGTAATAATTGATCGTTCACCCCTCTCATTTATGTTTTTACAGGAAACCAGTAAGTAAACAGAATGCAGGACGTTAGGCCAGCCGGTGTAGTGTCGACGTCTCTTTTGCAAAACGCATTTTCAAATAAAGTATGTAACATATTTTACTTAAACTCGTCCATGGACCTATATGTATTTACGCGTAATTTTAAACTCATATCATAATATAAATAAAGTATGTTTTATATTCGTAAGCATGTTGTTGATCTGATATAACTACCGAATCTTAGTGCAGGTTGAAAATCTTTAACCAAAATTCGGGAAACGTGTAATTGAATACTTTGGTTTAGGTTGACAACATAAGTTGCTAATCTAGGCTGATGTAGTCAAATACAGTAAAAATGTAACGACTCTGGTCCCGATTAAAGAAAGCCAATAATCATATTCTTGTCTGATTGTTGGTCATTGGTTGACTAAGGTTAAAACAGAATCGGGCGATACAATGTTGATCCTTGTTGCTCATGGTTCTGCGATTCAACATTCTCCTGGAAAAACAAAAGAAGAAGAGAAAGAACTGCATGGGTAACAAAAAGAAAATGAAAAATACTTAGTCAAAATTCTACTAAATCTATGGATAACTCAAAAGAGTCCCTGCAACAGCGCCAAAAACTTGGTGTGCTTTAAGTTTAATATAGACTTATCTTGCAAGTGTACAAGAAATGCAGAAGTAATATAAAGGGTTATTGATCTCACATAGACTCGAGATTACACAATAGATCTTACAATTTGAATCAAGCTAAGCAATGTGATTGTAAAAGTAAATAAGCAAGCAATAAAAGAGTATGTAATACATATGGGAAAAAACGCTAGACTCATGTAAGTCTTAGAAAGTAAGAATTATTAGGTCAATCAATAAGTAAAGATTCAATTGAAATGTTCTAAAACTTGAAACATAGTGATAAGCTTTCGCTGCGGAAACTATATATGTCTAACGACCTAGAATTCCAAATGTATTTGCAATTTCAAGTTATTAAACATGCATTGATATCAAGTTCAATCTGTTTACAAAATTCATGAACCAAATTTATTTTCGAATAGTTATTTTGTTCATCTTAGGTTATTTCTAGCAAACTAACCAACTTTCGTTGCGGGAAATAACCTATTATCATAAATCAAGGTGATCAATCCATATCAAGCAATAAGAACAACCTAAGATAAAGAAGTAGAAGTTATGAATCCTTATCTAACCAATCAACTTAACAATCTGAGAAACCTAACTGGCAAACCAGTTATACATAATAGACGAGGCAAAAAACATGGTGAAAATGATTGCTTAAGAGAAATCAGTAAAGATACAAAGGGGTTTAAAATCCTCTTTTTGGTGTCTCAGATCTGCCTCCCCAAAAGTTCTCTAGGAAATATCTCTCTAAAACCAAAAATAAAATAAAGCATAATCTAAAAATTGGCTTAAACACCTAATTATAGTCTAAACATGATTTAAATTTAAATGAAATATCAAAAATTTCTGGGCTGTTCTTGTTAATATTCACTATTTCTTTTTATATGGTGTCGACCAACACATGTCCAGAAATCCAGATTTTTACTTGATTTTTTTTCCATCTTCTTCAGCTTAGCTCTAAATGCTCCAAAATTCTCCAAATTAGTTCATCTCATATCTAGACTGAAAAATACTCTAAAAACTCCAAAACCACTAAAAAGACTCAATAACAAAAAATATATATCATAGCCAAAAACTGGTAAAAACAAAGATATATCAATACAATGTTATGAACCATGGAAGTGACATTCGTAGTAACTGCAGACAAGTAGCATTACCCTATTGTAGCTGACGCCAGATATTTCTTCATCACAACCCTCTATTAGTTTAAACCGGTGCTCTTGGAAAGTTCTGATGTAATAACTTAAACTTGGTTGAATTATTAACTCTTCAAATTGCTTATTTTCCGAATTCCACAATTCAATTCTGTATTTGTAGTTTAGTTTGTGTAAGCTCTGTGAACAACTAGTAGATGTGAAAGGCCTGAAATTGTATAACAAAAAATAACAAATAGCATCAACCATATTTTATCTTATATTAAATTTTCATAAATTCCGTAAATAGATAAAAATAAAAATATTTTATTACACATACAAAAATGATAAAATATTGTCATAATAAATTAATCTTCCTCTTCTACTTCATTTTGATATTTTAGTGTGTCCCCCATGTTTTGAATAAACTTCCTAGTCTATGTTGTTGTGAATTTTGTCCAGTTTTTCTAGAAAATAGTGAAACCAAGATAAAGTGATTTCGCTTGTTAGGCATTAAGTGAAGTTCCTATTGTTACTCAATCTGAAACTTTATCTTGATCTCTTAGGTAATTTTCATATTGAACATGTATTAGAGTTATTCTTGATGATCTACAATGTCTAAAATTAGGATTAGGGCATCTATATTAGGTATTTGGTGGTGTCCCTCATTGTTAAAAATTTGGCAGTGTGATCCATTGTTGAGCATTTGGTAATTGACCCAAAGGTTGAGAGTTTGACAATGTGCCCCACTTTGGAGGCATTGGGAATTGTCCCAAATTGTTAGCATAAGTCATCCTTCGGAGGCTCATAAATGAAGTAAAAAATTTAGCGGAGTGAAGAAGAACAAAGTGTAGTCGAGCTATAAACTTTGATTCATGTGGAGTGAACAATCTTGTCAAACCTATGCGGTCAAAGTACATGTCAATTTTTAAGTAAACAAATGAATTGTTCAAAAGAACAATAAATCGATTTGACTCGTAACAGCCGATTTCATCGAAGTAAATGCAAATAAATGTCAAATCAAATGGAGTAAATGAAACATTAAATATATGAGTCGGAGCTATAAAACGAAGATGAATGATAGAAGAAAATGACATAACATTCTCTATACACACTCGACACAATTCTTCACTAGATTCTTCTTATGCTTTTATGTAAACTAGGTATCTTTTCATCCTCGCGCACGCGCGGAGGTCTTGTGGCGTTGGTGTCCAGCGTTGTGTTTTTGCAATTTTTTGCTACTTGTATTTTTTATAAGATGCACATATTTTAGTAGTCTTGTATATTTGGAGTCTACTTTGTTTATAAGGTTTATATTTGGTGGTGTTTAAAACACAAATGCCCAACTTTGGAAAGAACATCTATAGAAAACGTGCAGAAGATAACCAAAAAAATGAAATGAAGATGAATTATCCACTAAACATCACAAATCTATATTTATTTCCACATTATCAATGGTGAGGGTACAAATGTGGCATCAACAGCATTTTTATCTATCTTATTATTCATTATTATAGTAAGTGTAAATGCCATTAAACAACCAAAGTACGTTAAGATCGTTTGTGATTTTCTATGCAGTTTCTCAACCCATAGCAAGTGTTACGCGGTACCATTGTGACTCCGCATTCCCCGGTTGTCTATATGATACTTACGTTGGTGACGAAGATACCCGCCTTCTCCCCATGAATTACGAATAAGCCAATAGTCTTCACCACCTTCTTCGTCTGCTGTTCCATACCCCACGACTAACACATTGTGGTTTCCATACCAATTATCACAGGGACCTCTAAACACACCCTGAGGAAGAACACAGAAATAAATAAATATTTTTTTTTTTAACACAATATGTTATATTGGATTTTTAGAAGAAGAAAAACATGAAGCTTTTTTATTTGGTGACAGTGTCAATTGGAATTAATTTTTCGTAGAATCTCATTTTTTCTAATTCCATATTAACAATAATAGGTTGATGAACAACTCGAAGACATCTCATCATATTGAGGAACACCCTCATAACCATCGATGGTAACAACAAGAGCGGTAATCATATGCATGGTGAAAACAGAGATAAAAGAAGACATAAGTTACCAAAATATGGCCACTTATGTTGGTTTTGTAACTCCAATGTTCTTGACAAGTGCAGATTTTGGTGGAGGAGGAAGCTTCTCAACTTTAACAGCGAGTTTCATGCCCCCATAACAGCTTCCTTTTCCGTCAAGAAGATAGTAATGTTTGGTCACATTGAGAGGAACAACGTCTCTACCAGCTCGACGTGTCCAGTTTGTGATGGGATGGTCAGAGGTACAACTTTCATAGTTGGTCTTGTTTACTTCAAGAATGTTGTGTTGGTTTCTGTCGAACACGAAATCTGGCAAGAGACCATAAAAACATATTAGAACCAAGATCTTTCTTTTGGAACGAACATATATAGCCGAGAGGCAAAAAGAAGAACTTTTGTTATGGAGTCATTAAATCAGCATTGACCCATATTTTGAATTTGAGCTAGAGTGGTCTTGTCTGGTTCAACTTTAACCAGTGTGAAAAAGAAATATTACCGTGATCAGACAATGAACAGAGAGACAAGGATTTACTGTGTCTCATTCAGACGAAAGACATAATCTCATATGTCCCTATATCTCCATCAGAAATCTGAAATGTCCCTGTTATATTTTTAATGTCGAAATGACAATTTTACCCTTAATGAATGGTTGTAAGGGCTTAAATATAATTAAATCGGTAAGTATTTGTTGAAAACAACGGTAGCTCAGTGGTTAGGAGCTCTACGCGCGTACCTGTACGCGACGCGCGCCCAGGGTTCGAATCCCACCGGCGTGGTAATACTGGTAATACCAAATACTCTTATTGGTACTACTAGAGATAATACTACAAGTATATGTAATACTGGTAATACAAGTAACACTGGTAATACCAGTACCACTGGAGGTAACACTGGTAATACCAACACCACTGGAAGTAATACTACAAACGGAGGTAATACTGGTAATACAGATAACACTGGTAATACTAGTAACACTAGAGGTATCACTGGTAATACCAGTACCACTGAAGGTAATACTGGTATCTGGTAATACTAGTACTACTGGAGGTAACACTGGTAATGAAGGTAATACTGGTACAACGATTATTCATATAAATTAAATCAAAATGAGAAGGGCAAAATCGTCATCACAAGATTTCATTTAAAAAATGAGGGGCATGTAGATTAAGTGGGGGTATAAGAGATTAGATTCTGAGAAAGAGGGGCATATGAGACAATGTTTCTTCAGACGGCCTTAACAGTGTACTCTATTATCTCCAGAGACCCTTCGTACTCAGAAAAAAATCTCGTATGCCCCTCGATTTTTTAGACTTTTTATTAACATTTTTTTTAATCGAAAACTTGTGAATTTACCAAAAGACCTTTCGATTTTCGTTTAATTACATGGTAAACCAGACGGTTTATCCGACCTAACCGCAATCAGATTTTGAACCGTACATGAACCAAGGAAACCAAAAATCGGTGGTTCACCCAATTTACCCGGGTCGGATAACCCACAAATCGGATAACCCGCCCAATTCAAAGATATTCGAAATTACGATTTTAACCTTACTGAACACAAAGAGGAAAAAATCACACTAAAGTGACATCGATGGGATTCAAACTTGGGTGGCTATCTGAAATAAAAACACCACAACCACTGCTCTATCGTGTTATATTGTTAATCTACTCAAGATATATTACATATAAAATACTTTGGGGAGAAGAGATCAATTCAAAAAAAAACTTTTTTTTTCGGAAAAAAATCAAAAACACTAATGAACTTCCCGTTTTTATTTAAATTTTTAAAAATAGCGCCGATATATTAATATCTGAGTAAAACTATTGATGTAAAACTGGTAAAACTGAGTAAAACTAAGTAAAACTATTGATGTAAAACTGATAAAACTGAGTAAAATTTATGATGTAAAACTGAGTAAAACTATTGATGTAAAACTGGTTAAACTGAGTAAAACTTTTGATGTAAAACTGGTAAAACTGAGTAAAACTATTGATGTAAAACTGAATATAACTGAGTAAAACTAATAAAGTAAAACTGGTAAAGTAGTTTGGTTAGAAGTGACACTGATGAGATTCGAACTCGGGTGGCTATCTAAAATAAAAACACCACAGCCACTCCTCTATCGTGTTATATTGTTAATCTACTCAAGATATATTACATATAAAGTGCTTTTCTTATATATATATATATATATATATATATATATATATATATCTAAATAAAATATATAAAACACAATAATAATTTTAGAAAAACTTAAATTAAACATATACGTTATACAAAATACTAAACTAAAAAATTTGTGATTTTTACATATAATTTATGAAGAAATATGAAACTAATACTATATTATTTTCTAGTATATCCCCACTATGTCAAAATATAATATTGTTTCTATGTTAGTTATTTATTTATGACACAAAATAAAAAATATATTTAACTAACTAAATATTAAAAGTCTAATTTTTTAAAAAGGGGGGGGCCGTGAGGTGAGAAGAGAAAAGTACTCATGTTTTTTTTTTTGAGCCAAAAATTCGGTCAATTCTGTTTTTTCCGCCAAATATTTGGTCAATTTTGAATTTTGCCGCTCTAGAAAAAACACATAGTTTTACAGGAGTTTGTAGTTGTACAAAATTTCTTAATAGTTGTACTTTGGCTCTTTTCAATATAATCAGTTTTACTGGAACTTTAATTTGATTTTATAGTTTTACAGTTTATTTTACGCAATTATTCTATGAATCTAATGCTTTTGCATATTAATATGTTACAACCCTCATTTTTTGTAAATTTATCCTCCTTACTTGTCCGTTATTAGTATATGAACATTGTTTGTGGAATTACTTGGTTGAGTGATTCTCAATCTAATTTTCTAAAATATCACTCATTGACCATGGTTAGGATAAAAGTGATCCTACAAGTTCAAATATCATATGCTATATGTTAAATATTTTCTCCAATGATAATCATTATAATTACGATAATCACTTAGTTTTACATAGTTTTACACAGTTTTACCCGTTTTACTAGTTTTGCACAGTTTTACACAGTTTTACAAGTTTTACCAGTTTACAAAGTTTTGCACAGTTTTACCAGTTTTACACAGTTTTACACAGTTTTACGCAGTTTTACACAGTTTTACCAACAGTTTTACCAACAGTTTTACACAGATTTACACAGTTTTTCCGAATTCGATTTTCTTGGAAAATGATGGAGACATAACATTCAAAAAAGAGTACTACATAGCCGAGAAATTAAAAACAAAAAAAACAGAGTACGAGAAAAGAAATTAGAGATTGAGAAAAGGCATATTTTGATTCATGTAGTAGAACCTCATGCCCCGTTTGTACATGAAGCAATCAGGACAGTCGATTTCCAAATCCAGAAGATGGCAAGATGCAGGGGGCCTTCTGTTCCGCAATGTTTGCATATAAACTGGTTTCTTCTTGACATTGATTCCATGCAGTATCCTCCTCAAGTTCTTCCGAACGCGGGCCACCAAATCCTCCTCATCTTCCCGCCAGTAACGCAAAGCAACTTCCTCAAATTGACCTTCTAGAGGATCGTCGTGGAGGAAGCGCAGAACACCCCATAGATAAGCAGCTTCCAGAATCTCATCCTCGCCCTCTCCAATGGCGGCATTGTTAAAATATAACATTCCGCTTTCCACATCACCCTCTTGGAAGTATGAGTGGATACCTTGCACGAAGTTAGCCGCACAGTTATCATTGTCTAGGCATTTGTTCAAAAATGCCATGTGCTGATACGCATTGAGAGGATTCTTCACCAGGGGTGAGAGAGAGAAACAGAATGGAGGACTTCAGGACTCTTGTCGGCTTCGTTCATAATTCTGCAGGTTGCTCTGAGGTTGCAGTAATCGACGCAGGAATTTTTGCTGGCTTTCTGTGAGATCTTGGTGAGGATTTTGATCGGAAATTGTTAAAGAGAGACAATCGATCTCCTGTTGGTCATGGTGAGTCTCTGTTTTTTAAACTTCTCTCTGTTTTTCGAAATGAATTTCTCTTTGATTTTAGAACTTCTCTTGTGTGGGAAGTGGTTATGAGAGAGACGCAGAACTTCTCTGTATTTATAGAATGGATTTTCGACTGTTGGGTAGCGTTCATAAGACGCAGAGATGTGACGGTTTGAGACAATCGATGTGAGTCTCTGTTTTTCCAAGAGACTTGTAATGATGAACATCTTTCTTGGGTTTGTAGAGCGACGGCTTGTATTCCTTCTTTGTCCCCTGCATTAAACGGGGCATTAAATGGCTCCATTAACGTTATGATTGGACAATATTTTGAGAAGTGTAAACGTCATATCGATTTATGAATACAGAGAAACAAGATGTAAGAGAAGATGGAATTTTGGCGCCAAAACTTAACACATAGTTTTACACAAATTGTCCTCAGTTATACTAGTTACAACAGTTATACTAGTTATACAGAACGATTCTTAGTTTTACTAGTTATACTAATTGTACCATTTATACCAGTTTTACTTGTTATACAACATACATCAGTTGCACTAGTTATACTAATTGTACCATTTATACGAGTTTTACTTGTTATACAACATACATCAGTTGCACTAGTTATACTAGTTGTCCCCAGTTCTCCTGCAACAGGAACACAAATTCCAATTTGAATCGATTTATGCGGCCAATATGCTTACAACACACACCGATTCTACCTCTGGAATGCATTTATACTCAATTGGTAGTCACAATGGTGACGGAGCACGACGGAGGCGGCGAATGGTGGTCGGAGACGCGAGGCGACGGCGCCGACGAGCAAATTAGCGAGGCTCAGGATTCTTTTTTTTTTTCATAAACCAATTTCAATTTCCCCACCCAATCCCAACCCAATCCAATTCAATTTCCCAACCAATTTCCCCATCCCTTTCACCCAAACCAAGGGCAAAAAGGTCAAATTATATTTCATTAAAGTGGGAAGGGTATGAGAGATTATACAGGGGTATGTGGGATTTCTTTTAAAGCCATAAGGCTACAAGAGATTTTTACCCCTCTAACCATATCTGGATTAATCAAGAAACATTTATGGCAAAACCCAAGGAAAGTTTGTGAACCAAATCCGTTTCAATGGACACAAAATTGATGACCCTTCAATTCGGCATAGTGAAAACTCGGGAAGTGAAGAACTTAGGTAGTAAAAGTTGAAAATTTTGGAAAATAATACGAGATTTAAAGAGAAACCCATTTCAAAACCAGATCTAATAAAAACGGATCTGAGAGTATATAAATGTAGAAAAGAGAAGAGTGAGAGAGTGAGAGAGCATACGTAGCCAGTCTCCGAGGTAAAAATGCTTTCCCCGAGCCCAAATGGTATAATAATTGATGTTGGGATTCTAGAATTTGTTGTCGCCGCCGACTGTATACTTCTTCGCCGTCACTTCCGGCACCGGCACTGCCACTACGAAAGCCAGTACCACAGCCGAAATCAACACCGTGAATCTCGCCATT
Organism: Orychophragmus violaceus; assembly: GCA_030180135.1. Classification (NCBI taxonomy): domain Eukaryota; kingdom Viridiplantae; phylum Streptophyta; class Magnoliopsida; order Brassicales; family Brassicaceae; genus Orychophragmus; species Orychophragmus violaceus. The sequence goes on from CM058237.1 coordinate 65,556,108, forward strand.
TTTCTATCTTCCCCCCTCAAGAAAATGTTGGAATTCCTAGCAGTTCCTAATCCGATTAGGAAACCCTAAGTCTGAATTCCGAGCCTAGGATCTCAGGGTTTAAGTAATTGAATCATAGATCTCGCGTTTACCTTGTTCTGGCAGCGGAAGATGAATCAGGTAAGACGAGATCAGGAGCGATTCAGATGCCTCGCCTCTATCGTAGTCCACACGCACACAAGCTGGAATCCGCCGGGATGCTAGTACCGGGAATCGGATCTCTCTTGGGATTTCTGCGTTTTTGAGGTGGCTGTGTTTTCTGTCAAGAAAACTTATTGGGGCGGCGCTCTCACACGATTTAGGTCGTATCTATAATCATATATATATGGACCTTGTCGTAAACCGAAACATCAGTTTCGGTTTCGGCCTTGTGTCGACCGACACACCTAATGGTGTCGATCGACACACATCTTGTATCGATCGACGCACCCAATGGTGTCGATCGATACACCTCCTAAAACATGATATCAATGTGTATCCAATACACATTGATCGGACCATATGCCAATGATCAATCCCATACCAAGTGCATCCAACTTGCTTAGGTGTGTGACCCTGTAGGTTCACACGATACCAGAAATGAGTTACAACTCATTTGTCATAAGCGGTTTCTAGCAAAACATTACGACTACCCAGTATCATATGAATTGTCCGATCTCGACAATACAACTATCTTTAGAGTAAGTACAATGTGATTTTAGGACATAATCCCAACAATCTCCCACTTGTACTGGAATCATCTATTCCTATAATCCTTTCGTCTCTATATCTCGATATTGCATAAGGCAAGAGACTGTGTCATCCTTATTATAGCCAATATCATGTTCATCGAAATCCTGATATATACTGATAAAAACAAACGACTGACAATCACCTCGTTTGAGCACGGCCATGCATTTTCTCAGTATCAAATCTTCGATGGGCCCTGAGATATTTATCTCCTGTTATAGGAGGGACAAATCCCATCTTGTTACATCCCTGTTTCTACACATACTTCATGATACGCCTAAGCAATGTCGTTATAGCCGCCAGTTACGGAACGACGTTTGACAAGGTCAAAGCGCACCAATTCATATGCTAGAAAGCATGATGAACTCAGGTCTAAGGACTATACTCTATAGTCGTAATGAGAAACTCTCATGACACAGATATAACTATCCTGTAGAGTTCTCATTAGCGGGTCATGTCCGATCATATGTTCACCAACATATATCTATGTGACTGACTGTGATACTCATATCATTGACTCCATGAAACTTAGTCAACAGTCCCCTCACAAGCTAGTCTCTCGCAGTTGTCAGTGTCCCACTTTGACAATCTCGACTACAGACAATCATATTTTATGTCATCTTTTACTTATAGGGGTTTCATGATCAAGTCCTCAACTTGATGACCTATAATATGAACATAAAATACTTTGGGACCATTACTTAATTATCCAATAATTAAATAATACCGATGTCAGTTTTAACTTACACAAACATTGCCATAGCATGTTTATATAAAGATTATAACATAACTAAAATAACTCCCACTGGAATCAAGATCATCTGTTCATATATCTTATACCTACAACAACCGAATAAATCTCGTGCTTAGGTTGTGGGAGAGACTGCAGTGTTTTTGCTTGAAACAATTCCAACATACCACACCGCCATTCAGATAAAAGCACTATTCTACGGTCCACTGCTTGGAGCCCTTCGAACAGATAGCACCGTTATTCAGACAGAGAGATATGCCAGGTGGGAACTGGGAATCTTCTTTGTCCGTCTAACTACTTTCAACTGGTTCGTCACTTCCTCAGTTCACCACGAACATATCCTTAGTGTTTCTCAAACACTTGGGATATTTCTGGCAACTGTTCAGCGACTTTTACCGGAACATATTGGTATTTTCTCGTCTTGCTTTATGCGTAAGCTGCATCTAGACGAGCGCAAAATATGGCATTCATGATGGATTCTATTGCAACAGCATAAGCAATCACACTCATTAATAATAGCTCAGTACGTGTTCAAAACACTTCATCTTGCTAAGATTTATACTAGCTCAGCCAGTGTCCAAGACAGTGTATAAGATTATTGCCATAAGATCTTTGGTGTGAAGCCATTCTTGGAATCATGCATATTGGAACTGTCCAACACCTTATCCATATAAGGATTCTGACACGATCCAATTAGCCTATCCAATATATATCAATGGATTCTTATTCCAATAATTCACGAGGCTACTCCCATGTCTTTTGTTTAAATTTTACTTCCGACCCAAGTCTCACAAGACTTAACCGACGGAACGTCGTTCATGAGATTAAGTACATTATGTACATACGGTGTGAGAATTGCAATTACGCTCCCATTAGTCTTCTTGTAAACGCATGGTTTCATTTCTTTTCTGATCAAGTCAAAACTTTTGACCACATTATCAGAATGTTGATTCCAACTCCAAGATGTTTGCTTCAATCCAGAAATGGATCGGTGAAGCTAACATGCATACCCAGCCAATTTTCGGGGTTGGGGCTCACCATCGCTTCTTGAATTTCGCATGCTCATCACTTTTCAATGATCAACAGATCACGACAATCGGCTACGAGAAATCACTCTCGAGTTAGTGACGGATCCTTTCGGATCTGCGAATTTCAGGCTCCACAGGTGTAGATCCTACAGCACTTTGTAGATCTCACCGCTGCTCTCCCTCAACAGGTTGAGCAGTATCCTGCGTTTATCGAATTTCTTCGATGTGTACTTTTACTCCCACTGTTCCTTTTGAAAGTATGATCTTTCTCAAAAGACACAGTTCCGGACAACAAAACTTTGTTCTCGGATTGGTTATAAAAGTAGTAAGCCTCGGTTTCCTTAGGACAACCAGCGAGGTAGAACTTATCAGATTTGGGTTCAAGCTTATCAGCTATCATCCCCAAATTATCAGAAACAACTTACTTGAAAAACTTCCAGTCCACATCCAATGTGGTGTCTCTCAATTGATTCTGATTGAAACCCTTTGCTGCGCAAATACAGACATTTTAGTGCGTATTTCTTAAAGGATTATGGAAGATTCCTGTGACTCATCATTAATCGGAGCATATCTAATAAGATCCGATTCGTTCTCTCAGAAACACCATTTAGGTTTTCCAGGAGAAAAGAGCTGTGATATGACTTCACACTCACCTAGATGATCACCCAATTCTTGACCCAAGTATTTTCCTCCGCGATCTAGTCGAGGATCTCAATACTTATGTCAAATCGGTTCTATACTTCATCTTGGAACTCCTCAAGGGATTCCTGCTCGTGTCTCTTCAAAAGAACACAGCCATACTTATTGATGCCATCAATAAGGTAATGAAGTACTGAAGATTTACTTTGGCACTAATGCTCATTTGGGCCACATACACCAGTACGTGTAAGGCCCAATAAACAGAAAGGCTCTTTTCTTTAGCTCTGCTAAAGAAGCCTTAGTCATTTGGCCCAGCAAGCGAAATTCATGTCTCAAATGATTTATAATCAAATGAACCTAAAGCCCATAACAATGGAACTTCTGAATCCGCTTCACTTTATCTGGTCAAAACGACTATGCTAAAGAAAAATCGACTTCAAGTCATCAGACTTAAACCGTTTGGTATTTATGTTATATTCTGGTGTATATTGGTTTAAGACATAAAACCCATTTATCAAAAGGGGTGCTACCATATAATATTTCATTAAGATCAATAGAGCAAAACATGTCTTTTATCAGAATGAAAAACATCCAAATTCTTACAAGAAAATGAAAGACATCTCTGCACAAGGCAGATACATAGTAACAATTACTTAATTTCTAAAACCAAGAATGAAAGGCTCCTACAAGTGGAGAATCTCTACGGCTCATGCAGCAACCATTGCTTCATACCAGACACGCAGTTCCACTTGTCCTTTCTTCAACGTTCTACTGTCGCTTAGGTCCTGCATATTTCAAAAATATCAGTACCACAACTAGTATCCAATACTCATGTAGAACTTGAAACAATAACACAATACCTGAAGAAGAAGTACCATACATCTTCTCCATCTCTTGTGAATCTTCCAAGAATTTAATGCAATTTATCTTCCAATGCCCAAACTCTTTACAGTAGCAGCATTTATCAACATCAGATGGGCCTGACTTGGGCTTAAAAGATGACACAGGTTTATCCCGATTCCAAATCTGAATGGCCTTGCCATCACCCTTGTCTAAACAAGATCTCTCAAATCTTTTACCCTTTTTGATGTTCTTATCTGCTGTCTTGAGCATGCCATGCAGTTCAGTCAATGATAGGCTCAAAGTTTATCCCTATACTAAACTGCAAGTGAACAGCAATGTCAAAGTAGTATATAGGGTTATCGAATCCACAGGGACACTTGGTCTCAATAGATCAGAACAGTAGAGACTAATACTAGAAATAAGCAATGTGATTGTATTAAAAGCGGTGCGAGAAAGTAAATCAGTAGCAGAGATTAACGGTTGTGGAAGCAAGTAATTAAAAGCGTCAAGCCTAGGGTATTCTCAGGAAATCAGACAAGCAGACAGTTCATTCAGCAAGGATCTAATTAAGCACAGTTCTAGAACTCAAAACACAGATGTAGAATTAACCAAATTCCTTTGCGATAATTCTCTAAGTCTAAGTGCAGCAAACCAAACTTTCGTTTGCGAGAACTAACAGATTAAACTAGCATTAATCCCAAGTTTGATATGTTCACAATTATCCTAAACCAAACTTCCGTTTACGCAAAGTTTAATTGCCCAATTTAATTAGTTCAGATCCCTAAACCCCACTTCCGTGGCGTATTTAGCAACCTAAGATCTAGATTCTAATTGATCAGGTTAGAACTAGCTTTACGCACAATTAAATTGAAGAACAGATATAGTTTGAATCCTTAACTGAATTTGAACAAGTCTAGCAAGTCATGAAATCCTATGTGAGAAACCCTAAACCTAACTAGGAATCTACTCAGACATAGATAATGAAAACATAATCATAGAATGAATAAATTGCATTAAAGAATAAGAGTAAAAGGGGTTCGAAATCTTCTCCAAATACAGATGAAGTAATAGGTTCAGATCAGCCCCAAAAGCTCTAAAAATCCTCTGCTCTTAATTATGAAAGTGTGTATCTAATAAAAACAACTAAAACTTGATTATATAGGTATAATCTCGGCCAAGGGCTTCTTTGTAAATATCAGGAGCTTCTGGATCAAAGTGCAATAACTTGATTCTTCTAAACCGCCGAGTTTTTGGCCCATCTCGCTGGTGCATCGATCGATGCTAGAGTGCAACGATCGACACCTTCCTCTGTTTCGGACAGTGAACTCTATCTCTCGGCCAAACACTCCAAAAATCTCCAAAATGCTCCATTATCTCCAATTCAGCTCCAAACCTGATTATACCTGTAAAAGACTCTAAACAAAGACAAAAGACACTAAAAACACAACTATATCATGGTCTAAAATGGGTAAAAACCATGATATATCAACTCCCCCACACTTAGCCTTTGCTTGCCCTCAAGCAAAACATAGAACTAAAATATGGTGAAGAGGTTTGAAAACTCTTCAGAAACTCATTTCATCCTAGAAGCTACAATACTCAGATTCCCCTTAGTAAACCACTGCAAGAATCAATCACAGGATATCAAGACCACAATGTACTTCCCCCACACTTAGCAACTGTCCTAGGTAAACTCCACAATCACATTCAAGCATTCAAATTCTCCCTACTGACTTCTGCAAGTATTTAAGTGCGGTCTCACCTAAGGAGTATCGATCAAAGGGCACATGGATTCTTACCTTATCAGCTCTAGACCACCATACTACCTTTCTCTAGTCCCTTTCTTCTCTTTCCCTTCTTTAACAACTGATTTTTCCCCACTGGGTATCATTTTATTTTTTTTATCAGTGTTCTTCCTGTTATGGGGTGTACTTTGGACACATTCCATGGATCACATGAGAGATAATAGTGTTTGCTACTATTCCCATGACCACTTCGGAGTTACTAACTCATCCTCAGTTTATTATCTTCTTTTTTTTTTTACTTTACAGAAGGGGAGAAGGGAACTAAATAGGATAGGTTGACAGGCTGTGTCAGAACTAACAGGGAATCCGAAACAAAGTATACCAAGCCCTTAGGTGAGAAATCTAAGTCAGCATTAAGGTTGAAGTCAGTAAAGGATCCTCTGATACCTGAAGTGATGTGGGTGTTCCCAGTAGGTTGATCTGTGATGGGGTTTTCTAATAGTCAGAGATAGATCCTGCAACTTCATCCCAATGGTTACTTAAGTTCCTGCAAGTTTTGTAAATCTTCTCAGAAAATCATAGTTTCTTACTTAAACAATTTTGACTCAATAAAACAAATTTTTTTTTGAAAAACGGACTGACTCTTAAGAAAACAGAAAACAAAAGCCAGTAGCACCTCCCCCACACCTAAGACACACTGTCCCCAGTAGTGTCCAGCGAAGGATCGGTAAAAAGAGAATAAAAATTGAAAAGGTGAAATTATGTCTGTCGGGTTACCTCTGTCGCTAAGCATCGATCGTTGCACTAAGTGCATCGACCGTTACTTGGCGATTTTCGTGTATAGTCGATCGTTGCTCAGGACCGCAACGATCGCTGCAATGCGATTCCTTTCGTGTTGTGACGATCGACACAGAAGTGCGTCGATCGTTGCACTGTGATTTAACCGAGACCTGCAAACATAAACTCACCAGAAACAAAAACAAACGTAAAATCCTAACAAAAACACCAAAAATTAAGTAGAAAAACACCAGTACCTAATGGTGGGTTGCCTCCCACCCAGCGCTTGTTTAAGGTCAATAGCTTGACCTATCAGAAAGAGATCGGACTCATGGCGGTTTCAACAGAGACTTTAAGTGTCTCTGTGAATGTCTCCTCATCCAAGGTGGCGTATAAGCATTCAGATCATGAGATCTTCCAAGGAATGAGTAATCAGAATCAGGGCGGGAGTGAAGCTTGGGCGGTCTACTGCGTTTTCCTGCATTCAAAATAATGTGGTCAGAAGGTTTAAGCTTATGTGATTTGTACCTTACCTTTGATGTATATCTGATGTCTGGAGCTTTCTGCTTATGAGCAGTTTCAGGTACTGAAGATATTAGAGCAGGTTCAAGAGGAACCGCCATCTTCTTTTCTCCACTATCAGATACTGTAGTTCCACCAATCTGAACTTCTTCTTTCAGATGACCATCAGTGGAGATCACCTTCTTTTCATGAACTCGCGAAGTTTCAACTGGTGGTATTTCATTCACCTTCTTATCCATCACTTTCATGCAGTTAGCCACTTCTAGCTCTTGTCTGGAAGGTTTAGGAACCCTAGGATATGGCACTGGGGGCTTGTAGACTCGTTCTGGTACTGTTGCAGTTTTCTGGTCATGTATGCGTTCTGTGTCGATCGTTGCATAATGTGTGTCGATCGATGCAAGGCGATTCTGTTTCTCGAAAGAACTCGAAATTGCCGTCAGAATGGCGTGTCGATCGTCACTGAGGGGGTGTCGATCGGTGCATGTATCAGGCAGACAATATTCATCCAGAAAATCCGAGATTATGCTCTCTTCTTCACCTAGCAACTCAATCTCATCCCTTATGTTCACAGCATTGATGTGCAGCTTCCGTTCAGCTCTCTTAGCTTCATTCTGCCTCTCTATTGCTACATCTCTTCGTTCAATTTTGATATCCAGCTCCTCCATATGTGTGCTCAGAGATTCGAACTTCTCACTCAAATCTTCAATCAACGCATCAATCTTTGAGTTGAAGGACATATCAATCTGTTGTTGTCTCTCAAGATACTGCTCCATCATGATTTCCATTCTGCTCTCATGAGCTGTAGGTGCAGGCGGTGCTTGGTAAGAAGAAACACTACAACTCCTTGTAAAGGGTTTCTGAAAAGCAGATCTGTGACTCTAGAATCCAGTTCCTTCAACGCAATGGTTAGCTTCTTGTGCATACTTTCCAAGTAGAAGACTATGCAGAGAGTCAACTTGGTTCTTCAACCCAACTATCTGTGAACTGCCAATCCCTGAGCTGAAAATATCATTCCGACACATCGTCCTGATGATCTCTTAGTGTTCTTGGTGATTCAGCGAAGTGTGTCGATCGATGCAAGAAGGGCGTCGATCGATGCAATGCGAAATCAGAGAAAACATAAAAATAAATCAGCAAAAATAAAAATAAATAAAAACAGAAACCAAAAGAAAACAAAAAAATCCTAGTAAAACCCTAGGTTCTAAGCTATCGAAGACTCAAAGAGTCCCCGGCAACGGCGCCAAAAACTTGATAGGCTCAAAGTTTATCCCTATACTAAACTGCAAGTGAACAGCAATGTCAAAGTAGTATATAGGGTTATCGAATCCACAGGGACACTTGGTCTCAATAGATCAGAACAGTAGAGACTAATACTAGAAATAAGCAATGTGATTGTATTAAAAGCGGTGCGAGAAAGTAAATCAGTAGCAGAGATTAACGGTTGTGGAAGCAAGTAATTAAAAGCGTCAAGTCTAGGGTATTCTCAGGAAATCAGACAAGCAGACAGTTCATTCAGCAAGGATCTAATTAAGCACAGTTCTAGAACTCAAAACACAGATGTAGAATTAACCAAATTCCTTTGCGATAATTCTCTAAGTCTAAGTGCAGCAAACCAAACTTTCGTTTGCGAGAACTAACAGATTAAACTAGCATTAATCCCAAGTTTGATATGTTCACAATTATCCTAAACCAAACTTCCGTTTGCGCAAAGTTTAATTGCCCAATTTAATTAGTTCAGATCCCTAAACCCCACTTCCGTGGCGTATTTAGCAACCTAAGATCTAGATTCTAATTGATCAGGTTAGAACTAGCTTTACGCACAATTAAATTGAAGAACAGATATAGTTTGAATCCTTAACTGAATTTGAACAAGTCTAGCAAGTCATGAAATCCTATGTGAGAAACCCTAAACCTAACTAGGAATCTACTCAGACATAGATAATGAAAACATAATCATAGAATGAATAAATTGCATAAAAGAATAAGAGTAAAAGGGGTTCGAAATCTTCTCCAAATACAGATGAAGTAATAGGTTCAGATCAGCCCTAAAAGCTCTAAAAATCCTCTGCTCTTAATTATGAAAGTGTGTATCTAATAAAAACAACTAAAACTTGATTATATAGGTATAATCTCGGCCAAGGGCTTCTTTGTAAATATCAGGAGCTTCTGGATCAAAGTGCAATAACTTGATTCTTCTAAACCGCCGAGTTTTTGGCCCATCTCGCTGGTGCATCGATCGATGCTAGAGTGCAACGATCGACACCTTCCTCTGTTTCGGACAGTGAACTCTATCTCTCGGCCAAACACTCCAAAAATCTCCAAAATGCTCCATTATCTCCAATTCAGCTCCAAACCTGATTATACCTGTAAAAGACTCTAAACAAAGACAAAAGACACTAAAAACACAACTATATCATGGTCTAAAATGGGTAAAAACCATGATATATCAGTCAATGTCTTCGTCAAGCCTCTCTTGATATAGTTCTTGATGAACTTATCATAACTTGACGGCAGTGACTGCAGAATGATGTCAGTGGCCAACTCTAAGCTGACAAGACAATCCAGTTTCCCCAGGTTATCAATGTAACCCATCATTTTAATGACATGAGGACTTACTGGAGCATCCTCTGGTAGCTTGCACCCAGTGAGAGACTTCACCATCTGGAATCTCTCAACTCGTGCCAGATCCTGAAACTTCAGTTTCAGGCTGGTGATCATCTCTATTGGCGACTCCATGTTCTCGTATTGACTTTTCAAGTCTGAGTTCATGGTAGCCAACATCAGACCACGCACATCTACCACATCAATATAATGCTTATTCCAAGCATCATATACTGCATTCGAGCGATTGGTCCCAAGCCTTTCTGGAAGAGCTTTCTCAAGGACATAGTCCTTGCTCTCCTGCTTGAGGATTAATCTCAAATTCTGATACCAATCCAGGAAGTTGGATCCATTTAACTTATCCTTCTCAAGGACGGATCGCAACGAGAAAGTAGTCTTAGACATAAGCTGAAATCCAAGAAAAACCAAGATTTATTTATGCATTCCATGAGAAATCTTATCTAATAAGAAAACTCGCATTATATTCAAACAATGTTTCCTCAATGAATATAATGATCCAAGACCCATACTTCACCAAAATCTGAGTGGACGACTCGTCATCACCCAAAATTTAGTTATCTAGGTAAGCAAATCATTGCTAATTGTACCCAGTACAACTCTTGGTCGCAGATAAGACAATCCATGTCCCATCTACTCTGAAGTCTCTGGGCCCAGAACTTTTGATGGCCCAGTCAAGTAAACCAATCTCTTTAGTCTTGTGATCATTGACAGTCGCACTGCAAGTCTATCAATGATCACCTGCCTTACTCATGTAGCAGTGGATACCAAGGACTCCAAGGCTATCCAACAAACGAAACAAGTCTTGACAGTAGACAAGATTGGGCAAGACATCAAGGTTACTTGATATTTAGTTGAGGAAACTAAACTCTGAAAGGTTAGCATATCAATCTCTTAGGTCATGTAATTGTTGATGTTAAGCACTGCAAGTCCATCAACATAATTACCTGCCTTACTCACGTAATTGTGGACACCAAGCTCTTGGCTAGACCATCACACAATGAAATGAGTCTTGACAGTTGACCATATTGAAGCTAAGATTTGATCAAGGTTTAAGTCTAGGTTGGTTTCTGCAAATTCAAGGTTCAATAACCAGAATTGCGAGCACTGTGTCGATCGACGCAGACCATGTCTGTCGATCGACACCACCAAATAAAAACTGGATTTCAATAACCGGTTAATCCAATTAACTCGGTTCATTGAACCGGTCATGTCGATCGACACAACCCATGTGTGACGGTCGACATAGACCTAAACCGGATACAGTCTTGATAATCGGTCCAATCCAATTGAACCGACTTATCAGATCAAACTGATCTTAACTATTTAAATCGGTTTATACTAATTGAGATAACTGGTTCAATCCAATTGAATCAATTCATCTGATTCAAACCGTTTCAACCAGTTTCAACTAATTGTGATAATCGGTCCAATTCAATTGAACCGTTTTATCCAATCAAACTGATTTTAACCAATCGGTTTATGCTAATTGAGATAATCAGTTCAATCCAATTGAACCAATTCATCCAATTTAAACCGATCTGTTCGGACTTAACCAAGCATGATAACCGGTCCAATCCAATTGAACCGATTAACCAATCGCAAGGTTTGTGTCGACCGACACTCAATCTGTGTCGATCGACACAGCAGGCTTTCTGTTTTCTTCGCGAAAAACCAGAGCCGCCGAGTCTGTCGATTTCACCATTCTGTGTCGACCGACATACCTAGTGTGTCGATCGACACTCTGCGAAAAAACAGAATCGTTTTCGATCTGAATCGATCTAACCTGTTCTTATTCATACTATCTTATGAACGAATCTAAATCATCAAATTCTACTAAACAGGCTGATTCAATGATAAAACCCTAAGGCTCTGATACCACTGTTGGAATTCCTAGCAGTTCCTAATCCGATTAGGCAACCCTAAGTCTGAATTCCGAGCCTAGGATCTCAGGGTTTAAGTAATTGAATCATAGATCTCGCGTTTACCTTGTTCTGGCAGCGGAAGATGAATCAGGTAAGACGAGATCAGGAGCGATTCAGATGCCTCGCCTCTATCGTAGTCCACACGCACACAAGCTGGAATCCGCCGGGATGCTAGTACCGGGAATCGGATCTCTCTTGGGATTTCTGCGTTTTTGAGGTGGCTGTGTTTTCTGTCAAGAAAACTTACTGGGGCGGCGCTCTCACACGATTTAGGTCGTATCTATAATCATATATATATGGACCTTGTCGTAAACCGAAACATCAGTTTCGGTTTCGGCTTTGTGTCGACCGACACACCTAATGGTGTCGATCGACACACATCTTGTATCGATCGACGCACCCAATGGTGTCGATCGATACACCTCCTAAAACATGATATCAATGTGTATCCAATACACATTATCGGACCATATGCCAATGATCAATCCCATACCAAGTGCATCCAACTTGCTTAGGTGTGTGACCCTGTAGGTTCACACGATACCAGAAATGAGTTACAACTCATTTGTCATAAGCGGTTTCTAGCAAAACATTACGACTACCCAGTATCACATGATTTGTCCGATCTCGACAATACAACTATCTTTAGAGTAAGTAAAATGTGATTTCAGGACATAATCCCAACAGAAAATAGCTCGAAAATCATCATCCATCAGATCCGCAAAATGGTTCAACACGAGTTTGTAACTCCGGTTGGGAACCGAATTGTGTGCTACTCTTTCTCTCCAAGACCATTATAGTTCTTCCGATTCTCCACAAGCCATCGTTCCTACATAAGCCACACCTCTGATTCATTCCCATGTGACTATGTTGCTGTGACGACACAGAGAGACAAACCATCTTCCAATTGACTCCGCCTCCTTTCTTTTGCCTCCACCTTTTTACGGGCTTTCACAAGTTCACGTTCTGACAACGGAAGAGACATTCTCCTGGCTTTCACCGTTTTTTTGAGAGAAAGACCAAAAAACAGTAGCACAAACCTGTAGAAGATCAAAAGTTATACGTTATTGAACGTTCAAGAGCGTTCAAGAATATTCAAGAGTAAAACCAGAGAAAAGCTAGAGAGAGAATCTGCCTTAAAAGTATTGAGAGAAGGGAAGGAGTGAAGAAATGAATGGAAAGAAGGAAATACTTATAGGTTTTCTCCATAGCATAAGGATAAATCGTGCAAACAAGCATATCACTTGACAGAATCTACGGGCAAGCTCAAACGCTCGAACCAAGATGCTCGGAAACTTTGAACAGGCAAGGTTGATCGGAAAATCCGAGCAGACCAAACTACTCAGAGATACCGAGCACCAGAGAGACCCTGGCCAATGGAATGAAGCCGTGAATGACCGAATCCTGCAAACACAAGTGATTGAAGATATTAGGGAGGCACGAAATAACAGTTTCTGGGGAGAAATTCGGAGGTAACACAAACTACGTACCTTCTCATCAAGAAGGGTGCAACAAGTTGGTAAGGTTTAGATTTATGGATGGAAGAGTAAGCGCTAAGGGCTAGTCGGGATAAATGGTCATTTATACTGCCGTGAATCGGGAAAACTGAAAGGGATTGGAAGGCGAGAGGTTAGGGAAACAAGTCTAAGAGTAAAGGTTTAAGTCTAGGGGACGCGAAGAGCGAGATCGGGATTTAATTGGCGATGGGTTTTTTTGGGCTAGAGATCCGCCGTGAAATTGGCTGTAACTTATGGTAGCAGACGAAGAAGACAAGGATACATTAGGGTGGAGAATACAGCTTTTGGACGTAGAGAAGTTTGTGGGCTTTAGCAATTAGTAGGTTAAAACATGCTGCCAAGGGATTGCACAGGGAAAATTATGGGCCATTAAAGAAGCGGTTCGCAAACATAATTGACGATCCATTAGTGATGCACGAAGGCCCAAATGATTAAATTAGAAAATGGGTGACGTGGCAGTCTCTCTGGAGAGAGAGGTTTTCCATTATATATAAGACTAGTGGTTACCCCGCGCTACGCGCGGATTTTGTATTCAAATTTATTTTAATTACATTATTTTTGGTAATATTTTAAGTTAGATTTCGACTTCTATCATATATATTGTGTTGTTGTTATTTTGATGTCTAAGCTATGCCATTTGTTGTTAATGGTTGATGACCTTTACTCTTTCATAAATCTGTTTTGTTTTTAAATTTCATTATTTCTTTGAATTCAATATAGTTGTCATATTTGCCGAGAGATTAAGTGATATCCAAGTAGTATAAATAGACCACGTTTGTCCCAACTTCAACTAAAATAAATTAAAAGTTGATCGAAATAAAAATGGTATGATATAGAGGAAGTAGCATGTATTTACTGAGTATCTCTTGATACATTTTGTCGTCATTTTTCTTGTCTTTTCCCCGCTTTTGCATAATGCCTTAATGTGTCTATCGAGCAGGAAATAAAACTTTGTTACTGGGGTGGTTTCAATCAATATATTTTCTAACAATCGAAAGCGCTTTGGTTTTTTCAAAATAAATAAATAAATTTGGGAGTTGTTAGTGTCGGCAGAATTTATCTATATATTATTTGGGGTTAATGCTTGTGGCCAATATGATTGAGTGTTTTTTGCTTTTGTGTCGTATTCTTTTATGTCTAAAAACCGCTCCTTGTTATACCATATAAAGAGTCGGTTAATTATGTTCCTACATTTGTAAAAATATTTTTTTTAATCCTTGTCTTTCAACGAAATTATTTTTGGAATTTTTTGTATTACTTGTTTAGCAGAATTCCTATTAAAACTTTATTTTTGAGTCTAGGTTTTTGAGGCTTAAACCTTGTATGATCATGACCTCGCCTATCACAGCTCCAATTTCTTGCACATTTTTTTAATGACCGATATTTAAGGTAAAGTTAAAATTTTTGATCATAATAGTTTGTCAGCGCATATCTAGTAGCTCTTTTTGTCTGTGCCGGCGCTAGTAGATGTATGTAGTTTTGTATCTATAATTTATGCATCGGTATTGCGTGTAAATTATCCTTATACGGGCCAAATTGTTGTTTTCTTGGTCATTTAAATGATATGTGGATGAGAGGTCACTTTGAAATTTTATGTGGTTGTGGATACAATAATGTTAGAAACTTTATATACTTGACCTTCTTTTAAATTGCTGATATGTTGCTTTGCTACGGATGTATTCATACTATTCTGGATCATTTCATCATTTTAGCTGAAATTTTCGGTTTAGTATAATATGATGTACTAAAAACCAAAGAAGTGTGGTATTATATATGTTGCGTCTAATACTACATATAGTATATGTGTTTGGAGATAAATGATAATGTTGTTTTTTTGACATTGTGAGTCAAGAATGGTGGTTTACCTTTTTTTGATACCATCCTCCTCTTCCACCTAGATTGTAGTTTCTCTTGTTGGTATGAGTTGCCTTTTTTTGGTTGAGTGCATTTTTCTTATTTTTTTATCTATATGTTTGTATTTTTGTGGTGTTTATATATTTGTTATATTTAATTTTGTTTTTGGTTTGGGAGAATCAATTTGAAAAATTGGAATCACGCATTTTTAATATTGTATTTGGCAACGCCTGTGCTGTACATTATGTATTTGTCCCAAAAAATTGGAATTTCTTTCTTTTTTCATCTATGTGTTTTTAATGTAGATTTTCAAATATTTGCTTGATAGTTTGATATAATGGATTCAGCTTTTATTTCAAATTCTGGTCGAATTGATTTCTAACATTTTTTCGGATGATTTTTCCTGTCGGCTCCAACTTCTCTTAAAACATTATGATATTGGTCTTCAAGTTCTTTTGGGTTTAATATTTCATCTTTTTTATGAGTATCGTGTTAATAATCCGTGTATGTTTTTCGTCTAGGAATGCGATTTGTTTCAGCTCTGTAGTGTATTATAATACTTGGCTTAATATAATGATCTTTAGATGGAAAAAAGATTTTTAACACATTTTAGAATTTGTTCTTGATCTGCGATGGAAAATATCTTTATAGTACATTAGTAAAAAAAATTTTAATAATTAATGTCGTTGTATGTTTACTGTCGGTAGTGTATATTAGTTTCTTTTTTTCTGGCCTTTTTAGTGTTTATAATATATTGATAATGATATTTTACCTAATTCATTTTAATAATATTTTCCCGGTACGCTGTTTTTTTTTGTCTTTGTTTATCCATGTTTTCCCCTAAATCTTTTGGCTAATTTTTTTCCCTTTTTTCGACGAAATTAAACTTTATTAATCAATAAATAATAGATACATTGTTTGGTAACCAAAGAAAAACATAAACAATCAAAGACATTATACAAAATTACATCAACACAGTTATTATATACACATATGTATGTGCCATACACTGAGAAAATACAGCAGAAGGGAGTTTGACGATGCTTTCCGAAGAGTAGTCTTACTCGCTAACCGATCATAACATCGGTTATTGTCCAACTTCATATTTGATTTTCTCTGATGTGATTTGTATGTTGGGAATGTCCTGAAATCTACTGTGCTATCTCTAGAAAGTATGACAAGTGTCGAGATCAGACATAAGTCATAAATACTGGGTGATCATGATGACTTGCTAGAGTCCGCTCTTGATCTATAAGTTTAGGACTTATTACCAGTATTGTATGATCCCAAAGGGTCACACACCATAGCTAACGGGAAAGTTAAATGGAATTAATACGGTAAGATGCAAGGCATTTACTGTATTTGTACAGAGAATTGGGCCAGACAAAATACAGTCTTTTGTCTGATTTGGGTCTTGGGCCCAGAAGCCTAATAGGCCATTAGTTTAATTACTTGGGCCCATATAAGGAAGAGGGAGGCGCCACTTAGCCTAGTAGTCTGCGATTTCTTTTAGGTCTGGCCGTCCTCTCTCTCTCTGTTGTTCCAACTTTGGTCTAGCAGCCTGATCCAGTAGCTTGTAAGAGTGTGGATACCTAGGAGGAGCCGGTTATCATCAGCTCTTACAGATCTCGATATTCCTTTGATCAATCCGCTGCAATCACAAGGTAATGATCATGATCTGTTTATGATTCAACTGCAAATCACCTAGATCCTAGTTGATTATGTTAGGTTGTAATCTGATAATTACACCAATGAACTCACATAATCCTACAGTGGTATCAGAGCCTAGGTCGTTAGGTTTTTGCTGTTAGGATCATATTTAGGTTGTTTTAATGTTTAGAATCGAATTTGGCTTAAGAAATTTGATTAAAACTTGTAAAAACCCTAATATGAAAATCGCATGATCCGATTGAAACCCATCGGTATGCGATGTGATCGCCCGTGTCGATCGACGAGGGAGTGAGATATCGATCGATATGAATCGGATCGATTGCTTCTCGCTGTCCCGATGACCCGATCGCAACGAGCTGATGCACGCCGGTATCGATCGACGCAGGAGCGTGATATCGATCGATACACTGGCGAGAGATACGGTCCGCGAGTAGCCAATCGGTTCAACAGAGCTTCGCGGTTCGTTCTTCCCAAACCCGCGACAATGAACCGATCAAACCGATTGTGGTTCATTGTCAGCTTTAGCTTAAACCGCAGGTTAGGTCAAAATTGGCTAAAACACAAGGTGTTTCTTCCTGATTTTGGACTTAACCGAACCGATCCAATTTAATTGGTGGTTCAAGCGGTTAACCCAAATCGCGGTTTGCTGGAAATTATTTAATACAATTGGTATTATTTAATTTCTGGTTAAACCGGATTTAAATTCAAAATTGAATTTTAACCTAAACCGAAGGCTGGTCTAAGTTTGATTTGGTTGGACCAAATAATTTAGAGCTGGTCTGGTTTAGTAAATAACCAGTTGGATTTAGTAGTTAATTTGGTCTTGGACCAGAATTAATGAACCGACTCGGTTATGTCAAATTATTGGGTCAATTGGAATTCTGTGGTCTTGGGCCAAGAATTGGGCCTATAATTTGTGACCCAACCGAAAACTTTAATAAAACATTAAATTAGAAAGTTTCTTTGATTAGAAGTTTCTAATTTTGGCATGTTAAGAAAGTTTCCATATTTAGTAAGTTACCTGAATTGGAAAGTTTCCCAAAATAGTAATCTTCTATTTTTGGAAAGAAAACCTAAAATCCTCAAAACCAATATCAAGCTTGGATGTCTTGCCCAATCTTGTCAGCTACTTAACGCTTATTCAATTACAGATATGGCTTACAGTGTGAGGTGTCTGTTTTTGCGTAAGTAAAGTAGTATATAGTCACTAATTTCATTGGGAGTCCCAGATTTTAGTGATTATTTGGCTGTAAGAGATTGGTTTCCTTGACTGGGCCATCGGGAGTCCCGGGCCTTGAGACATCTGGTGAATTGGGCCTTGGGCCCAATCCACAACCGAGAGTTATATAGATATAACTAGCTGTGTGCATGCTTACCAAGTAAAGCTAATTCCGGGTGACGGCCAGTGGCCCACTTTGGTTTTGGTTGAACATGGGTCTCGGAATCATTGCATTCTTATGAGGTTGAACAAAGAAATTTTGAATGCAATGCGAGTTTTCTTATAAGTTTTAAGATTACTCTTTTATGAACTAAATAACTAAAACTCTATTGTCTCATAATTTCAGCTATGTCAAGCACAACAACACAAAACACTTTCTCGATCCGGTCTGCCCTTGAGAAGGACAAACTGAACGGATCAAACTTCCTGAACTGGTCCAGGAACCTGAGACTTGTGCTCAGGCAGGAGAAGAAGGCTTATGTCCTTGAAAGAGTTCTCCCCCCTAGACCTGCGAATAATGCCGCACAAGCTGTGAAGAATGCTTGGGATACGCATTCTTCAGATGCTAATGACGTGGTTTGCCTAATGTTGGCGACAATGGCTCCCGAACTGCAGATTCAGTGGGAAGGCCTGACTTGTCCCATGGAACTGATGGCAAACCTGAAAGCGTTGTTTCAGGAGCAGGCTCGTACAGAGAGATTCCAAACTGTAAAGAATCTCTTGGACTGTAAAATGGCTAAGGATGCAGCAGTGAGTCCACATGTTCTGAAAATGATGGGTTATCTCGATCATTTGACTAGACTCGACTGTCCTATAAGCCAAGAGCTTGCTTGTGATATCGTTCTGCAGTCTCTTACTCCTGCATATGACCAGTTCACCTTGAACTATAATATGCATGGGTTGACAAAGACTTTGCCTGAGCTACATGGTATGCTCAAGACTGCAGAACCTAATCTGAAGAAGGCCAAGGACCCGTCTGTACTCATGGTGCATAAGGGCAAGGGTTTCAAGAAATCTGCTGCAGACAAGGGAAAGGGCAAGGCTGTCCACAACGAAAAGGCCAAGCCCAAGCCCGTGTCTAAAGCTGGGCCTTCTGACATCTGCCACTTTTGCAAAGAGGCAGGGCATTATCGCAGGGACTGTAAGAAATACCAGGAAAGTCTGAAGGAGAAGAAGAAGTCCTTCGCGACTACATCTTCAGGTATTTTTGTTATTGAAGTAAATACTACTACTTCTGATAATACCACTTGGGTATTAGATACTGGATGTGGGGCTCATATTTGTACTAATGTGCAGGCGCTCAGCAACAGTAGAAGGTTGAAGCAAGGGCAAGTAGAGTTGCGGGTTGGCAATGGAGCGAAGGTTCCAGCACTGGCCGTTGGCACTTACTTGTTATCTTTACCTTCTGGATTGATTTTAGAACTTGAGAATTGTTATTTTGTACCTGCTATAAGCAGAAATATCATTTCAGTTTCATTGTTGGATTTACAAGGATTTGATTTTTCTATTAAGAATAAATTGTGTTCCTTTAATCTCAATGATATGTTCTATGGCTGTGCCCCTCTTATTAATTGGCTGTACATGCTGGATCAATCTACTCCAGTATATAACATTAATACAAAATGGTTCAAATCTAACGAAGAAAATGAAACGTTTCTCTGGCATTGTCGTTTGGGGCACATTAGTGAGAAACGCGTCAAGAGGCTCCATTCAAATGGACTCTTGGGCTCATTTGACTTTGAGTCTTGTGAGCAATGCGAATCTTGCCTAATGGGCAAAATGACACGGGCCCCTTTTAATAAACCTACAGAAAGGGCCAGTGAACTATTGGGCCTGATACATACTGACGTGTGTGGCCCAATGTCCACAAATGCTAGAGGAAACTATCAGTACTTCATTACATTCACTGATGATTTCAGTAGATATGGATATGTCTACTTGATGAAACATAAGTCGGAAACCTTTGAGAAGTTCAAAGAATTCCAGAATGAAGTACAGAACCAGCTTGGTAAGAGTATTAAGGCTCTTCGGTCGGACAAAGGAGGAGAATACTTGAGCCAGGAATTCCGTGATCATCTGAGTGAGTGTGGGATCATCTCCCAACTCACACCTCCTGGAACACCTCAGTGGAATGGTGTATCTGAGAGAAGGAATCGGACATTGTTAGATATGGTCCGATCCATGATGAGTCACACAGACCTTCCTATATCCCTTTGGGGATATGCTTTGCTGACCGCAACGTTCACACTGAACAGGGTGCCATCAAAATCAGTAGCAAAGACACCATATGAGTTATGGACTGGAAAGGCTCCAGCAATGTCTTTTCTCAGAATTTGGGGTTGTGAAGCATATGTAAAAAGATTAATCTCAGACAAGCTTACACCAAAATCTGACAAATGCTACTTCATTGGTTATCCTAGGGATACCAAGGCTTATTACTTCTATCTGCGATCCGAGAACAAGATCTTTGTTGCTCGGGATTGTACTTTTCTTGAGAGGGAATTTCTCTCTAAGAAAGATAGTGGGAGTAAGGTACAACTTGATGAAATTCAAGAAGGACAGGAACCTGTTCAACCTAATGAGGAAGAACAGCAGGATGAATTACATGAAGTTGTAATAGAACCTGAACCTGAAGTACCTGAAGTTCGAAGATCCGGAAGGATCCGTTACGAACCCGATAGATATCAGGGATTCCTCGTGACTAATTGCCATGATCTTTTGATCATTGACGGTGATGAACCCTCGAACTTTGCAGAAGCCATGATAGGCCCTGACTCCTCAAAGTGGCGTGAAGCCACTGAATCCGAGATGGACTCCATGTTGTTGGAATTGTGTCCAGTAATCTCGGTACTGTCTCTAGAAAGTAAGAGTATGTTAATGATCAGACATAAGTCATATAATACTGGGGGTCATGATGGCTTGCTAGAGTCCGCTCATGATCTATAAGTCTTGGACTTATTACCTTTATTATATGATCCCATATGGGTCACACGCCTAAGCTTACAGGAAAATGTGTAGGAACGGATTGACAGAAGTACGGTAAAAGTGCTAGGCATTTACTGTACTTAGAGATTAAAGGGTTCAGCAATCGTGTGTCGATCGATACACAAGGTGTGTCGATCGACACAGTGCGTGAACGCCTAGGAAATAATAAGACCGAGAATTGGGCCCGAAAGCCCATGAGAACTAAGACAGGTTTTAAATGAATAAAACCTGACCTAGCTCTCTAATTCTCTCTAAGTCTGCGCCTCTCTCTCTCTCTCTGTCGCCTCCCTCCTCGTGGTCTAGCAGCCAGATTCCTTTGCGTGCGTGTGTGAACCTCTGGAGGAGTTATCCCTCGGTGGCTCTCTGATCTCTGACCATACCATCCCTTTCCGCTGCATAAACAGGTATAAGGTGAGATCAACAATTGTTTCTAATCAAGAGAACCTAGATCCGCATGTTTAGGATAATCTGAATCAGAGAATTGAATCAGGATTCATCTAAACATTCCTTCAGTGGTATCAGAGCTATTGGTTCTGGTTTTTCTTGTTTAGATTCAAGTTTAGGATTGTTTTCTTGTTTAAGAAGTGTTTTGAATCAACTACTGATAAGAGAAATCACTTAAGCAACAAGGAATTGAAACCTAAACACACTTGAAATCGCAAATCCAAGCTATATTGATTTGGAATGCGATTTTCATAAAGAAGTATCGGCTGTGATCGCATGGATCGATCGATACGATCGCATGGATCGGTCGATACAACCGCGAGAGATCGACTGCAATCGCATGGATCGATCGAACGATCGCATGGATTTCGCATATCTCGGCCAAGCCTGCTCAACGCGTGAACGCATCGATCGATGCTGAGAGCATCGACCGATGCGATTGATGAATCGATCGATGCGGTTGATGAATCGATCGATGCGGTTGGTTCATCGATCGATACGGTTGGGTTTAAGGCTCGGTTTAAAATTTTTTATTAAAATTATAATCGTCGCGGTTCAATAAACAGAATTAATAATTTTATTAAGTTCTGGTTAAACCGGGATAAGAAATCCAATGTCGAAATAATTATTGGATTTAGTGCCTAAACCAGGATTTTCTAATTTGATTTGGTTGGACCAAATATATTGAGAAAATCCGGTTTAGTAAATAACCGGTTGACAATTGTGGTCATCGTAGTAATTAAAATTTGGTTAGACCAATTTTAATGAACCAGACCGGTTATGTCATTTAATTGGACAATTGGGTCATGTCTTGGACATGGACAAATTCTTGGGCCTCGGGCCAAGAAGTTAAAACAATTGGGCCAATTATTTGAGTCTTTCTTCAGATTAATTTAAAATTTATTTTATAAAATTATAAAGTCGATTTTAAATTAAAGTTTCCGAAATTTTGAAATTAGAAAGTTTCTTAAAATAGAAGTTTCTAGATTTGCGGGTTTTGGATTTTAAAGAAATTTCTAAAGTTAGAAAGTTTCCAATTTTAGAAAATTTCCTAAAATAGTAGGTTTCCAAAAATAGAAAGTTTCCCGAAATAGTAATCTTCTATTTCGGTAATGAAATTTTAATAAACCTACGAACCTCAAATAATATCAAGCGTTGGATGTCTTGCCCAGTCTATGTCAGCTGTCGAAGCCCATTCAATTGTATTCATGGCCTTACAGTGTGAGGGTGTCTACTTTTGCGTGGATAAGACGGTTTGTGATTCATAAATGTCATTGGGAGTCCCAGACATTAATGATTACATGACTGTATAGTCTGGTTTTCTTGACTAGGCCATCGGGAGTCCCGGGCCTTGAGACATCAGAGTGGATTGGGCCTCGGGCCCAGATTCACAACCAAGAGTTATATCACGGATATAATTAGCCGACATAGGGCTTACCGATATAAGCTGAGGTTTGGTGACGGCCAGTGGCCCACTTTAATCTTAGTTATATGTGGATCTTGGAATCATTGTATTCTATTGAGGGTAACTTATGTTATTGAATATAATGCGTGATTAATCATATTAAATATAATATGAGATTAATCATATTGAACATAATAACTAATAACCTTTTTATCTTATATATTTCAGCTATGACTACTACAAGCACACAAAACACATTCTCAATCCGGTCTGTTCTCGAGAAGGAGAAGCTGACTGGAACGAACTTCCTGACGTGGTCAAGGAACTTGAGGCTGGTCCTCAAGCAGGAGAAGAAGGATTATGTCCTTCGTGATCCTCTCCCCGAGAGGCCTGCTAACAATGCCGCCAGGACTCTGCATAATGCTTGGGAAAAGCATTCGTCAGATGAAAATGATGTGTATTGCCTTATGTTGGCGACAATGACTGGTGAGCTGCAAATGCAGTTCGAGAGTGTGTTGTCACCAATTGAGATAATGGCAAGCCTGAAATCGCTTTTTCAGGAGCAGGCTAGGACTGAGAGGTTTCAAACAGTTAAGAACCTCTTGGACTGTAAGTTGGCTGCGAATGCGGCAGTGAGTCCTCATGTCTTGAAGATGATGGGTTATCTCGATCATCTTCAGAAACTCGACTGCCCAATCAGCCAGGAACTTGCCTGCGACATCATTCTGCAGTCATTACCTGCAAGCTATGATCAGTTCATTCTGAACTTTAACATGCATGGCTTGAGTAAGACATTGCCTGAGCTTCACGGAATGCTCAAGACTGCAGAGCCCAACTTGAGGAAAACCGCCAAGGACCCCAATGTGCTTATGGTGCAAAAGGGCAAGGGGTTTAAGAAATCCTCTGCTAAGGATAAGGGAAAGGCCAAGGCTGTCCAAGTCGCGCGGACAAGGACACGCCAAAGCCCAAGCCCAAGTCCAAGGCTGGGCCTACTGACATATGCAGGTTCTGTAAAGAACCAGGGCATTGGAGGAGAGAATGTAAGAAATTCCAAGAAGGTCTAAAGGAATTGAAGAAGAAGACTCTCGAGACTTCTTCGACAGGTATTTTTGTTATAGAAGTTAATACAACTACTTCTGATAATACCTCATGGGTTATGGATACTGGTTGTGGGGCTCATATTTGTACTAATATGCAGGCACTCAGCAACAGTAGAAGGCTGAAGCAAGGACAAGTGGAGCTACGAGTTGGGAATGGAGCGAAAGTTCCAGCACTAGCTGTAGGCACATACTTGTTGTCTTTACCTTCGGGATTGATTTTAGAACTCAATAATTGTTATTTTGTACCTGCTATAAGCAGAAATATTATTTCAATTTCTTTGTTGGATTTGGAAGGTTATGATTTTTCAGTTAAGAATAAATTATGTTCCTTCAATCGCAACAATTTGTTCTATGGTTCTGCCCCTCTTACGAATGGGCTTTACATACTCGATCAATCCGCGCCAATTTATAACATTAATACCAAACGGTTCAAACCTAATGAGGAGAACCGAACGTTTCTATGGCATTGTCGTTTAGGGCACATCAACGAGAAACGCATCAAGAGGCTCCATTCGAATGGACTTCTTGGCTCATTTGACTTTGAGTCATGTGAGAAATGTGAATCCTGCATGATGGGCAAAATGACACGGGCCCCCTTTAATAAACCTAACGAGAGGGCCAGTGACTTGTTGGGCCTGATACACACTGATGTGTGTGGCCCAATGTCCACTAATGCAAGAGGAAACTATCAGTACTTCATTACCTTCACTGATGATTTCAGTAGGTATGGATATGTTTATTTAATGAAACATAAGTCTGAATCTTTTGAGAAGTTCAGAGAATTCCAAAATGAAGTACAGAACCAACTTGGCAAAAGCATTAAGGCTCTTCGGTCCGACCGAGGAGGAGAATACTTAAGCCAAGAATTCAGTGATCATCTAAGAGAGTGTGGGATCGTGTCCCAACTCACTCCTCCCGGAACACCTCAATGGAATGGTGTGTCTGAGAGGAGAAATCGGACCTTATTGGATATGGTTCGATCTATGATGAGTCACACAGACCTTCCAATATCCCTTTGGGGATATGCTCTGCTAACAGCAGTGTTCACTCTTAATAGAGCGCCATCGAAAGCAGTAGCAAAGACACCGTATGAATTATGGACTGGAGTGGCTCCAGTGCTGTCTTATCTAAGAATTTGGGGTTGTGAAGCCTATGTCAAGAGATTAATCTCAGACAAGCTTACACCAAAATCTGACAAATGCTACTTCATTGGTTATCCGACGGGAAACCAAGGCTTATTACTTCTATCTACGTTCCGAGAACAAGATCTTTGTTGCCCGGGATTGTAACTTTCTTGAGAGGGAGTTTCTCTCTAAGAAAGACAGTGGGAGTAAGGTACTGCTTGAAGAAATTCAAGATGAACAGGATACTGCTCAACCTAATGAGGAAGAGCAGCAGGAGGACCTACAAGAAATTGTAGAGCCTGAACCTGTAGTACCTGAAGTTCGAAGATCCGGGAGGATCCGTCACGAACCCGAGAGATATCAAGGATTCCTCGTGACTGACTGTCATGATCTTCTGATCATTGATGGTGATGAACCATCGAACTTCAATCAAGCCATGATGGGCCCAGATTCCTCAAAGTGGCGCAAGGCCACTGATTCCGAAATGGACTCCATGTCGGTCAACCAAGTGTTTTCGTTGGTTGACTTACCCGCTGGTGTAAAAGCCATCGAGTGCAAATGGATCTTCAAGAAGAAGATTGACGTGGATGGAAATGTCCAGATTTATAAAGCCAGGTTGGTGGCAAAAGGTTTCAGACAAGTTCACGGTGTGGATTACGATGAAACCTATTCACCAGTGGCTATGATGAAATCTATTCGGATTCTACTAGCAACTGCAGCTTTTCATGATTATGAAATTTGGCAGATGGACGTGAAAACCGCCTTCCTGAATGGTATTCTGGAAGAGGATGTGTATATGACACAACCTGACGGTTACATAGATCCAAAGAATGCTGGGAAAGTATGCAAGCTTCATAAATCCATTTATGGATTGAAGCAAGCATCGAGGAGCTGGAATCTTCGTTTTGATGAAGCGATCAAGCAATTTGACTTCATCAGAAACGAAGAAGAACAATGCGTGTATAAGAAAACTAGTGGGAGCAAGATATTATTTCTTATTCTGTATGTCGATGACATACTGCTTCTCGGAAACGACATTCCAATGCTGAAGTCCGTAAAGGACTGGCTTGGAAGTTGTTTTTCCATGAAAGACATGGGTGAAGCCGCATACGTTCTTGGAATCAGGATCTACCGGGATAGATCTAGAAGGCTGATAGGCTTGTGTCAAGATTCATACACTGACAAAGTCCTGCAAAGATTCAGCATGAAGGATTCCAAGAAGGGCTTCACGCCAATGGTACATGGCACAACGCTAAGCAAGAAGCAGAGCCCTACGACGGCTGCTGAGCTTGAGCGCATGAAGAATATTCCTTATGCATCTGCAATAGGATCTATCATGTATGCCATGATCTGTACTCGTCCTGATGTTGCTTATGCATTGAGCATGACGAGTAGATACCAGTCAAATCCAGGTGAAAACCATTGGATTGCCGTAAAGAATATCTTGAAGTATCTAAGACATACTAAGGATAAGTTCTTAGTGTACGGTGGAAGTGATGTGCTTAAAGTCAGTGGATTCACGGACGCAAGTTTCCAGACAGACCAAGATGATTTCCGGTCACAGTCCGGTTATATCTTTTGTCTGAATGGCGGTGCA
Source organism: Orychophragmus violaceus (assembly GCA_030180135.1). Classification (NCBI taxonomy): domain Eukaryota; kingdom Viridiplantae; phylum Streptophyta; class Magnoliopsida; order Brassicales; family Brassicaceae; genus Orychophragmus; species Orychophragmus violaceus. The sequence goes on from CM058237.1 coordinate 65,582,641, forward strand.
ATCAGTTGGAGAAGCTCCAAGCAAGACACCGTTGCTGATTCCACTACAGAAGCTGAATATATCGCCGCCTCAGAAGCTGCGAAGGAAGCTGTTTGGATACGAAAGTTCATTATTGAACTAGGTGTGATACCAGATGCGGCTGAGCCTCTGGCACTATTTTGTGATAACAATGGTGCTATTGCTCAGGCAAAGGAACCAAGATCACACCAGAAATCCAAGCATGTTCTAAGAAGATTTCACTTGATATGTGACATCATTAATAGAAAGGAAGTCAAGATCAGCCGAGTTCAGACAGATGATAACGTCGCTGATCCGTTGACAAAGCCACTCCCAAGGCCTAAGCTCGAGTTTCTGACTGAAGCTGTAGGCATTAGAGACATAGAAATGTAATCTAAATTTGAGTGGGAGTTTGAGGGCTTTTATTTAGTTATTTGATATGTTCTTGTAAAACATTCTTATGTTTAATGAAATTATTATTTCAAGATTATTTTAACTGTGATGAAATAATCGTTCCAAAGTGATATAAACCATTTTATAGGTCATCGAAGTAAGTGACTTGATCTTGAATCATCAAAGTCATTTAGCTTGATCATGAGACCCTATATTTGATAGATGGATTATATCATCCTGTCCCTAGTCGAAGGTTGTTGAAATTGGAACACCAACAACCGTGAGAGACTGGATTGGTATGTGACTTATGACAAAGTCTCAGTGTGTCATAGATGCGCGGCATCAAAGTCAATACATAGGTGTATGTTGGGAACATACGACCGGACAAGACCCGATTATGAGAACTCTTCAGGATATTTATATCTGTGTCATAAGAGATTCTCACTACGACTATAGAGTATAGTCCTTAGACCTGAGTTCGCATGCATGTGACTGCACATGGACTGATGCACTTTGATCATTGTCTAACGCTATCGTTCTGCGATAGTTATAAGGACCTTGTTTGGGTACATTATGAAATGAGTAGTTTACAGTGATGGAATAAGACGGAATTTGTCCCTCCAATATAAATGGAGTGAATATCTCTAGGCCAATCGGAGATTTGAATACTGGAAAATGCATGGCCATGCTCAAACGGACTGTCCCGAGTCGTTTGGATTGTCAGTATCGAATCAGAGTCCGATGAACAAGATTAGGCTTTATAAGGATGACACCAATCTTGCCTTATGACTAATCGAGATATTGTGACAAAAGGATTATGAATACAGAGATTCCAGTACAAGTGGGAGATTGTTGGAATTGTGTCCAGTAATCTCGGTACTGTCTCTAGAAAGTAAGAGTATGTCAATGATCAGACATAAGTCATATAATACTGGGGGTCATGATGGCTTGCTAGAGTCCTCTCATGATCTATAAGTCTTGGACTTATTACCTTTATTATATGATCCCATATGGGTCACACGCCTAAGCTTACAGGAAAATGTGTAGGAACGGATTGACAGAAGTACGGTAAAAGTGCTAGGCATTTACTGTACTTAGAGATTAAAGGGTTCAGCAATCGTGTGTCGATCGATACACAAGGTGTGTCGATCGACACAGTGCGTGAACGCCTAGGAAATAATAAGACCGAGAATTGGGCCCGAAAGCCCATGAGAACTAAGACAGGTTTTAAATGAATAAAACCTGACCTAGCTCTCTAATTCTCTCTAAGTCTGCGCCTCTCTCTCTCTCTCTGTCGCCTCCCTCCTCGTGGTCTAGCAGCCAGATTCCTTTGCGTGCGTGTGTGAACCTCTGGAGGAGTTATCCCTCGGTGGCTCTCTGATCTCTGACCATACCATCCCTTTCCGCTGCATAAACAGGTATAAGGTGAGATCAACAATTGTTTCTAATCAAGAGAACCTAGATCCGCATGTTTAGGATAATCTGAATCAGAGAATTGAATCAGGATTCATCTAAACATTCCTTCACATGTCTGTCAACCGAGTATTTTCACTGGTTGATTTACCCGCTGGTTCTAAAGCCATTGAGTGTAAATGGATCTTCAAGAAGAAGATTGACATGGATGGAAATGTCCAGATTTACAAGGCCAGGTTGGTGGCAAAAGGTTTCAAACAAATTCATGGTATAGACTATGATGAAACCTATTCACCAGTGGCCATGATGAAATCAATTCGGATTCTCCTAGCAACTGCCGCTTATTATGATTATGAGATTTGGCAGATGGATGTGAAAACCGCCTTCCTGAATGGAATCTTGGAGGAGGATGTGTATATGACACAGCCTGACGGTTACATTGATCCTAAGAATGCTGGGAAAGTATGCAAACTTCATAAATCCATTTATGGATTGAAGCAAGCATCGAGGAGTTGGAATCTTCGTTTTGATGAGGCAATAAAGAATTTTGACTTCATCAGAAACAAGGAAGAACAATGTGTGTATAAGAAAACTAGTAGGAGCAAAGTGGCGTTTCTTATCCTATATGTCGATGACATATTGCTTCTTGGAAATGATATTCCAATGCTGAAGTCTGTTAAAGACTGGCTGGGAAGTTGTTTTTCCATGAAGGACATGGGTGAAGCCGCGTATGTTCTTGGAATCCGAATCTTTAGAGACAGATCTAAAAGGCTGGTTGGACTTTGTCAAGATTCTTATATAGACAAAGTCCTGCATCGATTCGGAATGGATAAATCCAAGAAGGGATTCACGCCAATGATACATGGTGCTACACTAAGCAAGATCAGTGTCCTAAAACACCTGATGAGCTTAAGCGCATGAGTAGGATTCCTTATGCTTCGGCTATAGGATCTATCATGTATGCCATGATCTGTACTCGTCCTGATGTTGCTTATGCACTAAGCATGACGAGTAGGTACCAGTCTAATCCAGGTGAGAATCACTGGATTGCCGTAAAGAATATCCTGAAGTATTTGAGGAATACTAAGGATAAGTTCTTGGTTTACGGAGGAAGTGAAGTGCTTGAAATGAGTGGATTCACGGATGCAAGTTTTCAGACAGATAAAGATGATTTCCGGTCACAGTCTGGTTACATCTTCTGTCTGAATGGCGGTGCAGTAAGTTGGAAGAGCTCCAAGCAGAGCACCGTGGCAGATTCCACAACTGAAGCTGAATACATCGCTGCTTCAGAAGCTGCGAAGGAAGGAGTTTGGATAAGGAACTTCTTGATTGAACTCGGTGTATTCCCAAATGCCACTGAGCCTCTAACACTGTATTGTGACAACAATGGTGCAATTGCTCAAGCTAAGGAACCGAGACATCATCAGAAATCAAAACATATTATGAGAAGGTATCACCTGATTCGTGATATAGTGAATAGAGGTGAAGTGATGGTCAGCAGAGTTCCCACTGATGAGAACGTGGCTGACCCGTTGACAAAGCCACTCCCGAGACCTAAGCACGAGTTGCATACTGCTGCTGTAGGAATTAGAGATATTCAAATGTAATCTCTTTTTGAGTGGGAGTTATGAGGGCTTTATTTTAGTTATTTTGATTGGTTCATGTAAACATTTTAATGTTAATGAAATTTTATTTCTGGATTATTTTTAACTGTGATATAAAATAATCGTTCCAAAATGATTCATGTTGTTATATATGGGCCATCGAAGTACATGAGTAGACTTGATCCTGAAACCCCATATTTAACGAAATAACATAAATCAAAGTGTCCATGGTCGAAGTTTGTTGAAATTGGAACACCAACAACCATTTGAGACTAGAGTGTGTTGAGACTTATGACCAAGTTTCGAGGGGTCATAGATGCGCGGCATCAAAGTCGACACATAGGTATATGCAGGGGAGCATATGACCGGACATGGCCCGCTGATGAGAACTCTACAAGATATTAATATCTGTGTCATGAGAGGTTCTCATATACGACTATAGAGTATAGTCCTTAGACCTGAGTTCGCATGCATGTGGCTTCACATGGATTGATGCGCTTTGATCATTGTCTAACGCTGTTTCGTAACTGGGAGCTATAAAGACCTTGGTTGGGTGTATTATGAAGTGTGTAGTTCATAGTGATGGAACAAGATGGGATTTGTCCCTGCCGTTTAACGGAGGTAATATCTCTAGGCCAATCGGAGACTTGATAGCTGGTAAGAGAGTGGCCACTCCCAAACGGACTTGCCCAAGTCGTTTGAATTGTCAGTATCAAATCTGGTCCGATGAACATGGTCTGGCTATATAAGGATGACACGCATCTTGCCTTATGCCAGATCGAGATATTCAGACAAAAGGATTAGGGAATGTAGGATTCCAGTACAAGTGGGAGATTGTTGGGAATGTCCTGAAATCTACTGTGTTATCTCTAGAAAGTATGACAAGTGTCGAGATCAGACATAAGTCATAAATACTGGGTGATCATGATGACTTGCTAGAGTCCGCTCTTGATCTATAAGTTTAGGACTTATTACCAGTATTGTATGATCCCAAAGGGTCACACACCATAGCTAACGGGAAAGTTAAATGGAATTAATACGGTAAGATGCAAGGCATTTACTGTATTTGTACAGAGAATTGGGCCAGACAAAATACAGTCTTTTGTCTGATTTGGGTCTTGGGCCCAGAAGCCTAATAGGCCATTAGTTTAATTACTTGGGCCCATATAAGGAAGAGGGAGGCGCCACTTAGCCTAGTAGTCTGCGATTTCTTTTAGGTCTGGCCGTCCTCTCTCTCTCTCTGTTGTTCCAACTTTGGTCTAGCAGCCTGATCCAATAGCTTGTAAGAGTGTGGATACCTAGGAGGAGCCGGTTATCATCAGCTCTTACAGATCTCGATATTCCTTTGATCAATCCGCTGCAATCACAAGGTAATGATCCTGATCTGTTTATGATTCAACTGCAAATCACCTAGATCCTAGTTGATTATGTTAGGTTGTAATCTGATAATTACACCAATGAACTCACATAATCCTACATTGTATACAACATCTTTTGGCTGAACTCTCTTTTTACAAAACACATCTTGAAACCCGATATGTTGAAATGTAACTCTGAAAAATAGACACATTGATACCAATGATTCCGTACCAAGGTCTTTCTCAGTAATCTTGTCTCTAATATTTGTTTTCTGAATTTTATTCCCAACGTGAGTAACATCTTCATCTTTTAATAGAAACCAAATTGTAGTGGTTTTGTAGACAATCTTCTTCCGCAACGGTTTGAACACGTGAATGATTTCAAACATATTGAATTCAAAAAGATAGATGGCCAAAGAAAAAACAAGGGAAGCAATTGCAGATTTATAAAAAATGAAGACCCTGTTTTTGTAGACAATCTTATTCGGCAACGGTATGTACACATGAATCGCTTCAAACATAATGAATTGAGAAGTATAGAAGGCCAAAGAAAAAAACAGGGGAAGCAATTGCACATTTATAAAAAATGAAGACCAAGGCGGTTTTGGATTAAGAAATTCCACCAATAAATTGGGGATAATGAAACTGTTGATGATTAAATGCATCAACAGACCAAAGTCACCGCCAAGAACTAAGAAATTCAGTCCGCCGGTGGAAAAATCACTCCGATTTGGAGAAGATTGACGGTTTTCAAGTTTGATGTCACCATGGATTCCAAACAAAAGATGAAACGACACCATAATGATTCAGTTTTTCTTTGGAAAACTGACAAAAACTTTGAAATTTGTAGTCTACAATAGAAATTAAGAAATCAAAACAATAAAAGGAAACGCACGGTGCCGGCGTGAAGCCGAACACCGGCGACGCTGTGAATTTACTAGAGGGAGTTGGTTTTGAGAGAGAGAGAGAGTTTTTTTTCTCTCTCTCTTTTTCCCTTTTTTTTTTTTTGACAACCTCTTTTTTTCCCCTTAAATCTTTCCGATTGTTAATAAGAGTGCCGAATTTAACCGTTGATATTTTCCTATCTAATTTTAGCACATGATGATGTGTAAAGTAAAATCTGCATTTTTGAATGGGTTATTGTGCATATAATATTTTATATAGACAGTGCCGAATAAATGACAAAGTAATATGTTTCCAATGTTTTATTAATAAGCTTGTTGCCAGAGTGGCATTTATCTTAGCGACACTCGATAGCTTCTAAAATAACTCTAGTTCTCCTTTCTCGTTGTAAGATGTAGTAAGCTGCTCATGTCCACCCAACAATACAACCCGCCACCACTCCCAGCACATGGAATCCCTAATTGCTTCAAACCTTCCACAAACTGAATATGCTTATCTCTGACTCTTTGTATGTGGGTTGCCATGTATTCCCCAATAAACCTTGAATCTGATAGAATAGAGATAAGTATCCTTTGGACTGGACCTGGGACAGACGAAAATCTCATTAGCTTCTTCGCGGCATTTACTACGTCTTCGTGAAAGGAATAGATGGCCCCAGCTCTAAAATTGGGAATGAATGGTCTTTTGACAAACTGTAGATGATATCAGCCCAGATCTTATCATGTCCCCTGGAAATAGCATGTAGTGTCTAGCTGCACATATGCCGTAGTGAGACCCCTTTCTATTTCAGAAATCATACCGCTCAACTCCCCCCTCCGTATTCACTGTGGGAGCAATCTCTTCGACTGAGCGTAATAACTCGAGAACCTAGGAGTTCGGAAAAAAAAAAACAGTGGCAACATGGTAGAATGCAGAGGCGACAGTTATATAATCATGAACCTTGAGACCTTTGGATCTATTGATGATGAACAAAAACTCAGTTCATTTAAGCCGACTGTTGAGTGTGCTTACTGCAGTTGTTAGAATTCAGAAAGGCCTCAAGGTTCATGGTGAGTGAATCGGCTGTTGACTTGCTTCTCTGTTTGGCAGTGCAATCAACAGCCGATTCACTCACCATGAACCTTGAGACCTTTCTGAATTCTAACAACTGCAGTAAGCACACTCAACAGTCGGCTTAAATGAACTGAGTTTTTGTTCATCATCAATAGATCCAAAGCACAAAGCTCTAAAACAATAAATAGTGAGAGACACTAATGTGATCAGGAGATAAGTGAACAGTAAATACGTTTTTGACGATTAGGTCGCTACCTCTCGCCGCCCAGGCTGGGCCTCACACTCACCGTGAGAATTTTCTTCGCTCTGGTCTTCTGAGAGTAAAATCTATGGCCTGTGCTCCAAAACCTCATCTGCCGATGGATCCTCCAGATCTCCTGCTTCTTCACCAAAGTTTCTATTTCCAATCAATCGAAAACGTTTCGCCAGTAACGAATCTCCTTCATCCTGAGATAATTTTGCCTTCTCCCTTGGTAGTGTCTTCTTATGGAGTTGTGGCTCCGGTTGTAAGACCATGTATACTCCCTTTGGGTTCTTAAAAAAAAAAATTATTATTATTATTTTTTTTTTTTTGCAAATGAAAAAAAAAAAAAGTAACTAATGAGGATGCGCCACGTTACATGAATAGTTAAGAAACGAGTTCTTAAATAAGGATTTTAAGAGCTCGGTTCTTAACTATTCATGTAGGACCCACAATATTTTATTAATTTTTCTTAAGAAACTCCTCTTAAGAACCCCCAATGTATATGCTCTAAGTCAAGCTCCCACTGTTTCTCATCGAACTTTTGATATGACGATTCAATTGCCACCAGATCCGATTGAAAATCTGCCATATTCGCCATCACAATCAGATTCCGTGGTTGTAAGGCCATGTACATCCATGAACCCAAAGTGGGGTTCTTAAAAAAAAATTTAATTTTAATTTTTTTTTTCTTCTCGAAAGTAAAAAAAAAAAAAAAAAAAAAAAAAAGAACGAATAGAATGTCGCTACGTGGCATGAACAGGGGATCTTAACTATTGTGGTGGGACCCACAATATTTTATAATTTTTTTTTAAGAACCCCACCCTAAGAACTATGGATGGGGATGCTCTAAGAAGCTAAACACTCTGAGTCCAAGCAGAAATTAAAAACCGACTTAACCAAGGAGGAGTGCCACGTGGCAGCGAGAGAGTATGAGTTTTTAATCCAACGTGGACACCTTATGGAGCCTCAAGGATCTCCTATTATATATTAGAATTCTTGTAAAAAAGTTTTGAAATCATCAAACTAAAACCCGTTTACTCCCTATTTTCTCTTGATCTTCGTTTACTTCTTTGTTGGATATGGGTTTAGCACCCATTCATAAGTCCATTGGAAATCTAATTAAATCAACTACGTCATCACGGCCCAAGAAGACAAGCCCGCTAAAGATTCAACGGCCCAAGGAGAAGTCAGCATCCAAGCGCTATAAATAGGACCCTTCACTCTTCATTAGAGGATAAATTGTAACTTACGAGAGGCCGAGCTATTTCTATAAAGCTCCGACCTCGAGTATTGTTTAGTGAGCACGTCATTCGACGGACTCACACCTCGTACCATCATGTTCATTGCTCGGCTCCGGCCTTAAGATCAATAAAGAATCATTTCGTCCTCATTTAGTATCTATATTTCACCCCGTAGTTCAGACATTCCAGATCGCAACTCGTAATATTGACTAGGTCGGATTTCTGTAACAACAATTGGCGCCATCTGTGGGGACGAGATAAACTTCTTTACGATCTAAGACGAAGCCGAGATGACATGACCTCTCTCAGGCAGTGATAGTTCAGGAAAAGCGACAGGACAGCCACCAGACCAAAACCACCCGAGCTCGAAAAAGGGAACGGGCCTGCCACACCCGCCAGCTAGCTCGTCAAACCCTCTCATCACCCCGGGTCACCCGGGACTCCCCAAAGGCAGCGGGCCCAACGTCACACTGGCTCACGCAAAGATGTCAACGGTCAGCAGCCCTGTCAACCAAACCAGAACCGCAAACACGCACGGAGGCGCCGAGCCAACAACGGCCATAACCCCGCAGGCCCCGGCTCAAGACCAGCAGAACGCTATTTCTCTCATAAGAACCCTAATGGCACAGATCGACGAGCTGATGCGATGCAACAATGATCGCTTCGAACGACTCACGCGCGTCCAAAACACATGCCACGAACAAATGGATAGCCTCCAGGCAGCCGAACTAACACCCCAAAACATGAGAGCATCCGCAGACACCTTCCCGAACACAATCATCAGTCCAGGAGAGCGACCGACCATACCCCAATTAACATCGGCACACGAGTCCGGAGCTCGCGAAGAGGAGCCAGGCAGCGAGATCGAGCTCCTGAAAGCACAGCTGGACATCATGACGTCGAAGGTGCACAAAGCCACCAACTCAGCTCCCGAAATCGACAGAGTTCTAAAAGAAACGCAGAGTACGCCATTCACAAACAAAATAACGGGAACACCAGTCCGACATCAAGGAAAAATCAAACTGCCCACCTACGATGGAAGTTCAGATCCGCGAGAATACCTGACCGCTTCCAGTATTGCGATGGGACGAACTCAATTTCTTCCCGAGGAGCGCGACGCCGGTTTCTGTCAGATCTTCGTCGAGAATCTCAGTGGCGCCGCCCTCAACTGGTTTTCACGACTAGAAGCACAATCAATCGACAGCTACCAGCAACTAACGACCACTTTCCTCACACACTACTCAATGTTCATTCAAGAAGGAGCCTCCAGTGACGATCTCTGGTCAATCAACCAGGAAAAACATGAATCCCTAAGGTCGTACATTGACAGGTTCAAGTTCGTTGTGTCAAAGATCTCAGTCACCGACAGCGAAGGGATACCCGCGTTACGAAGCGGACTCTGGTACGAATCACCGTTCTGCAGCGAGCTGGCCCTCAATAAACGACAAAGCCTCGAAGACGCCCTACATCGGGCCGCCATCTTCATCGAAATAGAGGAGGAAAAGGAGCTGCTAGCCAAAAAGTTCGGATCAGCAAAGCCGACGAAGGAAAAGGAATCGACGCAAGACTACGTCGAACCACGGCAGCACTACAATCAAGAATACAAGAAATCAAAAAAGGAAGGCAAGAAAGCGGCGGCTTACCTCGCCGGTTACCACGACCCACAAGGCAACCCGAGAAACCACGCTAGGAGCAAAGGCTCAAGCACGGGAGACAAGGATCGACCTTCTGCACCTATCACCAAAGATCAGGGGAATACCAGAGGGGAGGTACGAATATAACGAATCGTAACGCCCAAGTAATACCAACTGAAAAACAAACGACGAGCAACAACGAGCGAGTCCGGCTCATCAGAGGAAGGAACAAAAGGTCTGGGGCGTGCAACGGGCCGAACAAGATAACACAGACACAGAGCCACACGAGCGGTCTCAGGGCAACAACGAGACGGGAAAACCTTCACCGAGGAGACGCATCAATATGATATTGGGAGGACCCACTGATCACGACAACTTAGGAGAGCGCTCGGCAACTTCAAATAAGAAGGAAAGCACGGAGCTGGAAAAGAGTCACGTCGACAAATCTAAAGAGAAAAACAAGATCTCTTTCACTACCAGGGACGAAGGAGGAGCGAACAAACCGAACTGCGACCTACTTGTCATCAAACTCCAAATGAGCAAACAAAGAATCGTTAAAGCCCTTATCGACACCGGAAGCTCGGTTAACCTCATTTTCAAAGAAATTTTGCAAGAAATGAAGCTCGAAAAGTGCATGGTAAAAAGGCCAAAGAGGGCACTCACTGGCTTCAACAGCGAAACAACAACAATAATCGGAACAATTCTGTTTCCAGTTCACACAGGACAAGTCACTCATACCACTACTTTCCTCTTCATAGACCGACCAGCGACATACGACGCGATACTAAGAACCCCGTGGATCCATGCAATGAAAGCAGTCGTCTCGACCTATCACCGGTGCATCAAATTCCCGACTCCACAAGGAACCCAAACGATCTGGGGAGAGCAGATGGAACCAAGAACCAGCCCCGAAGGTAAAAGCGGTACACGAAGCCCAACGCAGCCAGACAAGGAAACGACCTCAATTAAAGCAGCAACTTAGGGTCTGAGCTCGTAGATAAGATCCTCTATCGTTCTTTTACACGTATATATATATATATGCGTATGGATTTCGCAAAATATTTTGTAACAATGAAAAGAACTACGCTCGACTTGATCTCTCATTAGAGGGTGCGTCGGCATCCCTTATAAGGCCCAGTCAATCCCATATAAAAAAATGCGTTCTCTACCCGAAACGTGCTCGGATTGCCCGAAATATTGACATCGAATTCTGGCCAAATCATCGATATAATTGAAACGTGTCCCGAGGCGCAGTGGCATTGTGCCACGTTGTCAATTTTGATAACACCCAAGCCGGGGCCAGACCCGCACAAGTCGTCAGAATAGATTGGTTAAGCCGAACCTCCTTCGCGCAGTCCAATTCTGAGACTTCACAGGATAAGCCGGGCACGTACTCGCACCTAAAACTTAACAAATGACAGGGTAAGCCGAGCCCAAGCCCGCACTTAAAAAACATTTGTATGTAAGGCGAAGACAATTCGTACTTAAAAATTTTAAAGAGGACATGTCAAAGACTGAACTTGCCCTCGCTAACGTTCCAAATATCTTTCAAACAAAAAAAAAATCACACCTGAGGGTGATAACCTACAAAAAAAGGAGGGAGAGGGGGCTACACCTAAATCCTAGACGCGAGAATACTACGCGGACCACCAAAAGAAAACCAAGAGTCAATGTTATAAACAAAAGTCCAAAAGCCAAAAATACAATGGCAAGACTGAAGCATTCATAGAAAAATATATATATAAAGCAAGAAAATGAACAACTAAATCATTTGGAAATTCCCAAAGCTCGCAAACTTGCAGCCACTTCGGGAGTAATTAGCACGGCGTTTGACCCATAAGGAAAATCGACTAGCGCCCCAGAATAAACATCCTCGTACCCAGAATCGCCAAGAGGAGTCATAAAAAATCATCCTTTCCAAGCTCTGGAACCGGAAGGGCGAGCAGCTCAGTTCGCAGCTGGGCGTCGTGTTCCTTTAGCCGCTCAAAACGAACAGAGGGGACCTCAAACCCCTCCTCCACAAGAAGCTGGAAAGCACTCGTCACAGCGGCAGTTTGATGCATCTCCAACAGCTTACTCATCGCTAGAGCATCGTTTCTCTTTTCAACCCTGATCTTGTAAAGACGCTCGTAAGCTTTTTCATACATTCTTCGCCTCTCGAGAAGGACAGCTTCATCGCACGAAGAACGCAATCGATCACACTCCAGCTTAAGAGATTCGACTTCAGCCCTCAAAGAGCCGACCAAACTACCACTCCGATCCTCGGACTCCCTTTTCTCCTTCTCAAGCCTAAGGACCCGAGCCTTGAGCTCGACATTTGCAATCTCAGCCTCAACAAGCTTCTTCTGAACACCTTCGGGCCCACTCAGGGACCGTCGCAAATCCATAACCTCTTTCTTAAGATCTTCCTCTCTGGCCTTGAACGCCTCAAGCTCCGAAGCGTAAGAGTCATTGAGATGATTGGACTTAGCCAAAGCCTGACAAAACCAAGAAAAACATGGCAGCATGGACAGAAGCTCCCTTGCGTACCATCAAAAACGGGAAAGACAAGAAAGAAACGCTTACCATCGCAAAGTGAAAATTTATGTCCTATTGAGTCTCGGCATCAAACAACCGATCGACGGGGACCATGCTAGGACGAGGCTTCAGCGACAATTGACGAAAGAAATTCATACAAGAAGCTCTGTCATGAATGATCAAATTAGGTCCGCCATGACGAAAGTTGAACGAACCATCCAGAGCTTTCAAACCCTCTGATACCTTTGAACTATCAGTCAACAGCGGACCATCCCCAACCAATGGTCCCGTCGCCCGACGCTTTCCGACACAGGCAAGAGCCACCCGAACAACCGGGTCAACGTAATCCCCCAAGCGATCCAGTTCCGCGGCAGACACGTCATCAGTCTCCGACCTACACCTCTTCCTGCCCAGGCGAGCATCACCCTCATCAAAACAAGGAGCGTCGTTCTCTTCCTCGAAAGGACCATCATCATCAAGAGTCAGTTGTTCGCTACCGCCATTCTCATCCGAGAAGGATAGCTCCTTTTCAACATCCACAAGACCTTTATCATCAAGAGACATCCTCCTCATAACATAAATACCACCCGGGGTATTGACCAATAGCTCTCCTTCGGCGCCAGCACGACCTTCTCCAACAGAGGATGATTCAATCCTGACAACGGCTCCACCAATACCGTCGTCATTACCACCATTGCTAGTCTCGTCGATCTGACCGCCAAGCGCGACAGTACTAGCAACCTGGCTTTCGACATGGACTATCTCTCCTTCTTCAGGCTGGCTTGGAAGAACCAACGACCCCCCTTCCGCTTGAATGACCGGCCGGACGTCATGATTATCTTCTATAGGTTTTTGGATCAGAGGAGTATCTATAACGGCAACAAGAACCCTCTGGATGTAATCAGGCAACGAAGCATTTCTCCAACTCATCTCCGAAAAAGACTATGAGCGAAAAGGAAACCCAAAACAAAGTTCGAAGGAAACTACACCCCCAAAAGCGGAGAAGAAGCTAATTAAGAAAGGACAATAACTCAGACAAACAGAAACAAAACCCTAAAGCGCAGTTGTCAAGAAGAAATGGGAATCGAAGGAATTGAATCTGAGAAAAGGCCTCTCCTTTGTAAAAGAAGTCGCGCCCTTTCGCTTTCCTGAAGAAAAGAACAAAACCCGACAAATACATATAGAGAATATCGAAATGAGATTAACCTAATTAGATTTCCTCCTGACTCAAATGCTCAAGAAAATCCGACGAGCTCAACATCGTGACTCGACGGACTGAGGGGGGACTAATTGTTGGATATGGGTTTAGCACCCATTCATAAGCCCATTGGAAATCTAATTAAATCAACTATGTCATCACGGTCCAAGAAGATAAGCCCGCTAAAGAGTCAACGGCCCAAGGAGAAGTCAGCATCCAAGCGCTATAAATAGGATCCTTCACTCTTCATTAGAGGATAGATTGTAACTTACGAGAGGCCGAGCTACTTCTATAAAGCTCCGACCTCGAGTACTGTTTAGTGAGCACGTCATTCGACGGACTCACACCTCGTACCATTCTATTCATTGCTCGGCTCCGGCCTTAAGATCAATAAAGAATCATTTCGTCCTCATTTAATATCTATATTTCACCCCATAGTTGAGACATTCCAGATCGCAACTCATAATATTGACTAGGTCGGATTTCTGTAACAACATTCTTAGTTTGGAACAAACTTTTAAATATTTGTCCAACTAACTATTTGAATTTTTTCTTGTGTGTTTGGACGATTCTGGTTCTCAAATTATTCAAAGTAATAAAATCTGACAATTGTAGTTTGTAATAAAACGACTACAAAAAAAGAGAGTAGTTTGTAATAAAACAATGAATATATTTGATTTTTTCTGGTGTGTTTAGACGATTCCGGTTCTCAAATTATTCCTATTAATAAATTTTGACAATTGTCTTTTGTAATACAACAGTAAATATAAAAACCATTTTCAGGATGATGATGATATATACTCACTTTGAATTCGGCAAAGCTTACACTTTAAAAGATTGATATAATCTTCAAATAAACCATACAACATATTTTTTTTCACAAAAAATAGCTAGGTTCATAGATTTGAAGTTCTCTTCCATAATAGTAATAAAAATGATTATTATGTTTGAAACGAATACATTTCTCAATTTTTTTGTGTGTGAAGGAACAAAAACAGTTAAAACATGCTTGTATCGAACTCCCAGAAATATCGACACACAAAAACGAAGCAAATTAACAAATTTTGGCTGCTTTGTCTTAAATCTGAATCGTCCTTTTGCTTAATTAATAACCGTTTCCTTCTTCACCCACTCTTCAGCTTCTTCTTCTCCTCTCTCTCTGCCCTCAAAGATCTTTTCGTGTAACCTTTGATTTTCAGTGGACATAAAAAAAAACGATTTGATTTTTTTTTAATAAAGAAATATCAATGCCATTTTCTCGGGAAATTTCATAACCTCCCGTCTTATAAAAGGGTAACTCGAAACACACTTCTGGTGCTCGATTGAGAGATTTGAAGATGGGTAATAGATTTATCTGTATGAAGAAGAAAGATGTTGTCATCAGAGATGGATCTAGAAGCAGGAGGGTAAATCGTTCTCAGAGAAAATTGCTTGGTGATGAAGAGATGTTGCATCGACGAGCTTTGTCTATGGCGATTCATCAAGCTCAGATTTCTCAGAGATTTGATGGATCCATGTCTAGACGAGTCGGGTCTACTAGCTCCAGAAGACAAACACTCTCTGACCCATTTTCAAATAACAAGCAGGTCAACCAACACTCAGAATTTTAGTATTTTAATGAATGATAAAGGTTTCGAATTTCGACTAGGTCTTTGTGTTCTTTTCTTTTTTCCCCTCGATTTTATAATGAGTGGTGCTTTTTGATGATTGTTGTTAAACTTTTCGAGGCATTAAGGGAAAAAAGAGGTGGAGAAGAGAAGATTCTTATATGGTTTCAAGTGACATTAGGTTGGGACTAGAACAAGAAGCACTTTTAATTTCTCTGATTGTTCTCAAAAGTCCTCTAGTGGCTTTGCTTTTTTAAAAGTCTGTCTCATATTTACTCTACCTCGTTGTGATTAGAACAAAGAGTGAGACAAGAAGCTTCTTTTTGGTTATTGCAGTCGGTTTTCACCAAGTAGAAAAGCAGACAACTTTGTTCGGAAATCAAGATTTTGTTCATGACTTTTCCTGTCATCACTGCTAATGAAAAACTAAGATTAGAAGTATCCTTTTATCTCTTCAGGTACCTGAATTTTTGGAGAGCTTGACAGTTAAGAAATTCGTTCTTGTACATGGTGAAGGGTTTGGGGCTTGGTGTTGGTACAAAACTATTGCTTCATTGGAAGAGTCAGGACTATCTCCTGTTACAGTTGACCTTACTGGATCTGGATTTAGTATGACGGACGCAAATAGTGTTTCCACCTTAGAAGAATATTCAAAACCACTGATCGAGCTTCTTCAAAATCTTCCTGACGAAGAAAAGGTTAGAAATTGATCGTGTGTTGAAATCTTAGTTGTTTCGGTTTCTTTAAATTTGGGTCAATGTTAAAGTATTTAGAGGAAAACGGTGGTCCTCGGACAGCATGGTTGTCTCTGGCCGTGGCACATGAAGAATTGTGACAGCTATAAAATCAAGTTATGGTATTTTTTCGTTATTGTAAGATCTAAGGTTTGGTTTCTAGGGAGAGGCAGGCATTTGAGTTTCTTTGGAAGGTTTGCTTCCATTCTAAACATACACGCATGCCGCAATGAGTGTGGATTGTTGCAGGTGATTCTGGTGGGTCACAGTACTGGAGGTGCATGTGTTTCGTATGCATTAGAGCGGTTTCCAGAGAAAATCTCAAAAGCTATATTCATATGTGCCACTATGGTTTCTGATGGACAAAGACCCTTCGATGTCTTTGCTGATCAGGTATACACTATCAAAAATTATTTCATTCACATGTTTCTTTAATCTCTTATTCACATAAAGATAGCCAGTTAAGCTTAAGAAAAATTTATTTACATATACAATGATTTACCATTTCTTAATTTATAAAAATCTTAATGCTTTTTGAGAGATCAAACCAGAAATCATAGACTTAAACATGGGTCTATCGCAGCTTGGTTCTGCAGAACAGTTCATGAAAGAGTCGCAGTTCTTGATCTATGGAAATGGGAAGGACAAGCCTGCGACGGGGTTCATGTTTGAGAAACAACACATGAAAGGCTTGTACTTCAATCAGTCACCCAATAAGGTAAACATTCACAAGAACCAATCTAAGTGATGCAGCGACAGCCATTCGGTTTTGAATTTTTTTGGTTTGCTTTGCTTTTGGTTCAATTTGGTTCGGTTTTGAGTACAAATTATTTAAAAATAAAAAATCTCTAATTAGAAATCAATATTATAATAGACTAACAATGCAAATAAACCTCACAAACTTTTAATTTACGAATTACATGAAATGTAGTGTAATGTTTTTAAATTATTAACTTTTTTTTTGTTATTTTTAGTCAATATATTGAATTTTTAAATGATTGTTAATTTAGAAAAACTACTTGAGAAGTTAGACAAAACTCATAAAACGCCCGAATAAATATTAATGGATTATTTAAACATAATATTTAACTATACTATAAGGTTGTTATATGTACCTAAAATTACTTTCAAAATAACCCTTTTTATTAAAAAAATAATTCTTTTCACCTATAATATATAGGATATAACTAGTATAACCAAATGATTTGTTTTGTTTTTGTATTGATTCAGTTCAAATAATTAAAATTTTATGCGATTTCAGCTTATTCCGTATTGTTCGATTCCAATTTAATTTGGTCGATAGGCCTACATGCAACCTTTATGTGATCAATTTATATATTTTCAGGACATTGCACTGTCGATGATCTCGATGAGACCTGCACCATTGGGTCCTATGATGGAGAAACTGTCACTGAGTGCAGAAATGTATGGGACAGGTCGGAGATTCTATATTCAAACGCTTGATGACTTGGCTCTCTCACCGGACTTTCAAGAGAAACTTGTGCGAGAGAATAGTCCCGAAGGAGTTTTTAAGATCAAAGGAAGTGATCATTGTCCTTTCTTCTCTAAACCTCAGTCTCTTCACAAGATCCTTCTTGAGATCGCTCAGATTCCTTAAAAGAGAGATAAATATTGACTTCAATCGACGATGTATAATACCTACATTTTTCAACTTCTAAATTTTAATTTTTTTAATAATAATCCAGGAAATCCAGGAATTATCTGATCTTTAATAATAAAGTAGTCTCACCAGTTTCGATTCTTTTCAAAGCATACTGATATGCCAATGAGAGCATATACAAGGAAGAAGAAGCTTGGAAGAGAAACTCGTGAGACAGAGGAAGGGGAGAAAACAGATGAGCTGGCAGAACAAGTTGTCGCGGCTGAGCTGGCAGAATGATTGGATAGGATTGAATCAATAAGAAAAGGTTTGACTAGAGTCCATCGAGTCGTTGTAAATGAGCTTCAGTATATAAGAAGTTCATGAGAGTCAGTTAGAGTCAGTTAGAGATTTCTGGTGGCTTGAGTCTCGGTTGTGAGCTCAGGTGGATTTGGCTTTCAAGAGTAAACTCTTGGGTCTGTATACTTCTTTGGTATCAATAAAACTTCCTTGTTCTTACCAAATTGGTGCGAGTGAGCGTTCTGGATCTGAACGATCGCGAAAAGATGACGAAGGCGACACGAGCGACGTCCGATTCACAGGAAACTCAGGCGACGACGGTGGAATCACTGTCGAAGCTTTTATCGCAACATACGACGGCTCAATTGGCGAAAGAGAGTCGTTTATGGGACGCGATTAAGGCGATTGAACAGAAGAATGAAAAGATCGATTCTCGATTGGATAAAATCTGCGGGATCTTGGAGCAAAAGTACTCGACGAAGACAACGGGAGTGGATTCTGAGCAAGATACGACTAATCAGCAGGAGTATCAGGTACATAACTCTGACTCGGAACCTCGCCGTAGTTCTAGGTCTGAGGAAGGGGCTGTGAATGAGAAATTAGTATGTAGTAAAGAAAAAATGTTGAAGCGAGTTGAACTGCCGATCTTTGATGGTGAAGATGCTTACGGCTGGATTGCCTTGGCTGAGAGATTCTTCTGAATTGCGGGATATGATGAAATAACGAAGTTGGAGATAGTATCGGTGAGTTTGGTGGGAGATGTTCTCAGTTGGTTTAACAGTGAAACACACAGGAGACCATTTGAGAAGTGGAAGAAATTTAAAGAGAGATTGATAGCACGGTTCAGTAGAGAAAAGCTTCGGGATCCTAGTCAACCGTTCTTCGCGGTTAAGCAAACAGGAACGGTAGCTGAGTATATACACCTATTTGAGGATTTATCAACTCAAGTGAGCGGGTTATCAGACAAACAGTTAGAAGGAATTTTCATGAATGGTCTGAAACCAGAAATGAAAGAGGTGGTGAACATGTGTAAGCCAGTGGACTTACCAGAGATGATAGCAAACGCATATCAGATGGAGGATAGTGCCCTATACAGAGTCGTTTGCAAGGAGAAACAAATGGAGGGAAAACCTGTTATCAAACACTCAAACTCGAGGTCTTATTCTAGCCAATTTACACAATCTGGTTGGAACTTTAAACCTCAAGCTCAAGGTACTCAGCAACAAGGGCTTAGACAAACAGGCAATCAGCAAACAAGGACTCAAGTGAAGCTGACAGAATCTCAAATAGCGGAGAAGAAGAGATTGGGTCTGTGTTTTAAGTGTGATGATAAATGGTCCAGACAACACGTGTGCCCAAACAGATCATTACAGCTGTTGACAGTGGTAAACGGGTTGGAGATGGAGATTTTGGACCAAGATTTAATTGAAGTAGAAGACGAGGAAGGCAGTTATAATCATGAGATGATGGAGCTGTCACTCAGTTCATTCTTGGGCCTGAAGTCACCTACAACAACAAAGTTGACTGGTCAGATTAAGAAACAGAAGGTGGTAGTGATGTTGGACAGTGGTGCTACCCACAATTTTATATCACCAACTACTGTACAACGCCTCAGGCTCAATCCACAAAGAACTTCCAACTTAGAAGTGGTGTTGGGTACTGGAATATCAGTGAACGGGATGGGAGTTTGTAAGAAAGTGCAGCTGTCTTTACCAGAGATGTCTTTCACTACTGATCTGATAGTGTTGGAGTTGGGAAATGCAGACATAATTCTTGGAGTTCAATGGCTACGTACACTGGGCAGATGTACAGTAGACTGGGAGCAACATGAACTGAGCTTCCGTTATCATGGCCAACATATCACACTGAAGGGTGAGCCTGAACTACATGGGGCAAAGGTGTCTCTGAAATATTTAGAAGATACAACAAGATTGACAGGCAAGGACATTGGTATTTATTTTGCTTCAGCAGAAGTGAGTAAAGCAGAGCAAGAACATGTTCCTCCTGAAATCAATCAGACCCTCCAACAGTATGTGAGTGTATTCAGCGAGCCTAAGGGATTACCTCCCATCAGAGGCAGGGAGCACTCCATTACGTTACAGCAAGGTCAGGGGCCAATTAGCGTCAGACCCTATCGTTACCCTCATGCTCACAAGGAAGAAATGGAGAGATTGGTGTCTGAAATGCTTGTAGAAGGATTGATCCGGCCCAGTCATAGCCCTTATTCCAGTCCAGTATTATTGGTAAAGAAGAAGGACAGTTCATGGAGGTTTTGTGTGGATTACAGGGCTATTAACAGAGCCACAATTCCTGAAAAGTATCCAATCCCAATGATTGATCAGCTATTGGATGAGTTACATGGTGCTAAGCTCTTTACTAAATTGGATCTCAAGTCAGGATATCATCAAATAAGAATGAAGGAAGCAGATATAGAAAAAACGGCTTTTAGAACTCATGACAGTCAATATGAGTTCTTGGTGATGCCTTTTGGCCTCACCAATGCCCCTGCTACCTTCCAGGCTTTGATGAATGAGATTTTCAAGCCATTCTTAAGGAAGTTTGTACTGGTTTTCTTTGATGACATATTGGTGTATAGTTCATCAATGGAAGAGCATGTTCAACATTTGGAGAAAGTGTTACAAGTTTTACAAGAGCAGAGACTTTATGCCAATCAAAAGAAGTGTTCCTTTGCTCAAAAGAAGGTAGAATACTTGGGACACATAATATCAGAAGAAGGCGTAGCAACTGATAGCCAGAAGATTGAGTCAGTAAAACAATGGCCTTCTCCCAAAACAGTGAAGGATCTCAGAGGATTTCTCGGGTTGACAGGTTACTATAGACGCTTTGTTCAAAACTATGGGTCTATTGCTAAGCCTCTAACCGAGTTATTGAAGAAGGATCAATTCTTATGGTCAAGGTTGGCTCAACAAGCTTTTGATCAATTGAAGCAGGCAATGATTTCTGCACCAGTGTTAGCTCTACCTGATTTTACTCAGTTGTTTGTGGTAGAGTCTGATGCTTCTGGATATGGATTGGGGGCTGTGTTGATGCAAGGAAGGCATCCCATAGCTTACTTCAGTCATGCTTTGACAGAAAAAGAACAATTGAAGCCGATATATGAAAGGGAGCTTATGGCAATAGTGTTATCAATCCAGAAGTGGAGACACTATTTGTTAGGAAGGAGATTTATTGTGAGAACTGATCAGCAAAGCCTAAAGTACCTGTTGGAGCAGAGGGAAATCACTTTGGACTATCAACGTTGGTTGACGAGAATTATCACTTATGAATTTGACATTGAGTATAAGGTGGGCAGTGAGAATAAAGTTGCAGATGGTTTGTCAAGGATACATTACTCTAACCTGAGAATGACATCGAGCCAACTGTTTGCTTTAACTATTCCAACTACTCTACAGTTACAAGATCTTTACAAAGAAGTAGAAGAGGATGAGGAGATTCAGGAACTGTTGAGAAGAGTATTAGCAAAAGAGGAGGTTAAACCAGAGTATACGGTCTGTGAAGGGAAGTTGTTTTATAAACAACGGTTGGTCATTCCAGCGACCTCAAGGTTTATTGCTTTGATCTTGAAGGAGTTTCACGACAGTCCACTGGGGGGTCATTCAGGCGTATTGCGAACTTTACAACGCATACAAGCATCTTTCCATTGGTCAAAGATGAGGAAACAAGTACAGGATTATGTTGCTGCTTGTACTGTGTGTCAAACACACAAATATTCCACATTATCCCCAGCAGGACTGTTACAACCCATAGAACTTCCTACACAGATTTGGACTGATATATCTATGGATTTCATAGAGGGCTTACCTTTATCACAAGGAGTAAATGTGATTCTGGTTGTAGTGGATAGACTCAACAAATATGGCCACTTTATTGGGCTTAAACATCCTTTCAATGCTGCGGATGTCTCTAAGAAGTTTGTTCAGGAAGTTGTCAAGCTTCACAGTTTTCCAAAGTCAATCATATCTGACCGAGACACAATATTTCTGAGTAAATTCTGGCGAGAATGTTTTAAGGCTTCAGGTACCAGGCTGCGTTTTAGTACGGCGTTCCATCCACAGTCTGATGGTCAGACTGAGGTCTTAAACAGATGTCTCGAGACATACCTGAGGTGTTTTGCATCTACTAGACCAAAAACATGGTCTAAGTTTCTTCCTTGGGCAGAGCTCTGGTATAACACTTCTTACCACTCCTCTTTGAAGTGTACACCCTTTAAGCTAGTATATGGTCGAGAAGCTCCTGTGTTGATGGGTTATGAGCCAGGATCCACTCAGAATTTTGAGGTGGAAGCAATGCTGAAGGAGAGAGACTCAGCATTACAGACTATTAAGGAGAACTTGTTGAAAGCACAGTCAATCATGAAAATGAATGATGATAAGCATAGGAGGGACTTGGAGTTTGTAGTAGGTGAAAGGGTCTATTTGAAGTTAAGACCATATCGCCAACAGTCTGTGAGCAGGCGTATATACCAGAAGTTAGCAGCAAGGTATTATGGGCCTTATGAGGTGTTGGAGAAAGTGGGTAAAGTAGCATATCGGTTGAGATTACCTTCCTCTTCAAAGATTCATCCTGTGTTTCATGTGTCACAACTGAAACCCGTGATAGGATGCAACCATGTCGTGACAGAGTTACCACAACACATTCTGGCCGGTGAGGATTTGTTGATTGAACCGGAGGAGATAATGGATAAGAGGTACGATGAGGATGGATATTTGGAAGTGTTGGTTAAGTGGAAAGGTCTTCAAGATTACGAGATGACTTGGCTTAAAGTGGGTGAGTTGAAGCAGAAATTCCCACACTATTCGCTTGAGGGCAAGCTCAATCTCAGCCATGGGGGTATTGATATGCCAATGAGAGCATATACAAGGAAGAAGAAGCTTGGAAGAGAAACTCGTGAGACAGAGGAAGGGGAGAAAACAGATGAGCTGGCAGAACAAGTTGTCGCGGCTGAGCTGGCAGAATGATTGGATAGGATTGAGTCAATAAGAAAAGGTTTGACTAGAGTCCATCGAGTCGTTGTAAATGAGCTTCAGTATATAAGAAGTTCATGAGAGTCAGTTAGAGTCAGTTAGAGATTTCTGGTGGCTTGAGTCTCGGTTGTGAGCTCAGGTGGATTTGGCTTTCAAGAGTAAACTCTTGGGTCTGTATACTTCTTTGGTATCAATAAAACTTCCTTGTTCTTACCACATACTTCGAAGTTCAAGTTTCGATATCCTCTTCACTTGTTTCAAGATCATCATTTGCGTCATCTCCTCCTAACGGTCGCTATAATTGGAGCCCCGAGTCCCCCTCCTGATCTGTTTATGCGAGTTTTGACCATCAATCTGGTTATTCAGTTGGAGGTTGGCTAGTTCGTGATTGCTCTGGTTGTGTCATCAGGTCGAAAGTTTTACCTATGGGTTTCGTGGAATCACCTTTACAAGCAGAGGCCTTTGCATTATTATCAGCTATACAAGATCTCTCTTTCCATGGAGTCCGACTTGTCATCTTTAAATTGTATTGCAAACTGCTTATCAACCATTTAAATCAATTAGCACCAGTCTGGCGAATCCATAATAGCGCTCATGACATTCTTCAAGCCTCTTCTCTCTATAATTCTTGTTCTTTTAACTTTGTCCATCGTCATGTAAATGATGCAGCTCACTTAATTGCTCATCATGGTGTAAATAGTGTGTCTTCTTTGTTGCCAACTTGGCTTATTCCTACGTTGTACTCAGATTGTAATCTTTTCCCTGTCCTTCGTCACTACTTATGCATGCCGTAGTTTTCCCGAGTTGCCCTAATGCTCTCTGGCGCAGCTCCCCAGACAGCCGCCGCCGCGGTGATTTCTTCTCCGTCCTCGAGCCCCGCCGTGCCGGTCTCATCCGCCTGAAGTCGCCCCCCTCCGCAGAAGCTTTCTCCTCGTCCATGGAGTCCTTTGTCGTCACTGTCTCTCTTCCTCCTCCTCCTCCAAGCCACCGGATCTGTACCTCGTCTATGCCATGCCGCCAAACCCGCCGCTCCCTCCTGCTCCTCTTGAACCTCCGTTAGAGAACCTGTTCAGCTCGCCGTCTTCTACTTCTGTTACCCTCCTCACCGCCCCGCCTCGCCTCTGCCTTACCGTCGCCGTTGTTTTCCACTGCATGCCAAACCTCTTGCCGGTGTTAAGCAGCCCCTTCGCCCCAGATCTAGTATCTGTTGAAGAGGTCCTCTTCTCTGTCGATGCGTCTCATCCCGTCAAACAAGCTCCGGCGTCGTCTCTCCCTCGCCGGTCTCGCCATTCTCATCTCCACCGTTGTCTATGTGTTTTGCTTGGTCAGATCTGCTGCCGCATCTACCTGTACCCACCATTGAAACCTTTTTGCTCCTGTCTCCGGCTAAAGCACAGTGCCCAAGCTCCCTTTCTCCAGATTTCAAATCTAACAGGTCCATTTTCTGTGTTATGGTATATCTCGGATTTGTGTGCTCTTGCCATTGGTTTAGGATTTCCTATCCTTTGTTTAAGTTGTGAACTTATCCCCTTACCTCAGCTTGAGGCTGTTCAGTTATTACCAAACATCAGTTCCCTTGTTAATTGTCTGATAATCTCTATGGTTAGGCAATCTTTACCTCTTTATGAGGGCTCTTTACTTCTTCATGAGGATCTTTTACCTCTCTATGAGGATTCTCTACCTCTTTGTGAGGTTTATTTACCTCATTATGAGGTTGTTACCCAAATCTTTTATTCCGTTCTTGTGCGATTCTTCGCTCTGTTGGTTGTGTTACCTTATGATGCAGGATCACATCTCCGAAATTTTAGAGACGTTTCCACGACCACCAATCTTCGATCTCTAGTACAGATTCGGTTTTTCGCCTTTGGAAGTGATGTAAGATCGAGACCGACCTCACAAGGATAGATGTGGATCTAAGAAGTTGGACTAAGGTCACTCTCTTCTAAGACAAAAGATGGTCGTTGATGGCTTGATGGTTCTATTCAATTGGACTAAGGTCTCTCCTTGAATAAAAAGTGGATGGAGATGGAATAGATGATGGATCGAAGAACGCCACTCAAGGGTGTGAAAGCCCTTGTGATAAGCTCAAGAATCTAAGCCTTAGTGAATCCACACATAATACATAAATTCATAATGTTTTCTAAGAAGGGGAATCCGCACAACTTAGAGAAACAAAGAACAAAGCATAAAAGCTTTAGAAGAGAAAACTCTTTTATTTTCCAAAAATTTCTATATTATTTACAATAGAACAATTGAGCTTTTTATAGCTCTTACAAGGTGATCTTTACAATGAAATACATTCAATGAAATGATTTACATTTATACAAAAAGAGGAAAATTAGCTAAATTCAAATATTAGTCTTCTTGCCACCAATTTTGCCATTGTCATTGAATGAGAATCCTTCACTTTTTTTATGAAGTTATGAAGTTGTGATTTTCATAATAAACTCATGCATTGAAGACCTAGATATTGCATTATTCTCTCACTCTTCAAAGGGTTTTGTCCTCAAAACCGTTTCACCTTGAGATTTTTTTTTTCTTTTAATGAGAAAATAAAACTTTAGAAAAAATAAAGAAAAAAACATTTTTATGGTTTTTAAATTTTATAAAAAAGAACAAAAACAGAAAATGTTTTTTGTTTGTTTTGTTTTTGATATTAAAATAAAATGAAAAAGAAAACAATTAAACAAAAAAAACTAAAAAGATAGGTGATAGGACCTTCGGCTCTGATACCAAATGATATAAGATCCGAGGCGGATAGTTGTTTGGGTCGCCCAGCTGGTCGGAGACGCTCTCTGGTTGATCCGTGGTTGATGGTCGAATGTAAGATCGGGACCGATCTCACAAGGATAGATGTGGATCTAAGAAGTTGGACTAAGGTCACTCTCTTCTAAGACAAAAGATGGTCGTTGATGGCTTGATGGTTCTATGCAATTGGACTAAGGTCTCTCCTTGAATAGAAAGTGGATGGAGATGGAATAGATGATGGATCGAAGAACGCCACTCAAGGGTGTGAAAGCCCTTGTGATAAGCTCAAGAATCTAAGTCTTAGTGAATCCACACATAAGACATAGATTCATAATGTTTTCTAAGAAGGGGAATCCGCACAACTTAGAAAGACAAAGAACAAAGCATAAAAACATTAGAAGAGAGAACTCTTATTTTTTTCCAAAAATTTCTATATTATTTACAATAGAACAATTGAGCTTTTTATAGCTCTTACACGGTGATCTTTACAATAAAATACATTAAAAGAAATGATTTACATTTATACAAAAAGAAGAAAATTAGCTAAATCAAATATTAGTCTTCTTGCCACCAATTTAGCCATTGCTATTGAATGAGAATCTTTGACTTTTTTATGAAGTTATGAGGTTGAGATTCTCATAATAAACCCATCTTTGAAGACCTTGTTTCACTTTTTGATATTGCATCATTCTCTCCCTCTTCAAATGGTTTTGTCCTCAAAACGTTTCACCTTGATAATTTTTTTTTTTTTTTAATGAAAAGAAGAAAAAACGAATTATTTTTTCAAGAAACAAAAAGAAAGTAGTTTTTTTTTTGAAAGTTTTTTTGGATGAAATTTTTTTTAAAAGTTTTTTTTTGTTAAACTGAAAAATAAAAAATAAAAGGAAATATTTTTTATGAGAAAAATAAAACTTTAGGAAAAATAAAAGACAACTATTTTATGTTTTTTTAAAGATTTTTTTTAAAAAAGAGCAAAACAGAAAATATTTTTTTTTGGTTTTCGATATTAAAATGAAATGAAAAAGAAAACAACTAAACAAAAAAAAACTTAAAAGATAGATGATAGGACATTCGACTCTGATACCAAATGATGTAAGATCGGGACCGATCTCACAAGGATAGATGTGGATCTAAGAAGTTGGACTAAGGTCACTCTCTTCTAAGACAAAAGATGGTCGTTGATGGCTTGATGGTTCTATTCAATTGGACTAAGGTCTCTCCTTGAATAGAAAGTGGATGGAGATGGAATAGATGATGGATCGAAGAACGCCACTCAAGGGTGTGAAAGCCCTTGTGATAAGCTCAAGAATCTAAACCTTAGTGAATCCACACATAAGACATAAATTCATAATGTTTTCTAAGAAGGGGAATTCACACAACTTAGAGAAATAAAGAACAAAGCATAAAAGCTTTAGAAGAATTTAGAAGAGAGAACTCTTTTATTTTCCAAAAATTTCTATATTATTTACAATAGAACAATTGAGCTTTTTATAGCTCTTACAAGGTGATCTTTACAATGAAATACATTCAATGAAATGATTTACATTTATACAAAAAGAGTAAAATTAGCTAAATTCAAATATTAGTCTTCTTTCCACCAATTTAGCTATTGTCATTGAATGAGAATCCTTGACTTTTTTTATGAAGTTATGAGGTTGTAATTCTCATAATAAATCCATGCATTGAAGACCTAGATATTGCATTAGGATGGAGATGAAATAGATGATGGATCGAAGAACGCCACTCAAGGGTGTGAAAGCCCTTGTGATAAGCTCAAGAATATAAGCCTTAGTGAATCCACACATAATACATAAATTCATAATGTTTTCTAAGAAGGGGAATCCGCACAACTTAGAGAAACAAAGAACAAAGCATAAAAGCTTTAGAAGAGAGAACTCTTCTATTTTCCAAAAATTTCTATATTATTTACAATAGAACAATTGAGCTTTTTATAGCTCTTATAAGGTGATCTTTACAATGAAATACATTCAATGAAATGATTTACATTTATACAAAAAGAGGAAAATTAGCTAAATTCAAATATTAGTCTTCTTGCCACCAATTTAGCCATTGTCATTGAATGAGAATCCTTGACTTTTTTTTATGAAGTTATGAGGTTGTGATTCTCATAATAAACCCATGCATTGAAGACCTAGATATTGCATTAGGAAGGTTTTGATTGCTTAGACCTTCATGCGTGTGAGGACTTCTTCAAAGTTATCATGCTCTTATAGTAGATGCTTAGTCGTCTCAGTAGCCAAATTTCATGCTGCTTCCTATGCACCAGTTGCTGAAGTATGCTCGGATAATGGATCACCAAGTGTGCTCTCGCATTCCCAAGACTTCATCGCATTAAACACTTTTGATATCTTTATTTCAAGTGTATGTAATGTTATGTATGTGTTTATCTACTATGTTTATGCTTCCAGCTTTGCGTCTGTTGCAGCGGTTGATTTTGCCAGTTTGGCTTTTGTATTCCGTTTCTTGAACGTTTGCTCCGTTTTTGGAGAGTAAAAGCTAATATAAGAGCTTTGTTTGACCAAAAAAAAATTTGTCAGAAAAATAATTTTTTTTTTTAATATTAGGAGTTTCGTGGCCGTTAGATTTTTTAACTTTTCTATTTTAAATTTTACATTAATATCAAACAAGATTCTCGTTAGAAGCCCGCTCGAGATTATACTTTTCATAGTTGAAAGAAGTGTCTCTAATTGGAATGCTTTATTTTTGTAGTGCTGATAATTTTAACTGAACTGATTTTCGCTTTTCTGTTACTGATCGGTTAGTTAAGTTGAACTGATCGGCGAGAAACAAAAATCAATTCAGTTTTTGGTTGTGTTAGGTTCGGTTTGATCAAACCGATCCGTTAACTATTTTTTCTTCTTCAACCAATATATAGTAAATTATACCAAATTAAACCAAATATATTAATTTTTTGAATCAAACCGAATCAAATTAACCAATTTATCTAAATTTAACCGATTTTAACCAAATTTGGACAATTTCTTTTAAAAAAAAAATTGATTAATTTCTGTTATCAATATTATTAACTGAATTAACCGTTAGCATAACATAATTACACCGTAATTTATTTGCTTAATTTTGGTAATTTTTTATAATCGAATTAATCACAAATCCAAAATAACTGTTATGAACCAAATAATCTATTGTTTAATTTCCTTATTATTAAGAAATCTAAATAAATACATTTACCACTCACAATGCGGTCTCAATCTCGGCTAATACTATCTTCAAAGAATTGGACAGGAAGATTCGCAACTCGATCGCGGCACGAAAAAACAAAAAGAAGTTTAAAAATCTCATGCCACTTTGGTTATGATGATGTTTTAGCTCTCCTATGTATTTTGAATCCTTATTTTTAATCTTTTTTGTCAAGGATACTCATGTAATAGATGTAGGATCACATCTCCGAAATTTTAGAGACGTTTCCACGACCACCAATTTTCGATCTCTAGTATCAGATTCAGTTTGTCGCCTTTGGAAGGTTTTGATTGCTAAGACCTTCGCGTGTGTGAGGACATCTTCACAGTTATCAGGCTCTTATAGTAGATGTTTAGTCGTCTCAGTAGCCAAATTTCATGCTGCTTCCTATGCACCTATTGCTGAAGTATGCTCGGATAATGGATCACCAAGTGTGCTCTCACATTCCCAAGACTTCATCTCATTAAGCACTTTTGATATCTTTATTTCAAGTGTATGTAATGTTATGTATGTGTTTATCTACTATGTCTATGCTTCCCGCTTTGCGTTTGTTGCAGTGGTTGATTTTGCCAGTTTGGCTTTTGTATTCCGTTTCTTGAACGTTTGCTCCGTTTTTGGAAAGTAAAAGCTAATATAAGAGCTTTGTTTGACCAAATTTTTTTTTCAGAAAAATAATTTTTTTTTTAATATTAGGAGTTTCGGGCTGTTAGTTTTTTTTTAAAACTTTTCTATTTTAAATTTTACATTAATATCAAACAAGATTCTCGTTAGAAGCCCGCTCGAAATTATACTTTTCATAGTGGAAAGAAGTGTTTCTAATTGGAATGCTTTATTTTTGCAGTGCTGATAATTTTAACTGAATTGATTTTCGCTTTTCAGTTATTGATCGGTTAGTTAAGTTGACTTGATCGGCGAGAAACAAAAATCAATTCAGTTACTGGTTGTGTTAGGTTCGGTTTGATCAAACCGATCCATTAACTATTTTTCTTCTTCAACCAATAATAGTAAATTATACCAAATTTAACCAAGTATATTAATTTTTTGTATCAAACCGAATCAAATTAACCAATTTATCTAATTAACCGATTTTAACCAAATTTGGACAATTTTCTTTTTTTACAATTTGATTAATTTCTGTTATTAATATTATTAACTGAATTAACAGTTAGCATAACATAATTGAACCGTAATTCATTTGCTTAATTTTGGTAATTTTTTTATAATCCAATTAATCACAAATCTAAAATATCTGTTCTTAACCAAATAATCTATTTTTTTAATTTACTTATTATTAAGAAATCTAAATAAATACATTTACCACTCACAATGTGGTCTCAATCTCGGCTGATACCATCTTCAAAGAATTGGACAGGAAGATTCACAACTTGATCGCGGCACGAAAAAACAAAAAGAAGTTTAAAATCTCATGCCACTTTGGTTATGTTGATGTTTTAGCTATCCTATGTATTTTGAATCCTTATTTTTAATTTTTTTTTTGTCAAGGATACTCATGTAATAGGTGTGGATCCGGAAATCCACACTAGATATTTATGATTTGTAAAGAGAAGTTGCGTAGGGCTAGTACCTCAAATATCACATGATGCTTCAAAGAACTATTTAAAACAAACAATGGGTTTCGTAATTATCTTGTATTGATGAAAGAATGATTATTAATGAGATATCAAGAGAGAGAGAGTTTACAGTGAGCTCGTGGAGCCATTTTTGTGTGTAAAAATAGTGGGAAAAAGAAGGTCCTCGAGTTAAAGCTATTGAACTCCTTTTAGCATTCGTGACGAGCTCTCCATCCATATATCTCGTGATCCTCTCGTTGGAACGACCTCCGTGATCTCCAGACTGTTGAGCTGACACTACAAGAAATGTGGGTATTAATAGCGGCCGATAAACGCTATGTATCACCTTCGATAGCGTTTCCTTAAACGTTCTGACAGCGCCCGTCATTATAGGTCGGGTACTTAATATAGCGGTATGGACGTATGCTATAGTTAATTAAACGACGATAACATTCATCTCGTTGCAATTGTATATCTTGATAATAGTTTGTTATAATTGTTATTATAATCATTAATATTAGCATTTTGTTTTATAAAGATATCAAATTATTTGTGTTATCAATTATTTTTAATTATCCGAAAATCAATAAAAATAAATTACAAATTGAATTTTTTTTATATTTGAATATATTTCTGGAATAATTGTAATAATAATATTAAAAATAATTAATTCATAATAATTTCACCATAAAACATTTCTATGTTTACAAAAAAAAAAACAAAAACTCTCACTAACAAGCCTTCACAATCATCCCTAACATAAACACTATCATCATCTGAAGCTTGACCATCCAGATCATCCACTTCTTGGACAGGCAAAGGCGCAACGCCTAAATCATCCTCGGTTTCCAACTCATGATAACCTCTAGGTGGTGCTCTCATAACAACATACCAATTTGAAGAATCATCTTCCCTAGAGTAGAAAACCTGTTTCGCTTGAGAAGGTAAAATGAATGGATCTTTCAGATATGCTGCTTGGTTCATATAAAGGTTCAAAAAGAGTGAAGCCATCTTCTTCCTTCACACCGTTCCCTGTGTTGGCCCAATTGCATCTAAACAGTGGTACTTTGAACATGTGGTAGTCCATTAGTAGAATCTACTTTATCACTCCATAATATGTAAGTATATCAGCAATTGATCTACACATGCTAAATGCTCCATAAGTGACTCCACTGTTTTGTGTCTTCCGCTTCACCGCATCTATATGAAATCTCTGCCCATTGATGATAAATCCTCTATGTGCTAAAACAACATTTCTTGGTCCAAATGTGATATATCATAGTTTTTCTAGGTTTTCAACCGTGATATAGCTGTATATATTGAGTCTTTAATCTGGTTTTTTGAGTCTATTGAGTCTTCTACAGGTAGGCTTGTGTTTGAAGCAAAGAGTGGGATTATAGGACATTTCTGGTGATTTGTGCAAGGAGCTGAAGTTGGTGTCTCGGCCACGACTGGATGTTGACCAACACTGACCTTGGTGTCGGTCGACACTGAGTGCGAGAGAAGCTATATGCCGAGTTGAGACTAGTTTTGAAGAACTGCATAAAGACCCCGAAGTTTTTCCTAATTCTAATCTAGCCCCAAAACGAGTTTAGGAGTTTTAATTAGGTTTTCAGACTCTTTATTGAGTTTATCTTGTTCTTACTTTGTTCTTGCTTTTGGAGATTGAGAGATTTTGCTAAGGGGCTGATTCTTTCTACTTGTAACCTTTGAGAGAAGGATTTCAAACCCCTTTATCTTATCTATTCAGTCTTTCGGTTTTCTATTCATGATGTGTTGTTTATCTGATAATATGTCTGAGTAGTCACCTAGTTAGATTTAGGAATTCTCATAAGGGTTTTATGCATGTTTAGATAACTGATTTATTAGGATTCACAATCTGTTCGTTCATCACCTAAGTTGCGTTTAATACTGAATTCTGGACTGATCACCTAGGGTTTAGATCTGAGATAATTAACTTAGCACGAGAGTGTGAGTTATAATCTGAATAAATTTAGTGTGAGCAATTTGACTAGATACAAAGAGATTTGGTTTAGGAGAATTGTGAAATGCTTGTTTAGAACTCTAGGATCAAAAAGAGATTTGGATCGCTAGGTTGCTAGATATAGAAACAATCTCAGCGAGAGTTGGATTGTTTAGCATTGTGTTTCTAGTTCTTGAACCTGTGTTTAATCTGAATCCGGTTAGTTAAGTATCTGACATTGCATAATTCCCGAGAACTTCCTAAGTCTGACGCCTTTCTCCTATTGAAAACACTTCCTTGTTTACTTGCTTTCGTTTATTGCTTTCTTCTGATTGATTTAGCTTAGCTTGAGAACATACAATCTATCGTGTGAGTCGTGAGTCCTTGTGGATACGATACCCTGAATACTACAATAGCATATCTGTGCACTTGTAGTAGAATAGGGATATTTCTTGACCTATCAAGTTTTTGGCGCCGTTGCTGGGGATTCAACTGAGTTTGCCGATAGATTTTGTTTTAGAGTTTAGTCTAAGTCGTTTTTATTTCTTTGTTACTGATTTTTCTCGGTTTGGCTTGTTTTGTTGCTGCAGGAATCGACAGAAGCTCTCAGTGTCGACTGACACCTCCTTAGTGTCGCCCGACAGCACTCACGGTTTCAGACTTGAGATCAGTGTATGCCAAGTCGACACACCCGAAGCAACCAGAGCGAAGAACTTTTGAACCTCAGACTTGAGGAGCTTGCTAAACTTGAGAGAACGAACAGAAAGGGTCAGAGAACAAGAATGATGAACAATTGTTTGATTTTGAGACCAGATGCTGAGGGAGTTCTGAGAGACCCACAGAACAACCCATACAATGATCAGGGGCAAAGGATTGACGCTGAGGGACGCGTGATCCCTGAACCAGAACAGCCTCAAGGTGAGGGGCAGATGGTCAATGCTGGAGCTAATGGACAAAAACCTAATCCTGCTGCTGCTGAGAGGACTCTTGCTGACTACAATAGACCCGACGAGTTCTACAACAACAGGTCTGCTATTGTACCTCCTCCTTTTGAGAGGAATGACTTTGAGGTCAAGACTGTCTATTATGCAATTCTGAGGCAGCATCCTTTTCATGGTCTCCCACATGAGCAACCCATGGACCACATAGAGGATTTTGAAGCCTTCATCACTGGAATGAAGCACAATGAAGTGGGTTATGATTTCCTATACCTTAAGCTTTTCCCATACTTTCTTGCTGGATGCAGTGAAGAGAGAGTTCTTGAGGCATTTATATGATGATGCTCGCTCCGATTAGCTCAGACAGGATCTTCTGACATTCACTCAGGGACCTACAGAGCCTCTTAAAACTGCTTGGGTGAGATTTAAGATGTACCAACGAGATTGTCCTCATCATGGATTCTCTGAAGTTCAGCTGCTGGGAATTTTCTTCAGAGGTATAGATCTTCGGTACCAGTCTGCGTTGGATGCTGCTAGCAATGGCAACTTCAACACAAGAACTCCTGAGCAAGCCAGAGCATTAATTGATAATTTGGTGAGCAGTAACAGCACCAAGAATGCTGACAGGAAGAGGAAAGAGTCTGGTGGAAAAGTAGACAACTTCCAAATTGCTGAAATGAAGAGTAAGCTGGACTCTGTTCATAGCTTACTGACTGGAAGGAAGGCTGTCCACTTTGATCAAGAGGTTGAGGAGATTGAACCTGAAGAAGGCTGCACAGAGGAAGATGTGAACTACATTAGTGGTTCTGGATTTCAGGGAAACAAGTTTGGAAATCAGCAGAACAACAAGTTCTTTAATGGTGGACAGAAGAGTGCTTTCACAAGCAATCAAAACTCTTCTGGATATGGTCAGAATGCTGGTTACCAGAAGCCTTTTCAGCAGAACAACTCCTATCAGAGGACTTATGGATCATCTTCCTATCAGACACCTCCTGCTACCAGTGCTCGTGAGAACAAGCTAGAAGCTATGATGGAGCAGCTGCTAGAGGGTCAGACAAAAACCACTGTGGACTTCAACAAGAAGCTTGATGCTGTGTATTAAGATCTGAATGGGAAGTTTGAATCCTTGAGTACTCACATGAAGCAACTGGACACACAAGTGAATCAGATTTCAAGCTCAGTTAAGGGAAAAGATGTTCAGAATACCCACATCAACGCTTGGACAATCCAGATTGAAGATGGGATAGATCAATGAGAAGGGTTTGAGATTAAGACAGTTGAAATTGTGAAAAACAGCCAAAAACCCGAGACAAAAATCCCAGTGTCGACCGACACTGACTGTGATGTCGGTCGACACCCCGGTCGTTCAAGCAACATCTCACCAATACTTCATGATGCTACTGAAGAGAGGGTCTACAGACCTCCAATACCCTTTCCCAGGGTTGCTAAGACGTCTAAGCAAGAACTTGATGAAGTTAACCACTTGGAAGAGATGGATAGGAAGCTGAATGAGGAGCCAAAGGCTGACACTTTACCAGTTCATCCATGCTTACAGAGATATGTGGAGAAGATGATCCTTATGGATGAGGACTTAAGAGATTGGGTAGTAGTGCTTCCTAAGCAATTAAGTGATGTGCTGCATAATAAGATTCCAGAGAAGCTAGATGATCCTGGTGTCTTCGTATTAGATTGCTCAGTCTTCAAAGATAGCTTCAAGCATTCCTTATGTGATTTGGGAGCTGCTGGAAATCTCATGCCATACTCTGTGGCTGAGAGGCTGGGGTTGATGGACTTCAAGCAGTCAAGGATCTCTCTAATCCTAGCTGATCATTCAAAGAGGGTTCCTGAAGGAGTCCTAGAGGACATCCCGGTAAGAGTTGGAGACCATTTGATTCCAACTTACTTTGTGGTGCTGAAGTATGATAGTGAACTAGATGATCCTCTGATACTAGGAAGACCCTTCTTAGCTACTGCTGGAGCGAGGATTGATGTGCAGAATGGTCTGATCGATCTCCACCTGGGAGATGATCCCTTACACTTCAAGATGGATATGCTGCGAAGGTCCAAGATTGACTGTCAGATCTTTAGCATTGTGATGGAGCAAGAAGCTCAGGCTAGTGAGGCTTCAGTTTCTGATACTGGAGAAGAGAAGATGGTGGTTTCGCAAAATTCCACTCTAACATCTACGGAGCCTGCAACTGCTCATAAGCAGAAATCTCCACACATCAGAGCTCCACCGAAGCAAAGGTTTGCATCTTCCCAACTCCGTTCTACTGACTTCGTTGCTTGAATGCAGGAGACCATCGCATTCCTTCGTTCCTTGGACGATATCACGCTGATACTGCTTACTCTCCGCCATGGATGAGGAGACTTTCGCAGAGGCACTCACGGCCTCTGTCAAAACCACCGGGAGTCTAATCTCCCAACGAAGTCAAGCTAATGACTAAAAACAAGCGCTGAGTGGGAGGCAACCCACTGGTAAGTTGTATATACTAGGATTTTCAGTTTTGCATTTTTATTTCTTTCGTTTTTGGAGTTTTTGTGTCAAGCTGTGCAGAATCCGTAGCAATGTGTAGCCAGTGTCGATCGACATCCGTCTTGGTGTCGGTGACATTGGACTCGAGAAAGTTTTGAGCACGAACGGAAATCGACCTCGGTCGATATTGAGGTCGATTAGGGTAGTGTCGGCCGACATCTAAGGTTGATGTCGCCCGACATCGATGAAATCGAGGTAAGTTCTCTTAAAATCCCGACCCGACTTCTTCTTCTTCACTTTCTCTTCTCGCCGAAAAACTTCCAAACATCGCCACCTCCTTCGTTTCTTGACCGATTTCGACGATTCAAAGCTCCATTCCACTTGCTTTTACGTGCTCTATCCATTTCTAGTATCCATTTAATCGATCTGCGAAGGTTTGACTCTAAATCTCCATTTTTCAGTCCGAGTTCATGTGAAGAAAGCTTCAATTTTTGATCGATTTGTTGATGTTTAGGATGAATTTCTAGTGAAATGTGATTGATTTTGATGCTGGGAATGATTATCTGGAGTCAATTCATGATATTATGTTGTTGCAAAAATCCGGATTTTTAGAATCTCATGCTTGTTGGTCTGTTTGTTCGTTTTGCAAATGGAGCCTTGTCTGAACCCCGGAAAACGCCCACGACAAGCTGCTGCAGCCGATGTTTCTGGTTCCTCGTCGCAGCAACGCGATGCTCAGAACCAAGCACCTTGGCCTAGAATGGAGAGAAGAAGTTCAAGGTCACACGCTTCGCTGACGAACCTGCGATAGAGGTGAAGAAGCGAGAGTGCATTTACAGGGAAATCTCAGAGCAGTGGGATGATTATGACATCCTATTTTACAACGCTTGGTGTGGCGTTAAGATCGAGCCCACACGGCTTCCTTGCATGACCACTATGAACAAGCTGAAGATAAGATCAGATGTGGTGCGAGTCATACAAACGATAGGCTTGGGTACCATCTGTACCAAGTACTATGACTTATATCCGGAGTTAGTCAGACAGTTCATGGCCACAGTCCGCGTGTACTACGCCAATGATGTGGTGAGGAAGGCCTCTGAGGGGACGTTGACATTCATCGCCAAGGGCAGGAGGTACAGGCTCAGCCTTCAGGAGTTGTGTCATATTTAAGAGGTTGACAGGACGCGAGAGAGAGTCAGTTTGCCCAAGCACTGGCCAGATGTGCAGCTCTTCTGGGAACACTTTGGCACCGGAGTGTACGATTCTCAGACGACCAGGTAGACCCCTGTGCGACATCCGGTTCTGCGCTATCTTGTCCGAGTGTTTGCTAACACTATCTTGTGTAAGATGGAGCCTGGGGTGATGAGGATTGCTGAGCTTTTGTTGCTCTATCTTGGGATTGGTGGTAGTGTTGATGTCAGTGAGTTTGAGGACGCTCATTTGGTAGCAGACGCCAACATGTGAGCTATTTTTACTCATCATTTGGAGACCTTGAAGGCGATGAAGCCTTTCATTGGGAAGGCAGTGAAGACAGAGACGGTCGGGAGTCTCCTAACTCCCATCTTCGACCACTTTGGGCTTGACAGGAGTCAGATGAGCATTTGCACCAAGAAGTCCATGATGGACTTTACACACCTGAAGAGCAGTCAGTGGATCTAGAGAGATACCATTGGGAGACAATTCTGGTGGCATTTCCACGACATATCTGGCGTTGAGCGCCTCTTTCCCCTTCCAACGAGCGAGCTTATAGGCATCACAAATGAGCCTCTCTCACTCACTTTTCAGCCCAATGTGGAGCTTTGTCGAGGCATCCCGCGTCGCTCTACTGTGCTTAGAGGCACATCTTCTGGAGCCGCTGCCTCTGCTGCTGAGCATGAGGCTGTCCCTGCTGATACAGACGAGACATATGGGTTTCCCGAGCTTCCAGGACCAGCAGAAGACATGCCACCAGGGCAGTTTCAGAAGTGGGCAGCATCTGTTCTCAAGGGCATTTGGAAGAAGGTTCACAAGATATCCTGCCATCGCTCACAACATGTTCACCACCCGCAGCCACGACGTCGCGCACCAGCGCAAGCACCTGTCCATGTGAGCTCAGAGGATGAGGAGATAGAGGAGGCTGCTGACTCGGAGGAGACGGATGATGGAGACTCTCCAGTCTTCTAGATACTTGCTGCTGATTCTGCGTTTGTTTTTATTTTTCCTATTCTTGAGTCATTTTGATTTTTTTTTGAGTCAGTCTGTCAGTCTTATTTGCTTGGAAATTTGACTATTTGAGTTTATGCATCTCCACTGTTGTTTTTGATGTGATCTTGAGTGATTTAACGCAGCTAACATGTGAGGAATTGAGTGTTAACTCATAAACTTAACCACGGCCGATTTGATCATCCTGCGTATACTCACACGAGCTCGATGTCGGGGGACACTAAGCTTAGTGTCGGTCGACATCGGCCGTGTTCAGGTTCGGATTTTCTGCTCAATGACTCTTTGGTTCCAATTTGATTTCTCCCGATCTCATACTACGATTTCACTGAGGACAATGCAGTCTAAGTGTGGGGAGGAGGTGGCTACTGACATTGTGTTTTGTTTTCTTAGAGTCAGTCCCTTGTTTTCAGTTGTTTTCAAAATTGTTTTATTGAGTCAAAATGTGTATGAAACTATGATTTTTCGAGAAATTTTTTCGTTGGAACAGGAACTAAGTGACCATTGGACAGACTTGCAGTAATTCTATGACTATTAGAAAACCCCAAACGGATCAACTTACCAAGGACACCCATATCTAACCAGGTATTAAGAGGATCCATCACTAACTTCATCTCTAAACCTGACTTGATTTTCTTACTTAGGGGCTTGAGATCTCTAGATCGGATCCCTCTGATGTACTTGACACATTCTGTGATCATGTTTGAGTATGGTTCCTGATTTTCCTCTCCCTTTAAAGTAAAAAAAAAAGAGAGATTAAAACCGAGGATAAGCTAGTAGCTTCGAAGTGGTCATGAGAGTGGTAGAGACCCCTATTACCTCCTGTGTATCCATGGAAAGATCCAAAGTTAAACCCCAAGTGGAAAGGGAAGAGCACTGATAGAAAAAATAAATTGATACCCAGTGGGGAAAAATCAGTGCTAAGGGAGAAAGGGAAAAGGAAGGAACCAGAAACCGACAGTTTGGTGGTCAGTACTGACTGAGTTGAGTCCATGTGTTCTCTGATCAACACTCCCTTTGTAAGACCGCACCTAATTGTATTCAGAGGTTAGTGTGGTGAACTTGAATAGTCTAACTTGATTGTGGAGTTTACTTGGGACAATTGCTAAGTGTGGGGGAAGTATATTGTGGTCTTGACATCTGCAGGAAAGTTTTCAGTGGCTTACTAAGTGAATGTGAATGCAAAAGTTCCTAGGACGAAATGAGTTTCTGAGTTTTCAAACCTCTTTCTTATGCTTTAGTTCTTTTACTTGCTTGAGGGCAAGCAAGAGCTAAGTATGGGGGAGTTGATATATCATGGTTTTTCTAGGTTTTCAACCTTGATATAGTTGTATATATTGAGTCTTTAACCTGGTTTTTCGAGTCTATTGAGTCTCCTACATGTAAGCTTGTGTTTGGAGCAAAGAGTGGGATTATAGGACGTTTCTGGTGATTTGTGCAAGGAGCTGAAGTTGGTGTCTCGCCCACGACTGGATGTCGACCGACACTGACCTTGGTGTCGGTCGACACTGAGCGCGAGAGAAGCTATACGCCGAGTTGAGACAAGTTTTGAAGAACTGCATAAAGACCCCGAAGTTTCCCATTCTAATCTAGCCCCAAAATGAGTTTATGAGTTTTAATTAGGTTTTCAGACTCTTTATTGAGTTTATCTTGTGTTTACTTTGTTCTTGCTTTTGGAGATTGAGAGATTTTGCTAAGGGGCTGATTCTTGCTACTTGTAACATTTGAGAGAAGGATTTCGAACCCCTTTATCTTATCTATTCAGTCTTTCGGTTTTCTATTCATGATGTGTTGTTTATCTGATAATATGTCTGAGTAGTCACCTAGTTAGATTTAGGAATTCTCATAAGGGTTTTATGCATGTTTAGATAACTGATTTATTAGGATTCACAATCTGTTCGTTCATCACCTAAGTTGCGTTTAATACTGAATTCTGGACTGATCACCTAGGGTTTAGATCTGAGATAATTAACTTAGCACGAGAGTGTGAGTTATAATCTGAATAAATTTAGTGTGAGCAATTTGACTAGATACAAAGAGATTTGGTTTAGGAGAACTGTGAACCGATAGAACCTGTTCTTAATGCTTGTTTAGAACTCTAGGACCACAAGGAGATTTGGATCGCTAGGTTGCTAGATATAGAAACAATCTCAGCGAGAGTTGGATTGTTTAGCATTGTGTTTCTAGTTCTTGAACCTGTGTTTAATCTGAATCCGGTTAGTTAAGTATCTGACATTTCATAATTCCCGATAACTTCCTAAGTCTGACGCCTTTCTCCTATTGAAAACACTTCCTTGTTTACTTGCTTTCGTTTATTGCTTTCTTCTGATTGATTTAGCTTAACTTGAGAACATACAATCTATCGTGTGAGTCGTGAGTCCTTGTGGATACGTTACCCTGAATACTACAATAGCATATCTGTGCACTTGCAGTAGAATAGGGATATTTCTTGACCTATCAAAATGCCAACCACCTTATCTCCTTAGAATGAATTTCTGGTGAGTCTGAATGAATCTGATGTAGGAAATACACAAGTTTCAGTACATTAAGCAATCGAACAATCTGTGTATTTACTATTCTAAAAAGATGAACATGAGCACCAAGCAAACAAGCAATTAATTTACTAAACTAAAATCAGAAAATGGTCATCATATAACAAACTATACAATTACTAAAATAATAACCAATAAAACCAATCAAGATGTTAACCTTTTTTTAATCCATTGTGCAAACTGCTCAGTATGGTTTTTCCACAACAATGTTTCATTCCTAGCACATCGGGCATCATTAGCTTGTAATTCTTCCAAATGCATCCTGATTTAACAATAAAAAACAGTTACAAAATTGAAAATCTGATAATAATGAGTTCAAAATAAGAGGGAAACATACTCAACATAAAGATCCATAGATGCCATGTTCATTAGCACATAGTGATGTGCAATGTCTCTATCTTTGTCCGAAAGGGTAACCACCATTCTATCATCGTCAACATCTTCATTACGATTAACCGTTTCTTGAACTGGTACTGAATCTTGAAGGAATTCCAAACAAAATGCAATGCATTCTCCAGATAAATACCCCTCAGCCATACATGCTTCTGGCCTTGCATTATTCTTAACATAAGCCTTTAGTTTTTTTATGTACCTAAAACTCAGTAAAGAAATAAAATTATTAGTCAAACATCATTGCAGGAGATACATCTACTAAAGCAATTGAGTACATCAAACCTTTCGAAGGGATACATCCAGCGGAAGTGAACTGGTCCTCCCAAACGTGCCTCTTTTGATAGATGTATTGGAAGGTGGAACATGCTATCAAAAAGAGCTGGAGGGAAGAATCGCTCCAGTTGACACATTGTTTCAACAAGCTCAGTCTCCATTGATACAAGTCTCTCTGAGTCAATGACACGCTGACACAATCTGTTGAAGTAATTGCATAATCTGTTTATCGCAATCCTAGGTCCTCTATGTAACAATCCTCTTAATGCAGCTGGTAATAGGTATTGTACCAGCACGTGATGATCGTGCGAATTCAAACTACCTATATTAGGAGGGTTAACTGAAACACTATTAGCAATATTACCCCAATAACCATCTGGACCTCTGAACATAGATAACCTTTGGCAAAAAATTGTCTTCTCTTTCTTGGATAACCAATAGG
Source organism: Orychophragmus violaceus (assembly GCA_030180135.1). Lineage (NCBI taxonomy): Eukaryota > Viridiplantae > Streptophyta > Magnoliopsida > Brassicales > Brassicaceae > Orychophragmus > Orychophragmus violaceus. Next base: position 65,624,196 of record CM058237.1, read on the forward strand.
CTGCTGGAGGTAAATATGTTTTCTTTCCTCTAACCTCTGTGTGCAAGTGTTTTCTGATTCCCATATCTTCTAAGTCTTTTCTTGCTTTCAACCCATCTTTGGACTTGGCACTTGCATCAAGAGAGATAATATTGCATCCGACACATTCTTCTCAACGTGCATCACGTTAATGTTGTGACGCACATGCATATCCTAACACATGAAGCAAAAACTGTTAGGCATGTTCGTATACAATAACCTGAGAATATATTTCAGCTACTCTACTTTACCTTCCAGTAGGGTAGTTCAAAGAATATTGATCTCTTCTTCCACCGCCATAAATCATTTGATTCTTCACACTCTTCATCTTGAACCATTTCATCTTCTTCCAAATCTTTTCTTTTTCTTTTACTTTCCTTTTCTAGAAGTCTTCCAAAATCATTCCTAAAGCCTTCTAGTGTCTCATATATTTCAGCACCAGTTTGTATCCTATTGGCATTCTCATCCTCGACAGTGTTGTCAAACCAACCTTTTTTATATCTATAAGCATGGCCAGGCGGTAGTCTCTTTCTATTTCCCATGTAGACATACTTAAAGCTAAACTTAAGCCACCTACAAGGTGTATCCTTTCCACATACATTGCAAGCTTGTTTCCCCTTCACTTTACAACCAGACAATGTCCCTAAGGCCGAATAGTCACTGATACTCCAAAGCAGCAAGGCTCTAAGCTTGAAGTTCTCCTTTTCAAATGAGTCATACACTTCAAGACCCTCAGCCTATAAATCTTGTAAATCGTCTATCAATGGAGCTAAGTAAACATCTATGTTATTACTAGGAGCTGTTGAACCAGGGATCAACAAAGTCAACATAATATTCTCAGCCTTCATACACAATGTTAGAGGTGTGTTGTAGTTCACTAACAGCACTGGCCATTTGCTGTAATTGGTGTTTTGAATGGAGAAGGGGTTCACCCCATCTGTACAAATTCCAAGTCTTAGATTCCTTGGTTCGGCAGCAAAGTCTGGCCATTTATCATTCACTTGTGCCCAACTTAGAGAATCAACAGGATCTCGCATTGTACCACCTTCAGTGGCATTGGTTGAATGCCAACGCAAGTCTTCAGCCATCCTTTTTGATCTAAACATTCTCCTAAATCTGTACTTGATTGGAAAATATCTAAGGATCTTTGCTGGAATCCCTACCTTTATCTCACTACTGTTCTTATCCTTTTCCCATCTTGGACAGCTTTCTAGCTTTGCAAACTCCTTCCTATATAGTATACAATCATTCTTGCAAGCATGAATGTTGTCGTAGCCGAAACCAAATATCTTCAGAAATTTTTTGATTGCTTTTGTACTCTTCGGAAGGACATTGTCTTCAGGTAGCATATCGTGAATTAAAACCAACAGCTGGTCAAAGTAGTTCTCAGACACACCACTCTTAACTTTGAATCTGTAAAGTCCCATGATTGCTGCAACCTTTTGTATTTGATACAGTTTGAGTACAATGGTGTTTCAGCTTCTCTTAACTTCTTCCTGAACTCAGTTTCCTCTACTGTTTCGTCAATACCATTTTGTTCCTCGTTGTCATCAATCTGTATTGAATCACCTTCATCTATAAAAAATGCTGTCTTCAACAAATCAAAAGCCTCAGTTTGATGGTCAAGAGCTCTCTCTTTCGTATCATCTCTTTTTTCACCATGAATATCCAACAAGAACTCTTGTACTTCTTATCCATGCCCCTAATAACTAGATGCTCAACTATTTTATCCAATAACTGATGGCATAAATTGCGGCAATCTCTACAGGGGCATAGCATTTCAGACAGATTACCCAATCTTCTTGCTGATGATTGAATGAAATTAGATGCTCCTTCGGAGTAATCAGGATTTGTCCTAAATGGTAATCGGAAAACACATATCCAAGTTAGTAATGAAAGGTGAAAGATGAAAGATTATACCTTTGGCAAATACAAGTTAGTAATGAAAGGTGAAAGATTATACCTTGGTAACAAAATCCATGCCTTATCCATTTGAACGTGATTGAGCTCGATAGATTTCTGTTCGTGTGATAACAAGAAGATGGAATTGTTTGTTAGGTTTAGATTCGGCTCAGATTGAGCTCGAGAGATTTTGGATATTCTGAATTTTTTTTAGAAATTTGCTTTTTTCCAGTTAATCTCGATGAATAAGGAAGAACGACTCAGATTGAAAATGCAAACCTAGCTAGACATATCCAGCGGTGTATCATACACCACGTCTGAAATCTCGACAGGCATTGCTCATTGGCCAATTTTTTACTTTTTTTTTGTTTTTTACCATATGAAATATGTTTTAACCCTAAAAAATATAACATATACCCTATTCTTTTTCTTCCACACCCCTAAACCCTAAACCCGTAACACTAAACCGTAATTTACAAGAAGCAAAAAAAAACTAAACCCTAAACTCTAAAATGTAAACATTTGGAAACTAAAAATAAATCCTAAAATGTTTGACAGCTAAACTCCTAAACACTAAACCAACACCATACACTAAACCTTATATTCCTTAACATTATACCCTAACCTATCCCTAATCGCGTAATTGTTAATTTAAAATAAAATAAAAATATAGACTCTTAACCCTATACTCCGAAGTGTTAATCCTTAGAGTCAATAACCCTAAACCATATATACTCTCAACCTTAAACCCTTATTTAGAAACCTTTAAAATATACCCTAAACTCAGATATGTTAACTAAACACTAATCACTAAACCTATAAAACCCTAAACCCTAAACCTAAACCCTAAACCCTAAACCTAAACCCTAAACCCTAAACCCTAATTTGTAAACTATAAGAAATTGTATAAATATTGATAAGTTTTATTATTTAGTTTTTTATTTTTAATTTTAAATATATTCTGTTATAAGGGTTTAGTGTTTAAATAAAACATAATACTACATTAGTACCAAAATAAATCAAGTCTGTTTGAACATAAAGCATGGCCCAAATGTTTTACAAAAAAAAAACACATAAAGCATAACCCGAAATATTTATGTTACACTGCCAAACCAAGTCTAAAGTTTCAAATGAACAATAGCTTATCATTTGGCCATGCCACATGTGAACCAATTGCATCAGAAATGTATGTAATCTCTGAATTTGGTCTCCATACCCTTGCATCACCAATCTTAGCCACTTCAACCCAAACTTTGCTTGCATTTGGACCTAGTTCTACAAAATGGCACACATCTTTCGGATCCGTTGAAGTTACTCTCCCTTCAACTACCTTGCGTCCGGAGTTGTTGCATTCTAAAAGAATACACTTCTTCTTTGCATTTCTGGTGGAACTGGTGCTAGTGGTGCTTGGACTCTAGAATTCAAACAAGATTATAGAAACAATTTCAAACATCAATAGTTCGGACCAAACAAATAAAATAACTTCAAATCAATTACATACCACTGCTGTTGTCTTAGCTGCTTTCGTAGGAGGAGAAGTGATTGTAGACATGAGCTCAACCTTCAGCACTGGCCATGCGATTTTCTCGTTTATTGCATCATCAATCATAAACATAACAGTGGTGGGCCTCCATAAATGAGCTTCAGTATTAAGCAGCTTAACAACTCTGATACTAACAACATTTGGACCTAAAGGTATGTTGTTAACCATCTCCTTTGAACTAGCTGAGCACATAATTCCTTCAGCAATAACCTCATCGTCATCATTAGTCCAATCATATATTTTGCATCTTCGAGTTTCATCTTCACTGGTTTGCAACAATGTGTAAAAGTTAATGATTAGAGATATGAAAAAGAAACAATAATATAACCTCATAAATTACCTTGGATACATCTGAAGAAGAGGTTGAAACCCTGTCTACAATCACTTTATCTAATGGCCAAGCTATCTCGCATCCCACAGCTTGCTGAATGAATAACACATCTGTCGTAGGCCTCCATAGATAAGCTTCTGAAGTTAATGCATATTTAACACGAATGGCCACTGCATTGGGACCAATTGGTATACGACCAATTTTGTACAACTTTCAACAGAGATGAGCTCTCCTTCACCAATAACAACATCTCCTGCTTCAAACCAATCCAATGTCTGTACCCTCATTCCTTATTTAAAGTCAACACTAATCTCAGATGTCACAGGATCACCCTTTTTTCCTGACATAAGGAAAACAATTATTGTCTCAACCAAGTGTGTATGAAAATACTTACCTTCTTTCCAGCTAAATCTCAGACAATTCCTTTTAAAACTTCAATCTCACTCCGCATATCAGCAATCTTTGCGTCTCTTGAGTGCAGTAATGCTAGCTTAGTAGCCGTAATCCCTCTTCCAAACCCCCTTACTCGGCCATGTTTGTCTTTCCCCAAAATCTTGCTCACAACATCTTCCCTTATATTTTCAGCAGCTGATGTAGAGTCCATTTGGCTATCAAGTGACTGTATTTGTTCCTGTTACAAACAATTGAGCACAAGTTAACTCATTGATCACAATTAGTAACAAGATTATTATGTTGAAAGTTTCGGTTGATCCTGATTCAATTCTCATATTGATATCAACCTAAACATGCATTAGATCTAGGTGTTCTTATTTAGAAACATTAGATCTCACCTTTTACCTGTTTGTTTGCAGCGGAATTGATGAACAGGTCAATAATCAGGGAGATACACCGAGAGATGGATCCTCCAAAGGCTCACACACGCAATCACAGGAAACTGGCTGCTAGACCACAAGGAAGAGAGGCGCAGGAGAGGAGAAAAACGGCGCTAGGTGTTAGGGTTTTAAGGAAAAACAGACTCAAGTTTTATTCATAAAACTTGTCTAATTCCTTTTGGGCTTTATGGGCCCAAATACCAATCTGATTAAATTCCATTTAATCAGACCCATTAATTCTTCTCTCTTAGTACGACAAATGCCTAGCACTTTTGTCGTACTTCTGCTAAGCCGTTCCAACATTATTTCCTGCTAGCTTAAGCGTGTGACCCATATGGGATCATACAATAAAGGCAATAAGTCCAAGACTTATAGATCATGAGCGGACTCTAGCAAGCCATCATGACCCCCAGCATTGTATGACTTATGTCTGATCACTGACATACTCTTACGTTATAGAGACAGTACAGAGATTGCTGGACACAATTCCAACAATCTCCCACTTGAACTGGAATCTCTGTATTCATAATCCCTTTCGTCTCAATATCTCGATTAGTCATAAGGCAAGATTAGTGTCATCCTTATAAAGCCTAATCTTGTTCATCGGACTCTGATTTGATACTGACAATCCAAACGACTCGGGAAAGTCCGTTTGAGCATGGCCATGCGTTTTCCAGTATTCAAATCTCCGATTGGCCTAGAGATATTCACTCCATTTATATTGGAGGGACAAATCCCATCTTGTTCCATCACTGTAAACTACTCATTTCATAATGCACCCAAACAAGGTCCTTATAGCTATCACAGAACGATAGCGTTAGACAATGATCAAAGTACATCAGTCCATGTGCAGTCACATGCATGTGAACTCAGGTCTAAGGACTACACTCTATAGTCGTAGTAAGAATCTCTTATGACACAGATATAAATATCCTGAAGAGTTCTTATAGTCGGGTCTTGTCCGGTCGTATGTTCCCAACATACACCTATGTACTGACTTTGATGCCGTGCATCTATGACACACTGAGACTTTGTCATAAGTCACGTACCAATCCAGTCTCACACGGTTGTTGGTGTTCCAGTTTCAACAACCTTCGACTAGGGACATGATGATATAAAACATTTATCAAATATAGGATCTCATGATCAAGCTAAATGACTTCGATGACTCAAGATCAAATCATTTACTTCGATGACCTATAAAATGGTTCATATCATTTTGGAACGATTATTTCATCACAGTTAAAATAATCTTGAAATAATAATTTCATTAAAACATAAATAATGTTTTACAAGAACATATCAAATAACTAAAATAAAGCTCACAAAACTCCCACTCAAATTTAGATTACATTTCAATGTTTCTAATGCCTACAGCTTCAGTCAGTAACTCGAGCTTAGGCCTTGGGAGTGGCTTTGTCAACGGATCAGCGACATTATCATCTGTCGGAACTCGGCTGATCTTGACTTCCTTTCTATTAATGATGTCACGTATCAAGTGATATCTTCTTTGAACATGTTTGGATTTCTGGTGTGATCTTGGTTCCTTTGCCTGAGCTATAGCACCATTGTTGTCACAAAACAGTGCTAGAGGCTCAGCCGCATCTGGTATCACACCTAGTTCCATAATGAACTTTCGTATCCAAACAGCTTCCTTCGCTGCTTCCGAGGCGGCGATATATTCAGCTTCTGTAGTGGAATCGGCAACGGTGTCTTGCTTGGAGCTTCTCCAACTTACTGCACCGCCATTCAGACAAAAGATATAACCGGACTGTGACCGGAAATCATCTGTGTCTGTCTGGAAACTTGCGTCCGTGAATCCACTGACTTTAAGCACATCACTTCCACCGTACACTAAGAACTTATCCTTAGTATGTCTTAGATACTTCAAGATATTCTTTACGGCAATCCAATGGTTTTCACCTGGATTTGACTGGTATCTACTCGTCATGCTCAATGCATAAGCAACATCAGGACGAGTACAGATCATGGCATACATGACAGATCCTATTGCAGATGCATAAGGAATATTCTTCATGCGCTCAAGCTCAGCAGCCGACGTAGGGCTCTGCTTCTTGCTTAGCGTTGTGCCATGTACCATTGGCGTGAAGCCCTTCTTGGAATCTTTCATGCTGAATCTTTGTAGGACTTTGTCAATGTATGAGTCTTGACACAAGCCTATCAGCCTCTTAGGTCTATCCCGATAGATCCTAATTCCAAGAACGTATGCGGCTTCACCCATGTCTTTCATGGAAAAACAACTTCCAAGCCAGTCCTTTACAGACTTCAGCATTGGAACGTCATTTCCGAGAAGCAGTATGTCATCAACATACAGAATAAGAAAAACGATTTTGCTCCCACTAGTTTTCTTATACACGCATTGTTCTTCTTCGTTTCTGATGAAGTCAAATTGCTTGATCGCTTCATCAAAACGAAGATTCCAGCTCCTCGATGCTTGCTTCAATCCATAAATGGATTTATGAAGCTTGCATACTTTCCCAGCATTCTTTGGATCTATGTAACCGTCAGGTTGCGTCATATACACATCCTCTTCCAGAATACCATTTAGGAAGGCGGTTTTCACGTCCATCTGCCAAATTTCATAATCATGAAAAGCTGCAGTTGCTAGTAGAATCCGAATAGATTTCATCATAGCCACCGGTGAATAGGTTTCATCGTAGTCCACATCGTGAACTTGTCTGAAACCTTTTGCCACCAACCTGGCTTTATAAATCTGGACATTTCCATCCACGTCAATCTTCTTCTTGAAGATCCATTTGCACTCGATGGCTTTTACACCAGCGGGTAAGTCAACCAACGAAAATACTTGGTTGACCGACATGGAGTCCATTTCGGAATCAGTGGCCTTGCGCCACTTAGAGGAATCTGGGCCCATCATGGCTTGATTGAAGTTCGATGGTTCATCACCATCAATGATCAAAAGATCATGACAGTCAGTCACGAGGAATCCCTGATATCTCTCGGGTTCGTGACGGATCCTCCCGGATCTTCGAACTTCAGGTACTACAGGTTCAGGCTCTACAATTTCTTGTAGATCCTCCTGCTGCTCTTCCTCATTAGGTTGAGCAGTATCCTGTTCATCTTGAATTTCTTCAAGCAGTACCTTACTCCCACTGTCTTTCTTAGAGAGAAACTCTCTCTCAAGAAAGTTACAATCCCGGGCAACAAAGATCTTGTTCTCGGAACGTAGATAGAAGTAATAAGCCTTGGTTTCCCGTGGATAACCAATGAAGTAGCATTTGTCAGATTTTGGTGTAAGCTTATCTGAGATTAATCTCTTAACATAGGCTTCACAACCCCAAATTCTTAGATAAGACAGCACTGGAGCTTCTCCAGTCCATAATTCATATGGTGTCTTTGCTACTGCTTTTGATGGCGCTCTATTTAGAGTGAACACTGCTGTTAGCAGAGCATATCCCCAAAGGGATATTGGAAGGTCTGTGTGACTCATCATGGATCGAACCATATCCAATAAGGTCCGATTTCTCCTCTCAGACACACCATTCCATTGAGGTGTTCCAGGAGGAGTGAGTTGGGATACGATCCCACACTCTCTCAGATGATCACTGAATTCCTGGCTTAAGTATTCTCCTCCTCGGTCGGACCGAAGAGCCTTAATGCTTTTGCCAAGTTGGTTCTGTACTTCATTTTGGAATTCTCTGAACTTCTCAAAAGATTCAGACTTATGTTTCATCAAATAAACATATCCATACCTACTGAAATCATCAGTAAAGGTAATGAAGTACTGATAGTTTCCTCTTGCATTTGTGGACATTGGGCCACACACATCAGTGTGTATCAGGCCCAATAAGTCACTGGCCCTCTCGTTAGGTTTATTAAAGGGGGCCCGTGTCATTTTGCCCATCATGCAGGATTCGCATTTCTCACATGACTCAAAGTCAAATGAGCCAAGAAGTCCATTCGAATGGAGCCTCTTGATGCGTTTCTCGCTGATGTGCCCTAAACGACAATGCCATAGAAACGTTCGGTTTTCCTCATTAGGTTTAAACCGTTTTGTATTAATGTTATAAATTGGCGCGGATTGATCGAGTATGTAAAGCCCATTCGTAAGAGGGGCAGAACCATAAAACAAATTGTTGCGATTGAAGGAACATAATTTATTCTTAACTGAAAAATCATAACCTTCCAAATCCAACAAAGAAATTGAAATAATATTTCTGCTTATAGCAGGTACAAAATAACAATTATTAAGTTCTAAAATCAATCCCGAAGGTAAAGACAACAAGTAAGTTCCTACAGCTAGTGCTGAAACTTTCGCTCCATTCCCAACTCGTAGCTCTACTTGTCCTTGCTTCAGCCTTCTACTGTTGCTGAGTGCCTGCATATTAGTACAAATATGAGCCCCACAACCAGTATCCATGACCCATGAGGTATTATCAGAAGTAGTTGTATTAACTTCTATAACAAAAATACCTGATGAAGAAGTCTCGAAAGTCTTCTTCTTTAATTCCTTTAGACCTTCCTGGAATTTCTTGCAATCTCTTCTCCAATGCCCCAGTTCTTTGCAGAACCTGCACATGTCAGTAGGCCCAGCCTTGGACTTGGGCTTGGGCTTTGGCGTGTCCTTGTCCGCGACTTGGACACCCTTGGCCTTTCCCTTATCCTTAGCAGAAGACTTCTTAAACCCCTTGCCCTTTTGTACCATAAGTACATTGGGGTCCTTGGCGGTTTTCTTCAAATTGGGCTCTGCAGTCTTGAGCATTCCGTGAAGCTCAGGCAGTGTCTTACTCAAGCCATGCATGTTAAAGTTCAGAATGAACTGATCATAGCTTGCAGGTAAAGACTGCAGAATGATGTCGCAGGCAAGTTCCTGGCTGATTGGGCAGTCGAGTTTGTGAAGATGATCGAGATAACCCATCATCTTCAACACATGAGGACTCACTGCCGCATTCGCAGCCAACTTACAGTCCAAGAGGTTCTTAACTGTCTGGAACCTCTCGGTCCTAGCCTGCTCCTGAAAAAGCGATTTCAGGCTTGCCATGATCTCGATTGGAGACAATACACTTTCGAACTGTTTTTGCAGCTCAGGAGTCATTGTCACCAACATCAGGCAATAAACATCATTTTCATCTGACGAATGCTTTTCCCAAGCATTGTGCAGAGTCCTGGCAGCATTGGCAAGAGGCCTCTCGGGGAGGGGATCTCGAAGGACGTAATCCTTCTTCTCCTGCTTGAGGACCAGCCTCAAGTTCCTTGACCATGTCAGGAAGTTCGTTCCAGTCAGCTTCTCCTTCTCGAGAACAGACCGGATCGAGAATGTGTTTTGAGTGCTTGTAGTAGTCATATCTGAAATATATAAATAAAAAGGTTATTAGTTATATGTTCAAAATGATTAATCTCGTATTAAAGTATAATATGATTAATCATGCATTATATTCAATAACATAAGTTACCCTCAATAGAATATAATGATTCCAAGATCCACATATAACTAAGATTAAAGTGGGCCACTGGCCGTCACCCAACCTTAGCTTATATCGGTAAGCCCTATATCGGCTAATTATATCCGTGATATAACTCTTGGTTGTGAATCTGGGCCCGAGGCCCAATCCACTCTGATGTCTCAAGGCCCGGGACTCCCGATGGCCTAGTCAAGAAAACCGGACTATACAGTCATGTAATCATTAATGTCTGGGACTCCCAATGACATTTATGAATCACAAACCGTCTTACCCACGCAAAAGCAGACATCCTCACACTGTAAGGCCATGAATGCAATTGAATGGGCTTTGACAGCTGACATAGCCCGGACAAGACATCCAACGCTTGATATTATTTGAGGTTTGTAGGTTTATTAAAATCATTCCCAAAATAGAAGATTACTATTTCGGGAAACTTTCTATTTATGGAAACCTACTATTTTTGGAAACTTTCTAAAATTGGAAACTTTCTAAAAACGGAAACTTTCTAACTTTAGAAATTTCTTTAAAATCCAAAACCCGCAAATTCAGAAAATTCTATTTAAAGAAACTTTCTAATTATAAAATTTCGGAAACTTTAATTTAAAATCGACTTTATAATTTTATAAAATAGTTTTTAAATTAATCTGAAGAAAGACTCAATTAACTGGCCCAATTGTTTTAACTTCTTGGCCCGAGGCCCAAGAATTGATCCATGTCCAAGACATGACCCAATTGTCCAATTAATTGACATAACCGGTCTGGTTCATTAAAACTGGTCTAACCAAGTTTTAATTACTACGATGACCACAATTGTCAACCGGTTATTTACTAAACCGGAACTTCTCAATTTATTTGGTCCAACCAAATCAAATTAGAAATTCCTGGTTTAGGCACTAAATCCAATATTTCTTTCGACATTGGATTTCTTATCCCGGTTTAACCAGATTTAATAAAATTATTAAAATCTGTTTATTAAACCAGAACGTTGATTTTTAATCAAATTTTTGAACCGAACCAGCTAACCGAACCGAACCGATTGAACCGTGAAACCCTAGCTTTCGGATCAAGCAATGATCGTCCAGCCGCAAGCCGTCAACGATCCGAGATCGAGACGATGCGCAGGACAGCCGGGACAGCTCGGGACGGGACGGGACGGGCGGGACGGTGCACGGGACGCGCGATCGGACGATCGATCGGGACGAGCGATCGGACGCGTCGCGATGATCGATTGCGATCGATCGAATGATCCGATCCAATCCGACCATCCCGACTGCCCGACCCGCGATCCCGTCCGTCCGACCGGCCATTCCTCTCGGCCGTAACAACCAACCGGCCAAGCCGGTCGATCACACCTTGGCCGATCAACAAAACCCGAGTCATATAGCTCGGTTTTGTGATCCAATTGATGCGTTTAGATTTTAATTCTGATTCTTAACTGTTTTATCTTATCAGTAATTGATTCAAAAAAAATTCTAAACAGATTAAACAACCTAAACAATGAATCTAAAACAAGAAACCTAAGAACCAATGGCTCTGATACCACTGTTGAAAGTTTCGGTTGATCCTGATTCAATTCTCATATTGATATCAACCTAAACATGCATTAGATCTAGGTGTTCTTATTTAGAAACATTAGATCTCACCTTTTACCTGTTTGTTTGCAGCGGAATTGATGAACAGGTCAATAATCAGGGAGATACACCGAGAGATGGATCCTCCAAAGGCTCACACACGCAATCACAGGAAACTGGCTGCTAGACCACAAGGAAGAGAGGCGCAGGAGAGGAGAAAAACGGCGCTAGGTGTTAGGGTTTTAAGGAAAAACAGACTCAAGTTTTATTCATAAAACTTGTCTAATTCCTTTTGGGCTTTATGGGCCCAAATACCAATCTGATTAAATTCCATTTAATCAGACCCATTAATTCTTCTCTCTTAGTACGACAAATGCCTAGCACTTTTGTCGTACTTCTGCTAAGCCGTTCCAACATTATTTCCTGCTAGCTTAAGCGTGTGACCCATATGGGATCATACAATAAAGGCAATAAGTCCAAGACTTATAGATCATGAGCGGACTCTAGCAAGCCATCATGACCCCCAGCATTGTATGACTTATGTCTGATCACTGACATACTCTTACGTTATAGAGACAGTACAGAGATTGCTGGACACAATTCCAACATATTATACATTACGATTATCAAGTTTCAGAATTCTTACGATAGTCTCAGCATGTTGAGGCTTCACAGGTCTACCATCAGTATGAGTGTGTCCCGCAATCCATACCTTACTCATACTTATCTTACTTGGTTCTTTACTCTTTTGTCTCTATATAGAATAAAGACACATTTAGAGTACCATTATATTCTAACATACATTATAGATTATTGAGTACACTTCTTACCATTTCATGAGCTAATCGAAGCATCCCTTTGCCGCTGGTGGTGTGAGGAATCTGATTTCTTCTCAGCTCGCTGTACTTGTGGCTTACTTCCTACAATATAATTCCGAGTGTGCTTAAATCTAAAAGACACTTCTTATAAACAAGATAGTAAATTTATAAACATGGTAATTAACCTTGAAAGCTGTTGTAGTCTTGCTCCTAGTCCAAGAGTTCCATGTTTGAATGGATGGGATGTTGCTGGGTTTTAAAGCTAATCTCTCATCAACACTCTTCGCCGCTCGTACTTGTGTAACAAGCCTTGAATTCCCAGCCCTCCACAAACATCCCAACTGCTTCAAGATAACAGCTTTCTGCCACTCTTCATTCACATTAAACCTCCCCTGCATCAAAATACAAAAAGGGCCAAACATGTTTATAATGACAAAGTTATTAAAAAAAACTTAGTTGTATATATACCTGAATTTCTCCCACATTGTGTCTTTCGTCACTGTATCGAGCTTTCTCCAATCAGTAAGTGTTACCGGAACGTATTCCCTCACAAGAGGACCAAGAAAATATGATAGTGTTACTGAACCAGGTGCAACATGATCACCGTAGTCAGTGAATGTGACTGCAACCTTTTCATGAGGATTTTTAGCCACTTTACGCATCTTTGTTGGTCCTCTTTTCCTTTTTACTTTCCCTACATCATCAATGTTAGCATTGCCATCTCCATCTTGTTCCATATTGACAGCTCCTCCTGCATTCTCATTATGTTCCTGTTCACCATCTTTGTCCATACTGTTAGCTTCTTCTTCATCCTCACCCTGTTCGTGTCCAGTCAAACCACCTTCTGCTTCTTTCTCAGAAACTTCTACCTCATGAGCTTCTTTCTGAGACAATTGTTTCGCATCAACTTCTTCTTCATCCATTAATTTCTTGGCCACATCATCATCCTCTTCATTACCTTCAGCCTCATCAACTTCTTCCACAGGATCTACATCCACAGCTTCTTCGAGCACATCTGCTTTAGCAGCCAGCTTCTTTTTTCTACCAGTTTTTCTCTTTTTCGCCTTTACTGTTTTTGCAGGTGCAACAACTTCTTCTTCGGTCTCAATAACTTCTTCAGTCTCAACAACTTCTTCTTCAGTCTCAATACCTTCAGTCTCAGTAACTTCTTCCACATCAGCTACATCCACAACAACTTCTTCAACATCGGCTTGAGAGGCCACCTTCTTTTTCTATCAGTTTTCCTCTCTTTCGCCTTTAGTGTTGTTGCAGGTGTAGCCTCCAAGCCTTGATTACATTTACTACAACTGATCCCACCTGGTTGTCCTACACTTGTCTTTACCATTTCTGAAACTAAAGATTATACGAACAAATCAGCATAGTGAAATCGTGTTTAATTACTTAAAATCAATCTCAATGAAAATTCAAAAATTTCCACATGCATGTTCATAGAAACTCTGAATCGAAACCCAAAATCAAAATCGTGTTTCAAAATTGAACACCAAAATCGACAGAACCCATCATGCATCAAAACCTCAAAATCGATGTGTCCAAACCTCCAAATCATAAAAATAAAGAGATATATTATAGGAAATAAACGATTGAAGAAGTACATACTTTTTTGATTGTACAAAGAAGCTTCAATTCGATGGGAAAGAATCGCCAAAGGAAGAAAGAGAGAGCTCGGGTTTAACTTAGAAAAAATGAAGAAAGTTAAGTGTGAAAAAAATATTCAGTTTAAATCAGTTTGTTAAGATAAAAGATAGCGTTTAATTTTGGATCTGCAATCATAAGGGGCAGAAACTTGGCAAATTTACGCGGCTGAAAATTATAATTTCCCGCGAAAGAAAATATAGCATTTTCAAAAAACAAACGCTATGAAAATAAACCATGTCGTAATACAATAGCAGAACTGTAAAAAACGCTATCGTCCAATGCTTTTAATACCCACATTTCTTGTAGTGTGATCTCAGAGATATTCGTTTGACTAAACCAGCTCGACGGTTGAATTAAATATCGGGCACGTCCTTCCTTGATACGCCGTCGTTTTCCAATTGGTAAGGCGGAGATATGATGAGCTTCGGTTTGGGCCGGAGTAATGTCTCTAACGTCAACTTCTTTATGAGATAAGGCCAATGGGCTTTATCATCTCAAATCCGGGTCCAGATTTTGGTACCAACAATTGCCCCCCAACCCATAAATTGTTTTAATATAATAATTAATTGGCGGAAAATGTGAATAGTGCTTCGACTGCAGGTCTTTAAACCGCTGATGTCAGCCCGTTTCCCTTCATATTCGATGATTTTCTGAAATTGAATATGACAATCGTGAGCTCGTAGAGAGTGGGGCCCATTCAGTCTCGAAAATTGTTGGGATTAGAAATCATATTGTGACCTCTAATCTAACAGTTGAGATCGATCGAGGAGGAAGTCTGCGTGGCATCACTCTAACTAATACCTTTAGCAAACCGTCTACTCTTCCTCTATCTCGCTGTTCGCTCTCTCTTAAGGTAAATCTCCCCTTAACTGCTACTTTTCTCTTCCTTCTCAATTGTTTAGTCGATCTTTTAAGAGATTTAAAAGCGATTTCTAGGGTTTTCTTTTAGGAGAAATCCGAGAAAAGAAAGACCTTGATTCGTGTTTCTCTGATTTCCACCTCTTTCTTCAAAATGAAAATCGAAAGAGGGTCCGATGCTACTCGAGATCACGCCGGAGCTTTAGTTCCGCATGCCGATCCACATTTTGGTCACTTCGAGCCCTTGGTTGTGACAAGCGACGATCTCTGGAGCTGATACGAGTCGAAAACGAATTGGGCATGGAGGTTGAAATCGACGTTCCCATGACTGGGAGAACCCAAGACCTTGCGCGAGGGGTGGTGTTGCGTGTATTTGACCTTTTTAGTTCTTGCGGTCTCACTTTCCGATCCCAAGATTCCTGTTAGATGTTCTTGCTGAGCTGCGGGTTGCGTTTCCGCAAATGTGCCCGAATTTGGCACGGCAGGTAATCGGGCTGCGGTTTAGAGCTTTAGAGTCTGCCACGAATTCACGGTCAGGGAACTCTGCTACCTGATTATGCTCAAAAAAGGATTTCCCTTATGGTAACCCCCCCCCCCCAGATGACTTAAATGGTTCCAGGACTCAAACACTATTTAATCTAAACCATGAGTCTATCTAACTTTATTTCATACGCTCAAACCCCTCCGAGCTCATTGATCTACAATCTGAGCTCAAATACTCATTTAAGGAAACTTAACGCGAGATAACTTAGACTGGATGTGGTAACACTACAAGAAAACACCAGATTTGGGACGGATTTTTACGACGGATTTTTGTCGTCGTAAATTTATGTCTGTTTTATGGTGAATTTACGACAAAAATAAAATTTGACATAAATTTGTCGTAAAATTACGACGACAAATATTCGTCGTAAAACCGTATTTTACGTCGAATTTACATACATTTTGGGATCCGTATGTACTCGTCGTAAATTCGATGTTAATTTACGGCGAATTAACATCAAAGACATTAGTTGCAGTAAACAATGAAGTGACATTGAATCAACGTTTTATTTGGTAGATATACATATTTTTTGATGGTCTATCCATTTTTTGGGACGTATAAAAATGTTGTACACTTGCCACTAATTCGATATAAATTCGTTGTTAAATAATTTGTTGTAAGTTCGATGGATTATTTTGGTTGTTAACCGTTTATATGTTCTAAAATTTTTCTATAAATACCTCTTCATATAAACAAAAGAAACACAAATCAAACGACAAAAAACTTCCTTAGAGAAAAAACACAATTTTTTCGTTTTCAGATGTCTATATATGAATTACAAAGCTGGATGTACCAACATAAGGATGCCGACGGAGTGGTGACGAAAGAGTTTCAAAGCGGGATGAAAATATTTATGTATCAAGCAAGTCAAACCACAATAACCATGGAAAGCGGTAAGATGTTCTGCCCCTATCGGAAATGCATGAAAGAAAGTTAATCCCTAGTGAAACGGCTTGGTGTCATTTACTGAATAGAGGCTTTACACCGAATTATTTTATTTGGTATCAACACGGAGAAGACCATAGTGGGCATAATGCAAGAAGTAGTAGTAGTAGAAATTTCCAGCATGAAAATGAATTGCCTGCTAATCATGATCAATTTGGGTATCACAGGGAGCATAGTTACCTTGAGTATGATAGGATACATGATATAATTACATATGCATTTCATGAAACAATAAGTAATGGTCAGAATGTTATTGTTGAGGAACCCAACTTACATGCCAAACGATTTTATGATACGCTAGACGCAGCAAATCAGCCCCTCTACGATGGATGTAGAGAAGGGTTGTCAAAATCATCGTTGGAAGCTAGGATGATGAACATTAAAACTGATCATAACTTAGTTGATGTTTGAATGGTCGATTGGGTGGATCTTTTTAAAGAGTATTTACCGGATGATAATTTGGCTGCTGAAAGTTATTATGAGATTAAAAGAATGATTTCTAGCCTTGGTTTTCCTTCTGAGATGACTGATGTATGTGTTGATAACTGCGTGCTTTTTGGAAAGAAGATGATAAACCGCAGGAGTGTTGTTTTATGGGAAACCAAGGTATAAGCCGCAAGGAAGTGGACGGACCAAGGTACCGTACCAAAGGATGTGGTATCTTCCTACAACGGAAAGGTTGCAACGTATGTTTCAGTCTGAAAGAACATCTTCTTCAATGCGATGGCATGCTGTGCATTCACAGACATATGGGGCAGTCACTCATCCTTCTGATGCAAAGGCGTGGAAGCACTTTAAGATGGTACATCCCAAATTTGCTAGACAAGCTGGAAATGTATACCTTGGTCTTTTCACGTATGGATTTAGTCCATTTGGTATGTATAATAGACAATACTCTTTGTGGTAAAATCTCCCCCCAAGTATGTGCATGCAAAGAGAACTCCTTTTCTTGAGTATTTTGGTCACAAGTCCTAAGAATCCAAAGCGTTCACTCGATGTATTTCTTCAGCCCCTGATTCATGAGTTGAAGCAATTGTGGTCCACCGGTGCTCGAACGTATGACTGTTCGAGGAAAAGTAAATTTACAATGCATGCGGTTCTTATGTGGACGATAAGCGACTTCCCAGCATATGGCATGTTATCAGGTTGGACTACACACAAAAGATTAGCTTGTCTGTATTGCATGAACCGGACTGAAGCGTTTCAACTGAAGCACGGTAGAAGACATCTTGGTTTGACTGTCACCGCCGGTTTCTACTTAGCAGCCATCCATAAAGGAGAAACAAGAAATTGTTTAGTAAAAATAAAGTTGTTCGTCTGCCGCCACCGGTTTATCAATCTGGAGTAGATATAAATGACCAAATTGGTCATTTTGGTGCACAAGGGACAATGAGGCGCGGAGGAAACTGGCACACACATGCTAATATGCTAGACGGATTGATATTCATACATTTTCATGCATTTAGGCTTGTATATAGTTCTTGTTTTGACTTCTTTTCTCCATCATTCATACCATTTTGTCGAGTCATTGTCGCATCTAGAGTCTAGAGTTGTTTAGGACTAGGAGTAGGCATTCTAGGCTTGCATTTGGAGTGTTTCTTGTGTTTTGCAGGTGAATGGAGGTGTCTAGGAGCATTGGTGAGCTTGGAAGTGGAGTCTTGAGCTCAGAAGACCAAGGAAGAGCCAGCAGAAACTCATATTGGCCTGAGTATCGGCCAGGCGGGCCGATACGACTCCTCGTCAAAGTTCCAGAGAACCATATCGGCTTGAGTATCGGTCCACCCAACCGATTTGGACTCTCAGATTAATTTTCGGGACTTCATATCGGGTTACATATCGGTCAGGTGGACCGATACGCTTCCATCCAGGAAAAACCGAGAGTTGATATCGGTTGGCGTATCGGTCCATCCAACCGATACCGTCCCCAGATTTTCACTTGGATCCGGGTCAACACCCGGTTTGTTCCGGGTTGACCCGGCTCGCAATAGGTATTTTCTTTGTTATTCCTTCTACAAATCTCTCAATCCCTCACCAATCTCCATGATCAACTCTATTCCTATGAGTTTTGTTGATCTAGTTATGATTAGTGAGTAGTTCTCCATAGGCTTGTGGGTTGGGTAGGATTAGGTTGATTAGGGGTGATCAATAGAATTCTAGTGGTTAATTGTTTAAAATCTCATCTAGCAAAGTGTGTTTAATGCCTAATTAATCTTGATCACATTGATTAGGATGTTTAGAATTTCTTGTTCACAACATGTTCGATGAAATTCCAGTATTTAGCTTTGTTAGGACTTTCACATTCTAGCACATGAAAATGTATGCCTAGAGTGATTGTTTGCTAATTGGAACCTGTTTGAATGCTCGTTTGATTTTAATTCACAAATTATGATTTGTTCTTGAGTTAAGATTAAGTGAAGAATTGGTATTAAGAGATTAAACTGATTTACTTGGTGTGTTCCTTGCTAGGAGATTAGCTTTTAGAAGTTTGAATTAGGATTCCTTGATCATCCCGAGTCACCTATCCGTTGACCTTAACCCTTGGGCCTTATTCTTGTCATTGATTGAATCGTTTGTTTAATTGTTTTTGTTTACTTCTATTTGATTTGAATTCGTTAGGATTGTTAGAACAAAGTCTTAATTGAATTGATTTGACTCTAGAGGTTTAGTGTGTGCGTATTGGTTTTATCCGTCCCAAAAAGGTTCGATACCTCAAAGCTACATCGATAAGCTTGAGGAATTGGTACCTCAAAGGATGCAAAAATCCTTGTTATCAATTTGGCGCCGTTGCCATTTTGGGATTCTGGATATATCAATTCGTTTTCTATTCCTTTTTAGTTCAAGTTATTGTTACTAATTTGCTACTTTCTCTCTTTTTGATGCAAGGTGTATGAACTTGCGCAGCAAAGGGACTACAAACGTAGTTGCAAGAGTTTACGACATCAAAGCACACGAGAGGAGATTAGCAAGGGAACGACGAGCACAAGAACGAGCTGTTCACGTTGAAAGTGTTGAGCAAACAGTTATGGATAACCACGAAGATCAACAGCAGCAGCAACAACAGCAACAACAGCAGCAGCAACAGCAGCAGCAACAGCAGCAGCAACAAAGGCCGGTTAGGGCCATTGGTGATGGAGATACACCTGACACAAATGCTAACCGGCATGGAATCATTCCACCAGCGGTGAACAATAATAACTTTGAGATCCGAGCTATGGTGATGAACATGGTGCAGAACAATCAGTTCAATGGGTTAGCATCTGAGGACCCGTTGCAGCACTTGGACACCTTTGACAAGATTTGTGCCACCACGAGGCTGAATGGTGTAACTGACGATGGGTTGAAAATGCGTCTCTTCGTCTTCTCTTTGGCAGACAGAGCCAAGGATTGGGAAAGCACTATCCCTCCAGGATCCATCACTACTTGGGGAGACCTGAAGAAAGCTTTCCTGAAGAAGTTCTTCTCACCTACTAGGACTGCCCGTTTTCGCAGTGAGCTATCCGGGTTTGTGCAGCGCAACAATGAGAGCTTCGCTGAAGCTTGGGAGAGGTTCAATAAGCTCACCACTCAGTGCCCACACCATGGTTTTACCAAGGAAACACTACTCAACAACCTCTACTGCGGAGTGCTTCCTAGAATGAGGGCAATGCTAGATTCCTGCAGCAAAAGACACTTCCTAGGCAAGGGAGTAGATGCAGCTATGGAGCTAATTGAAAATCTGGAAACGAGTGATGGCAACTACAATGAGGATTATGAGAGGACTAATAGAGAATCATCATCTTCAGATGAGAAGTATGAGAAAGAGATAAAAGCTTTGAATGAGAAGTTAGACAAGATGATCTCCATTGGCCAAAAGAACATCAGCTTTGTGGGACACCAAGAGGATTCTAAGCCACAACTTTATGATGATGATGAGGATTTGACACAAGAGGAGATTAACTTCATTGCTGGACAAGGTGGTTTCAACAAAGGCTTCAACCAAAACTATAGAAACCACCCAAACTTCTCATACCGCAGCACCAATGTAGCAAATCCTCAAGACCAAGTCTATCCTCAAGCTCCATCTCAAGGACAAGCTCAACAACAAGGGCAACAAGGCTTTCAACAACCCCAACAGCAAAAGCCATTTGTCCCTTACACCAACCAACAAGGGTTTGGAAATAAGCCTCAGTTTCAAGGTCAACAAGGCTATGCACCAAAGCAACACTACCCACCCGGTTTTGGTCAACAACACCAACAAACTTCTTCTACCTCGGGAGTTGACAATGAGCTGAAAAGTATGATGCAGCAACTCCTTCAAGGGTAAGCCTCAGGAGCTATGGAAGTACGGGATCTTAAGAATGAGTTGCAGAATTTGACTTCAAGGGTCACAAATATGGAAAACAACACTGCTTCTACATCTCGCACTCAAGGTACTCTACCCGGAAAATCTGAGCAAAACCCAAAGGAATACATCAGCGCCATAACCTTGAGAAGTGGTAAAGAGCTGAAACAGAGTCAAGTACACACACCAAAGCCAGTACCTTCACTCAATGAGGACATTGAAGTTCAAGAAGGGGAGGAAAATTCTGAAAATTCTGCTCTCAACAAAGAGAGTGATAGCGACATGGCCAAGAAGAAAGGAAAGACTGTGGTTGAAGAAGTAGTGAATGATGCACTCAAGAAGAAGGATGGTGTGTTTGTGCCACCACCTTATGAGCCCAAGCTACCCTTTCCGGGCAGATTCAAGAAGCAACTCCTAGATAAGTATAAATCTCTTTTTGAGAAACAGATGAAGAATGTTGAGTTGACCATGCCTTTGATTGATGCTTTCTTGCTAGTTCCCCAGTATAGCAAGTTTCTCAAGGATGCAATCAAGGAGAGAACCAAGGAAGTGCAAGGAATGGTTGTGTTGTCTCATGAGTGTAGTGCGATCATCCAAAGGGATATTGTTCCAAGGAAACTTGAAGATCCAGGCAGTTTCACTCTTCCATGTGCTATCGGCCCATACCGGTTTGAGGGTTGTTTATGTGATCTTGGAGCAAGCGCAAGTTTGATGCCCTTCTCAGTAGCCAATAGGCTAGGTTTCTCTACCTACAAGGCATGTAGGATCTCCTTGGTTCTTGCAGATAGATCAGTGAGATACCCAATTGGTCTAATAGAAGATCTTCCGGTGAAAGTAGGAGGATTTTAAGTACCAACAGATTTCATTGTATTGGAGATGGATGAAGAACCAAAGGATCCTCTAATCCTTGGGAGACCTTTCCTTGCCACAGCTGGTGCGATTATAGATGTCAGGAAAGGGAAGATAGACCTCAACCTTGGTAAGGACATAGTGCTCAAATTTGACATCAACAAGGTGATGAAGAAGCCAACCATTCAAGGTCAAATGTTTTATATTGAGACTATGGATGAGCTAGCTGATGAACTCCTTGAGGAGTTGAACATGGATGATCCATTAGAGGTTACCTTGACCAAGGAATGTGGGGAGTATGGGTATCTTCAAGAAGAGAGCTGGGCTTATATGAGAGCGCTTGATTCGCACAAGCCTTTGTTAGAAGAGGTTGAGTTCATTGAGCTGGGATCAGATTCAGTGGGTAAGGAGCTGGAGGTGTTTGCTGTGGACATGGGTGCTGATGGCGCCAAGGGAGTAGAGCTGTGCAAGGAGCAGCTTGTGGCTGATGATTGGAGCGAGCTTAAGGCGCCAAAGGTTGAGTTAAAGCCCCTTCCGCGGGGGTTCGGTATGCATTTCTTGGCCCTAACTCTACCTATCCTGTCATTATGAATGAGTTGCTGAATGATGATGAATTGATTGCTTTGACCACTGAGTTGAAAAAATTTAGAAAAGCAATAGGATACTCACTCGATGATATAAAAGGATTGTCACCTAGCTTGTGTACTCATAGGATCCACCTTGAAAATGAATCCATGTCTTCTATTGAGCACCAAAGAAGATTGAATCCTAATCTTAAGGAAGTAGTCAAGAAATAAATTCTCAAATTGCTTGATGCAGGGATAATCTACCCTATCTCGGATAGCACTTGGGTTTCTCCCGTGCACTGTGTTCCGAAGAAAGGGGGGATTACCGTGGTTAAAAATGACAGTAATGAATTGATTCCTACTAGAACTATCACTGGGCATAGGATGTGTATTGATTATAGAAAACTAAATGCCGCATCTAGGAAGGATCATTTTCCATTACCGTTCATTGATCAAATGCTAGAACGCCTTGCTAATCATCCTTTCTATTGCTTTCTTGATGGATACAGTGGATTCTTTCAGATCCTGATACATCCTAATGATCAGGAGAAAACGACATTCACTTGTCCTTATGGTACCTTTGCTTATCGAAGGATGCCATTTGGCTTGTGCAATGCACCGGCTACCTTTCAGCGGTGCATGATGTCTATTTTCTCAGATCTTATTGAGGATACTGTAGAAGTCTTTATGGATGATTTCTCTGTGTATGGTTCTTCTTTCTCCTCCTGTTTGCTGAATCTGTGCAGGGTCTTAAGGAGATGTGAAGAGACGAACCTCGTGCTCAATTGGGAAAAATGCCACTTCATGGTAACAGAGGGGATTGTGTTGGGTCACAAGATCTCAGAGAATGGTATTGAAGTGGATAAGGCTAAGATAGAGGTGATGACAAGTCTTCAGCCACCAAACTCAGTGAAGGGAATCCAAAGCTTTTTGGGTCATGCAGGGTTCTACCGGTGGTTTATTAAGGATTTCTCCAAGATCGCTAGACCACTTACACGTCTGCTGTGTAAGGAGACAGATTTTGTGTTTGATGATGATTGTTTGGCAGCGTTCCACATGATTAAGGAGGCCTTGATTAGCGCCCTGATAGTCCAAGCTTCCGACTGGGAGTTGCCTTTTGAAATCATGTGTGATGCAAGTGACTACGCAGTAGGAGCAGTCCTTGGACAGAGGAAAGACAAGAAACTCCATGTCATATACTATGCTAGTAGGACATTGGACGATGCTCAAGTGAGGTATGCAACAACTGAGAAAGAGCTTCTTGCTGTGGTGTTTCCCTTTGAGAAAATCCCAATAGCAAACGATTACAACAAGGAAAATAATAAGCTCAAACAGAGAAAAAGAAACAGGCCCGACAAGGCCCAACATTTCGTGGATAAGAATGTAACAGCCACATGTCGACCCTGAGGAGATGCCGACATGCAGTCACCGCCGATGAGAACTGGAAAACCACAAGAACCGCCAACACAACCTCATCTTTGCATATCCAATATCCCAAACTTCCGATCTCACCTTCCTTCAAAAGAGAAACAGGAAGAAACCGCATGAAGAGGACGAACAGCTCCTATCACTCGCCAGAAACTCAAACCAAGGAGGCTCTGCCGCCGTCCAGACGCGAACGAGTGCTCTGAACTATTTATTTTTAAGCCAAGGTGGAGAGGCTGTAATGATATTAATCCAAGAGCGTGAGAAAACCAACAAAAGCAAGAGAATAAAACTGATCTCTCTGTCGAAAAGAAGTTCATGGAAGAAGAGATGTAAAGGCTCGAAAACCAAATCGAGCACAGCCGGCGAAACCCGGAAGGCTAAGCCGAAACTAATTGAAGATTAGAACATAGTTTATTAGCCGAAAGAGAAGTGAAATTGAATAGACAGATCCAAATCCCATCGGTTAACACAACAAAAAATGTAAAGAACACAAAGAAAACAGCCGCGCAGACTAAGATTTCATCTCCCTTTAGGTTTAATGTTTTAGGCGGACAAAGTGAAACACACTGACCCAATTTTCCTACCCGAAAACTAAGTATTCTCAATCCGGTCAATTCATCTGTAAACCACCTGAATTTTTAAACATTTTGCTTTAAAATTTGTTTCTGAGGTTCCAATCTTATTTGTCCATTCTAGCCACCTAATTCGTTCTCATTCATTCCTTAGAACAATAAGCCTACGAATTCAAGAAATTTAATCATCAGAACATAATTCGGCTATATTAATAAGTACCTTTGGCAGCGAAGCAACGTTAGTCAGCCTTTGTCTTTTACTATGATCCTTAGTCTCCATGAAGTGCTATGTCTATAAACCCAATGACTCAAAACCCGAAAATACTCCCCTTCTATATCAATCCCTGGACATCTCACTTCAGTACATAATCATCCAACCAACTATACCACATAACCGCAACATCATGTTACTTAGCCACTCAACCAACCATCCCCACATGGCTAAGTAACAACATATCAGTTTGGATCCTTGATCCTTTCCATTACTAACTAGTCCAGATCGCACAAAGTTTACTGATCAGATCAGTACACCCCATCCATTGAGCATCGTGTGTTCAACCAGTCTATACCGTCTTAACCAGTCAGTACAATCGCCTCTCGCTATCACATCATTCCGCATAGAACATTGTTCAGCATCACATCAAATACTACTCATCGCTTGGATTTGTTAATCCGGATCCTGTACCGATCCTGCTTATTGTTGGAATTGTGTCCAGTAATCTCGGTACTGTCTCTAGAAAGTAAGAGTATGTCAATGATCAGACATAAGTCATATAATACTGGGGGTCATGATGGCTTGCTAGAGTCCGCTCATGATCTATAAGTCTTGGACTTATTGCCTTTATTATATGATCCCATATGGGTCACACGCCTAAGCTAACAGGAAAATGTGTAGGAACGGTGTAGCAGAAGTACGGTAAAAGTGCTAGGCATTTACTGTACTTAGAGAGAATAATTGGGTTTGGCCGCTGTGTGTCGATCGATACACAAGGAGTGTCGATCGACACAGTGCGCGAACGCCTCGGAGTTAATTGGCCTTTGGGCCAAATGGCCCAAAACGAACTGAACGAGTTATATAAACTTAAGACGAGTTCAGGTCGAATATAAGCCCTAGCCGCGAGCCTCCTCTCTCTCTCTGCGCCGATTTCCTCCTGGTCTAGCAGCCTCTTCCTGCTCGGTGTGCGTGTGTGAACCTCTGGAGGAGTTACCTCTCGGTGGCTCTCTGATCTCTGACCTGTTCTCCCTTTCCGCTGCAGTTAACAGGTAAAAGGTGAGATCATCATTTGTTTCTATTCGAGAAGAACCTAGATCCGCATGTTTAGGTTGATATGAATCTAAGAATTGAATCAGGATCAACTAAACAATCCTTCAGTGGTATCAGAGCCAATGGTTCTGGTTTTTCTTGTTTAGATTCATGTTTAGGATTGTTTTCTTGTTTAAAAGTGTTTTGAATCAACTACTGATAAGAGAAATCACTTAAGCAACAAGGAATTGAAACCTAAACACACATAAAATCGCAGAAACCAAGCTATATGATTTGGTAGAATGCGATTTTCAAAAGTCAGTATCGACTGCGATCGCATGGATCGATCGATACGATCGCATGGATCGGTCGATACAGTCTATCGGCAAAACCTGTTAACGCGTGAAAGCATCGATCGATGCAGGATCGATGCAGGTTCGATGTTGGTGCATCGACCGATGCGGTTGGTGCATCGATCGACACGGTTAGGGTTTTTGGCTCGGTTCCGTGCATGCGTGAGAGCATCGATCGATACAGGATCGATGCACGATCGATGCAGGATCGATGCTGAGAGCATCGACCGATGTGGTTGATGGATCGATCGACACGGTTGGTTCATCGATCGACATGGTTGGTTTAAGGCTCGGTTTAATATTTTGATTAAAATTAAACGTCACGGTTTAATAAACAGATTTAATAATTTTATTAAGTCTGGTTAAACCGGGACAAGAAATCCAATGTCGAAAGAATTATTGGATTTAGTGTCTAAACCAGGATTTTCTAATTTGATTTGGTTGGACCAAATAAATTGAGAAAATCCGGTTTAGTAAATAACCGGTTGACAATTGTGGTCATCGTAGTAATTAAAATTTGGTTAGACCAATTTTAATGAACCAGACCGGTTATGTCATTTAATTGGACAATTGGGTCATGTCTTGGACATGGACCAATTCTTGGGCCTCGGGCCAAGAAGTTAAAACAATTGGGCCAATTATTTGAGTCTTTCTTCAGATTAATTTAAAATTTATTTTATAAAATTATAAATCGATTTTAAATTAAAGTTTCCGATATTTTGAAATTAGAAAGTTTCTTAATTTTATAGAAGTTTCTAGATTTGCATGATTCGGATTTTAAGAAATTTCTAAAGTTAGAAAGTTTCCGTTTTTAGAAAGTTCCCAATTTTAGAAAGTTTCCATAAATAGTAGGTTTCCAAAAATGGAAAGTTTCCCGAAATAGTAATCTTCTATTTTGGGAATGAATTTTTAAATAAACCTACGAACCTCAAATAATATCAAGCGTTGGATGTCTTGTCCATTCTATGTCAGCTGTCGAAGCCCATTCAATTGTATTCATGGCCTTACAGTGTGAGGGTGTCTGCTTTTGCGTGGATAAGACGGTTTGTGATTCATAAATGTCATTGGGAGTCCCAGACATTAATGATTACATGACTGTATAGTCTGGTTTTCTTGACTGGGCCATCAGGAGTCCCGGGCCTTGAGACATCAGAGTGGATTGGGCCTCGGGCCCAGATTCACAACCAAGAGTTATATCACGGATATAATTAGCCGATATAGGGCTTACCGATATAAGCTAAGTTTGGGTGACGGCCAGTGGCCCACTTTAATCTTAGTTATATGTGGATCTTGGAATCATTATATTCTATTGAGGGTAACTGATGTTATTGAATATAATGCATGATTAATCATATTAAATTTAATACGAGATTAATCATATTGAACATATTAACTAAAATCCTTTTATCTTAATTTTCAGTTATGACTAGCACAAACAATCAAAACACTTTCTCGATCCGGTCTGTCCTTGAGATGGACAAGCTGAACCGATCAAATTTCTTGACTTGGTCGCGGAACCTGAGGCTAGTTCTCAGACAGGAGAGAAAGGACTATGTTCTTGAGAGAGCTCTCCCCGTGAGGATCGGGTCCAATGCTTCTCATGCAGTATATGATGCTTGGAATAAGCATTATAATGATGCGGTAGATGTGCGTGGTCTGATATTGGCTACCATGGACTCAGACTTGCGGAAGCAATATGAGAACATGGAGTCGCCAATAGAGATGATCAGCAGCCTGAAATTGAAATTTCAGGAGCAGATAAGGGTGGAGAGATACCAGTTGGTTAAGTCTCTCACTGGCTGCAAGCTACCAAATGATAATCCAGTGAGTCCTCATGTCAGTAAAATGATGGGTTACATTGATAACCTGAGGAAACTGGATTATCCAGTTAGCCAAGAGATGGCAACTGAAATCATTCTGCAGTCACTGCCGTCAAGCTATGATAAGTTCAGAAAGAACTATATCAAGAAAGGCTTAACGAAGACGCTGACTGAACTGCATGATATGCTCAAGACAGTTGAGCCAAACGTGAAGAGTACCCTGTACAATCTCATGAGTGAGAAGGGTAGGTTTACTAAACCTAATGCTGACAAGGGTGAAGACAAAGTTGTCCAGATTTTGAATCATGGCAAGCGTGTGTCTTCTGAGCCCGAGTCAGATGCCTCTTACGTTGGTAAGTGCTGCTACTGTAAGGAGACAGGGCATTGGAAGAGAAATTGCATTAAATTCATGGAAGATGATGAGGAGTTGAAGTTGATGTATGAGACTACTTCCTCAGGTATTCATGTTATTACTTCAAGTTCTACCTTAAAGGTATTGGATACTGGTTGTGGCACTGATATTTGTGATAATATGCAGAGCCTAAGCCACAGTAGAACGTTGAAGGAAGGGCAAGTGAAACTACATGTCTGGAAGGAGCTTGGGATGCTGCCTCAGCCGTAGGGTTTTTCACTTATAGATCCCTTTGAGGCTTGGTTTTGTATTAAGTAATTGCTACAATATACCTGCTTTAAGCAGAGTTGTCTTTCATTTTCTTGTAAGAATTTGAATGTTTTTCATTTTGATAAAAGACAAGTTTTTGTTCTTTTGATCTTAATGAAATATTAATTGTAGCACCCTATTCATGGAATGGGTTTTATATCTTAAACCAAAGAGTGCCTAAATGTAACATAAATACCGAATTGGTTTAAATCTGATGAATTAAACCTGATTTTTCTTGGCATAAAGTCTTGGTCACATAGAGTAAGTCGGATTCAGAAATCCCATAGTCATGGACTGTTGGGCTCATTTGATAAAATATCTTATGAGACTTGAATTCTGTTTACTAGACCAAAAGGTAAAGGGCCTATCTTAGCCGAGCTAGAGAAAAGCCCAAAGGCTTATTGGACCTGGAACATACTCATGTATGTGGCCCAATGAGCAGTAATGCCAGAGAAAATCTCCTGTACTTCATTGTCTCTACTGATTACTTCAGTGAGTGTGACTGTGTTCATTTGATGAGACACAAGTCGGAATTCTTTGACATGGTCGAAAGAGTTCCAGAATGAAGTATAGGATCTGAATGACAAAAGTATTAAGACTCTGGATTAAATCACGAGTGAGAATACTTAAGTCATTGATTGTGTGATCATCTTAATGAGTGTGAAATCGTTTCACAGCTCATTTCTCCTGAAAACCTGAAGGTTTTTTTCTGTGAGAAAGAATCAGATCTTATAAGAAATGATTAAAGATGAGTCACACGAATCTTCCATGATATTATTTAAGAATAACGCTCTAAAATATCTAAGTTTACGCAGAAATAGTTCCACAAATATCAGTTGAAAGACACCACGTAAATGTGGATTGGAATCGATCCAAATTCGTCTTTACTGAGTATTTGTAGTTGTACTACTTCGCTGGTTGTCCGAAGGAAACCAAGGCTTCTTACTTTTACGTCCATTCTGTTTTCTAAGAAGGGAAGTTATTTTCAAGAAGAACAGTGGGAGTAAAAGTATAACTCGAAGAAATTCGAGAAATACAGGAGGCAGCTCAACCTGTTGAGGGAGAGCAGCGGAAGGATTTACAGATTTCTGTAGAATCTACACCTGTGGAGCCTTGTCCGAAGGAAACCAAGGCTTGTTACTTTTACGTCCATTCTGTTTTCTAAGAAGGGAAGTTATTTTCCAAGAAGAACAGTGGGAGTAAAAGTATAACTCGAAGAAATTCGAGAAATACAGGAGGCTGCTTTACCTATTAAGGGAGAGCAGCGGAAGGATTTACAGATTTCTGTAGAATCTACACCTGTGGAGCCTGAAGTTCGCAGATATGAATGAATCAGTTACTAATCCGAGAGTGATTTCTCGTCATTAGTTGAACCTGATAATCATTGAAAGTTCGCATGATCTGATGATCATTGAAAGCGACGAATCTGCGAAATTCAAAGAAGCGAAAGTGAGCCCGGACTCCGAAAAATTACATTTTATGTAAGTTAGCCTCATCGATCCATTCATGGATGGAAGCAAACATATCGGAGTTGGAATCTTCGTTCTGTTGAAGTAGTCAAGGTTTTGACTTGAACAGGAACGAAGCGGAACTGTGTGTTTACTAATAGATTAGTGGGAGCGATATTGCATTTCTCATATTGTATGTCGATGACATACTGATTCTCGAAAATGACGTCCCAACGCTGTAGTCGGTAAAGGACTAGCTTGGGAGTTGGTTTAATGATTGACATGGGTAAAGCCACGTAGTTCTTGGATTTTGGATCTAAAGATAGAGATCCAAAAGAGCTGATAGGACAAAGTCAGATTCTTAAATTGACAAAGTCCTACACGTTTTGAGCAATCCAAGAAGGGTTTTATGCCAATGTCACATGGCATTAAGTTAAGCAAGATACAGTATCCTACGATAACTGCTGAGCTTAAATGCATGGATGAGATTCCATATGCGTCGGCAATTGGATCTATCATGTATGCCATGAAACATACTTGTTTGATGTTGCTTTAATGTTAAGCAAGACAAATAAAGACCAGTCAAATCCAGCAAAGAATCAAGTTTCCTAAAGTATGTCCTAAAGTATTTGAGGAATACTAAGGATAAGTTCTTGATTTACGGAGAAAGTGAGGTGCTATAAGTCGATAGAGTCTGAAAGGCAAGTTTCCAATAGACAAAGATGATTTCCGATCACAGTCCGGTTATATCTTGTGTCTATCTGGCGGTGCAAGGCACTGTTGCTGACTCCATGACTTAAGCTGAATCTTTCGCAGCTTGGGAAGCGGCGAAAGAGGTTGTTTGGAAAGAAGAGTTCATCACTGAACTTGATGTGATTCCCAGCATAGATGAGTCTAGCTGCACATCAGAGGTCCAAACACCTTGAGATAAATGACAGAGATGTTAAGTAGATCAGCAAGTTTCAACAAATGAGAACGTTGCTAATCTATTAACGAAGCCACTCCTTAGCCCTAAGCACGAGTCACGGACTGTAGCTGTAGGATAAGTGAAGTTAAGATATAGTCTTAATTTCAGTGGGAGTTATTAAAGGGCTTTATTTAGTTATTGGATATGTTCTTGAAATAACATTTAAGATGTTTAATGAAATTATTATTTCATGATTATTTTAACTGTGATGAAATAATCGTTCCAAAATGATATGAACCATTTTATAGGTCATCGAAGTAAATGACTTGATCTTGAGTCATCGAAGTCATTTAGCTTGATCATGAGACCCTATATTTGATAGATGGCTTATATCATCCTGTCCCTAGTCGAAGGTTGTTGAAATTGGAACACCAACAACCGTGTGAGACTGGATTGGTACGTGACTTATGACAAAGTCTCAGTGTGTCATAGATGCGCGGCATCAAAGTCAGTACATAGGTGTATGTTGGGGAACATACGACCGGACAAGACCCGCTTATAAGAACTCTTCAGGATATTTATATCTGTGTCATAAGAGATTCTTACTACGACTATAGAGTATAGTCCTTAGACCTGAGTTCGCATGCATGTGACTGCACATGGACTGATGCACTTTGATCATTGTCTAACGCTATCGTTCTGCGATAGTTATAAGGACCTTGTTTGGGTACATTGTGAAATGAGTAGTTTACAGTGATGGAACAAGACGGGATTTGTCCCTCCAATATAAATGGAGTGAATATCTCTAGGCCAATCGGAGATTTGAATACTGGAAAATGCATGGCCATGCTCAAACGGACTGTCCCGAGTCGTTTGGATTGTCAGTATCGAATCAGAGTCCGATGAACAAGATTAGGCTTTATAAGGATGACACCAATCTTGCCTTATGACTAATCGAGATATTGTGACAAAAGGATTATGAATACAGAGATTCCAGTACAAGTGGGAGATTGTTGGAATTGTGTCCAGTAATCTCGGTACTGTCTCTAGAAAGTAAGAGTATGTCAATGATCAGACATAAGTCATATAATACTGGGGGTCATGATGGCTTGCTAGAGTCCGCTCATGATCTATAAGTCTTGGACTTATTGCCTTTATTATATGATCCCATATGGGTCACACGCCTAAGCTAACAGGAAAATGTGTAGGAACGGTGTAGCAGAAGTACGGTAAAAGTGCTAGGCATTTACTGTACTTAGAGAGAATAATTGGGTTTGGCCGCTGTGTGTCGATCGATACACAAGGAGTGTCGATCGACACAGTGCGCGAACGCCTCGGAGTTAATTGGCCTTTGGGCCAAATGGCCCAAAACGAACTGAACGAGTTATATAAACTTAAGACGAGTTCAGGTCGAATATAAGCCCTAGCCGCGAGCCTCCTCTCTCTCTCTGCGCCGATTTCCTCCTGGTCTAGCAGCCTCTTCCTGCTCGGTGTGCGTGTGTGAACCTCTGGAGGAGTTACCTCTCGGTGGCTCTCTGATCTCTGACCTGTTCTCCCTTTCCGCTGCAGTTAACAGGTAAAAGGTGAGATCATCATTTGTTTCTATTCGAGAAGAACCTAGATCCGCATGTTTAGGTTGATATGAATCTAAGAATTGAATCAGGATCAACTAAACAATCCTTCACTTATTGGCTATTATCACATCATCCCTCGATCCCCTCAGTCCGCTCCCACATCCTTTCGTAACTGCCATGAATTTACACAAAAAGTTCACACCGCTGCCCACACTGCACATTCCGATGACAGACCCTTAACCATTCAGATTAAACCATTCTCGTCGCCCATTACTTACTTTTAGGATCAATCCATATGATCCGGTTCAGTCACCAGTCTTGCATCGCCCCTTAAGAGTATATCTGGAGCATGCCGCTATGCTACGCTCACTTAGATTAGACAGTATGAACTAATCCTACAGATCGAGTTAATTCCTTATTGTATAGCCAACCGAATGTAGAAATCTGTCGCACCAGATCTGCTTCTACCCATTGTATCAGTCTTATCGCGATCTATTGATCGCTCTTAACCAGCCAATCAAAAACCATCAATCGGCCACCCCTCAAAATGGAAACGTGATCCCCCCCTTCCTCACGATAAACTGCCCATTCAGACCAACATTGCAGATCACCGACCCGATCGCCCATAACTCCAGGATCAAACCGTCCTTATAAATATTCAGTCGGGTTATATAGATGGCCATCCACCAGTTCGTTCGGGCAAGCCATAGGTATAGAAAATCCCCATCTTGATCACATCATCTCATCAGATTGCTTGTACTTTCCCATAAAACCGTCCCTTTGGACCTGTCTCTTGACAGCCAAAACCGCTCAATCATAACCCCGTATAGGATCTCTCGATTCGTCCCTCTTTTCTCCCCTCATTTCTTGTTCTCTTCTCTATTTTTCGTCCATCAAATGAGAGATAACCAGCGCCCCCTTTTTCCCTTAGGAAGTTATGCGGATCCACACATGGAATTCTGGTAACCGCCATAACTGTTCCCGCCCATTCTTTAGGACAATTCAGTATACACACGGTTCAGTAACCGTTCCCACTCTTTATTTAATAAATGAGCGCATTTATTTAATTCCAGATTATCCTGGCAGTTGACTATCTTCCTAGCATCATGTCCGGATCCAGGCACATGATCCGATAAATCTGTTCAGTAAAATTATCCCCCAATTCAGCATATAATTACTAGTTTCAACTCGGAATCACTCAAATTAAGCTCAGTTCCTTCAATTGTTTCACTTATTCAGCTTAATCCATCCATCCCAGCCCTATCATCTGATCGATCCGTCGATCATGACTGAGTTACTCGAAACATCAGATTCCCTTAATCGAATCCTACTTTGATTCGATCTTAGTCCAACCCTTGTTGCATCAGAACACGGCTGAGTTCACAAACTTGACCTGGCCCGGTCAGTTTGCAGAACACGGGTGTTACAATTCTCCCCACTTAGAATGAATTCTTCCTCGAATTTGACGGTAATTAGAAACTTTTTCCAATACATTTACACTTTTCTAGAATTTTGGCACAACATGCATTGAATCCTCATAGTCTTATAACTAGCTTCTATTCATTGTCACTCTTTGACTTGAACAATATTTTTGATCCTAGTCCTCAAGGACTTCTAGATCGTTCCCATTGCACTCATCCGTAAAATTCAGCCTTTGTCGAATCTCTAAATCTTTCTCAAACTTCATCCAAGTTCAATTTGGTCTAACTCCATTCATGACTTAACCATTTTCCTTCGGTCCTTCCCGGCCTTTTTACACATTTTTGGACCACTCATGATCCTTGCAGAAAATTCCATGGATCATCCCCGATCCTTTTAGATTCTCCACGGATCCTTTCCGATCCTCACATACATTCTCGGATTGCTCACGATCCCTACCGACATTTATATCCTTTTGACATCACAGAAAATTTGAATCTTCAAGATCCTCATAGATAATCCGGCTTACCATCCACTCCTCGGTGGACGCGCTTGGTCCCCACAGAATTCTGCACAATCACCACACCTCCAATACCTACGTTTGATATCTTTATTACCGGCTACTAGACACTGTCGGTGAGAATTTCCATTGTCATCATCCTTTCATCCTTTTACTTACTCGCGGTCATTCTACTCGTCCCGATCCTACTCAACCACTTCCGATTTTTACTACCTCGGGAATTACCGTGTCCTCTCAAACAACTTACAGATTCCTTACTTATTCTCCGAGTGTAAGATCACATCAAACATCTCGACATAATCATCTCCCGTGAAGTATCCCCAACTTCACGTTCCGACAATCCTTTTGCCTTAGGCACTTCTCAAGGAATCCCCATTCCCATTTTTTGAAACTCATAGTTCCACTTCCTGGACCCATCTTGTCCATAACGTTTCCGCAAAACATTCGGTTCATCCCTTGGACCAACTTATCCTTGACATCCCCTCCGGATGTGATATATCACCATATAAGCATTCCATCAGATCATTTCATGGCAACTCATTTCCTTACTCAGATTTCTATGAATTCTCTTACTCCTTGCTAAACTTCCCGTCAAATCCTTTTTCTCGGCAATCCCGTACCATACTCAGATTTATGTGAAGTATCCAACTCACATCCGAACGTTCCACTAGACAATATCTCGGAAATTTCTTGCCTTAGACTTTCACAATTCTTCTTGTAACACTAGGTCTCAAGAAGTACGTTTTTCCTTAACTATACTCTCAGAAACATTTCCGACATAACCATCCT
Organism: Orychophragmus violaceus; assembly: GCA_030180135.1. NCBI lineage: Eukaryota > Viridiplantae > Streptophyta > Magnoliopsida > Brassicales > Brassicaceae > Orychophragmus > Orychophragmus violaceus. The sequence continues at coordinate 65,659,129 of CM058237.1, forward strand.
TAGTGGTTCACTGCCAATAGTCTTCCCCAATACTAGCGTGATCGATCACTATCACAAACTTATCACGCGGTCACTCATAGACCGACTTGATTTCAACTTCCGCAGATGCTAACTTCCATGAGCACCATCGAACATTAGTCAATCCCTCCCATTTCTCATCTTAGAATTCTGATCCATTGACAAGGTTCATTATACTTAGTCATTCTAAATGACTCTAGTCTATTTTGTACCCACTAATTCATTATGTTCCCAATGTTCATTCCGGTCTTATAGCCGGCCCTCGAACTCGAGATACAACATATCTCGGCCGACAGCTTTTCAATCTTAAGGATCTGCAAAACGAAGATCTCATACCGGCATCCTGGCAAACTCACCCTTCCCATAAGTTTTCCACAGACTTATCTTGGCGAACACTATTGGTTTCCACATATGTTGGAAATTCATACTGGTTTATAAAATAATTTTATAAATCAACTTACGAATATACTAGCCAAGATCTCATGTAAATATTGAAATAAATCTAGATATAGTATTTCGAATATACCTGGATATTTTACGGCGGAATAAAAACGAAGTGATTCGAAATTGTTTTAGGACTCCAAACGTAGTGACTCTACCGGTATCCACACGCACACAAACTAGATCGGAACGAGATGCTAGTACCGTTGAGATAAGATCCCAGAATGCCACGAACGATTCGTCTGCTCTATTGGGGTTTTGTCAAAACTTGCGGCTGCGTGTATATCTTACTCGAACCTCACGTTTATGTTTTATATACACATAACAATTACCTAATCTAATTAGGTTTGTTGCAAGTTAGTGGGCTAAGCCCAAACAATGTCTTAATAAGAATCAATAATTCTTATTAACATGCACGTGAATATAAATGCACATATATAAATATAAGTGTATATCTTATATAACACATATATTTATATAGTATTACATTAATATTATTAAACCCCAATATATATATTATAATCTAGCTTGCTTAGGTGTGTGACCCTGTAGGATCGTATAATATTAGTAATAAATTCTCAATCTATAGATTATAAGCGGTTTCTAGCAAAACATTATAATCACCTAATATTATACGATTGTCGAACCTCGACGTTACGACTCAAACAAGAGTAGGTACAATTGATTTAAGGACATTCCCAACAATCTCCCACTTGTACTGGAATCATCTATTCCCATAATCCCTTTGTCTCTATATCTCGATCTTAGCATAAGGCAAGAAACGGTATCATCCTTATTAAGCTAGATTATCGTTTATCGAATTCCGATTTATACTGATCAAACAAACGACTGACATTCACCATGTTTGAGCACGGCCATGCATTTCTCAGTATCAAATCTTCGATAGGCCCTGAGATATTTATCTCCCGTTATATAGGAGGGACAAATTCCATCTTGTTCCATCCCTGTTCCTTACAAAATTCATAGTACACCCAATCAATGTCTTTATAATCACCTGTTACGGATGACGTTTGACAAGGTCAAAGTGAACTAATCCATAAGTAAGAAATCATGACGAACTCAGGTCAAAGGACTACACTCTATAGTCGTGATGAGAAACTCTTATGACACTCATATAACAATCTTGTAGAGTTCTCATAGCGGGTCAGTCCGACCATGTGTTCCCCAACACATGTCTATGCGATTGGCTTTAATACAACATATTAAATGACTCCACGAAACTTAGTCATCAGCCACCTCACATACTAGTCATCTTCAATTACTAACGTCCCATTTTAATAACCTTGACTAGGGACCACAATAATTTATGTCATCTTTCACTTATAGGGTTTCATGATCAAGTCACGGACTTGATGACCTATAGAATGAAATAAATTATTTTGGGACTTTATTTGTTATCCAATAACCAAATAAATCTGAAACAAATTTCATTAATTTGAAAAACATAACCAAATGTATGTAAACATGAACATCATATAAAAGGAAAATTCTCACACTAGAATCAAGATCACATCTTAAGAAACTTAATGCCTATAGCAGCAGTATGACTCTCATGCTTAGGCCGTGGAAATGGCTTAGTCAATGGATCAGCAACATTTGCATCCGTCGCGACTCTGCTAATCTTCACATCTCCTCTATCAACAATCTCACGAATGAGATGATATCTCCTCATAATGTGTTTGGACTTCTGGTGGGATCTAGGTTCTTTTGCTTGTGTGATAGCTCCATTGTTGTCACAATAGAGATCCACTGGGCTAGAAATACTAGGAACCACACCTAGTTCAATAATAAAATTCCAAATCCAAACAGCTTCCTTTGCTGCTTCTGAAGCAGCAATGTACTCAGCTTCGGTTGTAGAGTCTGCTACGGTGCTCTGCTTGGAACTCTTCCAACTTACAGCTCCTCCATTAAGACAAAAGATAAAACCGGATTATGATCGGTAATCATCTTTGTCTGTCTGGAAACTCGCATCGGTGTAACCACTCACAACAATCTCATCATTTCCTCCATAGACCAAGAACTTATCCTTAGTATTTCTAAAATATTTAAGGATGTTCTTGACTGCTGTCCAGTGACTCTCACCTGCATCAGATTGGTATCTACTCGTCATGCTCAAAGTGCATGCAACATCTGGACGAGTACATAACATGGCATACATGATAGATCCTATAGCAGAAGCATATGGGATTCTACTCATCCGCTCTCTCTCATCATGTGTCGAAGGACACTAAGTCTTGCTGAGAGTTATGCCATGAGACATTGGTAGAAAACCTTTCTTGGAATCATGCATTTGGAATCTGTGTAAGACCTTATCTATATAAGTGTCTTGACACAATCCAATAATCTTGTTTAATCTATCTCTATAGATTCTTATTCCAAGAATATACACGGCTTCTCCCATGTCTTTCATTGAGAAGCAACTTCCTAGCCAAGTCTTTACAGAATTAAGCATAGGAATGTCATTTCCAATCAAAAGTATGTCATCCACATACAATACTAAGAAAACAACTGCACTCCCACTAGTCTTCTTGTAAACGCAAGGTTCTTCTTCATTTCTAATGAAATCAAACTCTTTGATTGCCTCATTAAAACGAAGATTCCAACTCCGAGATGCTTGCTTCAAACCATAAATGGAACGTTGAAGCTTGCATACCTTCTTAGCACTCCCATGAACTGTGAAACCCTCAGATTGTGTCATGTACACATCCTCTTCGAGATTTCCATTAAGGAAAGCTGTTTTCACATCCATCTGCCATATCTCATAATCATAATGAGCGGCAATTGCTAGGAGAATCCGAATGGACTTAAGCATTGCGACTGGGGAATAGGTTTCATCATAGTATATACAATGAATTTGCTTGTAACCTTTAGCCACCAATCTAGCTTTGTATATCTGTATATTACCATCCATGTCTGTTTTCTTCTTGAAAACCCATTTACACTCAATGGTTTTGACACCATCAGGTAAATCAACCAAAGTCCATACTTTGTTTACTGAAAAGGATTCCATTTCGGATTTTGCGGCTTCTAGCCACTTTTCGGGGTCAGGGCCCATCATTGCTTCCTCAAAGGATGTAGGTTCATCACTTTCTGTTATCAATAGTTCATGATGATCAGTCACCAAAAACCCATATCTAATAGGTTCGTGACGTATCCTCTCGGATCTACGTATCTCTGGTTCCACAGGTGTAGATTCTACGACTCTTCGTAAATCTAATTGATCCTCTTCATGAGAATCCAGAACAATCTTCTGTGTTTCTCGAACTTCTTCGAGATGTACTTTACTCCCACTGTTTTTCCTGGAAAGAAATTCTCTTTCTAGAAAAGCACCATTACGAGCAACAAACACTTTGTTCTCGGTAGGGTTGTAAAAGTAATACCTTTGGTTTCTTTAGGATAACCAACGAAGTAGCATTTATCAGATTTGGGTCCGAGCTTATCGGTAAACATGCGTTTAACATAGGCATCACAACCCCAAATTTTCAGAAAAGACAAGTTTGGAACTCTTCCAGTCCATATCTCATATGGTGTCTTCTCAACTGATTTTGATGGACATCTGTTTAGCGTAAACGCAGAAGTTTATAGAGCGTATCCCCAAAAGGATAATGGAAGATCTGCATGACTCATCATTGATCGAACCATATCTAATAAAGTTCGATTTCCCCTTTCGGAAACACCATTCAACTGTGACGTTCCTGGAGGAGTGAGTTGTGAAACAATTCCACACTCTTTCAGATGGTCATCGAAAGTTTGACTCAAATATTCACCACCTCGATCTGATCGAAGTGCTTTGATTGTCTTGCCAAGCTGGTTTTGTACTTCATTATGAAATTCTTTGAACTTTTCAAAAGATTCAGACTTATGCTTCATTAGATAAACATAACTATATCTACTGAAGTCGTCAGTAAATGTGATGAAGTACTGGTAGTTTCCTCTAGCATTTATGCTCATCGGTCCGCATACATCAGTATGTATACGTTCCAATAAGTCCTTAGCTCTTTCACTGTGTCCAGTAAAAGGAGCCTTAGTCATTTTTCCCAATAAACAAGATTCACATTTCTCATATGATTCATAATCAAATGAGCTCAAAAGTCCATCACTATGAAGCTTTTGAATGCGTTTCTCATTTATGTGGCCCAAACGACAATGCCAAAGAAAGTTTGATTCGTGTCATTTGACTTGAATCTCTTGGTATTAATGTTATAGATTGGCACACTTTGGTTTAGAACATAAAGTCCATTCTCTAATGGACCGCTACCATAAAATATATCATTGTAATCAAATGAAGAACACTTGTTCTTAATTGAAAACTGATATCCTTCCAAATCCAAACAAGGAATAGAAATAATATTTATGCTTATAGCAGGTACATAGTAGCAATTCTTAAGTTCTAAAACCAAGCAAGAAGGCAAAGACAAATGAAATGTTCCTACGGCTAATGCAGCAACTCTTGCTCCATTTCCCACGCGCATGTCCACTTGTCCTTTCTCCAAAGTCCTACTGTTGCTTAGGCCCTGCATATTTGTACAAATATGAGCACCACAGCCGGTATCCAATACCCAAGAAGTAGAACCAGAAGTAGTAACATTTACTTCTATAACATAATACCTGGAGATGAAGTCTCGAAAGTCTTCTTCTTCTTCTTTTTCAGATCTTCCAGGAATTTATTGCAGTTTCTTTTTCCAATGCCCATAACCATTACAATAATGGCACTTATCATCTTTAGAAGGACCAGGTTTAACCTTAGGAGCATGGTTAGACTCGCTTGGATTCACAATCGAGCTCGTCTTGTCATCACCTTTGTCCTTACCATGTTTCTTAAACTTTTTACCCTTTTGTACCATAAGGACATTTGGGGTGTCCTTCTTGATGTTAGGTTCAGCAGTTTTGAGCATCTCATGCAACTCAGTCAAAGTCTTTGTCAAGTTGTTCATGTTGTAGTTCATAACAAACTGATCATAGCTGGACGGCAATGACTGCAAGATGAGATCAGTAGCCAACTCTTGGCTGATAGGAAAATCCGGTTTTCCCAGGTTATCAACATAACCCATCATCTTAATGACATGTGGGCTAACTGGATCATCTTTTGGTAGCTTGCACTCAATGAGAGTTTTAACCGTCTGGAATCTCTCAGTTCGTGCCTGCTCCTGAAACATTCCTTTCAGGCCAGTGATCATGTCAATTGGAGAATCCACGTTCTCATATTGCTTTTGCAAGTCTGAGTTCATGGTAGCCAACATAAGACAACACACATCCACCCTATCATTGACATGCTTCTCATAAGAATTTCTCTCTGCATGCTGAGCATTGGTCTTAGGTTTTTCAGGAAGAACCTTTTCAAGGACATAGTCCTTTTTCTCCTGTCTGAGAACAATTCTCAAGTTTCGATACCATTCGAGGAAATTTGATCCATTGAGTTTTTCCTTCTCAAGGACGGATCTCAATGAAAACGAGTTGTGGGGAGTTGACATTGCTGAAGATAAAGAATAACAATGTTAATATGATGTTCGGGAATAAGAGAAATCTTAACAATTAAGAAAACTCACATTATATTCAAATAACAATTTCCTCAAATTGAATATAATGATCCAAGATCCATATTTCACTAGAATCCGAGTGAGCTTTGGCTCAATCCCCGAATGTCTAGTTAATTAGGTAAACAACACCTTGTTAATTATATCAAATATAATTCTTGGTTGTTAGATGACATCTTATGTCTAATCCAACCTATGTCTTTAAGCCCAAAACCGTTTTGATAGCTTAGTCAAGTAAACCAATCTTGTTTCACATGGTAACCATTACCATCTACTTCACTTATGTAATTTCGGATACCTTGCTTTGACAAGCCCATCACACAACGAAACAAGCCTTGATAGTTGATAAGATTGGAGAGACATCAAAATACTTGATATTAATTGAGGAACAAATTTTAATCCAATTTTGATTTATATTTAAAATTTTATATCTTATATAAATAATATAAATATAACTAATACATATCTCATATGTATTTTATTGGATTATTAAATAATTAAATAAATTTTAATCTAATTAAAATTGTTAATCAGTCTATATATCATTAATTTAATTCTTAAATTCTAATCAAATTAGAATATATAATATTGAAACGTTACGTAACTTCCAAAATTGGACGTTACCGAATCAATCAAATTAAGTCTATATCAACATATTAACACAATCTGGATGTTATATATATATATATATATATATAATATTATATTATTTTATTTATTTGACAAATCAGACAAAATAAACAACCGAGCAATTTTAAGAGAAAATCATATTTCTCAAAAACATGCATGCGAATATTTATGAATCCAAATATTCTTCAACAACAAACGCATATGCTTATAACTCTGTGAATCCAAATTAATCATATTAACTATTAACGAAACTAAACTAGGCCATAAGTCAGTCCAGTTAAGCGAACAAGATGGAGAACCAGTTTTTTTTTTTTTTTTTTTTAACTGGATATCGAATATGACAGATTAATTTTTTTTATATTTAATATAGACGAGACTAAATTCAATTTCAGTATTAAACAAGTAAGCTCTGATATCACTATTGGAAATTCATACCGGTTTATAAAACAATTTTTTAAATCAACTTACGAATATACTAACTAATATCTCATGTAAATACTGAAATAAATCTAGATATAGTATTTCGAATATACCTGGATATTTTGCAGCGGAATAAAAACGAAATGATTCGAAATTGTTTTAGCACTCCAAACATAGTGCCTCTACCGGTATTCACACGCACACAAACTAGAATCGAAACGGGATGCTAATACCGTTGAGATCAGATCTCAGAATGCCACGAACAATTCGTCTGCTCTATTGGGATTTTGTCAAAACTTGCGGCTGCGTGTATATCTTACTCGAACCTCACGTTTATGTTTTATATACACATAACAATTACCTAATCTAATTAGGTTTGTTGCAAGTTAGTGGGCTAAGCCCAAATAATGTCTTAATAAGAATCAATAATTCTTATTAACATGCACGTGAATATAAATGCACATATATAAATATAAGTGTATATCTTATATAACACATATATTTATATAGTATTACATTAATATTATTAAACCTCAATATATATATATATATATTATGATCTAGTTTGCTTAAGCGTGTGACCTTGTAGGATCGTATAATATTAGTAATAAATTCTCAATCTATAAATCATAAGCGGTTTCTAGCAAAACATTATGATCACCTAATATTATACGATTGTCGAACCTCGACGTTACGACTCAAACAAGAGTAGGTACAATTGATTTTAGGACATTCCCAACAACATATACTTTCACGGACACATTGGCGGAAAAAGTTCCCACAAGCGATATTCCAACACGCCTTGGCAAACTTAATCCCCACAGAATCACTGACACGCCTTGGCAAACCCACTTATTTCCACAGGTAACATCACATATCTTGGCAAAATCTGTAGACCCCAATGACGATCCAACATACACGCCTTGGTGGACTCCCAAAGTTCCCACAGACGATAACATAATCACATCGCAACTCTCAGCGCATGTGGTTGTTGCGATGGGCAGTTCATCTTGGCAAACAAGATCGTCTTGGCAAACTCCTGTAGTTTCAAAGGACGCGATCACATCATGCATGATTATCCATAGTTACCGAGAAACTCATAATTAGACAAGCCATAGCGAATACTTCGATCCCCAAGTGTTTGTCCTATTTTGACTCCTGAGTAAAATGAATCAATCACCAGAATCAGACAACACAGAAAACGATTTGGAAAACCCACATGGTTCCCAAAGACGCCAACAGAACGACCTCAAACTCTCATCAACACAGTTTGGCCCATGGCCACTCGATCTGAAGATGTCTGATCCTGAAGATCACATTCAGGCCAATGGCTACTCGATCGGAAGATATCTCATCCGAAGATCACAATATGCCCAAGGCCATTCGATCCCAAGGAATCTTTACCGTCTGAAGCCATCTCAGTAGAACATTCAAGTATGTCCACCCTTAGACTCAAAAGTATCAGAAATTCTTAGTGGGTTACTAGTCAACCTTTCATATTCCTTTCTAGGAATCTGGATTGAAGACTAGATTCCACACTTAGTCATATACAATGACTTCCATTCCACTAGTACCACCTAGTCAATATAATTCTAACCAATTACACTATGCTAGCTTACTAACTTACACTTACTTCCCAACAATTCCAATCATGTTAGTTCTCTAACTTAGCATATTTTTCAACTCTTTCGATCATGCTAGTTCGATAAATTAGCATATTTCAAACATAATTCCAAGCATTCAATCATCCTGGAACCGTGAATGCCCTGATACCATCTTGAAACGCACTGACCCAGTTTTAATACCCGAAAACTAAACATTCTTAATCCGGAAATTCATTCCAATCATATATATCTGTTCTAACCACATAATTCGTTAGCATTCATTCCTTAGAACAATAACACTACAAGAAAAATTGTATTTAGCCACAAATTTTTTCGTGGCTATAGCCAAAAATCCGTGCCTAGTTCGCCCTTAGCCACGTATAGCCACGAAAATGTTTCGTTGCTTCGAGCTCGTTGCTAATATTTAACCGTGGCTAGTCGTAACAAGCTTGCCACGGTGTAGCCACGAACCTATTCGTGGCTAATAGCCACGAATAGCTACAAACTAGTTCGTGGCTATTTAGCTACGACTAACCACGATATCTTCGTCGCTAGATAGCTACGAATTACCACAAATTTATATCTAGCTATCCGTAGCTATAGTATTAAAGAAAATTAAAAAAATACAAATAATAAAACTAAATTAAATTAAATTCGTATATACATGTAATACCAAAAATACAAAAACCCTAAATTAAAGAAGATGACGCAGCCGCCTCCGCAGAACCACTCGTCGGCGCCTCTGCAGAACCACTCGCCGGCGCCTCTGCACAAACCACGGCACCACCGCAGCACCGTCGGTCGTCCTATGCCACAAATAGTTATGATTTCAGATCGTGGCTAGGTAGCCACAATATCTTCGTGGCTAGTTGTGGCTATTCTCTTCCACGAATAGTTCGTGGCTATTTGTGGCTAATTATCCAGGGATAGCTACGAATATTTTTTCGTGGCTAAATAGCCACGAATATCTACGAATTAGCCACAAATATTGTTTTTTTTGCAATCGTGGCTGGTTCGTAGCTATTCGTGGCTGGAAAATTCTTAGCCACGAACAGTTCGTGGCTCGTTCGTGGCTAAAACAGTTTTTCTTGTAGTGTAAGCCTACGAATTCAAGCAACTTAATCATTAGAACATAATTCGGCTATACTAACAAGTACATTAAACCGTGACTGATTATTATTAGGGCAAATCTCAAAAACGGAACAAAAACATGGTATTTGACCAAAATAGCAACAAGAAGGAAAATTGACCAAAATAGCATTCTTTAAAAGAGATAAAGACTAAATTAATCCTAAATCCTAAATATTAAACCCTAAATCCTAATCTCAAAATACTAAACCCTAAACCTTATATATTAAACCTTAAACTCTAAATAATAAATCTTAAACCCTAAATACTAAACTCTAAACCCTAAATAATAAATTTTAAACCCTAAACTCTAAATATTAAACCATAAACCCTAAATAATAAACTCTAAACCCTATTTTATGTTTTGATGCTATTTTATGTTTTTATTTTATTTTATTTTATTTTATTTTATTATTTAGATTTAAATTTAATAGCATTAAAGTAATTCACTAATTCAGTATACACGAACCTATCTTCAGTGGGGGTTTAAATGGTGTTTTCACATTTCACATTTCATTTTATAAGATAAGAGATTTTGGTGATGTTCTGGGATTTATTTTTTTGAGAACATTCTGGGATTTATTTTGCTAACAAAAATGTGACTTACATATTTATTTTTCAGCCGGTAAGCTACTGATATAAATTTACACATTATTTCCTGAATAATACATATTTTTGTTATATAATTCATGATAAACTTTATTTTACAAACTTTACACATTATGTATATATAATTCATGATATATATTTCCAAATAAACAGTTTCATTTCCTTTTTATTGGTAAAGATAATTCCAATTCCTTCCGCTTCGCGTATGACTCGGATTTTGAAACGGTTCTAATATTTTAGTCTCCTATTTTATAGAGAGCCAAAATATGAAACCAGTGTTGTATACATCTATGTTCTCTTTAGTTCCCAGATAATAGAGAACTTCTGTTAAGATACTCCTTTGAACAAAACATTTTTTCTAAGCATTTCTCCATCATTATTTGAAATTATATAATATTCAATAAACGTGTCTTTCATTTAATGGTTACCGACGAGACAATACATATAATGGTCCATGGAAATAGAGAAAGTGGGTGCGAATATAAATAAACACAACATCAAAACGTAGGAAGACATGATAATATCTTTTGTCTTTTACAAATTTGAAAAGAAATTCAAAAAAGAGTCCCCACACAGAACCAACTTGGCCACAAACATGAAGACGCAATGTGGAATTCCGACTCATTGCTTTCAAACCTAATCCTTCATCAAAACCAAGTTTTTTATCAAACAAAAAGATTTCGACTCTATGTTATTTGTGTAACATCCATCTCCCGGCAAACCGAAGACGCGGCATTAGGACGCCCGTTGAACCGGATTCGGTCCAACCGGGACGCCAACTCAACTTGTCCCAGGTCCCAGGCGCCTTCTTCGTATTCAAAATCACCAATGACGTTACTCGACTGTATCGATCCCGCATCCGGACCTGCAAGAAAACGGGGACAGGAAAGGGGAAAGAGGCCTGAGTAATTGTTTCAAACACAATTATCCAGTGAGGGCGGACTTAAGGAGCCCGCGATCCCGGTTACTCCACACAACTACGAATCACAAGTCCTAAGCTAATATCATCTTGCAAGCAGGCCCGAAGGCTTTCACCACGCAAACTACATCCACTCGTGCTTTCACACTCGTGAACCCCTCTCTAGCCCGAAGGCTCACGCAACCGGCTCACCCGGTATCCCTGGGCCCACGGCGATTTCACCTGGGGAGGCTCGCCAACACCTCCCATTTGACGAATTAAAGGGCACGTACCAAACTCGTTATACGTGCCCTGTCACGAAACACCCTTTTGGGGGCCCTACCACAACTACCAAGCATATCTAGCACGCACAAGCAACGTTTTTGGTTTAAACGATAACCTAACAGTTCTACGTTCTCAAGAATTCACATCGGGACCCAACTAGACCTACGCTACCTAGGAAAGACGACATTAACAAGGGACTATCGCCCGGAATTGAATGAGGTAAGGGAGATCACATTCGGTCTTCACATTAGCCAAAGAAGAGGGCAAAACGGTAATTTAGCAGCCCCATTGACCCGAACGTACATTGAATCTGGAGAGAGGATGAAAATTTAGTGAGATAGGCTTTCGTTTAGTTCGAATCGGGTTTAGGACGGTCAAGTTATGGCCCAACAAAGTTTGGTTGACTAAAAGTCAACGGTCAAATCCAAGTCAACCGGTTGACCCGGTCAACCTAGACCCAGACCCAAGCCCAGACTGAACCAGGCCCATTTGCCATAACCGGCCCAATTTCCTAAAACAGACCCTAACCAATCTAAAACAAGGAAATTGAATTGAACAAAGAATTAGGATTGAACCGGTCAAAACCAGCTCGAACCGGACCGGTCGACCCATCCGGTCAACGGCGGTCCACGGAGGTCAACGGCGGCGGCGGCGACGGCGGTGGCGGCGGCGACACGGCGATGGGCGGCTGCGGCGACGGCGGCGCGTGGCGGTCCCGACGGCGGCGCGTGGCGGTCCCGACGGCGGCGCGTGGTAGTCCGGCGAGGCGCGTGGGGCTCCGGCGCGCGTGGATCTTACGCGCCCGACTCTTCTCTCGGCGCGTGGGGGCGCGTGCGGCGGCGCGTGCTCCTCCGGTCGGTGCCTCCGGTTTCGTCTCGTCGAGGTGGTCTCGGTGGTGGGTTCGGTTTAACGGGGTTTAGGATATTTTGAAAGTTATGAGAAGAAAACGTTTTTTGTGGTTTGAAACTCAGATCTGGGATCTCGGGGATTACCTGACGATATGGGATGATGAGATCTCGGGAATAGGGCTTCTATTCACCTCGAATGGCTCACGAACTCGACAGGGCTTCGCCAGGAAAAGGAGAGATGCGTTTTAGGGGGTGGGAGAGCTGTATTTATAGGAGGGGAAGGGGAAGCCCTAGGGTTTTAGAAGGAAATGGGCTTGGGCTTTGGGCTTTCCTCCCTTTCTTAAAAAAAATTAAAAGGGCTGGGCCAGGGCCCTTACAATTATCCCCCCTTAAAAAGAATTCGTCCCGAATTCCGAGGTGCATGGTTTCCCGTTCACCTCTAAACTCAAGGCACTGTCCTGTTCTGGGTTTAAGGATTGGCACATCGGAAAGTTCGCTCGGGAAGGCACGATATAATGAAGGAACAAATATAATAAGAATGGGGCCACATAGTTTGTAAAGGACAAAAGCAAAACATAACACGGAATCCTCGAAACTCTACTAAATAAAACCCAACACCTAAAAAAAAATCACTACGCCCTACCCCACACAAATACCCAAGGCCCCCCAACTCTAGTCACTCGATGATTTCGGGGTCCGTAGCTCGAGGTCCATGTCTCCTCGGTACAACTGACCTTCCTCTCTATCCCGCTCCTCAGGGTCCGACTCTGGCTCTGAATCTGAGATGATGATCACCGGAGGTGCTGTTGCCTGCTCCTGTGCTGGTGCAGCCTGATGCTGCTGCCTCTGAGCCTGATCCCATGCGGCCTGCTGCTCATCCAGCCTCTCCTGTACCCGCTCTCGGGCAGTCCTCTGCCCATCCAACCAAGCGTAATCCCTGGCCTCCTGCTCCCGTCTAATCCTCTGCTCCTCATCCCAAGCCTTCTGCTGCTCTGCTCTCACCTGCTGCCTGATAAGCTCATCCCTCTGGCTCCTCTCCCTAACCCTCTGCCTGAAAACCGGATCTCTCTGGTTCCTCTCTACGGCTTCTGCGTAGCGGGCGGACATCATCACCAAGCCGTAATCTCCATACTCCTTGCCATCTGTCATCCCCTGTCATATCTCCGGCAACAGTCCGTCCATGAACAGGTCCATCATATGAATCGGCGATCGCGGGTAAATGCATCCAGCTCTCCATATGAACAGCTCCACATAGTCCTCCACACTCATCCCAGCCACCTGGAATGGCCGGGGCACTTCCCGGGGAAGCTCCTGTGCCTGTGGCCTCGCAGCCGACGCTCCTGGGGTGTCATCAGTCTACGGAATCGATTCAAGTCCGAACGGCGGAGAGCCCGAGTCACGCTGATCTGCTGGTCTCACTGTCATGAAACACACATGGGCTGGCGGCTCGGGCCGGCTCTCCTCAACCACATGCTCCTTCCATGCCCTCTTCGTACCGGGTGCATCCACTGGTTTTGCAGTCGGCGGTGGAACAACTGCGGGTGTCTTCCTCGGTCGTCCTCTGCCCCTCATAGGTCTCAAACCTGGCTCAACTGACGGAGGCACGGGCCTAGTAACTGAGCTCAAAGCAAGTGGGACGGAGCCCGTGGTCACATCTGGTGCCCCGATCACAAGTCGTCTCCTCTGTCGTGGCGGTAAACTCCTCATGGTCACAGCACGGTTGCGCAAAACACTGCCTAAGCTGAGGGCATAATCGAACCCGGAATCGGAGCTAGAATCAGTGGACATCCTGCATAAAAAAAATCTAAGTGAGGTCACAACAGGAGATAATCAGTGTTACATCGGTGTTTGAAAAGATTTCGCAAAGTAACCATTTTATAAACTTTCGCAAACGTTTTGAAAAGATTGAAAACTGGGTTTTGGGGGTAAACACGAAAGCTGATCTCCCAGGGCAGGACTGAGATGAAGGAATTTCTAGCAGTTCTAATCAGGATTAGCAACCCTAATCTGAATTCCGAGCCTAGGATCTAAGGTTCATATAATTGAATCTATGGGATCTCAGATTTACCTGTTGATTTGCAGCGGAATTATTAGCAGATAATCGAGATCACGAAGCGCCTCAAATGCTGCGCCTCTACTGGTATCCACACGCACACAAACTGGACCGCAGGGATGCTAGTGCCTTACAGAGATCTAATCTCCAGAGAGGTTTCTTTCTATGTTCTGGTGGCTGTGAATTAGGTTAGGGACGAGTTTAGGTCGACCATATATCTTATATATGTCGGCTTAAACCACAACGGAATTAACCAACGATTAAACCGAATTAATCTGATTAATCCGCGAGTGTATCGATCGATGCACTAACTGCAACGATCGACACTCCCCAGAACATTGATATCGAATGCATATCAAATATGCATTCATTGGATCATTACATTAATGATCAACCTCGTCTATGACGCCCAGTTTGCTTAGGTGTGTGACCCTGTAGGATCATATAACACTAGCAATGAGTTCTCTAGAAAGTCAGATCTGACATAAGTCATAAATACTGGGTGATCATGATGACTTGCTAGAGTCCGCTCTTGATCTATAAGTTTAGGACTTATTACCAGTATTGTATGAGGGTCACACACCATAGCTAACGTGGCTTCTAGCAAAGCGTTATGACTACCTAGTGTTATGTGATTGTCTCATCTCGACTATACGACTTTCACTTAGAGCAAGTACAATAGATTTCAGGACATTCCCAACAATCTCCCACTTGTACTGGAATCATCTATTCCTTTAATCCCTTTGTAGCTATATCTCAATCTAGCATAAGGCAAGCACAGTGTCATCCTTATTCAACTAGATTACGTTTATCGAATCCCGATTTGTACTGATAAAAACAAACGACTGACAATCACCTCGTTTGAGCGCGGCCACGCATTTCCAGTATCAAATCTTCGATAGGCCCAGAGATATTTAACTCCTGTTATATAGGAGGTACAAATCCCATCTTGTTCCATCCATGTCTCTTTTATATTTCATGATACGCCTAATCAGTGTCTTTATAATCACCAGTTACGGCTGACGTTTGACAAAGTCAAGACGAACCAATCCATATAAGAGAGGACATGATGAACTCAGGTCTAAGGACTACTCTCTTTAGTCGTAATGAGAAACTCTTATGACACTCATATAACATCTTGTAGAGTTCTCATTAACGGGTCAAGTCCGATCATGTGTTCTCTAACACATATCTATGTGATTGACTTTAATACACTTATTAATGACTCCATGAAACATGGTCATCAGTCACCTCACATACTAGTCTCACGTGGTTGTTAATGTCCCACGTTAACAACCTCGACCATGGACCATTATAATTTATGTCATTTATTGCTTATAGGGTTTCATGATCAAGTCACATACTTGATGGCCTATAAAATGTCATAAATTACTTTGGGACAATCTATATATATTTAATTAACACAATTAAATAATGCTGAAACAATTTCACTAAAATAACATAACTATTATGTCTTTGTGAACATCATGTCATAACTAAAACAAACACTACTCCCACTGAAATAAAGATCATATCTTAAGAAATCTAATGCCTACAGCAGTTGTATGAAACTCATGCTTAGGCCTTGGGAGGGGCTTGGTCAGTGGATCAGCAACATTCTCATCCGTAGGGACTCTGCTGATCTTCACATCTCCTCTATTCACAATATCACGGATAAGGTGATATCGCCTTTCTATGTGTTTGGATTTCTGGTGTGATCTAGGTTCCTTTGCTTGCGCAATGGCTCCATTGTTGTCACAATACAAAGCCACTGGCTCAGAAATGCTAGGAATCACACCAAGTTCAGTGATGAACTTCTTGATCCAAACAGCCTCCTTTGCCGCTTCAGAAGCAGCGAGGTACTCAGCTTCAGTTGTGGAATCTGCTACAGTGTCCTGCTTGGAACTCTTCCAGCTTACTGCACCGCCATTCAGGCAGAAGATGTAACCAGATTGCGATCGGAAATCATCTTGGTCTGTCTGAAAACTTGCGTCTGTGTAACCACTTACTACCAGCTCATCACTTCCTCCATACACCAAGAATTTATCTTTAGTATTTCTCAAATACTTCAGAATGTTCTTGACTGCTGTCCAGTGACTTTCACCTGGATCCGATTGGTATCTACTCATCATGCTTAAAGCACAAGCAACATCTGGACGAGTACAGAGCATGGCATACATGATTGATCCCAACGCCGAGGCATAGGTAATCCGACTCATGCGATCTCGCTCAGCAGGTGTCTCAGGACACTGCTTCTTGCTGAGACTTATGCCATAAGACATTGGTATGAAGCCCTTCTTGGAATCTTGCATTCTGAACCTGTGTAAGACTTTATCGATATAAGTGTCTTGACACAGTCCAATCAACTTGTTTAATCTATCTCTATAGATTATTATTCCAAGAATATACGCGGCTTCACCCATGTCTTTCATTGAAAAACAACTTCCGAGCCAAGTCTTAACAGACTGTAACAACGGAACGTCATTTCCGAGAAGAAGTATGTCATCTACATACAACACGAGAAATGCAACTGCGCTCCCACTAGTCTTCTTGTAAACACATGGTTCTTCTTCGCTTCTGATGAAATCAAACTTTTTGACTGCTTCATCAAAACGAAGATTCCAACTCCGAGATGCTTGCTTCAATCCATAAATGGATCGATGAAGTTTGCATACTTTCCTAGCTGCATTTGGATCGATGAAACCTTCGGGTTGTGTCATGTACACATCCTCTTCCAGAATTCCATTAAGGAAAGCTGTTTTCACGTCCATCTGCTAGATCTCATAATCATAATGAGCAGCTGTTGCTAGGAGAATCCGAATGGATTTAAGCATGGCGACAGGTGAATAGGTTTCTTCATAGTCAATACCATGAATTTGTTTGAAACCTTTTGCCACTAGCCTTGCTTTATATATCTGAATATTTCCATCCACATCAATTTTCTTCTTGAAAATCCATTTACACTCAATGGGTCTTGCACCATCGGGTAAATCAACCAAAGTCCATACTTGGTTCTGTGTCATGGATCCCATTTCGGATTCAGCGGCTTTCAGCCACTTTGTGGAGTCAGGGCTCATCATTGCTTCTTCAAAATTCGTTGGCTCGTCACTGTCAATGATTAACAAATCATGACAATTGGTTACGAGAAATCCATATCTCTCGGGTTCGTGACGGATCCTTTCGGATCGGCGAATTTCAGGCTCCACAGGCGCGGGTTCTACAACTCTTTGTAGATCCAACTGTTGCTCTTCCTCTACAGGTTGAGCATTTTCCTGCGGTTCTCGAACTTCTTCGAGTTGTACTTTACTCCCACTGTTTCTCTTGGAAAGAAACTCTCTCTCAAGAAAAACGCAGTTCCGAGCAACAAACACTTTGTTCTCGGATTGGTTGTAAACGTAGTATGCCTTGGTTTCTTTAGGATAACCAACGAAGTAGCACTTGTCTGATTTGGTTCGAGCTTATCTGTAATTAATCTCTTAACATAAGCTTCACAACCCCAAATCTTCAGGAAAGACACATTCGGAACATTTCCAGTCCACATCTCATGTGGTGTCTTTGCAACTGATTTTGACGGAACCCTATTTAGTGTAAACGCAGACGTTTCTAGAGCGTATCCCCAAAAGGATAATGGAAGAGTTAAGAGACTCATCATTGATCGAACCATATCTAATAAAGTCCGATTCCTCCTCTCAGACACGCCATTCCATTGTGGTGTTCCAGGAGGAGTGAGTTGTGAAACAATTCCACAATCTCTCAAATGATCACTGAATTCTTGGCTTAAGTATTCTCCTCCACGATCTGATTGAAGAACCTTAATACTTTTGCCAAGTTGATTATGTACTTCATTTTGGAACTCTTTGAACTTTTCAAAGGATTCCGACTTGTGTCTCATTAAATAGACATAGCCATACCTGCTGAAATCATCAGTGAAGGTAATGAAGTATCGAAAATTTTCTCTGGCACTTGTGCTCATTGGGCCGCATACATCTGTATGTATAAGGCCCAACAGGTCACTGGCCCTTTCGTTTGATTTGTTGAAAGGGGCCTTAGTCATTTTGCCTAGTAAACAAGATTCACATTTCTCACATGATTCATAATCAAATGAGCCCAAAAGTCCATCACTATGGAGCTTTTGAATCCGTTTCTCGTTTATGTGGCCCAAACGACAATGCCATAGAAAAGTCTGATTCGTGTCATTTGATTTGAATCTCTTGGTGTTAATGTTATAGATATATGTGCTTTGGTTTAGAACATAAAGCCCATTCTCTAATGGGCTGCTACCATAATACATATCATTGTAGTCAAAAGAACAACATTTATTCTTAATTGAAAACTGATATCCTTCCAAATCCAAAACAGGAATAGAAATAATATTTCTGCTTATAGCAGGTACATAGTAGCAATTATGAAGTTCTAAAACCAAACCAGAAGGTAAAGACAAGTTAAATGTTCCTACGGCTAATGCAGCAACTCTTGCTCCATTCCCCACACGCAGGTCCACTTGTCCCTTTTCCAACGTCCTACTGTTGCTTAGGCCCTGCATATTTGTACAAATATGAGCACCACAGCCGGTATCCAATACCCAAGAAGTAGAACCAGAAGTAGTAACATTTACTTCTATAACATAAATACCTGAAGATGAAGTCTCGAAAGTCTTCTTCTTCTTCTTCTTCTTCTCTTCCAAGAATTTGTTGCAATTTCTCTTCCAATGCCCAGGCTCTTTACAATAATGGCACTTATCAGTCTCAGATGGGCCCGGCTTGGGCTTTGGGGCTGGCGCAGGCGTGTCCTGGTTCTCAACCGGGACTGCCTTTCCCTTTCCCTTGTCTTTGCCAAGTTTCTTAAACTTCTTACCCCCTTGCACCATAAGTACATTAGGAGTGCCCTTCTTGATATTAGGCTCAGCTGTCTTGAGCATGCCATGCAGTTCAGTCAACGTCTTCGTCAAGTTGTTCATGTTATAGTTCATAACAAACTGATCATAACTTGACGGCAGTGACTGCAGAATGATGTCAGTAGCCAACTCTTGGCTAATGGGACAATCCAGCTTCCCCAGGTTATCAATATAACCCATCATCTTAATGACATGAGGACTGACTGGACTGTCCTTTGGTAGCTTGCATTCAATGAGAGATTTAACCGTCTGGTATCTCTAAGTTCGTGCTTGCTCCTGAAACATACTTTTCAGGCTAGTGATCATCTCCACGGGCAACTCCACGTTCTCGTATTGCTTCTGCAAATCCGAGTTCATGGTAGCCAACATGAGACAATTCACATCGACCACATCATTAGAATGCTTATCCCAAGCATTCATTTCTGCATGTGGAGCATTGGCTCTCGGTTTTTCAGGGAGAACATTTTCAAGAACATAGTCCCGCTTCTCCTGCTTGAGAACAATTCTCAAGTTCCGATACCATTCGAGAAAATTCGATCCATTTAACTTGTCCTTCTCAAGGACGGATCGCAGGGAGAAAGAATTATTATGAGTAGTAGTCATAGCTGAGAACATAGAAAAGAAAAGGTTTAGTTATGATGTTCAAGAAATGAGAAATCTTAACTTTTAAGAAAACTCGCATTATATTCAATCAATGCTTCCTCAGATGAATATAATGATCCAAGATCCATACTTCACTAAACTTGAGTGAGCCACTGGCTATCACCCAAATTTAGCTATATAGGTAAGCAACAACTTTGCTAGTTATATCCAATATAACTCTTGGTTGTGGATCGACATCTCATGTCCAATCCACCTGATGTCTCTGGGCCCAAAACGATTTTGATAGCCCAGTCAAGCAAACCAATCTCTTCAGTCATGTAATTGTTAATGCCTTGCACTGCAAGCCCATTAACACAATTACTTCCTGCCTTACTCATGTAATTGTTGATACCTTGCACTGCAAGCCTATCGTACAATGAAATGAGTCTTGACAGTTGACAAGATTGGAAAGACATCAAGTATCACTTGATATTTGGTTGAGGAACGGAACCATTTAAAACGTTCAGTTTTACTATGTTTTAATTCTTATAATTAATTAATCCGCAATAACCGATCAATCCAATTGATCCGGTTTTGAATACCGGTCAGCGTCGATCGATGCTATGTTAGCATCGGTCGATGCCAACCTAATCAAACCAATCGCATTTAAACCATTCACAGTGTTCGACCATTATTAACCAAGCTCGATAACCGGTCCAATCCAATTGAACCGATCCCACAATCTCGCGAGGCTGTGTCGATCGATGCAACAATTGCGTCGATCGTCACTAGGCGAAAACTAGGTTTGTTCGGGTTTTCGCCCTGCATCGATCGTTGCCGGATTGGCAACGATCGACACCATGCGAAAAACCCTAAATTTATTCGGGTTTTCGCTCTGTGTCGATCGATGCCCGATTGGCAACGATCGACACTATGCGAAAAACCTTAAAACGTTTTCGAACAAAACCCTAAACTAGGTTACTTTGATCAAAACGAGTTTTAGCATGCTTGTATCAACTATACACAGATTCAGATTCAACCAATCTAATCAACATGCTACAGATTCAATGGAACCCTAAAGCTCTGATACCACTGAAGGAATTTCTAGCAGTTCTAATCAGGATTAGCAACCCTAATCTGAATTCCGAGCCTAGGATCTAAGGTTCATATAATTGAATCTATGGGATCTCAGATTTACCTGTTGATTTGCAGCGGAATTATTAGCAGATAATTGAGATCACGAAGCGCCTCAAATGCTGCGCCTCTACTGGTATCCACACGCACACAAACTGGACCGCAGGGATGCTAGTGCCTTACAGAGATCTAATCTCCAGAGAGGTTTCTTTCTATGTTCTGGTGGATGTGAATTAGGTTAGGGACGAGTTTAGATCGACCATATATCTTATATATGTCGGCTTAAACCACAACGGAATTAATCAACGATTAAACCGAATTAATCTGATTAATCCGCGAGTGCATCGATCGATGCACTAACTGCAACGATCGACACTCCCCAGAACATTGATATCGAATGCATATCAAATATGCATTCATTGGATCATTACATTAATGATCAACCTCATCTATGACGCCCAGTTTGCTTAGGTGTGTGACCCTGTAGGATCATATAACACTAGCAATGAGTTCTCAACTCATTGATCATAAGTGGCTTCTAGCAAAGCGTTATGACTACCTAGTGTTATGTGATTGTCTCATCTCGACTATACGACTTTCACTTAGAGCAAGTACAATAGATTTCAGGACATTCCCAACATGAGAGACCTTAACCTAGGCTCTGATACCAAATTGTAACACCCGTCTCTCGGCGAACCGGAGACGCGGCATTAGGACGCCCGTTGAACCGGACTCGGTCCAACCGGGATGCCAACTCAACTTGTCCCAGGTCCCAGGCGCCTTCTTCGTATTCAAAATCACCAATGACGTCACTCGACTGTATCGATCCCGCATCCGGACCTGCAAGAAAACGGGGACAGGAAAGGGGAAAGAGGCCTGAGTAATTGTTTCAAACACAATTACCCAGTGAGGGCGGACTTAAGGAGCCCGCGATCCCGGTTACTCCACACAACTACAAATCACAAGTCCTAAGCTAATATCACCTTGCAAGCAGGCCCGAAGGCTTTCACCACGCAAACTACATCCACTCGTGCTTTCACACTCGTGAACCCCTCTCTAGCCCGAAGGCTCATGCAACCGGCTCACCCGGTATCCCTGGGCCCAGGGCCATTTCATCTGGGGAGGCTCGCCAACACCTCCCATCCGACGAATTAAAGGGCACGTACCAAAATCGTTATACGCGCCCTGTCACGAAACACCCTTTCGGGGGCCCTGTTGGATCTCCTAGGATCAAGGGTTTGATATATTGAATTTACCAACCTCGTTCTTATCTTGAACTGGCAGCGGAATTGGTGAACGAGATCAGTGAGCAACGCAGATGCCTTGCCTCTACCAGATACACACGCACACAAGCTGGAAACGGGATGCTAGTGCCGGATCTGTGGGATCTAAGAGTTTCTGGTGTTTCTACTTTTCTGTCAAAGAGAAGAGGAGACTACTAGGGTTCATGTCGACCATATAAGACTTTATATATCGACCTGGAAATGACCTCACAAACCGTCGGACAATCCCGGCTCGGTTACGTCATTAATTCGAGACATCAGTTTCGAAACCCGATGTGCAACGATCGACACACTTACTGTGTCGATCGACACACCTCCACGAAAAGCCTGCATCGATCGACACACTCATGCATCGATCGACACACACATTGTAAAACTCTATGTCAATGTGTATCCAATACACATCAGTATGATCATTACCATAATGATCATTCCCACTTTCATGCTTCCAGTTTGCTTAGGTGTGTGACCCTATAGGATCATATAATGCTGGCAGTAAGTCTACAACTTACAGACTGCAAGAGGCTTCTAGCAAAACATTGCAACCGCCCAGTATTATACGAATGTCTGATCTCGACACACAACTATCATCAGGAGTGAGTACAAGTGTGATTTCAGGACACTATCCCAACAATCTCCAACTTGTACCGGAATTATCAATTCCTATAATCCTTTTGTCTCTATATCTCGATTTGGCATAAGGCAAGATTGATGTCATCCTTATTAAGCCAACATCGTGTTTATCGAACTCCTGATCTCATACTGAACATTACAAACAACTGAACTACAGTTCGTTTGAGATATTTATCTCATGTTATTCAGGAGGGACAAATCCCATCTTGTTCCATCCCTATTTCAACGCACATTTCATGATATACTTGAACAGTGCCGTTATAGTCGCCAGTTACGGATCGACGTTTGACAAAGTCAAAGTGTACCAATTCATATGCAAGAAAGCATGATGAACTCAGGTCTAAGGACTATACTCTATAGTCGTAATGAGAACCTCTTATGACACATATATAACTATCTTGTAGACTTCTCATCAGCGGATCATATCCGATCATATGTTATATCTATGTGACTGACTGCGATAATCATATCATTGGCTCCATGAAACTTAGCCAACAATCACCTCACAATCTAATCTCACGCGGTTGTCATTGTCCCACTTTGACAACCTCGACTAGGGACAAAACATAATTTATATCATCAATTTATAGGGTTTCATGATCAAGTCCTCAACTTGATGACCTATAATATGACATAAACTTATTTTGGGACCATTATTTAGATCACAATAAATAATGCTGAAATCAAATTTCATTAAACATATCCAAAAGAATATTTACAAGAGCATCTTATTATAACTAAAATAAAACTAAAACTCCCACTAGAATCAAGATTACATCTTAAGATCTCTAATGCCTACAGCAGTCGTATGACTCTCATGCTTAGGCCTTGGGAGTGACTTAGTCAGAGGATCAGCGACATTCTCGTCCGTCGGAACTCGGCTGATCTTCACATCACCTCTATTGATGATATCACGAATCAGGTGATATCTCCTCTCTACGTGTTTGGACTTCTGGTGCGACCTGGGTTCTTTCGCCTGAGCAATGGCTCCGTTGTTATCACAAAACAAAGCCACTGGCTCCAAGATACTGGGAACCACACCAAGTTCAGTCATGAACTTCTTGATCCAAACAGCTTCCTTTGCCGCTTCTGAAGCAGCAACATATTCAGCTTCCGTCGTGGAATCAGCTACGGTATTCTGCTTAGAGCTCTTCCAGCTCACTGCACCGCCATTTAGACAGAAGACATATCCAGATTGTGATCGGAAATCGTCTCTGTCAGTCTGAAAACTCGCATCAGTGAATCCATTCACCACAAGTTCTTCACTTCCTCCATACACCAGGAATTTATCCTTAGTATGTCTCAAATACTTGAGAATATTCTTGACAGCTGTCCAGTGAACTTCACCTGGATCAGATTGGTATCTACTCGTTATGCTTAACGCGTAAGCTACATCTGGACGAGTGCAGAGCATGGCATACATAATAGATCCTATTGCAGAATCATAAGGAATCCTATTCATGCGCTCCCGCTCAGCATGTGTCGTCGAACACTGCTTCTTGCTGAGACTAATGCCATGAGACATCGGTATGAAGCCCTTCTTGGAATCTTGCATCTCTGTAGATTCTGATTCCGAGAATGTACGCGGCTTCTCCCATGTCTTTCAGGGAAAAACAACTTCCAAGCCAAGTCTTTACAGACTGAAGCAACGGAACGTCATTACCGAGGAGGAGTATGTCATCGACATACAGTACAAGAAACGCAATTTTGCTCCCACTAGTCTTCTTGTAAACACATGGTTCCTCTTCGTTCTTGATGAAACCAAATTGTTTTACTGCTTCATCAAAACGAAGATTCCAACTCCGTGATGCTTGCTTCAATCCATAAATGGATTTATGAAGCTTGCATACCTTTCCAGCGTTCTTAGGATCAACAAAACCTTCAGGCTGCGTCATATACACATCCTCTTCCAGAATACCATTGAGGAAAGCGGTTTTGACATCCATCAGCCAAATCTCATAGTCATAATGAGCTGCAATCGCTAGAAGAATCCAAATAGACTTAAGCATAGCGACTGGGGAGTAGGTTTCATCTTAGTCAATACCATGAATTTGCTTGAAACCTTTAGCCACCAACCTCGCTTTGTAAATCTGTACATTGCCATCCAAGTCGATCTTCTTCTTGAAGATCCATTTACACTCAATGGCTTTAACACCATTAGGTAAATCGACCAAGGACCATACTTGGTTCTCTGACATGGATCCCATTTCGGATTTAGAGGCTCCAAGCCACGTTTTGGAGTCCGGGCCCATCATTGCTTCCGCGAAGGTCGCTGGTTCGTCACTGTCAATGATCATCAAATCATTGGAATCGGTCACAAGAAATCCATAGTATATCTCGGGTTCGTGACGGATCCTTCCGGATCTGCGAACTTCAGGCTCCACAGGCGCCGGTTCCACAGAACTTTGTGGATCCAACTGCTGCTCTTCCTCAACTGGTTGAGCAGTTTCCTGTGCATCTCGAATTTCTTCAAGATGTACTTTACTCCCACTGTTTTTCTTAGAGAGAAACTCCCTCTCAAGAAAAGAACAGTCCCGAGCAACAAACACTTTGTTCTCAGATTGGTTGTAAAAGTAGTATGCCTTGGTTTCCCTAGGATAACCAACGAAGTAGCATTTATCTGATTTGGGTGAAAGTTTCTCAGAGATCAAACGTTTGACATAAGCTTCGCAGCCCCAAATCCTTAGGAAAGACAGACTAGGAACATTCCCAGTCCACAATTCATGTGGTGTCTTTTCCACTGATTTAGATGGTACCCTATTTAGTGTAAACGCAGACGTTTCTAGAGCGTATCCCCAAAAGGATAATGGAAGATTTGAATGACTCATCATAGACCGAACCATATCCAATAAGGTTCGATTCCTCCTCTCAGACACTCCATTCCATTGGGGTGTACCAGGAGGAGTGAGTTGTGAAATAATTCCACACTCGCTCAGATAGTCGCTGAATTCTTGACTCAAGTATTCTCCTCCGCGATCCGATCGCAGAACTTTGATACGTTTGCCAAGTTGATTCTGTACTTCATTCTTGAATTCCTTGAATCTATCAAAGGATTCCGACTTGTGTCTCATCAAGTAGACATAGCCATACCTACTGAAATCATCAGTGAAGGTAATGAAGTACTTGTAATTTCCTCTGGCAACAGTACTCATTGGCCCACATACATCAGTATGAATAATGCCTAATAAATCATTGGCCCTTTCATTTGGTTTGTTGAAAGGGGCTCTAGCCATTTTGCTCATCAAACAAGATTCGCATTTCTCACATGATTCAAAATCAAATAAGCCTAGAAGCCCATTTCGATGGAGCCTTTGGATGCGTTTCTCATTGATATGGCCCAAACGACAATGCCATAAGAAAGTCGGGTTTTCGTCATTTGACTTAAACCGCTTTGTATTTATGTTAAAGTTAGGCATTTCTTGGTTTAAGACATATAACCCATTATCTAATGGGGCGCTACCATAAAATGTACCATCACGATTAAAAGAACAAACTTTATTCTTAACTGCAAAATCAAAACCTTCCAAATCCAATACGGAAACTGAAATTATGTTTCTGCTAATCGCAGGTACAAAGTAGAAATTATTCAAAATTGAAACCATGCCCGACGGTAAGGACAATTCGCAGGTGCCTACGGCCAGTGCAGCAACCCTAGCTCCATTCCCGACCCGTAGCTCCACTTGTCCTTTCTTCAGCGTTCTACTGTTTCTTAGTGCCTGCATATTAGTACAAATATGAGCACCGCAGCCGATATCCAATACCCACGAAGTAGAACTAGAAGATATAACATTAAGTTCGATAACATAAATACCTGAATCAGACGCATCATACGTCTTCTTCAGCTTCTTGTAATCTTCCATGAACTTCTTGCAATCTCTCTTCCAATGCCCCAACTGCTTGCAGTAGTTGCACTTATCCTCAGGAGAAGGCCCGGACTTGGGCTTGTCCTGACTCTCAGTCTGGACAACTTGGGCCTTTCCCTTATCCTTCTTAGGTTTCTTAAACCTTTTACCCCTTTGTACCATCAGGACATTTGGAGTAGCCTTCTTGAGGTTCAACTCTGCTGTCTTTAGCATACCGTGCAACTCAGTCAATGTCTTAGTCATGTTTTGCATGTTGTAGTTCATAATGAACTGATCAAAACACGACGGCAAAGACTGCAGAATCATGTCAGTGGCTAGCTCCTGACTAATGGCACAGTCCAGTTTCCCCAGGTTATCAATGTAACCCATCATTTTAAGGACATGAGGACTTACTGGACTGTCCTTAGCCAGCTTGCAATCCATGAGAGACTTAACCGTCTGGTATCTCTCTGTGCGAGCTTGTTCCTGAAACAAAGCTTTCAGGCTGTTAATCATCTCAATGGGTGACATCACGTTCTCATATTACTTCTGCAGCTCAGAGTTCATAGTCACCAGCATTAGACAGTTAACATCTTTGACATCAGCTGAATGCTTATCCCAAGCATTCTTTTCTGTCTGCGGGGCATTGGAACGTGGCCTCTCGGGGAGAACTCTTTCAAGGACATTTTCCTTGTTTTCCTGCCTGAGAACTATTCTCAGGTTCCGATACCATTCCAAGAAATTAGATCCATTTAACTTGTCCTTCTCAAGGACGGATCTCAGTGAGAAAGTGTTGATGTGATTTGAGACAGACATGGCTGTAATTCAAAAGAGGTAGATTTTAGTTATAATGCTCAAGAAATGAGAATTCTTATTTAATAAGAAACTCACATTGTATTCAAAACTATGTTTCCTCAGATGAATACAATGAGCCAAGATCCTCAGATTACTAAAATTCGAGTGGGCGACTCACCGTTACTCAAGCTTTAGTTATCTAGGTAAGCAAATCATTGCTAATTGTACCCAGTACAACTCTTGGTCGTGGATGAGACAAACTATGTCCAATCCACTCTGATGTCTCTGGGCCCAGAACTTCTGACAGCCCGGTCAAGTAAAACCAATCCATTTTCTGTCTTGTGATCACTGACAGTTGCACTGCAAGTCTGTCAATGATCACCTGCCTTACTCACGTTGCAGTGGATACCGAGGACTCCAAGATTATCCAAAAAACGACACGAGTCTTGACAGTAGACAAGATCGGGCAAGACATCAAGATCACTTGATATTTAGTTAAGGAAAGGAACTATTTTATCATGATTTATATCCAATACACATTCAAGAAGTTATTAATTCAATTAAAAACATTCAATTTTATTAAGTTAAGGTTCATTTTGATTTGGTATTCGCAACTAGAAGTCCAACCCCTGAGTCTGCGAGTTGTGTGTCGATCGACACATCCTTTGCATCGATCGACACATCTTAACCACAATCAAATTGGTTTCCGGTTCAATCCAATCCAACCGAAACTAACCAACTGAATCGATCGATGCACCCAGTGCGTCGATCGATAGAGTGCGAGTTTTCGCGGTGCATCGATCGACACAAGCTTAGTGTCGATCGACGCTATGCGAACAACCCAAAAGATTTTTACGAGTTTTCGCTCTGTGTCGATCGACACACGCTTTGCATCGATCGACACGCTGCGACAAACCCTAAAATTATTTGCGAGTTTTCGCTATGTGTCGATCGACGCACGCTTTGCATCGATCGACACGCTGCGACAAACCCTAAAATTATTTAAATGTTTTCGCTCTGCATCGATCGGCACACGCTTTGTGTCGATCGACACACTGCGAAAACACAGGCATCGAATTTTCAACAGAGGCTTTAATCCGAGATTAATACTTGAAAACACGATTTTAGCAGGCAATAATCAATTCAACAAACTCGGTTTCCGAATTAATTGTATCAGATTCAATAGTCTAAACCCTAACACGCTCTGATACCACTGTTGGATCTCCTAGGATCTAGGGTTTGATATATTGAATTTACCAACCTCATTCTTACCTTGAACTGGCAGCAGAATTGGTGAACGAGATCAGTGAGCAACGCAGATGCCTTGCCTCTACCAGATACACACGCACACAAGCTGGAAACGGGATGCTAGTGCCGGATCTGTGGGATCTAAGAGTTTATGGTGTTTCTGCTTTTCTGTCAAAGAGAAGAGGAGACTACTAGGGTTCAGGTCGACCATATAAGACTTTATATATCGACCTGGAAATGACCTCACAAACCGTCGGACAATCCCGGCTCGGTTACGTTATTAATTCGAGACATCAGTTTCGAAACCCGATGTGCAACGATCGACACACTTACTGTGTCGATCGACACACCTCCACGAAAAGCCTGCATCGATCGACACACTCATGCATCGATCGACACACACATTGTAAAACTCTATGTCAATGTGTATCCAATACACATCAGTATGATCATTACCATAATGACCATTCCCACTTTCATGCTTCCAGTTTGCTTAGGTGTGTGACCCTATAGGATCATATAATGCTGGCAGTAAGTCTACAACTTACAGACTGCAAGAGGCTTCTAGCAAAACATTGCAACCGCCCAGTATTATACGAATGTCTGATCTCGACACACAACTATCATCAGGAGTGATTACAAGTGTGATTTCAGGACACTATCCCAACAGGCCCTACCACAACTACCAAGCATATCCAGCACGCACAAGCAACGTTTTCGGTTTAAACGATAACCTAACAGTTCTACGTTCTCAAGCATTCACATCGGGACCCAACTAGCCCTACGCTACCTAGGAAAGACGACATTAACAAGGGACTATCGCCCGGAATTGAATGAGGTAAGGGAGATCACATTCGGTCCTCACCTTAGCCAAATAAGAGGGCAAAACGGTAATTTAGCAGCCCCATTGACCCGAACGGACATTGAATCTGGAAAGAGGACGAAAAATTGAGTGAGATAGGCTTTCGTTTCGTTCGAATCGGGTTTAGGACGGTCAAGTTATGGCCCAACAAAGTTTGGTTGACTAAAAGTCAACGGTCAAATCCAAGTCAACCGGTTGACCCGGTCAACCCAGACCCAGATCCAAGCCCAGACTGAACCAGGCCCATTTGCCATAACCGGCCCAATTTCCTAAACCAGACCCTAACCAATCTAAACCAAGGAAATTGAATTGAACCAAGAATTAGGATTGAACCGGTCAAAACCAGCTCGAACCGGAGCGGTCGACCCACCCGGTCAACGGCGGTCCACGAAGGTCAACGGCGGCGGCTCCGGCGGCGACACGGCGGTGGGCGGCGGCGGCGCGTAGCAGTCCCGGCGGCGGCGCGTGGCAGTCCGGCGAGGCGCGTGGGGCTCCAGCGCGTGGTTCCTCCGGCGCGCGTGGATCTTACGCGCCCGACTCTTCTCCCGGTGCGTGGGGGCGCGTGCTCCTCCGGTCGGTGCCTCCGGCTTGTCTCGTCGAGGTGGTCTCGGTGGTGGGTTCGGTTTAACGGGGTTTGGGATATTTTGAAAGTTATGAGAAGAAAACGTTTTTTTGTGGTTTGAAACTCAGATCTGGGATCTCGGGGATTACCTGACGATATGGGATGACGAGATCTCGGGAATAGGGCTTCTGTTCACCTCGAATGGCTCACGAACTCGACAGGGCTTCGCCAAGAAAAGGAGAGATGCGTTTTAGGGGGGTGGGAGAGCTGTATTTATAGGAGGGGAAGGGGAAACCCTAGAGTTTTAGAAGGAAATGAGCTTGAGCTTTGGGCTTTCCTCCCTTTCTTAAAAAAAAATTTTAAAGGGTTAGGCCAGGATCCTTACAATTTGTCTAATGATTAATTTCACAGTTCAGCTTTAAACATGTTGGGTCCCGTCTCTATATAGTCTTGTCTCCACTTGGTCTTTTTCTTTTTTAGTAGATTGATCCAAGTGTGTGATATCAACTCGAGATTTTAGTTTTATCATATTTATTAACATTTCATGGCTATCGAATTTTACCTATGTATATTCCGAGTATATATATACATATTCAGTATTAGATATATAGAATTCAATTGGATGTATTGGGTAAGCAACCGTTCATTGTTCAATACGTATGATCTATCTAAATTAAAATTATTGTTTGAACAGTTTATTTAGGTTTAATTATAGCAATTGATGGTGGCATGCAAAAATAGACTTAAATTTTGGGTCCACATTTAAAGATGAAGGAAGTAGATGATTTCTTCTTGCTACACCATCATGTAATCAAGTATAACATCACACATGCTTTGCCACCTCACCCCACCCAACCCATACCACTCTGACTCCATTGTTTTTAAACCCGGTTTTCATTTACCCGATCCAATTGGTTGGACATAAATTTTAAACAAAGTTGGTAATTATTATGATCACCGATGTCATGAAACTATAATGGTCATTTTATAATTTAAAGTCTATTTGAATTAAAACGAAAGGATCATTATATAATCTGATTGTTTTGGTACGATACAAAAGAATTCGGTTTAGTTTCCACAGTGTTTTAAATCTAAACCATGCTTCCCCCACTTCCTTATAAGTTATAACCAGCCCCATATAGGAAGTGTTGTAGTAAGCTTTTCTTTACTCACAGAAGCTATAACAAGAGAGGGAGAGAGAGCAAAAATCATTGCTTTGAAATTGTAAAAGCAAATATCATATAAATTAAAGAAGCCTAAAAATGATGAAGGGAAGCAAGTCTTACACAGAGTATTCGTCGTCTTTCTCAACCGATGAATTCGGCTATGATCAGAATGGCTCCAACTCCTATAATTTTAATGGACCTTGCATCAACACAGATCCTGAGATGAAGAGGAAGAAGAGAGTCGCTTCTTATAATCTCTTTGCGACGGAGGAAAAGCTCAAGAGCACTATAAAGAACAGTTTCAAGTGGATCAAGAACAAATTCTCTGGCGATGATAATAGTATCCGGTACAACGTCTAGACTAGTCCACTGGGATCTTCTGATCTTCTTCTTTTTCTTTCTTTTTAATTACACTAAGATTTTTGTGAAATTTAACATGTAAAATTAAGTCTGTGGGATTATGTGTGTGTGTGTGTGTGTGTGTGTGAGGGTGTATAAGTATCTTCTCGATTTGCCGGTTGAGGTACCAAAACTATCAAACCGGAAGCTTTATTGCTTTCATCTTTCTATATTAAAAACTATTAATTTGTTGAATCCAAATAAAATTATCTAATTGCTAATCTTAGATACGAGAGAGTAATATGGATTTTACACAATGGCGGAGCCAGAAAATTTTTCCACTGGGTCATAATATATAATTTTTAAAAATATATATTATATTATGTAATTTACCATGTATTACAATAAAAATATAATTAAAATCTATCAATATTTTATATTGTTTTTTTTTTTGGGTCAACTTATATATATTATAAATATGTAATTTACCATGTATTACCATGTATTATACTGTTCTAATATAAAAAGTATAACATAAAGAATACTGTTGGGTCAATTTTCTACAAAGCAACAAAAAAAATTCAACATGGGCGGTAACTTTTTAAAATAAGAGAAAATATTTAAGGGAAAGGGGTCATTTGAGGGTTTGAACCTGAATCTAGGGGGGTAATAGGCAAGACAATACCATTTGGGCTGAAGAATTTCTACTGTTTCCTATACATTTTAATTCGTTTTATTATTTCACCGGGGTCAGGTGACCCCCTCCTTCCTTGGTAGCTCCGCCACTGATTTTACATCCATTCATGTCTGCTCAGCCCATCTGATCGGTTCGGTCCGAAAACTGAAGTCCATTAAAAAGTCAACGATCCATTAAGAAGTTTGACAAATTTTACTATAAATGATCATCTTGTAATCTATTACCTCCGAGCTACTCTTATAATAGCGACGAGCCTAGTAGTTTTTAGGGAGCTCGTCAGTTCGACGACATTTTGATACGGGATAATTTTAGAATCCTAATCAACTACTCAAATGCACATACCATTGTAGCATTTGAGATATCAATCAAAGTAGGCAAGAAGAACAACACACTAGGAATGCAAGAGACTACTTAATCTAAGCAAAATCGATAAAATAAGGTTTATCTAACAACCCTAAACAATCTAAAAAGCAAGAAATAAAAGCACACAAGAAAAATCAACAAAAAGTCAACAAAAGTCAACTAAAGTTAACCGACGAAAATGCAAGAACAAAGCTAAAACAAGATGAAATATGGATCCTAGGATGAGGCTAAAGACTTTAGATGATCAATAAATGGTTCATGATGCATCAATCAATCAAACAATGCCAAACAAGGCAAATGATCAATAATTAAGCTAATCTCATTTTCATGTTCAAAATCTTATGTTAATCATGCAATCATTCATTTCCCAATTGAAAATCACAAGATAAGCATGCGAGAAGAGCAATCAAATACCATTTAGCAAAGCTAATCCTTAGGCTAGAAACAATAATCATTAGCCTAATCCAATATCTTGGCACTAATCCCTTTGTCTAAATCCTAATCAAGAACATTCTCTCAATTATGATTAAGATTCAAACAAGCAATGCAAACAAGTTCATAAAGCCAATAATCACTTTAGATAACTAATTTCTTAGGCTAAGAATGAAAATTCTCTAAATTGGTTCATTGAGACATTTCATCAAACACATTTCAGACATAAAACATCCTAAGTTCTAGATTGACAATTCATTGAGAATCTAGCATAGATCACACCAAATTAGAGAAGGATCATTCATCAATAAGTCCTAAACATCATTAATCATCACATAAATCACCCAAATCAACCTCATCCAGAAGACCAAAACCTAACTACTCTATAATCACCATTGTTCCCACAAAACCCATAGAGATAATATAAAAAAACAAGATTAGAGAGAGATAGGAGAAGAGATTAATAAAATATAAATAAGTACTTGATTAAAAGCTTAAAATTTTGATTACAAACTTAAACTTCTAAAACAAAAGCATAAACAAAACTAGGCTTAGGTAGCTTAGGGTTTATTAATCCCCAAAACAATATTTATACAAGGAGCAACACAATGGCATTTTGGTAAATAAAAGCCCTAGGAAGAGTTTCCATCAGACAGCTCCATCGGGTGGAAGTGATCCATGGGAGCTGTAGCAATGGATGCATCAGTCACGATAGCCCGATGGGGGAGGCCGATAAACTTTCGGCGCAAATGAAGATTTGGCTCGAGGTGGTTGCATCAGCCACACCTTGGCCGATGCATCCAGACCAATAAGTTAACATCAATTGAACTTGTCCGATACAATGGTCGATGAAATCTCAGGTACAAACGGATGCTCGGTCGAGTGGCTGCATCAGATGAGCTATGACGATGTTGGCTGATAGATGGATTTGCATCGGCCGACACTTGGTCGATGGCCCATGGCCGATGGTTCGCCCCTTTTCTCTTAAAACTATCTCCTCATGATCCCAACAGTTCTCATAGCTCAAAGCTCTCTTCCAATCATCAAGAACTCCTCCAATGCTCCAAAACCACCTAATAAAGACTCCAAAAGATATAAAATATGCAAAACGCTATCCTAGACATTCTAAGACTCTAAAATAGATGATTTCCTAAGGATATGTCTAATAATGAATGCAAAATGAAAGTAAATCATGCAAATGAAGATGCTAAAATGAGCTAAAATATGGAATCATCACCTTCCTCTTTTCTTATCATGTTTGTTCATTGGCCTCAGTATAATTATATATACCGAGAATCTCTGACACCACACGTATGTCCCTCTTATTTGATTTCTTTATTCTGTTCGGACTATTTTGACCCTAAATTTGACCGATCTCAGAGTTAGCCAAAATTCTGAAACAACAATTAGCGCCATCTATGGGGAATAAAGATTTTTCTTCACTTTAGACGAGGTCGATAATGACAAGACCATTCTCGATCACCGACAACGCCGGCTTTTCGACACAACAGAACTCGAGCACAACTTTTCCGAGCTCGATATCTCAACTGACAAAGACGTTGGAACTTAACTCCCAAGTCTCACCAATCAGCGATTCAGCCGGCCTGACTCAGATAACCGATTCTCATGAAGATGCCGAGCAGATATAGCAGATTTCGAATGCACGACCGTACAATCAAGAAAATATTTCCTCGCTCCTAAAAGTCTTGATGACGCATGTCGACAAACTAGCCATGGAATAAATTTTTGTTTCGACCAGCTTGCAACCTCCCAAAGCGTATTCAGAGAGTAGATCAACCACCTCCAGACGTCCGAGCAACAAACAACGCATAGAATGGTAGAATTTTGGCCTCCACTGCAAAGGGATATTCTCGATGTATCGCCGACTCAGGATACCGTACCAAGTGAGCGACTACCCATACCGTCCACATCCCTTCCATTGGACGACAACACATGAATTGATCCCTACCAAAATGACGAAAAAACAAGAAGGGAGACGAACATAAACAATGCAAACGAAGAACTGAAGGCGCAGTTGCAACACATGACCTCAAGGGTTCACAAGGCGATTAGATCGGCGCCAAAAATCTACCGTGTTCTTAAAGAAAAGCAGAACACTCCATTCACGAGTCAAATATTAGGTACTCCAGTTTGGCATCCAGGAAAGATCAAGCTTCCGACCTATGAAGGGAGCTAGGATCCATATAATACTTAACAGCCTTCAGCATTGCAATGGGACGGTCACAATTCTCTCTAAGATAACGTGATGCCGACTATTGCCAACTCTTTGTTGAAAATATGAGTGGGGCTTCGCTCAACTGGTTCTCTCGCCTTGAGGCGCACTCTATTGAAAACTACCATCAGTTATAAACAACTTTCCTCAAACACTAGTTGATGTAACGCCCTTTCCCGTTATCCGCTGATCGATGAGCTGACCGGCCAACAACCAAAGAAGAACATGACCGATCGAAACCGTGCATGCCAAACAAGAAGAGTTTGTCACAATACAAAAGCGAGAGATGGTGGCTCAAACCAAACCATCCTTGACCCCGTTTACCTCGTTTTCACTAAACCGTATATCAGGGAATAATTCCTTTTTTCGTTCTTTTAAATCATAAATCCTTTTTTTTAGCAATTTACGGTTTTCTACAAATTCTTTAGCGGGATCCCAAAAATATGAAACCAAAAATAAAGTCAAAATGCATTCGAAAACAAGCCGTAGCCAAATGTAAACTTACTAATATCCTGTCTAACTAGTCCCAAGAGGGTGAAGGATTATGGTGTTTTCCAAGGTTCAATTCCCAAATTACAACCTAACACATAATCTGAAACAGATCTAGGTTCTTGCAAATGAATCATAAAACAAACCTGATCACTACCTTTCAGATTGCAGCGGAATGGATGGTAATGATGAGATCAGCTAGAACAGATAGTAACACCTATTCCTCCTTGAGTATCCACACTCTTACAAGCAAGGGACGGCTGCTAGACCAAAGAGATGGATGAATCAGAGAGAGAGATTTGAGAGAGAGAGAGCTCGCGGCCCAGAGGAGAAAATCGCAGGGAAGGTTAGCTTCCTTAGGGTTTTCTGATTCTCTTATATCTCATTAATGGGCCCAAGTCATTAGACTAATGGCTCATTAATCTTTTGGGCCCAAAACACAAATTAGACAAAAAGCCTGTATTTTTTCTGGCCCAAAACTCTGATCCAATACAGTAAATGCCATTGCATCTTACCGTATTATTTCCATTTAACTTTCCCGTTAGCTATGGTGTGTGACCCTTCGGGATCATACAATACTGGTAATAAGTCCTAAACTTATAGATCATGAGCGGACTCTAGCAAGCCATCATGATCACCCAGTATTTATGACTTATGTCTGATCTCGACACTTATCATACTTTCTAGAGATAGTACGGTAGATTTCAGGACATTCCCAACAATCTCCCACTTGTACTGGAATTCTACAAAGAACATTCCCAACAATCTTCCGATTGTACTGGAATCCTACATTCCCTAGTCCTTTTGTCTTAATATCTCGATCTGGCATAAGGCAAGATGCGTGTCATCCTTATATAGCCAGACCATGTTTATCGGAACAGATTTGATACTGACAATTCAAACGACTTGGGCAAGTCCGTTTGGGAATGTCCATTCTCTTACCAGCTATCAAATCTCCGATTGGCCTAGAGATATTACCTCCGTTAAACGGCAGGGACAAATCCCATCTTGTTCCATCACTATGAACTACACACTTCATAATATACCCAACCAAGGTCCTTATAGCTCCCAGTTACGAAACAGCGTTAGACAATGATCAAAGCGCATTACTCCATGTGTAGCCACATGCATGCGAACTCAGGTCTAAGGACTATACTCTATAGTCGTATATGAGAACTTCTTATGACACAGATATTAATATCTTGCAGAGTTCTCATCAGCGGGCCATGTCCGGTCATATGCTCCCCTACATATACCTATGTGTCGACTTTGATGCCGCGCATCTATGACCCCTCGAAACTTGGTCATAAGTCTCAACACAATCTAGTCTCAACAGGTTGTTGGTGTTCCAATTTCAACAACCTTCGACTATGGACACTATGATTTATGTCACTTCGTTAAATATGGGGTTTCAGGATCAAGTCTACTCATGTACTTCGATGACCCATATATAGTGACATGAATCATTTTGGAACGATTATTTTATATCACAGTTAAAATAATCCAGAAATAAAAATTTCATTAACATTTTAAAATGTTTACATGAACCTTTCAAAACAACTAAGTAAAGCCCTTTACAAACTCCCACTGAAATTGAGACTACATCTTAATTTCACTCATCCTACAGCTACAGTCCGCGACTCGTGCTTAGGCATAAGGAGTGGCTTCGTTAATAGATTAGCAACGTTCTCATTCGATGAAACTTGCTTATCTACTTAACACCTCTGTCATTTATCTCAAGGAATAGGTTATACCTATCCTCAAGGTGTTTGGACCTATGATGTGCAGCTAGTCTCATCTATGCTGGGAATCACATCAAGTTCAGTGATGAACTCTTCTTTCCAAACAACCTCTTTCGCCGCTTCTCAAGCTGCGAAATGTTCAACTTAAGTCATGGAGTCAGCAACAGTGCCTTGCACCGCCAGTTAGACACAAGATATAGCCGGACTGTGACCAGGAATTATCTTTGTCTTTTGGAAACTTGCCTTTCAGACTCTATCGACTTGTAGCACCTCACTTTCTCCGTAAATCAAGAACTTATCCTAAGTATTCCTCAAATACTTCAGAATATTCTTTACGGCAATCCAGTGATTCTTTGCTGGATTTGACTGGTCTTTACTTGTCTTGCTTAGCATTAAAGCAACATCAAAACAAGTATGTGTCATGGCATACATGATAGATCCAATTGCCGTCGCATATGGAATCCTATCCATGCATTCAAGCTCAGCAGATATCGCAGGACACTGTATCTTGCTTAATGAATTGCCATGTGACATTGGCATAAAGCCCTTCTTGGATTGCTGATTACGTGTAGGACTTTGTCAATTTAAGAATCCTGACTTTGTCCTACCAGCTCTTTTGGATCTCTATCTTTAGATCCAAAATCCAAAAACTACGTGGCTTTACCCATGTCAATCATACAATAACTCCCAAGCCAGTCCTTTACCGACTGCAGCATTGGAACGTTATTTCCGAGAATCAGTATGTCATCGACATACACTATGAGAAATGCAATATTGCTCCCACTTATCTTTTAGTAAACGCACAGTTCCACTTCTATCCTGTTCAAGTCAAAACCTTGACTACTTTAACAGAACGAAGATTCCAACTCCGATATGTTTGCTTCCATCCATGAATGGATCGATGAAGCTAACTTACGTACAGTATAACTTTTCGGAGTCCGGGCTCACTTTCGCTTCTTTGAATTTCGCAGATTCGTCGCTTTCAATGATCATCAGATCATGCGAACTTTCAATGATCATCAGGTTCAACTAATGACGAGAAATCACTCTCGAATTAGTGACTGATTCATTCATATCTGCGAACTTCAGGCTCTACAGGTGTAGATTCTACAGAAATCTGTAAATCCATCCGTTGCTCTCCCTCAACGGGTTGAGCAGCCTCCTGTATTTCTCGAATTTCTTCGAGTTATACTTTTACTCCCACTGTTCTTCTTGGAAAGTAACTTCCCTTCTTAGAAAACAGAATGGACGTAAAAGTAACAAGCCTTGGTTTCCCTAGGACAACCAGCGAAGTAGCACAACTACAAATACTCAGTAAAGACGAATTTGGATCGATTCCAATCCACATTTACGTGGTGTCTTTCAACTGATATTGGTGGAACTATTTCAGCGTAAACTTAGATATATCTAGAGCGTTATTCTTAAAGAATATCATGGAAGATTCGTGTGACTCATCTTTAATCATTTCTAATAAGATCTGATTCTTTCTCACAGAAACACCTCTAGGTTTTTCAGGAGAAATGAGCTGTGAAGCGACTTCACACTCATTTAGATGATCACACCATCAATGACTTAAGTATTCTCACTCGTGATCTAATCCAGAGTCTTAATACTTCTGTCATTTAGATTCTATACTTCATTCTGGAACTCTTTCGACCATGTCAAAGAATTCCGACTTGTGTCTCATCAAATGAACACAGTCACACTCACTGAAGTAATCAGTAGAGACAATGAAGTACAGGAAAATTTTCTCTGGCATTACTGCTCATCGGACCACATACATGAGTATGTTCAATCTCCAATAAGCCTTTGGGCCTTTCTCTAGCTCGGCTAAGATGGGCCCTTTGTCTTTTGGTCTAGTAAGCAGAATTCAAGTCTCATAAGATATCCATTCAAATGAGCCCAAAAGTCCATAACTATGGGGTTTCTGAATCTGACTTACTCTATGTGACCAAAACATTTATGCCAAGAAAAATCAGGTTTAATTCATCAGATTTAAACCAATTCGGTATTTATGTTACATTTAGGCACTCTTTGGTTTAAGACATAAAACCCATTCCTTGAATAGGGTGCTACAATTAACATTTCATTAAGATCAAAAGAACAAAACTTGTCTTTATCAAAATGAAAACATTCAAATTCTTCACAAGAAAATGAAAAACAACTCTGCTTAAAGCAGGTACATTGTAGCAATTACTTAATAAAACCAAGCCTCAAAGGCATCTACAAGTGAAAACCCTACGGCTGAGGCAGCATCCCAAGCTCCTTCTAGACACGCAGTTCCACTTGCCCTTCCTTCAACGTTCTACTGTTGCTCAGGCTCTGCATATTATAACAAATATCAGTGCCACAACCAGTATCCAATACCTATAAGGTATAACTTGAAGTAATAACATGAATACCTGAGGAAGTAGTTTCATACATCAACTTCAACTCCTCATAATCTTCCATGAATTTAATGCAATCTCTCTTCCAATGCCCAGTCTCTTTACAATAGCAGCACTTACCAACGTAAGAGGTATCTGACTCGGGCTCAGAAGACACACGCTTGCCATGATTCAAAATCTGGACAACTTTGTCTTCACCCTTGTCAGCTTTAGGTTTGGTAAACCTACCCTTCTCCTTCATGAGATTGTACAGGGTGCTCTTCACGTTTGGCTCAACTGTTTTGAGCATGTCATGCAGTTCAGTCAACGTCTTCGTTAAGCCTTTCTTGATATAGTCCCTTACGAACTCATCATAGCTTGACGGCAGTGACTACAGAATGATATCAGTTGCCAATTCTTGGCTAACTGGATAATCCAGTTTCCTCAGGTTATCAATGTAACCCATCATTTTACTGATATGAGGACTTACTGGATGATCCATCGGTAGCTTGCAGCTAGTGAGAGATTTAACCAACTGGTATCTCTCCACTCTTACCTGCTCCTGAAATTTCAATTTCAGGCTGCTGATCATCTCTATTGGCGACTCCATGTTCTCATATTGCTTCCGCAAATCTGAGTCCATGGTAGCCAATATCAGACCACGCACATCTACCGCATCATTATAATGCTTATTCCAAGCCTTATATACTGCATGACTGGCTTTGGATCCGATCCTCTCGGGGAGAGCTTTCTCAAGGACATAGTCCTTTCTCTCATGCCTGAGAACTAGTCTCAGGTTCCGCGACCAAGTCAAGAAATTTGATCCGTTCATTTTGTCCATCTCAAGGACATACCGGATCGAGAAAGTGTTTTGATTGTTTGTGCTTGTCATAGCTGAAATTCAGAGATAAATAGAGTTTTAGTTATTAAGTTCATAAAAGAGTAATCTTAACAACTTATAAGAAAACTCGCATTGTATTCAAAATTTCTTTGTTTAACCTCATAAGAATACAATGATTCCGAGACCCATGTTTAGCTAAATCCAAAGTGGGCCACTGGCCGTCACCCGGAATTAGCTTTACTTGGTAAGCATACACACAGCTAGTTATATCTCATATAACTCTCGGTTGTGAATTGGACCCGAGGCCCAAATTCACCAGATGTCTCAAGGCCCGGGACTCCCGATGGCCCAGTCAAGGAAACCAATCTCTTACAGCCAAATAATCACTAAAGTCTGGGACTCCCAATGAAATTAGTGACTATATACTACTTTACTTACGCGAAAACAGATACCTCACACTGTAAGCCATATCTGTAATCAAATAAGCGTTAAGTAGCTGACAAGATTGGAAAGACATCCAAGCTTGATATTGTTTTTGAGGATTTTTTAAGTTTTATTTCCAAAAATAGAAGATTACTATTTTGGGAAACTTTCTTATTTTAGAAACTTTCTAAATTTAGCAACTTACTAAAAATAGAAATTTCTAATTTAAATATTTCATTAAA
Source organism: Orychophragmus violaceus (assembly GCA_030180135.1). Classification (NCBI taxonomy): domain Eukaryota; kingdom Viridiplantae; phylum Streptophyta; class Magnoliopsida; order Brassicales; family Brassicaceae; genus Orychophragmus; species Orychophragmus violaceus. Next base: position 65,700,786 of record CM058237.1, read on the forward strand.
TATTTTCGGGTTGGGTCACAAATTATAGGCCCAATTCTTTGGCCCAAGACCATAGAATTCCAGCTGGCCCAATAATTTGACATAACCGATCTGGTTTATTAATTCTGGTCCAAGACCAAATTAACTATCGAAACCATCGGTTATTTACTAAACCAGACTAGCTCTAAATTATTTGGTCCAACCAAATCAAACTTAGACCAGCCTTCGGTTTAGGTTAAATTCAATTTTGAATTTAAATCCGGTTTAAGTAGAAATTAAATAATACCAAGTATTAAATTATTTCCAGCAAACCGCGATTTGGGTTAACCGCTTGAACCACCAATAAATTGGATCGGTTCAGTTAAATCCAAAACCGGGAAGAAACACCTAGTGTTTTAGCCAATTTGATTTAACTTGCGGTTTAAGGCTTTAAACACACAATTAACCGCCAATTAAATGGACCGGTTAAATTGGTGTGGGTTTTGGGCAACGAACCGCGAAGCTCGGTTCAACCGATTGACTATTCGCGGGACGTAAAATTTAACGGGCCAAACGATCGGATCCATGATCGGATCATGGACCCACGATCCAACCCTAGGCCCATCACGATCGATCATCGATCGACATGATCTCACGATCGTGAGGATGAGCCGTGATGATCGCAAGTCCATACCATTCAATCCGATCGTCACACGATCACGGTATGATCACGTTCATGGCCCATTAACGCATCACGTCATGCCCTTCAACGATCACGCATGATCACGTTATGCGCATGATCGATTATCACGCGGTCTCTCAGTTACGTGATCACGCGGTCTCTCGGTCGAAGGCAACTCACGCAACACAGCACACGGCTCACACGTGAACATACGCACGCACAAGATCAAACAATTTAGGGTTTCATTAATAATCAAAACAGGAGCACACGCCACACGCAAACACATGGACACACGCCACACACGCTCACTTTCGGCTTAGGGTTTCAAATAATGCAGCATTCAATTATTAATATGATCGAATAGCACATTCAATTATTAATCAACATCACTCGGCAAAGCAACACAAGCACACGCCCGAGATCAATTAATTCACGCCCGATAATTAATTGGCTCTTTCATTCGATTATCAAGCAAAACCTTTTCAACAGCCGATTATAAAAATTAAATCACATTTGAATATAACCAAAACCTAGCAAGCTTTCGATTATCCACATTCAAAATCAATTAATCAATTAATCAATTTTCATATGATCCAATTTCACAAGAAACCTAAAACCTGGGCTCTGATACCACTGAAGGATTATGGTGTTTTCCAAGGTTCAATTCCCAAATTACAACCTAACACATAATCTGAAACAGATCTAGGTTCTTGCAAATGAATCATAAAACAAACCTGATCACTACCTTTCAGATTGCAGCGGAATGGATGGTAATGATGAGATCAGCTAGAACAGATAGTAACACCTATTCCTCCTTGAGTATCCACACTCTTACAAGCAAGGGACGGCTGCTAGACCAAAGAGATGGATGAATCAGAGAGAGAGATTTGAGAGAGAGAGAGAGCTCGCGGCCCAGAGGAGAAAATCGCAGGGAAGGTTAGCTTCCTTAGGGTTTTCTGATTCTCTTATATCTCATTAATGGGCCCAAGTCATTAGACTAATGGCTCATTAATCTTTTGGGCCCAAAACACAAATTAGACAAAAAGCCTGTATTTTGTCTGGCCCAAAACTCTGATCCAATACAGTAAATGCCATTGCATCTTACCGTATTATTTCCATTTAACTTTCCCGTTAGCTATGGTGTGTGACCCTTCGGGATCATACAATACTGGTAATAAGTCCTAAACTTATAGATCATGAGCGGACTCTAGCAAGCCATCATGATCACCCAGTATTTATGACTTATGTCTGATCTCGACACTTATCATACTTTCTAGAGATAGTACGGTAGATTTCAGGACATTCCCAACAGAGGGTTATTATATTATAAAGTATGTTATGTATTTTAACCATAATTTATTTTACCTCTTAATTCCCGTGTGTATATATATATATATATATATTTATTACGTTCTTATAATGTACATATGCATATATTCGTAGAATGGCGTTCAATATGAATGCAAGAATCAAGAATGTAATCAACGATAGGATGAATCAATTACCGATAAATGCTATTTAACATGCCATGTAATATTTCCTATCCATTTTAATTAATTTCCCGAATTATTTAATCAACATAAATTGTTCTACCAGATTTCAATTAAGGGTATGCATTCCTACGATTCTATGGTTTCATAATTTTGGGAGATATGATTTAACCTATTCTAAATGCATCACACAGCGGTTTAGCCAACTCACAGTGATTTACGGATGACAGATGTAACCCAAGAACGGTTGACGAAACTCCGATACCCACGAAATTTCGAACCCGACGAACCCTGATAACCATGAACTTTTGACCCAAACTTTGACTATGCTTGACTTATTTGTTGATGAGCATTGACCGTTGACCCGACTCAGTTGACCACTGACCAAGACGGACCCGATTGACCAATACCTCCGGTGTTGACCGGTCTAACCTCGTTGAATCCAACGATTTACTCTGGCCAAAACAACAACACACCTCTGGCAACTAAAGGAGGTTACCGGCGAGGAGGAGAGGCGAGGCTAAGGTGGGCCGACGAATCTCCGGCGAACCTCCGACGACTTTCCGGCGGTCCGGCAAGATTCCGACAAGGTTTTAGGGAGATTGTTAGACTAATTTAGGTGTTTAGGGACTATTTAGTGTTTGGAAAATATTTTGGAATTATTTGGGAAGCTTACGGATTTTTGGGAGTTATTTTAGGGGTTTTAGGATATTTTAAAGGCTTTTTAGTGGTTTTCTTGTAAAACAAGAAACCAAGGGGAGGGAGGAGGAGGTGGTGGCTGGCCTCCGGCGAGGGAGAGAGAGGAGGAGGACAAGAGCTGATGGTTTTTGGTGTGGTTCGGAGTGAAGAGTAAGGGATCTTTTTATAGCCAAGGAGAAACTTGCTCTCCACGTTTCTAAGGGACACTTGTCACTTACAAACTTTAGATGCTTGACACCTAAACCCATTCTAGAACCTTCTATATTCCACCCAGCACTGAATTGTGGCATCTTCCAGCCAATTAGAAACCGTCACCTTATTTCGCGCCTTGATCTACGATTCCCGTCTAACCAATAAATTCCCGAAAATCCGCAAAATACTCTGATACCATTTTCCTTTATCTGAACCTTCACAAATAATCTTCAATAATTTTATTAATTCTTGATGACCTACAGTAGCTTCCGAAACTCCAAATTAGGCTTTTCAGGAATTTTACGGTTTATCGGTTTTCTTTCTTGATAAACCTAAAAAGTTGTCTAAAAATACGTCTTGTGCAATTCCGTCTTCCTAATAATCATTAATAATTATTAACATATTATTTTTCCCTCTGTTTCTCCCCGACTCTTTTTGGTAAAATTACAAAAATACCCTTGAACTTCCAGAAACTGCAGAAATGCCCTCCGATGAGATTTCTTTGACTTGTAAGTTGCCCGTTGACGTAATAAAAACATGGTATTACATTCTCTCCTACTTACAAGAATCCGGCCTCCGAATTCTCCGTTCTATTAAACCTTGATCTCGGAAGCAAAACCTTGTAAGTCTATTACTTCTTCTGAATCTGACTCCATCCATCGCTGCTTCGCTCTCAATTGGTTCTGCAACTCCAAAAACTTCATTCCGGCACCACACTGATCGCTTTACTCCTTACTGTTTCTGTAGTTCCGCAGCTTCAATGTTTCTCCCAAGTATCTTAACTATGATCTCAAAACTCCGCTGCTACACTGAACCACTTAACTCTGATTCCCAACTTCTGCTGCTCCATCTAAATCTCTTAACTTTGATTTCATAACTTCACTGCTCCACTCGACCCTCTTATTACTGATCTCGAAACTTACTCCAACTGAATTTTTTTACTCTGATTCCCCAAATCCGTTGTGCCACTCTGATGCTCCACTAAAAACCACAACACACATAACTCCCGCCAAGAACGATTTCGGATTCGCCGATACCCAAGATAAATGCTCCCTGTCTTGCGAGTACTTAATTGCCAAAAGATCCCATCTAGAACTGACTCCTTTGACCATTTTTCTGATAACCATTGACACCAAGAACTCATTTCTAAAACCACACTGAAACGCTCCATTTAACCAACTCCACTCGGACTGCCACACTGAATCGACACAAAATCTAAAGTGATGGATTTCCCATAACGACTCACAAAACTCAAATCTTCGAGGCTTTGATCTCGTGTTCATGTTCCATGGTGACATCACGTCCTGCATAAACATGCTTTCCAACACTGAATTGGTTAGACACTTTAAACTTAACTTATGCATCTACGTTTCTATCTTATACAATTATTGGTAATTAGTCACACACCAATCAAACATGAACTTGTGCAACTAATTATCAATAACCTATAATTCCATAACCGTCGTATATAAATGACTACCTAACCGATACTCAATTCCGAAACTTAACCCAAATCAACTTTCTAACCAAGCTTCAAAACCGACACAAACCAATAACTTACAATTCCATCTAATGCATGATACTAACAAAAACGCTTTTTCCTAACTAACACAATGTTACTAAACCACAAAACAAATCAATTATAGACTACCCAAGTTATATCCAAGAAAAGCTTAACTCTTTACCAAAGCACACGTCTAACAACCTAACCAATAAATAAATGTGATGCAACTAGTCTGCTAACCAATCAGCCAATCGATCTAATGCAATTCAACGAATCTATCCTACCGGATGCAAAAATGCAATGCAAAATGGTTATATTTACAGGTTCGGATAAAACCGTCCATTCAGGCCACCATTCGTTTTCACGTTGTAACTGTATTGCATTCAATAAAGTTACCTCGTTACTCGAAATGATAAACTCGAAATCAACCAACATCCACCACTTACACAAATATCCACATATCATACTAACCGAAATATGTACGTAGAATATTTAATACATTGGTTTGTATGGTATATACAACGGTCGAACAAGCCCCAATAAGAATCAACGCCACTATATACACATAAAATTTAAATAATCGCCCTTACTTACCTGGGCCTATCCTAAACCTTCCAACACGAGAGATACACCCCGCACTGAGTGCAGTACGGCTAACCGGAAAGGTTAAAAGAATGGAACCTATTCTTGGAACAAAACCGGCAGGTGCGCCAGGAGAGTGTGCCAGGTGTGGTGGTGTAACACCCCCAAACCGGTTTTTGTCAAAGTTGACTTGTCGGTCGTGCAACAATCAAACAAGAACATGCACAACCAATCTTAGAGCTTGAACCAGATTGAAAATGATACAATGAGGAATACCAAGAAAGGTCCAACCATGTTTTAAGAATCCCTGGTTGATCCGTCGTTAGTACCGTCCCTCTCGACCATGGCCTAAGGCTTGCCAACCCGTACTTGGGCCGAGAATTGTGTTAGCTTGGACGAAGCTAATATCAAAGGAAACTCAGTCATTATACAAAATACATCTTTATTTATATATATATTTTCAAAATATACAACACAACATTTAAAGGTTCCTTGGTTCCGGCCTACGTGCCCTAAAACCATCATAAATACAACCGATAAACATTATTTTACAAAGACAACAAAAACCTACACTGGCTGACCCAACGTTCCTCGCTTCCCCGCTAATGTTTCCCATCTACTGGTTTTCCGGCAAAAGAGAGTGAGGGATGAGCGCTACTCGCTCAATGAGTTATAGCTCCCCTAGCATGCAATTTATCCCCCCCCCCCAAAACCCAAAATAACACACATCAAACAATAATAAATCAACGCATCACATATGAAAAGCTTAAACAATAATAACATTAACAATAACACCTTGTTCAAGGTCTCCCGCATTCGATCATTCCTTCCAAACGTGAACACCCATATCATAGCCACACATGCACATGAGCATAGAACTTCACCATCCGAGACCCGTCCCCACGGTAACATCTCGGCGGGTCCGTCTAACCACGGCTATCCCAACTATCCCGTCGGATAGAACTCAGCCATAGGCTGCAATTCCGTCTCTCCGAGTCATCTCACCTAGACGGTCCTTCGCTCGAGTGAGGCAGAAAAAGGAAAGATCGAACCGTCATCTTCCACCCTACCCATCTTAACACTAACACGAGGTACAATCTCAATCATGAATTTACTTACCAAAATTCAGTGCAAGATAAGAAAAACCTCAAACGAAACAACATAAACGTAACAATAGATAAGCATGCAACACATCATGCAAATATTATTAAGCTTAAACATAAATCACATATTTAAACATAAATCACGAAATCTAGCATGCCATTCCTAGCAAGCAATCACACATCACCATAACTCACAATGCTTTGGGATGACGGTTTTCTAGACTCGGGTTTTCTCGCTTACCGCGTACTTCCTTTCATCCTACTTTCTTTCCCTTCTTTATCCTTCTCACTCTTTCTTTTTCTAGAGTTTACTATGATCAAAGAGTGGTGGATGAGTGAAAAATAGGGCAGGGGTCGTGGTATTTATAGTGGTTGGGTTACTTCGATCGAGGGTAAGCTTGGCCAATAAGAAGAAGACATGTGTCCTTGCTGATAACGATGGGGCCTGCAACCAATAAGAACTTGGCACACATTTCACTGCCTCAGAAGTAGTGAAATGGTTTAATGGGGGCGGACCACTTCTCCTCCAAATTTGGGAAATTCCGACCAATCGGACGATGACATTAACCCAATCAGATTTTGGTCCAATGGGAGTGCGGAATTTATCCTCCAGCTTTGGTAAACTCATCCAATAAAATGAGGACATTAAGTTCCATGTCAGGTCGGCAGGGTTCTGCTACAATAGGATCAGGCCATTCCTCCACCAGCTTGGTTTTTGTGAGAGAAAAATTGGTAAACAAAAATCATCCATTTTTGTTTTGGATAAGGATGAAGGCTTGTGGCCAATGAGAGTGAGGCACACGGTATGAAAATGAGCTGATCCTCTTCCCAAGATGATTAGATTGATGTGGGTGAGGTTTTCCCGGGCAGCCACAAATGAGACACGCTGGTGGTGGTGGCAGCGGCAGACAAATGGCTCGAGGACGCGGGTACTGCTAAGCATCTTCGAGAATTCCATAGGTGAGTAAGAACCTCCAGTCAGGGTGATAAGTTCGGCTAACCATTGGGTCTGGTCAATCATCAGATCCTCCCAATGAAGATGTTTGGTGGAATCAATCGGCTCCATCAGGAAGTCGAACACTGAGAGCGATGAAAAGAGTGGATTGCCAGGAATGTATGGAGATGGCATAGCCTGGGCCTCTGGTGAAGGAAGAGGATCTGGATGCGGCTGTGTCCCCAAAGACGGTAATGCCGAAAAGATACCGTCAGAGGCATGCCGCATGTACAAGTTCCCGAGAAAGGGTACACCTGAAGTAGTTGTGTCGTATGGACTCTCGAGAATTGGCGGTGCTGCTACTGGAATCCCCCCACCTCGATGAAGCATATGGAAATGCGGGAACACTCTGCTAACTGAAAATGCGGCCAAGGCTAGCCGGAACTGAACCAACTTACTCATAATACACCGAATCGTCACTCATGCTGTCGCGGTCTGACACCCATACACACACACCTCTCCCAGGGCAACACTACTGCATGACTGCATAAAACACAACCTGGTTAGTTTAAACCCCTAACAAAACTTCTAACTTTACCCTTTCCCGGAGACGGACGCGGCTCGGATTCTTAATGGTTGCATTGGCAACACATTTTGACTCAATAAAACATTGAAATTTTTGAAAACTGGAATTTTCTAATCTATGATGATCCATGTTCTGATACCACCTTTTGTAATGCCCCCTTATCGTTATACGCTGACCGACGAGCTGACCGGCCAACAATCAAACAAGAACATGACCGATCGAACCCGTGCATGCCAAACGAGAAGAGTTCGTCACAATACGAAAGTTATAGACGGTCCGGTTTGATTCAGTGGCTCGAACCAAATCTACCTTGACCCCGTTTACCTCGTTTCCACAATATAAAGCTATTTTAACTAGTACTGCTTCCACGAGTTGTGATTAGTCCGGACTAAACCGTATATAAGGGAATAATTTTGTTTTTAGTTATTTTAAACATAAATCATATTTAATTTTACTCTTTCTACCAAATCTTTAGCGGGATCCCAAAAATCCGAAACTGGAAATAAAGTCAAAATGCTTTCGAAAACAAACCGTAGCCAAAATGCTTCACTCTTCGAATTTTAAGCTGCCCCGTTGACGTAATACGAGACATGGTATTACAATCGATGTTCATAAAAGAGAGAGCCATGATCGCCGACCTCCAGACGATAAGCCAAAGAGTGAAAGAATTCCTTAGATCCTACATCGACCAATTTAAGCGAATCGTCTCCAAAATCTTTGTAACCGATAAAGAAGGTCTCCTGAAATTACACAACAGTCTGTGGTACGAGTCGCCTTTTCGTTGAAGAAATTCTGAAGAACAAAACCCATACGCTCGAGGATGCTCTCCACTGAACAATTATCTTTGTTGAGACTGAAGAAGAGAAGGAAGTGCTTGCCAAAAAGTTCACACCAGTGAAGGCACCGACGAAAAAGGGAAAAGAACCAACATAGTACCACAAACCGCGTCAACATTACGACAAAGAGTATAATGATTACAAGAAAGAGATTAAAATAGGAAATCGACGATGTATTATGTCAGTGAGCCCTTATAGAACTGATAACAAGGTCATTAACAAGGACAGAACCAGCCGCGTAATCAAAATAATTGGTCATGGAAAAGTATGTCCATAACAATGACAAGGAAATATCCTTCTCCATCTTCCATCAACGGAACATACATGATACCGCCGAGTGTCGCCATCTTCATAACCTCTTGCTCATAGAATATCAAAAGGGAGGAACCAACATAACCAATTAAAATGCACTTACGTTGGCCTCTGGGTATAAAGAATCGGAGGCGAACGATTTCGAATATCCCAAAAGGAGAAAAGGCGGCAGGAAAACCCTCAGCGAGAAGAGCAAAGAGATGCCAACATGGAACCGTCAAATCGAGGATGAGACAATCACAAGGAAGGAAACTTGCGGCCAAGAAGACGAATCAATATAGTCATAGGGGGTTCCCAACTTTCAATGACTCGGTGCGATCAATAAAGGCGTACGGGCGAAGAAAACATGAATAACGACAATGGAAAATAACTATAAACTACAAGCTAAAGGTTGGTATCGAGATAACTTGCAATGAGAAAGATGAGGAAGGACTAGACAAACCACACAATGATCCCCTCATCATTAAAATAAAAATAGGCAACCGCGAGGTAACAAAAGTCCTGATCGACACCCGGAGCTTAGTAGACCTCATTTTCAAGGAAACACTGTTGGAATTGTGTCCAGTAATCTCGGTACTGTCTCTAGAAAGTAAGAGTATGTCAAAGATCAGACATAAGTCATATAATACTGGGGATCATGATGGCTTGCTAGAGTCCGCTCATGATCTATAAGTCTTGGACTTATTGCCTTTATTATATGATCCCATATGGGTCACACGCTTAAGCTAACAGGAATATGTGTTGGAACGGCTTAGCGGAAGTACGACAAAAGTGCCAGGCATTTGTCGTACTAAGAGAGAAAGATTAATGGGTCTGATTAAATGAGATTTAATCAGATTGGTGTTTTGGGCCCATAAGCCCAAAAGGGAAAGAGAAGGCTTTAATAAACTAAAAAGCCAAATCTCTTTCTCCTAACCCTAATACCCAGCGCCGATTTTCCTCTCTCCCTGCGCCTACCACCAGCTCGGTCTAGCAGCCGTTTTCTGTGATCGCGTGTGTGAACCTTTGGAGGATTCATCCCTCGGTGCATCTTTCTGATCTCTGACCTGTTCTAATCCTTCCGCTGCAACAAACAGGTAAAAGGTGAGATCATCTAATGTTTCTAATCAAGAGAACCTAGATCTGTATGTTTAGGTTGATATGAATCTGTGAATTACATCAGGATCAACTAAACGGTTCCTACAGTGGTATCAGAGCCATTGGTTCTTAGGATTTCTTGTTTTAGATTCATGTTTAGGTTGTTTAATCTGTTTAGAAGTGTTTTGAATCCATTACTGATAAGAAAAACACTTAAGAAACTGAATTGAATCCTGAACACACATATGAATCGCAAAACCGAGCTATATGACTCGTGTTCTTGCGATCGGCCGGGTAGAGAACCGATCGGCTTGGCCGGTTGGATCGCACGGCCGAGTGTTGATCGGCTGGGTCGGATCATCGGATCGATCGCGTCACGATCGCGGCTCGTCCCGATCGTCAGACGGATCGCATCCCGATCGCGGCCAGTCCCGATCATCGGACGGATCACATCCCGGTCGCAAGAGATGGGCCGATCACTCGTCCCGATCGCATCTCGTCCGACCGTCCCGATCGTCCCGTCCCGATCACACGCGAGCGTCCCGTCCGGCCATTGTCCCAAGCGTCTCGATCTCGGATCGTCGTATGCGGCTTGGACAAGTCTCGACCGGTTAGGTTTTGGGTGTGATGGGCCGGTTCAATTTCGGTTAGGTGGTTCGGTTCAAAACTTAATTAAAATTTATTCGTTCTGGTTTAATAAACAGATTTAATAATTTTATTAAATCTGGTTAAACCGGAATAATAAATCCAATGTCGAAAGAAATATTGGATTTAGTGCCTAAACCAGGAATTTCTAATTTGATTTGGTTGGACCAAATAAATTGAGAAATTCCGGTTTAGTAAATAACCGGTTGACAATTGTGGTCATCGTAGTAATTAAAATTTGGTTAGACCAATTTTAATGAACCAGACCGGTTATGTCAAATAATTGGACAATTGGGTCATGTCTTGGACATGGACCAATTCTTGGGCCTCGGGCCAAGAAGTTAAAACAATTGGGCCAATTATTTGAGTCTTTCTTCAGATCAATTTAAAATTTATTTTATAAAATTATAAAGTCGATTTTAAATTAAAGTTTCCGAGATTTTGAAATTAGAAAGTTTCTTAAAATAGAAATTTCTGATTTTGCGGGTTTTGGATTTTAAGAAATTTCTAAAGTTAGAAAGTTTCCGTTTTTAGAAAGTTTCCAATTTTAGAAAGTTTCCAAAAATAGTAGGTTTCCAAAAATGGAAAGTTTCTCGAAATAGTAATCTTCTATTTTGGGAATGAATTTTTAATAAACCTACGAACCTCAAATAATATCAAGCGTTGGATGTCTTGTCCAGGCTATGTCAGCTGTCAAAGCCCATTCAATTGCATTCATGGCCTTACAGTGTGAGGATGTCTGCTTTTGCGTGGGTAAGACAGTTTGTGATTCATAAATGTCATTGGGAGTCCCAGACATTAATGGTTACATGACTGTATAGTCTGGTTTTCTTGACTAGGCCATCGGGAGTCCCGGGCCTTGAGACATCAGAGTGGATTGGGCCTCGGGCCCAGATTCACAACCAAGAGTTATATCACGGATATAATTAGCCGATATAGGGCTTACCGATATAAGCTAAGGTTGGGTGACGGCCAGTGGCCCACTTTAATCTTAGTTATATGTGGATCTTGGAATCATTATATTCTATTGAGGGTAACAGATGTTATTGAATATAATGCGTGATTAATCATATTAAATTTTAATACGAGATTAGTCATTTAGAACATAATAACTAATAACCTTTTTATTTATATATTTCAGATATGACTACTACAAGCACACAAAACACATTTTCGATCCGGTCTGTTCTCGAGAAGGAGAAGCTGACTGGAACGAACTTCCTGACATGGTCAAGGAACTTGAGGCTGGTCCTCAAGCAGGAGAAGAAGGATTATGTCCTTCGTGATCCCCTCCCCGAGAGGCCTCTTGCCAATGCTGCCAGGACTCTGCACAATGCTTGGGAAAAGCATTCGTCAGATGAAAATGATGTCTATTGCCTGATGTTGGTGACAATGACTCCTGAGCTGCAAAAACAGTTCGAAAGTGTATTGTCTCCCATCGAGATAATGGCAAGCCTGAAATCGCTTTTTCAGGAGCAGGCTAGGACTGAGAGGTTCCAGACAGTTAAGAACCTCTTGGACTGTAAGTTGGCTGCGAATGCGGCAGTGAGTCCTCATGTCTTGAAGATGATGGGTTATCTCGATCATCTTCAGAAACTCGACTGCCCAATCAGCCAGGAACTTGCCTGCGACATCATTCTGCAGTCTTTACCTGCAAGCTATGATCAGTTCATTCTGAACTTTAACATGCATGGCTTGAGTAAGACACTACCTGAGCTTCACGGAATGCTCAAGACTGCAGAGCCCAACTTGAGGAAAACCGCCAAGGACCCCAATGTGCTTATGGTGCAAAAGGGCAAGGGGTTTAAGAAATCCTCTGCTAAGGATAAGGGAGCGGCCAAGGCTGTCCAAGTCGCGGACAAGGACACGCCAAAGCCCAAGCCCAAGTCCAAGGCTGGGCCTACTGACATGTGCAGGTTCTGCAAAGAACTGGGGCATTGGAGAAGAGATTGTAAGAAATTCCAGGAAGGTCTAAAGGAATTGAAGAAGAAGACTTTCGAGACTTCTTCATCAGGTATTTTTGTTATAGAAGTTAACACAACTACTTCTGATAATACCTCATGGGTCATGGATACTGGTTGTGGGGCTCATATTTGTACTAATATGCAGGCACTCAGCAACAGTAGAAGGCTGAAGCAAGGACAAGTGGAGCTACGAGTTGGGAATGGAGCGAAAGTTTCAGCACTAGCTGTAGGAACATACTTGTTGTCTTTACCTTCGGGATTGATTTTAGAACTGAATAATTGTTATTTTGTACCTGCTATAAGCAGAAATATTATTTCAATTTCTTTGTTGGATTTGGAAGGTTATGATTTTTCAGTTAAGAATAAATTATGTTCCTTCAATCGCAACAATTTGTTCTATGGTTCTGCCCCTCTTTCGAATGGGCTTTACATACTCGATCAATCCGCGCCAATATATAACATTAATACAAAACGGTTTAAACCTAATGAGGAAAACCGAACGTTTCTATGGCATTGTCGTTTAGGGCACATCAGCGAGAAACGCATCAAGAGGCTCCATTCGAATGGACTTCTTGGCTCATTTGATTTTGAGTCATGTGAGAAATGCGAATCCTGCATGATGGGCAAAATGACACGGGCCCCCTTTAATAAACCTAACGAGAGGGCCAGTGACTTATTGGGCCTGATACACACTGATGTGTGTGGCCCAATGTCCACAAATGCAAGAGGAAACTATCAGTACTTCATTACCTTCACTGATGATTTCAGTAGGTATGGATATGTTTATTTAATGAAACATAAGTCTGAATCTTTTGAGAAGTTCAGAGAATTCCAAAATGAAGTACAGAACCAACTTGGCAAAAGAATTAAGGCTCTTCGGTCCGACCGAGGAGGAGAATACTTAAGCCAGGAATTCAGTGATCATCTGAGAGAGTGTGGGATCGTATCCCAACTCACTCCTCCTGGAACACCGCAATGGAATGGTGTATCTGAGAGGAGAAATCGGACCTTATTGGATATGGTTCGATCTATGATGAGTCACACAGACCTTCCAATATCCCTTTGGGGATATGCTCTGCTAACAGCAGTGTTCACTCTAAACAGAGCGCCATCAAAAGCAGTAGCAAAGACACCATATGAATTATGGACTGGAGAAGCTCCAGTGCTGTCTTATCTCAGAATTTGGGGTTGTGAAGCCTATGTCAAGAGATTAATCTCAGACAAGCTTACACCAAAATCTGACAAATGCTATTTCATTGGTTATCCACGGGAAACCAAGGCTTATTACTTCTATCTACGTTCCGAGAACAAGATTTTTGTTGCCCGGGATTGTAACTTTCTTGAGAGGGAATTTCTCTCTAAGAAAGATAGTGGGAGTAAGGTACTGCTTGAAGAAATTCAAGATGAACAGGATACTGCTCAACCTAATGAGGAAGAGCAGCAGGAGGACCTACAAGAAATTGTAGAGCCTGAACCTGTGGTACCTGAAGTTCGAAGATCCGGGAGGATCCGTCACGAACCCGAGAGATATCAAGGGTTCCTCGTGACTGACTGTCATGATCTTCTGATCATAGATGGTGATGAACCATCGACCTTCAATCAAGCCATGATGGGCCCAGATTCCTCCAAGTGGCGCAAGGCCACTGATTCCGAAATGGACTCCATGTCGGTCAACCAAGTGTTTTCGTTGGTTGACTTACCCGCTGGTGTAAAAGCCATCGAGTGCAAATGGATCTTCAAGAAGAAGATTGACGTGGATGGAAATGTCCAGATTTATAAAGCCAGGTTGGTGGCAAAAGGTTTCAGACAAGTTCACGGTGTGGATTACGATGAAACCTATTCACCAGTGGCTATGATGAAATCTATTCGGATTCTACTAGCAACTGCAGCTTTTCATGATTATGAAATTTGGCAGATGGACGTGAAAACCGCCTTCCTGAATGGTATTCTGGAAGAGGATGTGTATATGACACAACCTGACGGTTACATAGATCCGAAGAATGCTGGGAAAGTATGCAAGCTTCATAAATCCATTTATGGATTGAAGCAAGCATCGAGGAGCTGGAATCTTCGTTTTGATGAAGCGATCAAGCAATTTGACTTCATCAGAAACGAAGAAGAACAATGCGTGTATAAGAAAACTAGTGGGAGCAAGATAGTGTTTCTTATTCTGTATGTCGATGACATACTGCTTCTCGGAAACGACGTTCCAATGCTGAAGTCCGTAAAGGACTGGCTTGGAAGTTGTTTTTCCATGAAAGACATGGGTGAAGCCGCATACGTTCTTGGAATTAGGATCTATCGGGATAGACCTAAGAGGCTGATAGGCTTGTGTCAAGACTCATACATTGACAAAGTCCTACAAAGATTCAGCATGAAAGATTCCAAGAAGGGCTTCACGCCAATGGTACATGGCACAACGCTAAGCAAGAAGCAGAGCCCTACGTCGGCTGCTGAGCTTGAGCGCATGAAGAATATTCCTTATGCATCTGCAATAGGATCTGTCATGTATGCCATGATCTGTACTCGTCCTGATGTTGCTTATGCATTGAGCATGACGAGTAGATACCAGTCAAATCCAGGTGAAAACCATTGGATTGCCGTAAAGAATATCTTGAAGTATCTAAGACATACTAAGGATAAGTTCTTGGTGTACGGGGGAAGTGATGTGCTTAAAGTCAGTGGATTCACGGACGCAAGTTTCCAGACAGACACAGATGATTTCCGGTCACAGTCCGGTTATGTCTTTTGTCTGAATGGCGGTGCAGTAAGTTGGAGAAGCTCCAAGCAGGACACCGTTGCTGATTCCACTACTGAAGCTGAATATATCGCCGCCTCAGAAGCAGCGAAGGAAGCTGTTTGGATACGAAAGTTCATTATGGAACTAGGTGTGATACCAGATGCGGCTGAGCCTCTGGCGCTATTTTGTGACAACAATGGTGCTATAGCTCAGGCAAAGGAACCAAGATCACACCAGAAATCCAAGCATGTTCAAAGAAGATATCACTTGATACGTGACATCGTTAATAGAAAGGAAGTCAAGATCAGCCGAGTTCCGACAGATGATAATGTCGCTGATCCGTTGACAAAGCCACTCCCAAGGCCTAAGCTCGAGTTCCTGACTGAAGCTGTAGGCATTAGAAACATTGAAATGTAATCTAAATTTGAGTGGGAGTTTTGTGAGCTTTATTTTAGTTATTTGATATGTTCTAGTAAAACATTATTTTATGTTTTAATGAAATTATTATTTCAAGATTATTTTAACTGTGATGAAATAATCGTTCCAAAATGATATGAAGCATTTTATAGGTCATCGAAGTAAGTGACTTGATCTTGAGTCATCAAAGTCATTTAGCTTGATCATGAGACCCTATATTTGATAAATGTTTTATATCATCCTGTCCCCAGTCGAAGGTTGTTGAAATTGGAACACCAACAACCGTGTGAGACTGGATTGGTACGTGACTTATGACAAAGTCTCAGTGTGTCATAGATGCGCGGCATCAAAGTCAGTACATAGGTGTATGTTGGGAACATACGACCGGACAAGACCCGCTTATAAGAACTCTTCAGGATATTTATATCTGTGTCATAAGAGATTCTTACTACGACTATAGAGTATAGTCCTTAGACCTGAGTTCACATGCATGTGACTGCACATGGACTGATATATTTTGATCATTGTCTAACGCTATCGTTCTGTGATAGCTATAAGGACCTTGTTTGGGTACATCATGAAATGAGTAGTTTACAGTGATGGAACAAGATGGGATTTGTCCCTCCAATATAAATGGAGTGAATATCTCTAGGCCAATCGGAGATTTGAATACTGGAAAATGCATGGCCATGCTCAAACGGACTTTCCCGAGTCGTTTGGATTGTCAGTATCAAATCAGAGTCCGATGAACAAGATTAGGCTTTATAAGGATGACACCAATCTTGCCTTATGACTAATCGAGATATTGAGACAAAAGGATTATGAATACAGAGATTCCAGTACAAGTGGGAGATTGTTGGAATTGTGTCCAGTAATCTCGGTACTGTCTCTAGAAAGTAAGAGTATGTCAAAGATCAGACATAAGTCATATAATACTGGGGATCATGATGGCTTGCTAGAGTCCGCTCATGATCTATAAGTCTTGGACTTATTGCCTTTATTATATGATCCCATATGGGTCACACGCTTAAGCTAACAGGAATATGTGTTGGAACGGCTTAGCGGAAGTACGACAAAAGTGCCAGGCATTTGTCGTACTAAGAGAGAAAGATTAATGGGTCTGATTAAATGAGATTTAATCAGATTGGTGTTTTGGGCCCATAAGCCCAAAAGGGAAAGAGAAGGCTTTAATAAACTAAAAAGCCAAATCTCTTTCTCCTAACCCTAATACCCAGCGCCGATTTTCCTCTCTCCCTGCGCCTACCACCAGCTCGGTCTAGCAGCCGTTTTCTGTGATCGCGTGTGTGAACCTTTGGAGGATTCATCCCTCGGTGCATCTTTCTGATCTCTGACCTGTTCTAATCCTTCCGCTGCAACAAACAGGTAAAAGGTGAGATCATCTAATGTTTCTAATCAAGAGAACCTAGATCTGTATGTTTAGGTTGATATGAATCTGTGAATTACATCAGGATCAACTAAACGGTTCCTACAAACACTACAAAGGATGGAGCTAGGGGATGTTCCGCGGCTCGGATTCCTAATGGTTGCATTGGCGACACATTAGATGATCACGTGCTAACAAGACGTAATGAGCTCCACAACACACATGTATTCAATTAACAACAAAATCATCAAATAAGGAAATCGAGAACATTGCGGAATCTCCTCTCGATTAGAATCAATCTAACTAATGTAGATCTATCGCAAACTTCACACCATGGGCCCTCAAACGCGATCTCGGTAAAATTCCACAGGAATTCTTAGATATCCCATGATAACTAAAACCTCCTATGACTCCTAGACGTAAACACGAAGTCTTACGACCAGAACAATGTTCCCTATCCATCGATACGCGATCACTCTGGCTACCCCTAGATAGCCAAAGCTTCCATTCAGTCCGGCCCTTGGACGCGACCACGTGTCTCCGGACTACACACCTGCCGACGTCACTTTGTAGGTTAACACTAACCAGAACCACTAACCGAAGATACGTGAACTGACAAGGAACTCCCGAGGATCCAATCGTGCAGGAAGTACCAGAATACCATCTATAGACTTGCGGGATCTAAAACACCCTATAGAGTCCTAATAACAATAATGTAAACAAGCAGAATCACTGGGACTCTATCACGCAAGAACGACAAGGTCAAATAGAAACATAATCTCAATCCCAGTACCCAGTATATCCCGCAAGTCCTACCACCATTCATCAACACCGACCTATCTGATCCCGTACCACAATCGGTATCTACATCCAGACTTACTTGGTCACGTACCGGAGTAAGTATCCCAAACACAGTATACCCGGCCCAACATTGGAGTAGAAAAACAACCACACAATCATTAGACAACCCTGCCCAACACCTGAGTAGATAAGCAATCATACAAACAACGTCTACCTGGTCCCACACTGGAGTAGATAAACAATCACAAAAACAACGCCTATCCGGCCCAACACCAGAGTAGATAAATAATCATAGTCAAAATCTACCTGGTCCAATACCTGATTAGATAAATAGTCAACGATAACACACATCACCAATCAAATATTTACTTAGGTTTAATTCATCTTTAATTCTTAGTTTAAACCCTAATTCATTTTAATCTGCTATCTTGGGATTAGTAAACTTACTAATCCCGTAGCCCCAAATTAATTCATCTCATTTTAATTCGAGAGTTTTATTTACTTAATTATTCTACCGCTATATTGGAGTTAGTAAACTTTCTAACTCCCTTGACGGCTCAACCCCTGATTATATATTTTAATTCCAGACTCTTTAATTCTATGTTTTAATTACCTCAATCCGTCAGATTGAGATAAGTAAACTTACTAATCTCATGACGTCTAATTAATTCTATTAAATATTTAAACTCGATAACCCTGTCTAACTAGTCCCAACCCGGTATTATATTCTAAGGTGTGTTATGTATTTGAATCATATTTTATTTCAACTCTTAGTTCCCGTATATAGATTCTTTTATTACGTTCTTATAATGTATATATGCACATATTTCCTAGCATTCCGTTCTATATGAATGCAAGAATTAACCATGCAATCAACAATACGATCAATCAATTATCGATAAATGCTATCTAACATGCCATGTAATATTTCCTATCCATTTTAATTAATTTCCCGAATTATTTAATCAAACTAAACCGTTCTATCAGTACAGGTATGCATTCCTACGATTCTACGGTTTCATTATTCCAGGACCTATATGATTTAACCTAATCTAAATGCATCATACAATGGTTTAGCCAACCCACAGTGATTTAAGGATAACGGATGTCACTCGAGAACGGTTGACGGATCTCCGAGACCCACGATTTTCCGAACCCGACGAACCCTGATTACCTTGAACTTTTGATCCACGTTGACCTCCCGTAACTTTCGAAACTTCAAAATAGGCTTCTCGAGAATTTTACGGTTTATCGGTTTCCTTTCCCGATAAACCTAAAATGCTGTCTAAAAATCCATCTTATGAAATTTCCATCTTCTAAATAATGTTTAATAATTATTAACAGATTATATTGCCTTTTGTTGCTTCCCGACTCCATTTTTGCTAAAATTACCAAAATACCATTGAACTTCCAAAAATTGCAGAAATGCCCTCCGATGCTTCACTCTTCGACTTGTAAGCTGCCCGTTGATGTAATACGTGACATGGTATTACAGTCGATGTTCATAAAAGAGAGATCCATGATCGCCGACCTCAAGACGGTAAGCCAAAGAGTGAAAGAGTCCCTTAGATCCTACATCGACCAGTTTAAACGAATCGTATCCAAGATCTTTGTAACCGACAACAAAGGTCTCACGAAATTACACAATAGTCTGTGGTACGAGTCGCCTTTTCGTTGAAGAAATTCTGAAGAACAAAACCCAAAAGCTCTAGGATTCTCTCCACTGAACAATTATCTTTGTTGAGACTGAAGAAGAGAAGGAAATGCTTGCCAAAAAGTTCACACCAGTGAAGGCATCGACGACAAAGGGAAAAGAACCAACGTAGTACCACAAACCGCGTCAACATTACGACAAAGAGTATAATGGTTACAAGAAAGAGGATAAAAGCAGGAAATCAACGACGTATTATGTAAGTGAGCCCTTATAGAACTGATAACAAGGTCATTAACAAGGACAGAACCAGCCGCGTAATCAAAATAATTGGTCATGGAAAAAGTATGTCCATAACAATGACAAGGAAATATCCTTCTGAAACTTCCATCAGCGGTAGAGACATGATACAACCGAGTGTCGCCATCTGCATAACCTCTTGCGCATAGAATATCAAAAGGGAGGAACCAACATAACCAATCGAAATGCACTTACGTTGGCCCCTGGGCATAAAGAATCATCATGACAAAAGAAACGGAGGCGAATGATTTTGAATCTCCCAAAAGGCGAAAAGGAGACAAGAAAACCCTCAGCAACAGAGCAGAGAGATGCCAACATGGAACCGTCAAAACGAGCATGAGGCAATCACAAGGAAGGAACCTTGCGGCCAAGAAGACGGATCAATATAGTGATAGGGGGGCTCCCAACTTTCAGTGACTCAGTGCGATTAATAAAGGCATACATGCGAAGAAAAGATGAACAACGACAGTGGAAAACAACTATAAACTACAAGCTGAAGGTCGGTATCTAGATAACTTTCAATGAGAAAGATTAGGAAGGACTAGGCAACTGCGAGGTAACAAAAGTCCTGATCGACACCCGGAGCTCGGTAGACATTATTTTCATGGACACACTATAAAGGTTGGAGCTAGGGGATGTTCTGCGGCTCGGATTCCTAATGGTTGCATTGGCCACACATTAGATGATCACGTGCTACCAAGACGTAATGAGCTCCACAACACACATGTATGCAATTAACAACAAAATCATCAACTAAGGAAATCGAGAACACTGCGGAACATCCTCTCGATTAGACTCAATCTAACTAATGTGGCTCTATCACAAACTTCACACCATGGTCCCTCAAACGCGATCTCGGTAAAATTCCACGGGAAAACTTGGATTTCCCACGATGACTAAAACCTCCCATGACTCCTAGCCGTAAACACGAAGTTTTACGACTAAAACACTGTTCCATGTCCATCGATACACGATGACTCGGGCTACCCCTAGATAGCCAAAGCTTCCATTCAGTCCGGCCCTAGGACGCGACCCTGGGTCTCAAGACTACACACCTGCCTACGTCACTCCGTAGGTTAACACTAACCAGAACCACTACCCGAAGATACGTGAACTGACAAGGAACTCCCGAGGATCCAATCGTGCAGGAAGTACTGGAACACCATCTATATACTTGCAGGATCTAACGCACCCTATAGAGTTCGAATAACAATAATGTAAACAAGCAGACTCACTGGGACTCTATCACGCAAGAACGACATGGTCAAATAGAAACATAATCTCAATCCCAGTACCCTTACTATCCTGTAAGTCCTACCACCATTCATCAACACCAACCTAAACGATCCCGTACCTCAATCGGTATCTACATCAAGACTTACTCGGTCCCGTACCGGAGTAAGTATCCCAAACACAATATACCCAGCCCAAAATTGGAGTATCTTAACAACCACACAATCAACAGTCTACCCGGCCTAACACCAGAGTAGATAAGCAATCATACAAACAACGTCTACCCGGCCCAACACCGGAGTAGATAAACAATCACAAAACAACGCTTATCCGGCCCAACACTGGAGTAGATAAATAATCATATCAACATTCTATCTGGCCCAACACCGGAGTAGATAAATAGTCAACAATAACACACATCACCAATCAAATATTTACTTAGGTTTAATTCATCTTTAATTCTTAGTTTAAACCCTAATTCATTTTAATCTGCTATCTTGGGATTAGTAAGTTTACTAATCCCGTAGACCCAAACTAATTCATCTCATTTTAATTTGATAGTTTTATTTACTTAATTATTCTACCGCTATATTGGAGTTAGTAAACTTTCTAACTACCTCGACGGCTCAACCCCCGATTATATCTTTTAATTCCAAACTCTTTAATTCTATGTTTTAATTACCCCAATCCGTCATATTAAGATTAGTAAACTTACTAATATCATGACTTCTAATTAATTCTATTAAATATTTTAACCCGATAACCCTGTCTAACTAGTCCCAACCCGAAATTATATTCTAAGGTGTGTTATGTATTTTAATCATATTTTATTTTACCTCTTAATTCCTGTATATAGATTCATTTATTACGTTATTATAATGTATATATGCACATATTTCCTAGCATGCTGTTCTATATGAATACAAGAGTAAACCATGCAATCAACGATACGATCAATCAGTTATCGGTAAATGCTATCTAACATGCCATGTAATATTTCCTATCCATTTTTATTAATTTCCCGAATTATTTAATCAAACTAAACCGTTCTATCAGATTTCAATTACGGTTATGAATTCCTACGATTCTACGGTTTCATAATTCCAGGATCTATATGATTTAACCTAATCTAAATGCATCATGCCACAGTTTAGCCAACTCACAATGATTTAAGGATGACAAATGTGACTCCAGAATGGTTGACGGATCTCCAAGACCCACGATTCTCCGAACCCGACGAACCCTGATAACCTTGAACTGTTGATCCGCGTTGACCTCCCGTAGCTTTCAAAACTTCAAAAATAGGCTTCCCGGGAATTTTACGGTTTATCAGTTTCCTTTCCTGATAAACCTAAAAAGCTGTCTAAAAATCCATCTTGTGCAATTTTAATCTTCTAAATAATGTTTGATAATTATTAACAGATTATATTTCTTTTTGTTGCTTCCCGACTCCATTTTTGGTAAAATTACCAAAATACCCCTTAACATTTAAAAATTGCAGAAATGCCCTCCGAAGCTTCACTCTTCGACTTGTATGCTGCCCGTTGACGTAATACATGACATGGTATTGCAATCTATGTACATAAAAGAGAGAGCCATGATCGCCGACCTATGGACGATAAGACAAAGAGTGGAAGAGTCCCTTAGATCCTACATCGACCAATTTAAGCGAATCGTCTACAAGATCTTTGTAACCGACAACGAAGGTCTCCCGAATTACACAGCAGTCTGTGCTACGAGTCGCCTTTTCGTTGTAGAACTTATGAAGAACGAAACTCAAACGCTCGAGGATTCTCTCCACTGAACAATTATCTTTGTTGAGACTGAAGAAGAGAGAAGAGCTTGCCAAAAAGTTCACACCAGTGAAGGCACCGACGAAAAAGGGAAAAGAACCATCATAGTACCACAAACCGCGTCAACATTACGACAAAGAGAATAATGATTATAAGAAAGAGGATAAAAGCAGGAAATCGACGACGTATTATGTCAGTGAGCCCTTATAGAACTGATAACAAGGTCATTAACAAGGATAGAACCAGCCGCGTAATCAAAATAATTGGTCATGGAAAAAGTATGTCCATAACAATGACAAGGAAATATCCTTCTGCATCTTCCATCAGCGGTACAGACATGATACCGCCGAGTGTCGCCATCTGCATAACCTCTTGCTCATAGAATATCAAAAGGGAGGAACCAACATAACCAATCGAAATACACTTACATCGGCCCCTGGGCATAAAGAATCATCACGAAAAAAGAAACGCAGGCGAATGATTTCGAGATTCCCAAAAGGAGAAAAGGAGACAGGAAAACCCTCATCGAGCAGAGCAAAGAGATGCCAACATGGAACCGTCAAAACGAGCATGAAACAATCACAAGGAAGGAACCCTGCGGCCAAGAAGACGAATCAATATAGTCATAGGGGGGCTCCCAACTTTCAATGACTCAGTGCGATCAATAAAGGCGTACAAGCGAAGAAAAGACAAACAACGACAGTGGAAAATAACTATAAACTACAAGGTAAAGGTCGGTATCGAGATAACTTTCAATGAGAAAGATGAGGAAGGACTAGACAAACCACACAATGATCCCCTCATCATTAAAATAAAAATAGGCAACTGCGAGGTAACAAAAGTCCTGGTTGACACCCGGAGCTCGGTAGACCTCATTTTCAAGGAAACACTATAAAGGATGGAGCCAGGGATGTTCCGCGGCCCGGATTCCTAATGGTTGCATTGGCGACACATTAGATGATCACATGCTACCTAGACGTAATGAGCTCCACAACACACATGTATTCAATTAACAAAAAAATCGTCAATTAAGAAAATCGAGAACACTGCGGAACATCCAATCGATTAGACTCAATCTAACTAATGCTTCTCTATCGCAAACATCACACCATGGGCCCTCAAACGCGATCTCGGTAAAATTCAACGGGAACATTTAGATATCCCACGATAACTAAAACCTCCCATTACTCCTAGACGTAAAGACGGAGTCTTATGACTAAAAAATTGTTCCTTGTCCATCAAAGATAGCCGAAGCTTCCATTCAGTCCGGTCGCGTCCTCCAGAATACACACTTGCCGACGTCACTCCGTAGGTTAACACTAACCAGAACCACTACCCGAAGATACGTGAGCTGACAAGGAAATCCCGAGGATCCAATCATGCAGGAATTACCGGAACACCATCTATAGACTTGCGGGATCTAACGCACCGTATAGAGTCCTAATAACAATAAAGTAAACAAGCAGACTCACTGGGACTCTATCACGCAAGAATGACAAGGTCAAATAGAAACACAATCTCAATCCCGGTACCCAGTCTATCCCGCAAGTCCTACCACCATTCATCAACACCGACCTATCCGGTCCCGTACCGCAATCGATATCTACATCCAGACTTACTCTGTCTCGTACCGGAGTAAGTATCCCAAACACAGTATACCCGGCCCAACATTAGAGTAGAAAAACAACCACACAATCATTAAACAACCCTGCCCAACACCAGAGTAGATAAGCAAGCATACAAACAACGTCTACCTGGTCCCACACCGGAGTAGATAAACAATCACAAAAACAATGCCTATCCGGCCCAACACCAGAGTAGATAAATAATCATAGTCAAAATCTACCTGGTCCAATACCTGATTAGATAAATAGTCAACGATAACACACATCACCAATCAAATATTTACTTAGGTTTAATTCATCTTTAATTCTTAGTTTAAACCCTAATTCATTTTAATCTGCTATCTTGAGATTAGTAAACTTACTAATCCCATAGCCCCAAATTAATTCATCTCATTTTAATTCAATAGTTTTATTTACTTAATTATTCTACCGCTATATTGGAGTTAGTAAACTTTCTAACTCCCTCGACGGCTCAACCCCTGATTATATATTTTAATTCCAGACTCTTTAATTCTATGTTTTAATTACCTCAATCCGTCAGATTGAGATAAGTAAACTTACTAATCTCATGACGTCTAATTAATTCTATTAAATATTTAAACTCGATAACCCTGTCTAACTAGTCCCAACCCGGTATTATATTCTAAGGTGTGTTATGTATTTGAATCATATTTTATTTCAACTCTTAGTTCCCATATATAGATTCATTTATTACGTTCTTATAATGTATATATGCACATATTTCCTAGCATTCCGTTCTATATGAATGCAAGAATCAACCATGCAATCAACAATACGATCAATCAATTATCGATAAATGCTATCTAACATGCCATGTAATATTTCCTATCCATTTTAATTAATTTCCCGAATTATTTAATCAAACTAAACCGTTCTATCGGATTTCAATTACGGGTATGCATTACTACGATTCTACGGTTTCATAATTCCAGGATTTATATGATTTAACATAATCTAAATGCATCATACAACGGTTTAGCCAACTCACAGTGATTTAAGGATGCCGGATGTCACTCGAGAACGGTTGACGGATCTCCGAGACCCACGATTCTTCGAACCCGACAAACCCTGATAACCTTGAACTGTTGATCCGTGTTGACCTCCCGTAGCTTTCGAAACTTCAAAAATAGGCTTCTCGAGAATTTTACGGTTTTTCGGTTTCCTTTCCGGATAAACCTAAAAAAAGCCGTCTCAAAATCCATGTTGTGCAATTTCCATCTTCTAAATAATATTTAATAATTATTAACAGACCATATTGCCTTTTGTTGTTTCCCGACTCCATTTTTGGTATGATTACCAAAATACCCCTAAACTTCCAAAAATTGCAGAAATGCCCGCCGATGCTTCACTCTTTGACTTGTAAGCTGCCCGTTGACGTAATACGAGACATGGTATTGCAATCGATGTTCGTAAAAGAGAGAGCAATGATCGACGACCTGCGGACGATAAGCCAAAGAGTGAAAGAGTCCCTTAGATCCTACATCGACCAATTTAAGCAAATCGTCTCCAAGATCTTTGTAACCGAGAACGAAGGTCTCCGAAAATTACACAACAATCTGTGGTACGAGTCGCCTTTTCGTTGAAGAAATTCTGAAGAACAAAAACCAAACACTCGAGGATGCTCTCCACTGAACAATTATCTTTGTTGAGACTGAAGAAGAGAAGGAAGTGCTTGCCAAAAAGTGCACACCGGTGAAGGCACTGACGATAAAGGGAAAAGAACAATCACATAGTACCACAAACCGCATCAACATTACGACAAAGAGTATAATGATTACAAGACAGAGGATAAAACCAAGAAATCGACGACATATTATGTCGGTGAGCCCTTATAGAACTGATAACAAGGTCATTAGCAGGATATAACCAGCCGCGAAATCAAAATAATTGGCCATGGAAAAAGTATGTTCATAACAATGACAAGGAAATATCCTTCTGCATCTTCCATCAGCGGTACAGACATGATACCGCCGAGTGTCGCCATCTGCATAACCTCTTGCTCATAGAATATCAAAAGGGAGGAACCAACATAACCAATCGAAATACACTTACATCGGCCCCTGGGCATAAAGAATCATCACGAAAAAAGAAACGCAGGCGAATGATTTCGAGATTCCCAAAAGGAGAAAAGGAGACAGGAAAACCCTCATCGAGCAGAGCAAAGAGATGCCAACATGGAACCGTCAAAACGAGCATGAGACAATCACAAGGAAGGAACCCTGCGGCCAAGAAGACGAATCAATATAGTCATAGGGGGGCTCCCAATTTTGAATGACTCAGTGCGATCAATAAAGGCGTACAAGCGAAGAAAAGACAAACAACGACAGTGGAAAATAACTATAAACTACAAGGTAAAGGTCGGTATCGAGATAACTTTCAATGAGAAAGATGAGGAAGGACTAGACAAACCACACAATGATCCCCTCATCATTAAAATAAAAATAGGCAACTGCGAGGTAACAAAAGTCCTGGTTGACACCCGGAGCTCGGTAGACCTCATTTTCAAGGAAACACTATAAAGGATGGAGCCAGGGATGTTCCGCGGCCCGGATTCCTAATAGTTGCATTGGCGACACATTAGATGATCACATGCTACCTAGACGTAATGAGCTCCACAACACACATGTATTCAATTAACAAAAAAATCGTCAATTAAGAAAATCGAGAACACTGCGGAACATCCAATCGATTAGACTCAATCTAACTAATGCTTCTCTATCGCAAACATCACACCATGGGCCCTCAAACGCGATCTCGGTAAAATTCAACGGGAACATTTAGATATCCCACGATAACTAAAACCTCCCATTACTCCTAGACGTAAAGACGGAGTCTTATGACTAAAAAATTGTTCCTTGTCCATCAAAGATAGCCGAAGCTTCCATTCAGTCCGGTCGCGTCCTCCAGACTACACACCTGCCGACGTCACTCCGTAGGTTAACACTAACCAGAACCACTACCCGAAGATACGTGAGCTGACAAGGAAATCCCGAGGATCCAATCATGCAGGAATTACCGGAACACCATCTATAGACTTGCGGGATCTAACGCACCGTATAGAGTCCTAATAACAATAAAGTAAACAAGCAGACTCACTGGGACTCTATCACGCAAGAATGACAAGGTCAAATAGAAACACAATCTCAATCCCGGTACCCAGTCTATCCCGCAAGTCCTACCACCATTCATCAACACCGACCTATCCGGTCCCGTACCGCAATCGATATCTACATCCAGACTTACTCTGTCTCGTACCGGAGTAAGTATCCCAAACACAGTATACCCGGCCCAACATTAGAGTAGAAAAACAACCACACAATCATTAAACAACCCTGCCCAACACCAGAGTAGATAAGCAAGCATACAAACAACGTCTACCTGGTCCCACACCGGAGTAGATAAACAATCACAAAAACAATGCCTATCCGGCCCAACACCAGAGTAGATAAATAATCATAGTCAAAATCTACCTGGTCCAATACCTGATTAGATAAATAGTCAACGATAACACACATCACCAATCAAATATTTACTTAGGTTTAATTCATCTTTAATTCTTAGTTTAAACCCTAATTCATTTTAATCTGCTATCTTGAGATTAGTAAACTTACTAATCCCATAGCCCCAAATTAATTCATCTCATTTTAATTCAATAGTTTTATTTACTTAATTATTCTACCGCTATATTGGAGTTAGTAAACTTTCTAACTCCCTCGACGGCTCAACCCCTGATTATATATTTTAATTCCAGACTCTTTAATTCTATGTTTTAATTACCTCAATCCGTCAGATTGAGATAAGTAAACTTACTAATCTCATGACGTCTAATTAATTCTATTAAATATTTAAACTCGATAACCCTGTCTAACTAGTCCCAACCCGGTATTATATTCTAAGGTGTGTTATGTATTTGAATCATATTTTATTTCAACTCTTAGTTCCCATATATAGATTCATTTATTACGTTCTTATAATGTATATATGCACATATTTCCTAGCATTCCGTTCTATATGAATGCAAGAATCAACCATGCAATCAACAATACGATCAATCAATTATCGATAAATGCTATCTAACATGCCATGTAATATTTCCTATCCATTTTAATTAATTTCCCGAATTATTTAATCAAACTAAACCGTTCTATCGGATTTCAATTACGGGTATGCATTCCTACGATTCTACGGTTTCATAATTCCAGGATTTATATGATTTAACATAATCTAAATGCATCATACAACGGTTTAGCCAACTCACAGTGATTTAAGGATGCCGGATGTCACTCGAGAACGGTTGACGGATCTCCGAGACCCACGATTCTTCGAACCCGACAAACCCTGATAACCTTGAACTGTTGATCCGTGTTGACCTCCCGTAGCTTTCGAAACTTCAAAAATAGGCTTCTCGAGAATTTTACGGTTTTTCGGTTTCCTTTCCGGATAAACCTAAAAAAAGCCGTCTCAAAATCCATGTTGTGCAATTTCCATCTTCTAAATAATATTTAATAATTATTAACAGACCATATTGCCTTTTGTTGTTTCCCGACTCCATTTTTGGTATGATTACCAAAATACCCCTAAACTTCCAAAAATTGCAGAAATGCCCGCCGATGCTTCACTCTTTGACTTGTAAGCTGCCCGTTGACGTAATACGAGACATGGTATTGCAATCGATGTTCGTAAAAGAGAGAGCAATGATCGACGACCTGCGGACGATAAGCCAAAGAGTGAAAGAGTCCCTTAGATCCTACATCGACCAATTTAAGCAAATCGTCTCCAAGATCTTTGTAACCGAGAACGAAGGTCTCCGAAAATTACACAACAATCTGTGGTACGAGTCGCCTTTTCGTTGAAGAAATTCTGAAGAACAAAAACCAAACACTCGAGGATGCTCTCCACTGAACAATTATCTTTGTTGAGACTGAAGAAGAGAAGGAAGTGCTTGCCAAAAAGTGCACACCGGTGAAGGCACTGACGATAAAGGGAAAAGAACAATCACATAGTACCACAAACCGCATCAACATTACGACAAAGAGTATAATGATTACAAGACAGAGGATAAAACCAAGAAATCGACGACATATTATGTCGGTGAGCCCTTATAGAACTGATAACAAGGTCATTAGCAGGATATAACCAGCCGCGAAATCAAAATAATTGGCCATGGAAAAAGTATGTTCATAACAATGACAAGGAAATATCCTTCTGCATCTTCCATCAGCGGTACAGACATGATACCGCCGAGTGTCGCCATCTGCATAACCTCTTCTCATAGAATATCAAAAGGGAGGAACCAACATAACCAATCGAAATGCACTTACGTCGGCCCCTGTACATAAAGAATCATCACGGAAAATGAAACGGAGGTGAATGATTTTGAATTTCCCAAAAAAGAGAAAAGGAGTTAGGAAAACCCTCAGCGAGCAGAGTAGAGAGATGCCAACATGGAACCGTCAAAACGAGCATAAGACAATCACAAGGAAGGAACCTTGCGGCCAAGAAGACGAATCAATATAGTCACCCGACTTTCAATGACTCAGTGCGATCAATAAAGGCGTATGGGGGAAGAAAAGACGAACAATGATAGTGGAAAATAACTATAAACTATAAGCTTAAGGTCGGTATCAAGTTAACTTTCAATGAGAAATATGAGGAAGGACTAGACAAACCACACAATAATCCCCTCATCGTGAAAATAAAAATAGGAAACTGCGAGGTAACAAAAGTCCTGATCAACACCCGGAGCTCGGTAGACCTCATTTTCAAGTAAACACTATAAAGGATGGAGCTAGGGGATGTTCTGCGGCTTGGATTCCTAATGGTTGCATTGGAGACACATTAGATGATCACGTGCTACCAAGACGAAATGAGCTTCACGACACTCATGTATTCAATTAACAACAAAATCATCAACTAAGGAAATCGAGAACACTGCGGAACATCCTCTCGATTAGACGCAATCTAACTAATGTGGCTCTATCGCAAACTTCACTCCATGGGCCCTCAAACGCGATCTCGGTAAAATTCCACGGGAACACTTAGATTTCCCACGATGACTAAACCGCCCATGAATCCTAGACGTAAACACGAAGTTTTACGACTAGAAAACTGTTCCTTGTCCATTGATACGCGAGGAATCGGGCTACCCCTAGATAACCAAAGCTTTCATTCAGTACGGCCCTAGGACGGGACCCCGTGTCTCCGGACTACACACCTGCCGACGTCACTCCGTAGGTAACCAGAACCACTACCCGAAGAGACGTGAACTGACAAGGAACTCCCAAGGATCCAATCGTGCAGGAAGTACCGGAACACCATCTACAGACTTGCGGGATCTAACGTACCCTATAGAGTCCTAATAACAATAATGTAAACAAGCAGACTCACTGGGACTCTATCACGCAAGAACGACAAGGTCAAATAGAAAAACAATATCAATCCCAGTATCCAGTCTATCCCGCAAGTCCTACCACCATTCATCAACACCGACCTATCCGGTCTCGTACCGCAATATCTACATCCAAACTTACTTGGTCCCGTACCAGAGTACGTATCCCAAACACAGTATACCCAGCCCAACATTGGAGTAGATAAACAACCACACAATCAACAGTCTACCTGGCCCAACACCAAAGTAGATAAGCAATCATACAAACAACGTCTACCCAGACCAACACCGAAGTAGATAAACAATCACAAAACAACACCTATCCGACCCAACACCGGAGTAGATAAATAGTCAACAATAACACACATCACCAATCAAATATTTACTTAGGTTTACTTCATCTTTAATTCTTAGTTTAAACCCTAATTCATTTTAATCTGCTATCTTGGGATTAGTAAACTTACTAATCCTATTGCCCAAAATTAATTCATCTCATTTTAATTCGATAGTTTTATTTACTTAATTATTCTACCACTATATTGAAGTTAGTAAACTTTCTAACTCCCTCGACGGCTCAACCTCCGATTATATCTATTAATACCTTACTCTTTAATTCTATGTTTTAATTACCTCAATTCGTCAGATTGAGATTATTAAACTTACTAATCTCCTGACGTCTAATTAATTCTATTAAATATTTTAACCCGATAACAGTGTCTAACTAGTCCCAACCCGGTATTATATTCTTAGGTGTGTTATGTTTTTTATATTTTATTTTAACTCTTAACTCCCGTATATAGATTCATTTATTACGTTCTTATAATGTATATATGCACAAATTTTCTAGCATGCCGTTATATATGAATGCAAGAATCAACCATGTAATCAATGATACAATCAATAAATTATCGATAAATGTTATCTAACATGCCATGTAATATTTCCTATCAATTTTAATTAATTTCCCGAAATATTTAACAAACTAAACCGTTCTATCAGATTTCAATTACGGGTATGCATTCCTACTATTCTACGGTTTCATAATTCCAGGACATATATGATTTAACCTAATCTAAATGTATCATACAACGGTTTAGCCAACTCACAATGATTTAAGGATGATGGATGTGACTCAAGAACGGTTGACGAATCTCCAAGACCACGATTCTCCGAACCCGACCAACCCTGATAACCTTGAACTGTTGATCCGTGTTGACCTTCCGTAGCTTTCGAAACTTCAAAAATAGGCTTCTCGGGGATTTTACGGTTTATCGGTTTCCTTTCCCGATAAACCTAAAAAGCTGTCTAAAAATCCTTCTTGTGCAATTTACATCTTCTAAGTAATCTTTAATAATTATTAACAGATTATAATGCCCTTTGTTGCTTCCCGACTCCATTTGGTAAAATTACCAAAATACCCCTGAACTTCCAAAATTTGCAAAGATACCCTCCGATGAGAATTTCTTCGACTTGTAAGCTGCCCATTGACGTAATACAAGATAATGTATTAAAATCGATGTTTATAAAAGAGAGAGCCATGATCGCCGACCTCCGGACGATAAGCCAAAGAGTGAAAGAGTCTCTTAGATCCTACATCCACCAATTTAAGTGAATCGTTTCGAAGATCTCTGTAACCTACAACGAAGGTCTCCCAAAATTACACAACAGTCTGTAGCACGAGTCGCCTTTTCGTTGAAGAACTTCTGAAGAACAAAACCCAAACGCTCGAGGATTCTCTCCACTGAACAATTATCTTTGTTGAGACTGAAGAAGAGAAGGAAGTGCTTGCCAAAAAGTTCACACCAGTGAAGGCACCGACGACAAAGGGAAAAGAACCAACATAGTACCAAAAACTGCATCAACATTACGACAAAGAGTATAATGATTACAAGAAAGAGGATAAAAGCAGGAAATCGACGACAAATTATGTCAGTGATCCCTAATAGAACTGATAACAAGGTCATTAACAAGGACAAAACCAGCCGAGTAATCAAAAAAATTGGTCATGGAAAAAGTATGTCCATAACAATGACAAGGAAATATCCTTCTGCATCCTTCATCAGCGGTAGAGACATGATACCGCCGAGTGTCGCCATCTGCGTAACCTCTTGCTCATAGAATATCAAAAGGGAGGAACCAACATAACCAATCGAAATGCACTTACATAGGCCCCTGGGCATAAAGAATCATCACGAAAAAAGAAACGGAGGCGAATGATTTCAGAGCAGAGAGATGCCAACATGGAACCGTCATAACGAGCATGAGACAATCACAATGAAGGAACCCTGCGGCCAAGAAGACGAATCAATATATTCATAGGGTGGCTCCCAACTTTCAATGACTCATTGCGATCAATTATGGCGTATGGGCAAAGAAAAGACGAAAAACGATAGTGGGAAATAAATATAAACTACAAGCTAAAGGTCGGTATCGAGATAACTTTCAATGAGAAAGATGAGGAAGGACTAGACAAACCACACAATGATCCCCTCATCGTTAAAATAAAAATAGGCAACTGCGTGGTAACAAAGGTCCTGATCGACACCCGGAGCTCATTAGATCTCATTTTCAAGGAAACCCTATAAAGGATGGAGCTAGGGGATTATATGATGAAGTCATCAGAGTAACCCCTTACCGGCTTCTCCGACGATACAACCACCACCATTAAGAAAATCAATATGTCCATGTATGCTGTAATAGTAACTAAAATCATCAAGTTCATCTTCATCGACCGACTATCGACCTATAACATCGTCTTAGAAATACCATGGATACACGCGATCTAGGCATTCCCTTAGAGTTACCATATATGCGTGAAATTCCCAGCCCCAGACAGAATCTTCACAGTACAAGGAAGTTAGAATATTTTGAGGACATGCTTGACGGTCGAATGCAAGATACAGAAAATATCATGCCTCGTTACCAAGCCTGAGAAATGTTAGTCGCCATTAACCAACCTCCTCCGCAAGACGATCAAAGAAATAACGTCAGAACATGCATACAAGACCCACTCATCGATGCAGGAATCAACCTAACAAGATCATGCTAACTCAAAAAGAAGGACCGGCTCCGGCTCCCTAAAAAAAGAAAACAAATGATAAAAGACGAGCTATGGCTCCCTTTATAGAAAGGAGAGCGAGCTCTGGCTCCAAATTTTGGAAAAAAAGAACAATGCTCGGCTTGATCCCTTCCAGAGGGTATGTAGGCAACCTTTTACGTGGTTAAGTGACTTCAATATTTTCAATTTTTCAATTTTTTCTTCCAATTGTTTGCTCGTACTTCCTTTACCTAACATAAAAATTTTGGGCAAATGCTCGGATCAAAATAAACATTTCTTGTACACAGTGGCTTCATGTGCCACGTCATTGGAATCTTCACCGATCTCGACGGCCATAAGCCGGGGCCAAACCCGCACAAGTGATTAACCGAATAAGTTGAGTAAGCCGGACCTCTTTCGCATAGCTAAGTTCACAAGGACTTCCAAAGGATAAGTCGAGCACGTACTCACACCTAGACACTTAATAAATGAGCAGATAATCCAAGCCCGTACTCTCACCTAAAAACATTTGCAAAAGCCGAACACTGTTTCACAACTAAGAAATTGAAACACTGGATTAGTCGAGCCCGTACTCTCACCTAAAAGTTAACCTCGTCAAAGCCGAGAATCGCCTAAAAAAAACTATTAACCCATTTTTATTTTAAAAGGGGGCACCTCATATACATTCACAGAAACAATGCCAAGGTTCACTTAAGAAAATATTGAGGACAAAAAAAATCTCACCGAGGATAGTCTCGCTCAAAGCCATACGAAAAAAGAGAGAAATGAAAAAATAAAAGCTTGTCTTTATCCATATTTTCAAAAGTTACAAGAAAGCAAACAACAACATACAAGTATAAGAAAAAGAAAAAAACTAAGACGAGCTAATTTCTTGAAAGAGGAGTTCGTTCGTTTCTTGAAGCCGAGTCTAACTCGGAAAGCTGACTTCATACCGCAATGAGCCGAGCTCATTTCTTGAAAGGCAATTTTATCGTCTTGAGAGCCCAACTCTTTTATTGAAAGACGATTTCGTCGTCTTGGCTGTTTCTGTCCTTGAAGATTAGCCGCACCTATGAGAAATGTGATGAAGTCGGGACCACAACCGGATCTTCTTGCAGGAAAAAGAACTCAAAAGTGCTGACCTCAACCACCAAAAGGAAACCTGGTCTCCAAAACGAGCTACGCTGCACAACTTGATAAAAAGAGCAGGCCAGCTCTCGTCTCTCAGGACAAGCCCACCTCCATATACTATCAATTTCCATGAAAATAATGTAGAACGTGAATCGACGAGCAATGAACGGAAAAAAAATTAAAAAGAGGAATGTACATACGTGGGAGGCAGTCGGCCCCTGATGGAGCAGACCAGAACACTTTACTGGAACTGGTCCTTAAGTTTGAAAATGCGACAAGCGGAGAAAACCGCGGTATATTTTTATCTATCGACGAGCTACCCTTCAATAAAAAGAGCATAAACTCATCGTAGAATGCCATCGGTCAACTTAGAATTCTGAAGGTCGGCAATGACCCAAATTAAGAAGAAACGAGAAGTTTGTTGGCATTACGGAAAAAAGACCAAGGATCAGAGGAGAAAACACTTAGAAGAAATACGAAAAAGAAGAATGGAATGAGATGTGAAAATGTCAGAAGTTGAAGTCCACATTTATTACTAAAGGAGTGGCGGTTACCAAAGCAGTATTAAATTCAATGCAACGGTTACCAATGCAATATTTACTACAAAACTGCAGTTCATCTTCCAAAACACACACAGAGAAGTTATTGAAAACAATAATGACATCTTGAACAACTCTTGGAAACTTGTAAGCAATTAAAGAAGAAAATAGTCAAAGTATATAAGATGTTTGACCCAAAATCGCTGGCCTCGTCTCAACGGCAACATGAATGAGACGACGAGCAACAAATAACACCGAACGTCCGTCGACTTGACTTTCAGTGTGGAGACATAAAGTAAAAGCAGAAAGGGAATGTCCGACATAAAAATAACATGTGCAATACAAGCCAAAAGTGGAAAGAAGTAAACAACAAAACTGTCACCCAAACCAAACATTGACATGCAAAAAAGAGATAATTCATACAACCTCAAAATTACCGAACAAGAAAGAAAGAGATACAACAACAAAGATACAAATAAAAATACTACACAACATTCATCTGGCAAGTCAGAAGCTAGAAGATTAGCAACCTCCTCAGCAGTTACAAGCCCCACATTTGTTCTCTCGTCTCTTCCATCTTTAACTCGGATGAACATCATCATGCGTTTTTTCAAGGATCTGGGTCATATAGAAATCCTTCGAACACATATCAATGGTCCCCATCGCGACAAGCTCTCCCCCCCCCTCAAACGATGTTTGTCCTCCTCGAGCTTGGCAATCTTGGACATGGGTACTTTAATCCCATCCCTTACAAGAAGTCGATAGGCGTTGAAAATAGAAGCCACCTAGTTCAGCTCCAGTAGCCTGGCGGTCGCGGGCTTACTCTCTTCTCTTTCCACCCTAATCTTGTCAAGACGGTACAAGGCTTTCTTGTACATATTTTTCGCTCCTCGAGGAGGCCTTCATCAAAAGAAGCCTTAAGCTGGTAGCGCTCGAACTTGAGGAGATAAACCTCATACCTAAGAGAATCGACCTCTCCCATAGCTTTGTGCTGGAGGCTCTGCTTCTCATCCTCGAGGCTGGCCACCTTTTTTCCCAGCTCCTCTACCTTCTGTTTCTCCTAGGACAACGCAGCAGTGAGGCCATCCATCTCGCCAAGCTTTCCACGGAGACCCTTAAGTTCCCAAACAGAATTTCGTGACCTTTCAATTTTCTACTTAAGGTCCTCCTCTTTTGACTTAGCCTCCTTTATATGGTATTTGTATGACTCTCTAAGTCAGTTTGATTCATCAAAAGCGCAGAGAAAAAGAATAACGAGTTTGCACGAACACTCCGAACACCGTAAAATTGACAATAAAACGCTCAACATTGAAAAATGATGGCTTATCTCATGCTAAAGATGAGGCTTATGCAACTCATTGATAGGAGCTAAGTTCTGAGTCGACCCCGAACTTATCCACTGAAACATAAAAGAAAAGTCCACCAGCATGAGGTAACGACCATCCTTTTCCCTTTTCCTCCACCTTTCCAGGATGCCTACCATCACAACACTAGAAGGATCGTAAGACCTTGCCCCTAAACAACTTAAGTCAATCATTGACTCACTACCACGAGCAGATGTGAGGGGGGAGTCACACCACCAGAAAATTCAATTCGGTCCTCCGGGTCTTTCTTGCACATCTTCCTCCTTGATTGACCAGGAATTTCATCATGACCTCATTATTCATGGTTCTCCCTCAGGCAGAACAACATCATCGACGACGACCTCCTCAGAACGGTCGGACTCCACCTCCTCATTTTCTCTCTCCTCAATTTCAACGTCCATATTTTCTTCAACTTCCTCGGTAGGCATCACCTTGTAAACTGTATGTTCGCCCACCTCAACTGCACTCATGTTTTCCTTTAGATCAATTACTGGAAGATCCTCGGTAACCGCGGAAAGAACGCTCGGAATGTAATCTGGCAAGTTGATCTTTACTCGGCCCATCTCCTCGTCAGACTCTCTGCGCCATTTTCAGGAAGGACAAGAAGTTGATGGTTCACTACTAGTCGAACCCCAAGGAGGATGTCCCAAAATATCTACCAAAGGAAACCAAAATCCTTTTATAATTGTGAAAAAAAGACTGGCAAGGAGACAGAAAAAGAAACAAAATTGAATCAATATTTGAAAAACAACAACTAAACCTTTCACCAAGAATGTCAGGCCATCTCAATGCGCCGTGAGCATTCAAACTCTTCAAGACCTGGAAAATCTGGAGGACGACAGCACGAAAGCAAGTAACAATATGTAAAACAAGAAAAGTAACCTAAGAAAGCCAATACCAATGAACGAGCATAGACAAAAAACAAAATCTACCTTGATAATGATTCTACTCCGATCTAAAGGTCTTGCTCGTATCGAACACCGATGCATCGTTTACTTGCACAAATAATCGCTATCTTGCTAGTCGGTGGTCTTTTGGCACGCCGAACACAACCTTCATGCCATGTTTAGGCCTCATATTCACGTAACAAATCATTGGTGTCCCTCTGTTGCTCGTAATCGAAGTCACCTCCTCGAAGAAGCGAATTGACATGTTGACGTTGCACTCAACTGACAAAAGAGCTCCGAGCATGTTACAAATAGCAGCCTGGTAGAGTTGAGAAATATCTATCCTCCTCACCTCGCAATAATCGACCATGAACCTCAGAAGACGGAAGTACATGATGGAATTTCTAGCAGATTCCTAATCCAATTAGGCAATCCTAGTCTGAATTCCGAGCCTAGAATCTACAGGTTCATGTAATTGAATCTATCAGATCTGAAGATTACCTGGTGATTAGCAGCGGAAGTCTTAGCAAGTAATCGAGATCTAGAGCGCCTCAAGTGCTGCGCCTCTACTGGTATCCACACGCACACAGAACTGGACAACAGGGATGCTAGTGCCTATCAGAGATCTTATCTCCAGAGAGGTTTCTTTTCTGTTTCTGGTGGCTATGAATTAGGTTATGGTCGAGTTTAGGTCGACCATATATCTTATATATGTCGACTTAAACCGCAACGGGATTAACTAATGATTAAACCGATTTAATCTGCTAATCCGCGAGTTGTGTCGACCGACACACTCTTTGTGTCGATCGACACAGTCGATCCGTGTCGACCGACACACATAGTGCGTCGATCGACACTGCCCAGAAAAGATGACATCGAATGCATATCAAATATGCATTCATCCGATCATTACATTATTGATCAACCTCACATTCAATGTCCAGTTTGCTTAGGTGTGTGACCCTGTAGGATCATATAACACTAGCAATGAGTTCTAAACTCATTGATCATAAGTGGCTTCTAGCAAAGCATTACGAGTACCTAGTGTCATATGATTGTCTCATCTCGACAACACGACTTTCTCTCAGAGTAAGTACAAATAGATTTCAGGACATTCCCAACAATCTCCCACTTGTACTGGAATCATCTATTCCTATAATCCCTTCGTCACTATATCTCGATCCGGCATAAGGCAAGATCCGTGTTATCCTTATTAAGCCAAAATCATGTTCATCGAATTCCGATTTATACTGACAAGACAAACGACTGACAATCACCTCGTTTGAGTGTGGCCACACATTTCTCAGTATCAAATCTTCGATGGGCCCTGAGATATTTCTCTCCTGTTATATAGGAGGGACAATTCCCATCTTGTTCCATCCCTGTTCCTTCACACGCTTCATGATACGCCCAATCAATGTCTTTATGATCACCAGTTACGGCTGACGTTTGACAAGGTCAAAGCGGACCAATTCACATGTAAGAAATCATGATGAACTCAGGTCTAAGGACTATACTCTATAGTCGTAATGAAAACTCTCATGACACTTATATAACTATCCCGTAGAGTTCTCATCAGTGGGTCATGTCCGATCATGTGTTCTCTAACACATACCTATGTGATTGACTTTAATACTCTTATTAATGACTCCATGAAACTTAGTCATCAGTCACCTCACATACTAGTCTCACGCGGTTGTTAATGTCCCATTTTAACAACCTCGACCAGGGACTAACATAATTTATGTCATTTATTATTTATAGGGTTTCATGATCAAGTTACATACTTGATGACCTATAAAATGTCATAAATTACTTTGGGACTATTATTTAATAACCATTATCAAATAATACAGATGTCAGATTTTAATAACATAATCATATTATGTTTATACGAACATCATATCATAACTAAAATTAATAACAATGACTCCCACTAAAATTAAGATCACATCTTAAGACATCTAATGCCTTTAGCAGTAGCCTGACCCTCATTCGCCCTAGCTCAGCGTGTGTCGAAAGACACTGCGTCTCGCTAAGAGTAATACCAAGAGTCATTTGCACAAGGTCCTTCTTGGAATCATGCATACTGGATCTGTGTAAGAACTTATCACATAAGTATCTTGACACAATCCAATTAGCTTGTCTAATCTATCTCCATAGATTCTTATTCCAAGAATGTATATGGTTTCTCCCATATTTCTCATCGAAAAACAACTTTCGAGTCAAGTCTTAACAGACTTATACAATGGAACTTCATTTCCGAGAAGTAGTATGTTACCAACATACAATACTAGAAATGCAACTGCGCTCCCACTAGTCTTCTTGTAAACACATGTTTCCACTTCATTCATGACGAAATCAAACCTTTTGACTTCTTCATCAAAACGAAGGTTCCAACTCCGAGATGCTTGCTTCAATCCATAAATGGATCGATGAAGCTTGCATATCTTCCTAGCTTCATTAGGATCAATGAAAACTTCAGGTTGTGTCAGGTACACATCCTTTTTCATAATTCCATTAAGGAAAACTGTTTTCACATCCATCTGCCAGATCTCATAACCATTATGAGTGGCGGTTGCTAGGAGAATCCGAATGGACATAAGCATGGTGTCTGGGAATAGGTTTCTTCACAGTTAATACCATGAATTTACTTGAAACCTTTTTCCATCAATCCAGCTTCGGACATCGCCATTCCGGATTCAGCGGCCTTCAGCCACTTTCAGAGTCAAGGCCCATCATTGCTACTTCAAAATTTGTAGGCCCGTCACTTTCAATGATCAATAGATCACGGCAATTGGTTACGAGAAATCCCCATTTCTCGGGTTCGTGACGGATCCTATTGGATCTACGAGCTTCAGTCTTGTGTTAAAAGTCACGCACATATCTCATATGTAGACTTTTACCACAATCTAATTAACCAAGATTTAAATCGTAGTTAATTAAATCATAAACCAAAATATTTTTGGTTCGCGACCTGTGTCGATCGATGCAACTTTTGCGTCGATCGACACATCTTTGAAACTCGCTTTTGAATGTATATCTAATATTCATTCATCAGATCCTTGCAAACCTCAGGCACCACAGTTGCAGGTTCTACAACTCTTTGTAGATCCAACTGCTGCTCTTCCTCATCGGGTTGAACAGTCTCCTGTGATTCTCGAATTTCTTCGAGTTGTACTTTACTCCCACTGTTCTTCTTGGAAAGAAAGTCTTTCTCAAGAAAACATAGTTCCGAGCAACAAACAATTTGTTCTCAAACTGGTTGTAAAAGTAGCACGCCTTGGTTTCGTCAGGACAACCAATGAAGCAGTACTTACCGGATTTGGGTGTGAGCTTATCAGAGATTAAACGTTTTATATAAGCCTCACAACTCCAAATCTCCATGATGGATAAATCAGTAACATTTTCCATTCCACATCTCATGTGAGATCTCTGTAACTGATTTTGATGGAACACTATTTAATGTAAACTCAGACAATTTTAGAGTGTATTCTTAGAAGGATATTGGAAGATCTAAGTGACTCATCATTGATCGAACCATATCTAATAAAGTCCGATTCAGGAGGAGTGACTTGTGAAACACTTTCACAATCTCTCAGATGATCACTACATTCTTGACTTAAGTATTCACCTCCATGATCTCATCGTAGAGTTTTAATACCTTTGTCAAATTGATTATGTACTTTACTTTTGGAACTCTTTGAACTTTTCAAAGATTCTGACTTATGTCTTATAAATAAGATACAACTGTACCTACTGAAAACATCAGTAAAGGTAATGAAGTACTGAAAATTTCCTCTAGCATTACTGCTCATCGGCCCATATACATCCGTATGCATAAAGCCCAACAAGCCTCTGGCCCTTTCATTTTATCCGTTCGCAACCTGTGTCGACCGATGCACCGTTTGTGTCGATCGACACTACCCTTTTTTCGAAAGGGGCCTTTGTCATTTTACCCAATAAACAAGATTCACTTTACTCATTGTGATTCATAATCAAATGAGCCCAAAAGCCCATCACTATGGAGCTTCTGAATCTGTTTCTCATTTACGTGGCCCAAAATGACAATGCCAGAGAGAAGTTAGATATTAATGTTATAGTTAGGCACATTCTGGTTTATAACATAAAATCCATTCTCTAATGGATTGCTACTATAAAATTATATCACTGTAATCAAATGAATAACACTTATTCTTAATTTGAAAACTGATATCCTTTCATATCCAAACAAGGATTATAAATAATCTTTCTGCTCATAGCAGATACATAGTAGCAGTTTTAAGTTCAAAACATGCCATAAAAGGAAAAACAAATGAAATACTCCTACGGTTAATGCAGCAACTCTTGCTTCATTTCCACGCGTAGATCCACTTGTCCTTTCTCCATAATCCTACTTTTGCTCAGGCCTTGCACATTTTCTCAAAATATGAGTACCACAGCTGGTATCAAATACCCAATAAGTAGGACTATTAGAAGTAACATTTACTTCTATAACATAATACCTGAAGAAGAAGTCTCGTACGTCTTCTTCAGCTTCTCATAATCTTCCAAGAATTTATTGCAGTTTCTTTTCAAATGCCCATAACCATTACAATAACGGCACTTAACATCTTCAGAAGGACTGGTTTTAACCTTAGGAGCTTGGGCAGACTCGCTTAGATTCACAATCGAGCTCGTCTTTCCATCACCTTTGTTCTTACCAAGTTTCTTAAACTTTTTACCCTTTTGTACCATAAGGACATTTGGGGTGTCCTTCTTGATGTTAGGTTCAGCAGTCTTAAGCATCCCATGCAATTCAGTCAACGTCTTCGTCAAGTTGTTCATGTTATAGTTCATAACAAATTGATCATAGCTTGACAGCAGTGACTGTAGAATGATGTCAGTAGCCAACTCTTGGCTAATGGGACAATCCAGTTTCCTCAGGTTATCAATATAACCCATCATCTTAATGACATGAGGACTGACTGGTTCGCCCATTGGTAGCTTGCACTCAATAAGAGACCTAACCGTCTGGTATCTCTGAGTTCGTGCCTGCTCCTGAAACATACTTTTCAGGCCAGTGATCATCTCTTTTGGCGACTCCACGTACTCATATTGCTTCTGCAATTCCAAGTTCATGGTAGCCAACATGAGACAACTCACATCCACCGTATCATTAGAATGCTTATCCCAAGCATCCTTATCTGACTGCCAGGCATTGGCTCGGTACTTCTTGGGGAGAACTTTCTCAAGGACATAGTCCTTTTTCTCCTGTTTGAGAACAATTCTCAAGTTCCGATACCATTCAAGAAAGTTGGATCCATTTAACTTGTCCTTCTCAAGGACGGATCGCAGGGAGAAATTGTTACGATGGTTTGTGCTAGACATAGCTGGAAAAACAAGGGAGGTTTAGTTATGATGTTCAAGAAATGAGAAGTCTTAACAATTAAGAAAACTCGCATTATATTCAAACAATGTTTCCTCAAATGAATATAATGATCCAAGACCCATACTTCACTAAACTTGAGTGAGCCACTGGCTATCACCCAAATTTTAGCTATCTAGGTAAGCAACAACTTGCTAGTTATATCCAATATAACTCTTGGTTGTGGATTGACATCTCATGCCCAATCCACCTGATGTCTCTAGGCCCAAAACGATTTTGACAGCCCAGTCAAGTAAACCAATCTCTTCAGTCACGTAATTGTCGATGTCTTGCACTGCAAGTCCATCAACACGATTACCTCTGCCTTACTCATGAAATTGTGGACATCTTGCACTGCAAGTCTATCACACAACTAAATGAGTCTTGACAGTTGACAAGATTGGAAAGACATCAAGTATCACTTGATATTTGGTTGAGGAACGGAACCTTTAAAACATTCAGTTTTATTATGTTTTAATTCTTATAATTAATTTATTTATCATGCTTTGGTTCTGTGATTGCAGGTTCCAAAACCCAATCATCGAATCTGATGTCGACCGACACTACTATAGTGTCGATCGGTGTAGAATAACCAAAAGCAATTCGCGATAACCGATCAATCCAATTGATCCGGTTTTGAATACCGGTCAGTGTCGGTCGATGCTACATTAGCATCGATCGATACCAACCTGATCAAACCAATCGCAGTTAAACCATCATTAACCAAGCTCGATAACCGGTCCAATCCAATTGAACCGATTCATCATTCTAGCGAGGTCTGTGTCGACCGACACAACTCTTGTGTCGATCGACAATAGGTGAATAAGTTTTATTCGGGTTATCCTTCTGTGTCGACCGATACCGGATTGGTGTCGATCGACACAGTGCGATAAGCCCTAATCGTTTTTCAATCAAAAAACCGAAAAACTAGATTTTCATGAAAACGAATTTTAGCATGCTTGTATCAACTATACAGAGAT
Organism: Orychophragmus violaceus; assembly: GCA_030180135.1. Classification (NCBI taxonomy): domain Eukaryota; kingdom Viridiplantae; phylum Streptophyta; class Magnoliopsida; order Brassicales; family Brassicaceae; genus Orychophragmus; species Orychophragmus violaceus. The sequence goes on from CM058237.1 coordinate 65,745,048, forward strand.
TCAGATTCAACTAATCTAATCAACATGCTACAGATTCAATGGAACCCTAAAGCTCTGATACCACTGATGGAATTTCTAGCAGATTCCTAATCCAATTAGGCAATCCTAGTCTGAATTCCGAGCCTAGAATCTACAGGTTCATGTAATTGAATCTATCAGATCTGAAGATTACCTGGTGATTAGCAGCGGAAGTCTTAGCAAGTAATCGAGATCTAGAGCGCCTCAAGTGCTGCGCCTCTACTGGTATCCACACGCACACAGAACTGGACAGCAGGGATGCTAGTGCCTATCAGAGATCTTATCTCCAGAGAGGTTTCTTTTCTGTTTCTGGTGGCTATGAATTAGGTTATGGTCGAGTTTAGGTCGACCATATATCTTATATATGTCGACTTAAACCGCAACGGGATTAACTAATGATTAAACCGATTTAATCTGCTAATCCGCGAGTTGTGTCGACCGACACACTCTTTGTGTCGATCGACACAGTCGATCCGTGTCGACCGACACACATAGTGCGTCGATCGACACTGCCCAGAAAAGATGACATCGAATGCATATCAAATATGCATTCATCCGATCATTACATTAATGATCAACCTCACATTCAATGTCCAGTTTGCTTAGGTGTGTGACCCTGTAGGATCATATAACACTAGCAATGAGTTCTAAACTCATTGATCATAAGTGGCTTCTAGCAAAGCATTACGAGTACCTAGTGTCATATGATTGTCTCATCTCGACAACACGACTTTCTCTCAGAGTAAGTACAAATAGATTTCAGGACATTCCCAACAGTACAAGTGATAATCCAAGAACCAAAAATTGTACAGGCGGATCCACCAAGAGGGAACAGTCTGCGACTTCGGCAAATGAAGCTCGAGACCCGGACGACGAGCACAAGATTGAAAAATCTGACTCAACTAGGATTGCATAAAGATCGACAAAGGAATTTCTCGAGAAACGATGTTTTTATTCTTCGTCGCCTTCTTCTTCTTTTCATCGAGCAACTTTGCCGGACCGACCACCGAAAACAACAATACTTTTCCCAGAACTGACATATGTTCCTTTGGAACCAATTGGCTCGTCATCAATGTCTTCTTGCCCTCCTCGTCTTATCTTCATGTCCTTCCTCATCAAGAGAATATAAATCTTCACCCCCAAGGGGACCTAGGAGAAGAAGCCTCGATAAAAGGCAGGAAATCAAGGGGCTCAATAGACACTGAAGGACCACACGCTGTTGGTACCAAAATCTGCACCCGTATTTGCGCCGATAAGGACCATTGGCCTTATCTCATAACTTGTCGACATTAAAGACATATCTCCGCCTTATCAACTGAAAAATGATTTCGTATCAAATAAGGACATGCCATGTAACTAAGTCAACCGTCGAGCCGGTTTAGTCAAATGGATCATTCCGAGATCAGCTCAACAATATGGAGATTGTGGAGGTTGTTCCAATGAGAGGATCGTGAGATATACAGAAGGAGAGCTCGTCATGAAGGCTATAAAAGGAGTTCAATGGATTTAACTGAGGACCTTTTTCCCATTATTTTTACACACAAAAAACAGCTCTACGAGCTAACGGAAAACTCTGTCTTGAGATCTCATTTGTAATCATTCTTTCATCAATACAAGATAATTACGAAACCCATTGTTTGTTTTAGAAAGTTTTTTGACGCATCATGTGACATTTGAGGTGTTAGTGTTGGGAATGTCCTGAAATCTATTGTACTTGCTCTAAGTGAAAGTCGTATAGTCGAGATGAGACAATCACATAACACTAGGTAGTCATAACGCTTTGCTAGAAGCCACTTATGATCAATGAGTTGAGAACTCATTGCTAGTGTTATATGATCCTACAGGGTCACACACCTAAGCAAACTGGGCGTTAAATACGAGGTTGATCATTAATGTAATGATCCAGTGAATGCATATGTGATATGCATTCGATATCAATGTTCTGGGATAGCATCGATCGTTGCAGATAATGCATCGATCGATGCACTTGCGGATTAATCAGATTAATTCGGTTTAATCGTTGGTTAATTCTGTTGTGGTTTAAGCCGACATATATAAGATATATAGTCGACCTAAACTCGTTCCTAACCCAATTCACAGCCACCAGAACACAGATAGAAGCCTCTCTGGAGATTAGATCTCTGTAAGGCACTAGCATCCCTGCGGTCCAGTTTGTGTGCGTGTGGATACCAGTAGAGGCGCAGCATTTGAGGCGCTTCGTGATCTCGATTACTTGCAATACTTCCGCTGCATATTCATCAGGTAATCTCGAGATCTGATAGATTCAATTACATGAACCTTTAGATCCTAGGCTTGGAATTCAGACTAGGGTTGCTAATCCTGATTAGAACTGCTAGAAATTCCTTCAGTGGTATCAGAGCTTTAGGGTTCCATTGAATCTGTAGCATGATGATTAGATTAGTTGAATCTAGATCTTTGTATAATTGATACAAGCATGCTAAAATTCGTTTTCCTGAAAACCTAGTTTAGGGTTCTGATCGAAAACGTTTATGGGTTTTCTCGCATGGTGTCGATCGATGCCAATCCGGCATCGATCGATGCAGGGCGAAAACCCGAATAAATTTTAGGGTTTTTTTCGCATGGTGTCGATCGATGCCAATCCGGCATCGATCGATGCATGGCGAAAACCCGAATAAGCCTAGTTTTCGCCTAGTGACGATCGATGCAATTGTTGCACCGATCGACACAACCTCGCGAGATTGTTGGATCGGTTCAATTGGATTGGACCAGTTATCGAGCTTGGTTAACAATGGTCGAACAATGTGAATGGTTTAAATGCGATTGGTTTGATTAGGTTGGCATCGACCGATGCTAATGTAGCATCGATCGACGCTGACCGGTATTCAAAACCGGATCAATTGGATTGATCGGTCATCGCGGATTAATTATAAGAATTAAAACATAGTAAAACTGAACGTTTTAAATGGTTCCGTTCCTCAACCAAATATCAAGTGTACTTGATGTCTTTCCAATCTTGTCAACTGTCAAGACCCATTTAGTTGTGTGATAGACTTGCAGTGCAAGATGTCCACAATTTCATGAGTAAGGCAGAGGTAATCGTGTTGATGGACTTGCAGTGCAAGACATCGACAATTACGTGACTGAAGAGATTGGTTTACTTGACTGGGCCATCAAAATCGTTTTGGGCCCAGAGACATCTGGTGGATTGGACATAAGATGTCGATCCACAACCAAGAGTTATATTGGATATAACTAGCAAGGTTGTTGCTTACCTAGATAGCTAAAGTTGAGTGATAGCCAGTGGCTCACTTGAATTTAGTGAAGTATGGGTCTTGGATCATTATATTCATCTGAGGAACATTGTTTGAATATAATTCGAGTTTTCTTAAAAGTTAAGACTTCTCATTTCTTGAACATCATAACTAAACCTTTTCTTTTCTATGATTCTCAGCTATGACTGCTACTCATAACAATTCTTTCTCCCTGCGATCCGTCCTTGAGAAGGACAAGTTAAATGGATCGAATTTTCTCGAATGGTATCGGAACTTGAGAATTGTTCTCAGGCAGGAGAAGCGGGACTATGTCCTTGAAAATGTTCTCCCTGAAAAACCGAGAGCCAATGCTCCACATGCAGAAAGGAATGCTTGGGATAAGCATTCTAATGATGTGGTCGATGTGAATTGTCTCATGTTGGCTACCATGAACTCTGATTTGCAGAAGCAATACGAGAACGTGGAGTCGCCCGTGGAGATGATCACTAGCCTGAAAAGTATGTTTCAGGAGCAAGCACGAACTGAGAGATACCAGACGGTTAAATATCTCATTGAATGCAAGCTACCAAAGGATAGTCCAGTCAGTCCTCATGTCATTAAGATGATGGGTTCTATTGATAACCTGGGGAAGCTGGATTGTCCCATTAGCCAAGAGTTGGCTACTGACATCATTCTGCAGTCACTGCCGTCAAGTTATGATCAGTTTGTTATGAACTATAACATGAACAACTTGACGAAGACGTTGACTGAACTGCACGGCATGCTCAAGACAGCTGAGCTTAATATCAAGAAGGGCACTCCTAATGTACTTATGGTACAAGGGGGTAAGAAGTTTAAGAAACTTGGCAAAGGTAAGGGAAAGGGCAAGGCAGTCCCGGTTGAGAACCAGGACACGCCGGCGCCAGCCCCAAAGCCCAAGCCGGGCCCATCTGAGACTGATAAGTGCCATTACTGTAAAGAGCTTGGGCATTGGAAGAGAAATTGCAACAAATTCTTGGAAGAGAAGAAGAAGAAGAAGAAGACTTTCGAGACTTCATCTTCAGGTATTTATGTTATAGAAGTAAATGTTACTACTTCTGTTTCTACTTCTTGGGTATTAGATACCAGCTGTGGTGCTCATATTTGTACAAATATGCAGGGCCTAAGCAACAGTAGGAAGTTGGAAAGGGGACAAGTGGACCTGCGCGTGGGGAATGGAGCAAGAGTTGCTGCATTAGCCGTATGAACATATAACTTGTCTTTACCTTCTGGTTTGGTTTTAAAACTTAATAATTGCTACTATGTACCTGCTATAAGCAGAAATATTATTTCCATTCCTGTTTTGGATGTGGAAGGATATCAGTTTTCAATTAAGAATAAATGTTGTTCTTTTGATTACAATGATGTATTTTATGGTAGCAGCCCATTAGAGAATGGGCTTTATGTTTTAAACCAAACCGCACCAATCTATAACATTAACACCAAGAGATTCAAATCAAATGACACGAATCAGACTTTTCTTTGGCATTGTCGTTTGGGCCACAAAAAACGAGAAACGGATCCAAAAGCTCCATAGTGATGGGCTTCTGGGCTCATTTGAATATGAATCATGTGAGAAATGTGAATCTTGTTTACTAGGCAAAATGACTAAGGCCCCTTTCAACAAACCAAATGAAAGGGCCAGTGACTTATTGGGCCTTATACATACAGATGTATGCTGCCCAATGAGCACAAGTGCCAGAGGAAATTTTCGATACTTCATTACCTTCACTGATGATTTCAGCAGGTATGGCTATGTCTATTTAATGAGACATAAGTCGGAATCTTTTGAAAAGTTCAAAGAGTTCCAAAATGAAGTACATAATCAACTTGGCAAAAGTATTAAGGCTCTTCGATCAGATCGTGGAGGAGAATACTTGAGCCAAGAATTCAGTGATCATTTGAGAGATTGTGGAATTGTTTCACAACTCACTCCTCCTGGAACACCACAATGGAATGGCGTGTCTGAGAGGAGAAATCGGACTTTATTAGATATGGTTCGGTCAATGATGAGTCTCTCAACTCTTCCATTATCCTTTTGGGGATACGCTCTAGAAACGTCTGCGTTTACACTTAATAGGGTTCCGTCAAAATCAGTTGCAAAGACACCACATGAGATGTGGACTGGAAATATTCCGAGTGTGTCTTTCCTGAAGATTTGGGGTTGTGAAGCTTATGTTAAGCGATTAATTACAGATAAGCTCGAACCCAAATCAGACAAGTGCTACTTCGTTGGTTATCCTAAGGAAACCAAGGCATACTACTTTTACAACCAATCCGAGAACAAAGTGTTTGTTGCTCGGAATTGCTTTTTTCTTGAGAGAGAGTTTCTTTCCAAGAGAAACAGTGGGAGTAAAGTACAACTCGAAGAAGTTCGAGATCCGCAGGAAAATGCTCAACCTGTAGAGGAAGAGCAACAGTTGGATCTACAAAGAGTTGTAGAACCCGCGCCTGTGGAGCCTGAAATTCGCCGATCCGAAAGGATCCGTCACGAACCCGAGAGATATGGATTTCTCGTAACCAATTGTCATGATTTGTTGATCATTGACAGTGACGAGCCAGCGAATTTTGAAGAAGCGATGATGAGCCCTGACTCCGAAAAGTGGCTGAAAGCCGCTGAATCCGAAATGGGATCCATGTCACAGAACCAAGTATGGACTTTGGTTGATTTACCCGATGGTGCAAGACCCATTGAGTGTAAATGGATTTTCAAGAAGAAAATTGATGTGGATGGAAATATTCAGATATATAAAGCAAGGCTAGTGGCAAAAGGTTTCAAACAAATTCATGGTATTGACTATGAAGAAACCTATTCACCTGTCGCCATGCTTAAATCCATTCGGATTCTCCTAGCAACAGATGTTCATTATGATTATGAGATCTGGCAGATAGACGTGAAAACAGCTTTCCTTAATGGAATTCTGGAAGAGGATGTGTACATGACACAACCCGAAGGTTTCATCGATCCAAATGCAGCTAGGAAAGTATGCAAACTTCATCGATCCATTTATGGATTGAAGCAAGCATCTCGGAGTTGGAATCTTCGTTTTGATGAAGCAGTCAAAAAGTTTGATTTCATCAGAAGCGAAGAAGAACCATGTGTTTACAAGAAGACTAGTGGGAGCGCAGTTGCATTTCTCGTGTTGTATGTAGATGACATACTTCTTCTCGGAAATGACGTTCCGTTGTTACAGTCTGTTAAGACTTGGCTCGGAAGTTGTTTTTCAATGAAAGACATGGGAGAAGCCGCGTATATTCTTGGAATAAGAATCTATAGAGATAGATTAAACAAGTTGATTGGACTGTGTCAAGACACTTATATCGATAAAGTCTTGCACAGGTTCAGAATGCAAGATTCCAAGAAAGGCTTCATACCAATGTCTTATGGCATAAGTCTCAGCAAGAAGCAGTGTCCTGAGACACCTGCTGAGCGAGATCGCATGAGTCGGATTCCCTATGCCTCGGCGTTGGGATCCATCATGTATGCCATGCTCTGTACTCGTCCAGATGTTGCTTGTGCTTTAAGCATGACGAGTAGATACAAATCGGATCCAGGTGAAAGTCACTGGACAGCAGTCAAGAATATTCTGAAGTATTTGAGAAATACTAAGGATAAATTCTTGGTGTACGGAGGAAGTGATGAGCTGGTAGTAAGTGGTTACACAGACGCAAGTTTTCAGACAGACAAAGATGATTTCCGATCACAATCTGGTTACATCTTCTGCCTGAATGGTGGTGCAGTCAGCTGGAAGAGTTCCAAGCAGGACACTGTAGCAGACTCCACAACTGAAGCTGAGTACCTCGCTGCTTCTGAAGCGGCAAAGGAGGCTGTTTGGATCAAGAAGTTCATTACTGAACTTGGTGTGATTCCTAGTATTTCTGTGCCAGTGGCTCTGTATTGTGACAACAATGGAGCCATTGCGCAAGCAAAGGAACCTAGATCACACCAAAAATCCAAACACATAGAAAGGCGATATCACCTTATCCGTGATATTGTGAATAAAGGAGATGTGAAGATCAGCAGAGTCCCTACGGATGAGAATGTTGCTGATCCACTGACCAAGCCCCTCCCAAGGCCTAAGCATGAGTTTCATACAACTGCTGTAGGCATTAGATTTCTTAAGATATGATCTTGATTTCAGTGGGAGTTGTATTGTTTTAGTTATGACTTGATGTTCGTAAAACATAATTTGGTTATGTTATTTTAATGAAATCGTTTCAGCATTATTTAATTGTGTTATTAAATAATAGTCCCAAAGTAATTTATGACATTTTATAGGTTATCGAGTATGTGACTTGATCATGAAACCCTATGAGAAACAAATGACATAAATTATAATGGTCCCTGGTCGAGGTTGTTAACGTGGGACATTAACAACCACGTGAGACTAGTATGTGAGGTGACTGATGACTATGTTTCATGGAGTCATTTAATAAGTGTATTAAAGTCAATCACATAGATATGTGTTAGAGAACACATGATCGGACTTGACCCGTTAATGAGAACTCTACAAGATGTTATATGAGTGTCATAAGAGTTTCTCATTACGACTAAAGAGAGTAGTCCTTAGACCTGAGTTCATCATGTCCTCTCTTATATGGATTGGTTCGTCTTGACTTTGCCAAACGTCAGCCGTAACTGGTGATCATAAAGACACTGATTAGGCGTATCATGAAATATAAAAGAGACATGGATGGAACAAGATGGGATTTGTACCTCCTATATAACAGGAGTTAAATATCTCTGGGCCTATCGAAGATTTGATACTGGAAATGCGTGGCCGCGCTCAAACGAGGTGATTGTCAGTCGTTTGTTTTTATCAGTACAAATCAGGATTCGATGAACGTAATCTGGTTGAATAAGGATGACACAGTGCTTGCCTTATGCTAGATTGAGATATAGCTACAAAGGGATTAAAGGAATAGATGATTCCAATACAAGTGGGAGATTGTTGGGAATGCCCTGAAATCTATTGTACTTGCTCTAAGTGAAAGTCGTATAGTCGAGATGAGACAATCACATAACACTAGGTAGTCATAACGCTTTGCTAGAAGCCACTTATGATCAATGAGTTGAGAACTCATTGCTAGTGTTATATGATCCTACAGGGTCACACACCTAAGCAAACTGGGCGTTAAAGACGAGGTTGATCATTAATGTAATGATCCAGTGAATGCATATGTGATATGCATTCGATATCAATGTTCTGGGATAGCATCGATCGTTGCAGATAATGCATCGATCGATGCACTTGCGGATTAATTAGATTAATTCGGTTTAATCGTTGGTTAATTCTGTTGTGGTTTAAGCCGACATATATAAGATATATGGTCGACCTAAACTCGTTCCTAACCCAATTCACAGCCACTAGAACACAGATAGAAACCTCTCTGGAGATTAGATCTCTGTAAGGCACTAGCATCCCTGCGGTCCAGTTTGTGTGCGTGTGGATACCAGTAGAGGCGCAGCATTTGAGGCGCTTCGTGATCTCGATTACTTGCAATACTTCCGCTGCATATTCATCAGGTAATCTCGAGATCTGATAGATTCAATTACATGAACCTTTAGATCCTAGGCTCGGAATTCAGACTAGGGTTGCTAATCCTGATTAGAACTGCTAGAAATTCCTTCAGTTAGCCCTACGAAACTATCCTTTACAAATCATAAATCTCTTGTGTGGATTTCCGGATCCACATATTGGCCCCATATGTTTGGACGATCATATAGTATCCTCTATCAGAAAGATCCAATAAAAGATCTCTAAAAACGAAATGGGTGCTGAACAACCATTACTCACAAAAGCTGGCTCAAAATTACTGGTAACAAGATATCCCGAGCAGTTGACCCCACCGGCCGACTCTCCCACGGGAAAAAAATTGACAGGCCCTAGAAACGCGACTCTACCCTCAGGCGCTGTCGCAGATTCAGTTCTGCCACAATCTAGCACCACAGTTGGAGATAACCTCCCCAATGGTAGCACCTCTGCCAGTGATCGCACAAACCCTCGAGTTTGGATAAGATCCGACGAAAACCCAACTGGTCAGGCATGAAACATGACAAGAACCGACCTCATGGTTGTCTATTCACAAGTCATAGTGCCTGCAAGGTCTAGTCTTAACTATCTGGCCGAGATCCACAACATGGTCTCAATGTTAGTTGACTAGGATTAAAGCCATGAATCAACGACTCGAGCACGAATAGCTCGGCTTGACCTACAAGAACAAGATCTCACAAACAGACTCGCTGAGATCTTCCACTCAAAAGTTCACAAAAGGACGAGACTCCTCATCAATGGAGGAAGCCCGCCTCCGTGAATACGTATGTACTCTCAGATCTACGTTAGTCCTGACGCTTGGAGACAATTCACTACACATTGTGACATGGAAGGTATCCGACACCTTCCTCTTTCCAGAACTCTCCATCATTAACTACGAACTTGAAAAACTCAAACAATGTGGGAATAAAAGACAATCCAAAACGGTTGCCTTCTCCACGTCTTCGGCCTCCAGGATATGAACCATCCAGGTCTCTGTGGCCAAGAGTGTTTGGCATTCCTTCCACATCAAGACAACCTCCCGAGCTCCCCATCGGGATCAATTCTGGAACTTGTCAAAAAGTCGAGCTCAACGAACATATGCTCCTGGATAACTTAGAGACGATCAATGAAAGAAACGATCAAGCTCTAATTCAAATTTAAATCATCAGCAAGCCGCATCTCGATACTACAACACCAAAGTTAGATCGTTGAGATTCAAGGTAGGAGACTACGTCCTGTGCAAAGTCTTTATTAGAGGGCCATGTTCCGGGAAACTAGGAGCCAATTGGGAAGGCCCCTACCTAGTCACCAAAGTAGTCCGTAACGGAGTCTACATGATCAAAAACGTCTTCATTAACAAACCAGAGATACAACCATGGAATGTTATGAATCTCAAGAGGTACTACCACTAAGTACTTCTCTCAAAATTGAATTGAAGGAATTTCTAGCAGATCCTAATCTTATTAGGCAGCCCTAGTCTGAATTCCAAGCCTAGGATCTAGGGTTCATATAATTGAATCATGGGATCTCAGGATTACCTGGTGATTTGCAGCGGAAGTTTTGCAAGTAGTCGAGATCACGAAGCACCTCAAACGATGTGCCTCTACTGGTATCCACACACACACAAACTGAACAGGAGGGATGCTAGTGCCTATGGAGATCAAATCTCCTGAGAGGTTTCTATTCTAGTTCTGGTGGCTGTGAATTAGGTTATGTTCAATTTGTGTTTAGGTCGACCATATATCTTATATATATGTCGACTTAAACCACAAACGAATTAACCAACGATTAAACCGATTTTAATCTGGCAATTCGCGAGTTGTGTCGACCGACACACTTGATGTGTCGATCGACATTGCCCCAGAAAATTGGTATCGAATGCATATCGAATATGCATTCATCAGATCATTACATTAATGATCAACCTCGTATACTATGTCCAGTTTGCTTAGGTGTGTGACCCTATAGGATCATATAACACTAGCAATGAGTTCTAAACTCATTGATCATAAGTGGCTTCTAGCAAAGCATTATGACTGCCTAGTGTCATATGATTGTCTCATCTCGACAATACGACTTTCACTTAAGAGCAAGTACAATAGATTTCAGGACATTCCCAACAATCTCCCACTTGTACTGGAATCATCTATTCCCATAATCCCTTGTCTCTATATCTCGATTTGGCATAGGGCAAGATCCGTGTCATCCTTATTAAGCCAAAATCATGTTCATCAAACTCCGATTTATACTGACAAGACAAAAGACTGATAATCACCTCGTTTGAGTGTGGCCACACATTTCTCAGTATCAAATCTTCGATGGGCCCTGAGATATTTATCTCCTGTTATATAGGAGGGACAAATCCCATCTTGTTCCATCCCTGTTTCTTCACACGCTTCATGATACGCCCAATCAATGCCTTTATAGTCACCAATTACGGCTGACGTTTGACAAGGTTAAAGCGGACCAATTCACATGTAAGAAAACATGATAAACTCAGGTCTAAGGACTATACTCTATAGTCGTAATGAAAACTCTCATGACACTTATATAACTATCCCGTAGAGTTCTCATCAGTGGGTCATGTCCGATCCTGTGTTCTCCAACACATAAATATCTTATTGACTTTAATACTCTTATTAATGACTCCATGAAACTTAGTCATCAGTCACCTCACATACTAGTCTCACGCGGTTGTTAATGTCCCACTTTAACAACCTCGACTAGGGACCAACTTAATTTATGTCATTTATCACTTATAGGGTTTCATGATCAAGTCACATACTTGATAACCTATAAAATGTCATAAATTACTTTGGGACTATTATTCAATAACCATTATTAAATAATACAGATGTCAGATTTCAATAACATAATCAAATTATGTTTATACGAACATCATATCATAACTAAAATTAACAACAACAACTCCCACTAAAATTAAGATCACATCTTAAGACATCTAATGCCTTTAGCAGTAGTCTGACCCTCATTCGCTCTTGCTCAGCGTGTGTCGAAGGACACTGCGTCTTGCTAAGAGTAATACCAAGAGTCATTTGCACGAAGCCCTTCTTGGAATCCTGCATACTGGACCTGTGCAAGGCCTTATCACCATAAGTATCTTGACACAATCCAATTAGCTTATCCAATCTATCTCTATAGATTCTTATTCCAAGAATGTATACGGTTTCTCCCATAATTTTATCGAGAAACAACTTTCGAGTCAGGTCTTAACAAACTGAAACGATGGAACTTCTTTTACGAGAAGTAGTATGTTATCAACATACAATACTAGAAATGCAACTGCGCTCCCACTAGTCATCTTGTAAACATACGGTTCCTCTTCGTTCCTGACGAAGTCAAACCTTTTGACTGCTTCATCAAAACGAAGATTCCAACTCCGAGATGCTTGCTTCAGTCCATATATGGACCGATGAAGCTTGCATATCTTCCTAGCTTCATTAGGATCAATGAAAACTTCAGGTTGTGTCACGTACACCTCCCTTTCCATAATTCCTTTAAGGAATACTGTTTTCACATCCATCTGCCAGATCTCATAACCATTATGAGTGGCGATTGCTAGGAGAATCCGAATGGACTTAAGCACGTTGACTGGGAATAAGTTTCTTCATAGTCAATACCATGAATTAGCTTGAAACCTTTTGCCACCAACCTAGCTTTGTACATCCATGTCAACTTTTCTTCTTGAAAACCCATTTACTCACAATGGCTTCTACACCATCGGGTAAATCAACCCAAGTCATACTTGGTTCTGTGACATGGATCCTATTTCGGATTCAGTGGCTTTTAGCCATTTTCGGAGTCAGGGCTCATTATTGCTTCTTCAAAATTCGCAGGTCCGTCACTTTCAATGATCAACAGATCATGGCAATTGGTTACGGGAAATCCACATTTCTCGGGTTCGTGACTTATCCTTTCGGATCTGCGAGCTTCAGTTTTGTGTAAAAGTCGCGCACATATCTCATATGTATACTTTTACCATGACCTAATTAACCAAGATTTAAACCGTAGTTAATTAAGTCATAAACCAAAATCAATATTTTGGTTCGCGATATGTGTCGATCGATACAACTTTTGTGTCGATCGACACTTCTTCAGAAACTCGCCTTTTGAATGTATATCGAATATACATTCACCAGATCCTTGCAAACCTTAGGCATCACAGGTGCAGGTTCTACAACTCCTTGTAGATCAACCTGCTGCTCTTCCTCATCAGGTTGAGCAGTCTCCTGTGATTTTCGAATTTCTTCGAGTTGTACTTTACTCCCACTGTTCTTCTTGGAAAGAAAATCTTTCTCAAGAAAACATGGTTCCGAGCAAAGAACAATTTGTTCTCGGGTCGGTTGTAAAAGTAACATGCCTTGGTTTCGTTAGGACATCCAATGAAGTAGCACTTATCGGATTTGGGTGTGAGCTTATCAAAGATTAAACGTTTTATATAAGTCTTGCAACCCCAAATCTTCATGAAGGATAAATCAGAAACATTTTCATTCCACATCTCATGTGGTATCTCTGTAACTGATTTTGATAGAACCCTTTGTAATGTAAGCGCAGATATTTATAGAGCGTATTCTTAGAAGGATATTGGAAGATCTAAGTGACTCATCATTGATCGAACAATATCTGGAGCTCTTTGAACTTTTCAAAATTCTGACTTATGTCTCATTAATAAGACATAACCTTACCTACTGAAATCATCAGTAAAGGTAATGAAGTACTGAAAGTTTCCTCTAGCACTAGTGCTCATTTGCCAATATACATTCGTATGTATAAAGCCCAGTAAGCCTCTGGCCCTTTCATTTTGTTCGTTCGCAACCTGTATCGACCGACGCACCGTTTGTGTCGATCGACACTACCTTTTGTTGAAAGGGGCCTTCGTCATTTTACCCAATAAACAAGATTCACATTACTTATTATGATTCAAAATCAGATGAGCCCAAAAGCCCATCACTATGGAGCTTATGAATCTTTTTTTTTCATTTATGTGGCCCAAACGACAATGCCAGAGAGAAGTTTGATTCGTATCATTTGACTTGAATCTCTTGGTATTAATGTTATAGTTAGGCATGTTCTGGTTTAGAACATAAAGTCCATTTTCTAATGGATTGCTACTATAAAATATATCATTGTAATCAAATGAATAACACTTATTCTTAATTTGAAAACTGATATCCTTCCATATCCAAAAAGGATTAGAAATAATCTTTCTGCTCACAGCACGTACATAGTAGCAGTTTTAAGTTCAAAACATGCCATGAAAGAAAACAAATGAAATACTCCTACGGCTAATGCAGCAACTCTTGCTCCATTTCCCACGCGTAGATCCACTTGTCCTTTCTCCATAGTCCTACTTTTGCTCAGGCCCTGCACATTTTCACAAAATATGAGTACCACAGCTGGTATCCAATACCCAATAAGTAGGACTATAAGAAGTAACATTTACTTCTATAACATAATACCTGAAGAAGAAGTCTCGTATGTCTTCTTCAGCTTCTCATAATCTTCCAAGAATTTATTGCAGTTTCTTTTCAAATGCCCATAACCATTACAATAACGGCACTTAACATCTTCACAAGGACTGGTTTTAACCTTAGGAGCATGGCCAGACTCGCTTGGATTCACAATCGAGCTTGTCTTGCCATCACCTTTGTTCTTACCAAGTTTCTTAAACTTTTTACCCTTTTGTACCAGAAGGACATCTGGGGTGTCCTTCTTGATGTTAGGTTCAGCACTCTTAAGCATCCCATGCAATTCAGTCAACGTCTTCGTCAAGTTGTTCATGTTATAGTTCATAACAAATTGATCATAGCTTGACGGCAGTGACTGTAGAATGATGTCAGTAGCCAACTCTTGGCTAATGGGACAATCCAGTTTCCCCAGGTTATCAATATAACCCATCATCTTAATGACATGAGGACTAACTGGTTCGCCCTTTGGTAGCTTGCACTCAATTAGAGACCTAACCGTCTGGTATCTCTGAGTTCGTGCCTGCTCCTGAAACATACTTTTCAGGCCAGTGATCATCTCTATTGGCGACTCCACGTACTCATATTGCTTCTGCAATTCCGAGTTCATGGTAGCCAATATGAGACAACTCACATACACCGCATCATTAGAATGCTTATCCCAAGCATCCTTATCTGACTGCCAGGCATTGGCTCGGTACTTCTTAGGGAGAACTTTCTCAAGGACATAGTCCTTCTTCTCCTGTTTGAGAACGATTCTCAAGTTCCGATACCATTCAAGAAAGTTTGATCCATTTAACTTGTCCTTCTCAAGGACGGATTGCAGGGAGAAATTGTTACGATGGTTTGTGCTAGACATAGCTGAAAAACAAGGGAGGTTTAGTTATGATGTTCAAGAAATGAGAAGTCTTAACAATTAAGAAAACTCGCGTTATATTCAAACAATGTTTCCTCAAATGAATATAATGATCCAAGACCCATACTTCACTAAACTTGAGTGAGCCACTGGTTATCACCCAAATTTTAGCTATCTAGGTAAGCAACTCTTTGCTAGTTATATCTAATATAACTCTTGGTTGTGGATTGACATCTCATGTCCAACCCACCTGATGTCTCTGAGCCCAAAACGATTTTGATGGCCCAGTCAAGTAAACCAATCTCTTAAGTCATGTAATTGTTGATGTCTTGCACTGCAAGTCCATCAACACGATTACTTCCTGTCTTGCTCATGTAATTGTGGACACCTTGCACTGCAAATCTATCGCACAATGAAATGAGTCTTGACAGTTGACAAGATTGGAAAGACATCAAGGATCACTTGATATTTGGTTGAGGAACGGAACCTTTAAAACATTTAGTTTTATTATGTTTTAATTCTTCTAATTAAAATGGTTCATTTTGGTTTGGTTATGTGATTTCAGATTCAATAACCTAAACCATCGGACCTTGTGTCGACCGACACTACTTTAGTGTCGATCGATGCAGGTTAACCAAAACCAATTTGCGATAACCGATCAATCCAATTGATCCGGTTTTATGATAACCAGTCAGTGTCGATCGACACTACATTAGTGTCGGTCGATGCTAACCTAATCAAACCAATCGCAATAAACCGTTCTTAGCGTTTAACCATTATTAACCAAGCTCGATAACCGGTCCAATCCAATTGAACCGATTTATCAAATTTGCGAGGTTTGTGTCGACTGACACAACGCTTGTGTCGATCGACACTAGGCGAAACCTAAGTTTTATTCGGGTTTTCGCCCTGTGTCGATCGACGCCGGATTGGCATCGATCGACACCATGCGAAAAACTTTAAAACGTTTTCGAACAAAAACCCTAAACTAGGTTACTTTGATCAAAACGAGTTTTAGCATGCTTGTATCAATTATACAGAGATCTAGATTCAACTAATCTAATCATCATGCTACTGATTCAATAGAACCCTAAGGCTCTGATACCACTGAAAGAATTTCTAGCAGATCCTAATCTTATTAGGCAGCCCTAGTCTGAATTCCAAGCCTAGGATCTAGGGTTCATATAATTGAATCATGGGATCTCAAGATTACCTGGTGATTTGCAGCGTAAGTTTTGCAAGTAGTCGATATCACGAAACACCTCAAACGATGTGCCTCTACTGGTATCCACACACACACAAATTGAACAGGAGGGATGCTAGTGCCTATGGAGATCAAATCTCCTGAGAGGTTTCTATTCTAGTTCTGGTGGCTGTGAATTGGGTTAGGTTCAATTTGTGTTCAGGTCGACCATATATATTATATATATGTCGACTTAAACCACAACCGAATTAACCAACGATTAAACCGATTTTAATCTGGCAATTCGCGAGTTGTGTCGACCGACACACTTGATGTGTCGATCGACACTGCCCCAGAAAATTGGTATCGAATGCATATCAAATATGCATTCATCAGATCATTACATTAATGATCAACCTCGTATACTACATCCAGTTTGCTTAGGTGTGTGACCCTGTAGGATCATATAACACTAGCAATGAGTTCTAAACTCATTGATCATAAGTGGCTTCTAGCAAAGCATTATGACTGCCTAGTGTCATATGATTGTCTCATCTCGACAATACGACTTTCACTTAAGAGCAAGTACAATAGATTTCAGGACATTCCCAACATGAATTACGTCTAGGCTTGATCCCTTGACATGGTACGTAGGCAGATCGCCCTTGAGTGCAGCTCCCACCTACTTTTACTTCTTTATTTTATCTCATCAGTCTCAACGACGGGCTTAGTCCCTCTTGTACAAAATCTGATTAAATAAAATAACTCTTCTTACAATAACTCGTCTTATTTCCACTTTGTTGAATCTAAATATCCGATCTTGGTTTCAAAACGAATAAATAAGTTATCTGTTACAAGGCAAAACAAATATGAAGAACAAATTCCACAAGTCTTACCTGAAATAAGTCTCGATATAGGTATTTTGAAAACACCCAAGAAGATGTCCTCACATCACTCGGCTACTTAGTACGCAAGAGTTCACAATTGGGTTGACGAGTGCCTATCTTGAAAATATCATAAGCTCAGGAAGTTCTTTCAAACATTTTGGACATCCTTGCATCAAATTAACAACAGCCAAAACACATCAAGATTCAACACTTCGTCCCGATTCCTAAAATCGAGCTAATTGACCTATCAGCTTGTCGATCCCCGATCTAAGCTCAAACTCCTTATGGAACCAGCTCTTTAATCCCTCGAGCTTGATCTCGAATAAAAATTGAAAGCAAGTAAAAAAAGGCAGACATTCAGCTGCATAGGGTCGAACGAGCACTACCCCAAAAAAGTTTCCCTAAAAGAATTTCAAACTATGAAACTTGAGATAAATAAGCTATTTATTCAAAGGGCCCCTTGAGAAAAACCAGTTAAGAAGAAACAAAAAAAAAAAAGAAAAAAACCCTCCCGGGTACCAAACCCAAAAGAAACAAAAAAAAAACTAAGCCAAGAGAGCAAAAGAGGCCGAGATCACTACACCTTCAAATTCCTCTCTTGCGATCGAGGATAGCTCGACATTGTCGTTCGAACCGTGCTGGTACACTTCCGCTGGAGCTCCTGTCACAGGATCAACTTGAACGGGCTGCTCGATCTTCTCCGAAAACCCGGGCAAAGGAAGCTTTCTGATCGAGATGTATGAAACCTCCGCGTCACCCACACAGTCCCAAACAGGAAAAGGGTCGCAAAATTTACCTTTCCAATAGCAGCATGAGACTCAATGTATGCATCTTGCTCCATCATGTTCCTGATGGCCGAGAGCTGACAGCCAACATCCTTGAAAGGCCTAAGGAGGTGAGCCATACCCTACGGGTCCTCAAAAACCGGCTAGTCCTTGTAGTGCACGAACTTCCTATGGAAGGGGCGACTCCCGTTCAACCCACCAGAGGAATTCGACCTCGTATCACCTTCATTCGAGGTCCCGCGACGTCCTCTTTCCATCGTCTGACGCTTAGGCTGAGGACCTTCTTGATCTTGGGGCACAACAGCAGAGCTCTCCACCAAAGCCCCTGGCACCAGAGCAGCAGCCTCCAGGGCAACCATCAGCCACTGCATAAACTATCTCGAAAGCTCGATGGAAACCTCCTCCCACCACCAGAACGCCCATCTCAATATAACCCCCGCCAGCAGCCGGCGGAGGAGGAGGAATTACCTCTCTGTTATAGATAACAATATGATCACTGAGCGCCATGTTAATCGCAGATACCACGTATCCAGATCGGACTCTCCCCGCACCCGCATATGTTTCCCTTGAGCTCCTCCTCGAACGGGACGACGATCTTGCTAAACTAGCCATCTACTGTGGATGATTATTGAAGAGCTCGGATTGGATTTCTCAAAAGCAAGAGATGCGTCCAGACATTACAGACTATCCGTCAGTTACCCGCACATCAATCCTAAACTAAAACAGCTTGCAAAGGCGTAACTTTAACTAGACGCAAGTGATCAGGACGATATGCAATCCCGATTGCTTGCTTAACACGGTCTAAGGTGAACAAAGCCCAATTGACGTTACCTCTCCGGAGTATTAGATGAGCCCAAGAAGCCTATTGGGAAGCAGAAACTCCGTAATAGTAGCTGAAAATAAAGAAAAAAGAATCAGTTACAAAGCTATTCCAAGCGCAATACAGTTATAAAACGATCTAATATACACCTAGTCTAATTGGCGCCAACGCTCCAGACAAATCGAATCTTTCAAACCCTCACACGGTGGTAGGAGTGACACGAAATATGAAATACTTTTCATGCTAGTCACCTCCATCTCACGCTGAAGCCGCCAGCATGACTCTCCGATAAGGATGGGAGAACATAGAAATTTCCCTCATGTCTCGTATTCCTCTTTGCCAACACAAAATGGTGGAAATCAGGGACGGAAAGAGAACGGCGCATCTCGAGCGCTCTCGCTTGAAGTCCAATAATCTGCCTCACCAGGATAGTGCACATCTGAGGAAAGGCAATCTCTAAGCTAGCCAACACCTCCAAAAAGAAGTGCGGAATCAGGAAGGTGAGCCAGCACGAGTCGAAGTAACTCGTGTAGGCGCAACACCAGCCCAGACGAACCAACTCCGGATTCTCGTACTAGGAAGGGACGACAATTTCTATTTCCCTCCCAAAGTTTTGAGTCCGCCTCATGTATTTGAGGTCTGCTTCAGGCACCCTCGACGGTCGCCACAGACCAAACAAAAACTCCCTCCTTATGCCGGAACTACATGCGCCATATCCTCTTCCTTGGTTGGACGCCATGAGACTAGGAAGAAAAAATCGGAGTCAAAAACGAAAGAGAGGGAAAGAAAAGAGAAAGGAACAATGTTTTGGAAAAGTTGGTTTGAGAAAGTCTACAAGGTCTTTTGGGCGAAAAAATCATAATTCTACTCTTAAGTTTTCTCAGAATTGGAACAATTTATATTCTCGATAAAGAAAGGAGCAGTTAAAAGGTTCTACATTGAGATGGCGTGCGAAATCCATTAATGGGAGACATGAGCAACTCTTTTAATCTAAGTTGGAGTTCCAGCCCATCATAAATAGTATTTGATGGCCTAAGATGAACACTCCGTGCTAGTCTATCTGGTATCAAATTGTTTGTACGATGTATGAGAATGAAGCGAATGTCGTAAAGTACACCTTAGTTCGTTCAAACTCTAAAGCTAGCCATTCTTCTGGTTCTGACACTATCTTAACCAATTTCGAACAGTTTGTTTTAAATGTAATTTGAACATGTTGATGAACCTTCATGCACTCAATAGCCCATATGAAGGCTTCAAATTTCGCATGAAGAGGGGACAAACTTGTCCTAATATTCATTGCTCCCATCATAATATTAGCACCTATCTCGCAACAACTATACCATCCTTGACCTGTAAACGAATCTCCTTCCTTCCATGGTCAGTCCACAAAACACCATTGACCCTTTTAAACCAAGTCATTGCCGGTATCTCTTGCTCCTCTTGACTCTGGTCTAGGTTCTTTTATCCAGTAAATGCGTATCTCCCCATGTCACAAATTCTGTTTTTGCCATACGTAATTTATCCTTAAGGCTCTTGTCAATGTGATTATAAACCATATCATTCCTGCTTTTCTAAATATACTATAGTAACCAAGGATAGATATTTGATTTATTATCTGAAAGTATTCTCCAAAACAGGTAATTCATATTCGAGAAGATAAATGCCAAAGGAATGAACTCTGGATTTTTTGGTATTTGAGACAGTGCCCAATTCTGAATAGCTGGTGGAAATTCAAATAACGCATGGGATTCCTCTTCTACTCCACACCGAACACACTAAGTGTCACATTTTATTCCTCGTCCCTTCAATTTTTTTGTTAACGGTTACCATCCTGAAAATGATTGCTAAATAAAGTGCCTTATTTTCGGGGGACATTTTATCTTCCATGAGAAAGCTTAGAGACTTTTAACACTTGTTCCTAGGATAGGAGTGATCTTGCCATTATCGGGAATATCTCTCTCCATATGATAACCTGATTTTACTGTATATTTACTAGACTTTGTATAATGCCACCCCCCCCCCCAATGAGCCAGGTCTGTTAAAACGACTAAACGGAATACTCAAGATCAGAGCCACATCCTCAGGTTCCATAATTATCTCCAACAGTTTTTTGTTCCAAATCTGGTGTTGATGATCAATCAGATGGTCAACTGTAACCAAATTTTGAGTTGTACTCATTTTTTGTTGGCTGGTCTCGGGCGATAGGCTGGTATCCACAGGTCATTCCCATTTGAAATGGACTCTCCTGTTCCTACCCTCGTGATAAGTCTTTTTTAACCAGAGACCTAGCCGAGGTGATACTCTGCCATCCATAGGATGCTGAATATAACCATATCGGATCTAGAGGATCCGTATTCCGAAAGTATCTTCCCTTGAAAACTTTTGAGAAAAGAATATATGGTTTATAAATTAGTCTCCACAATTGTTTTTCTAAGAAGACTGTATAAACCTCATGGAAGGCTCATAAATCCAGTTCCACCATTTCATTTATCTTTCATAATTTATCCAAAGACATCCAGTGCATACATATACTTATTCCCCCCGAGCTCCACAAAAAATTAGAAACTACGCTCGTCAATTTTGTAGTAATTGTCTTTGGTAACCGATAACATGATATTACATGGTTAGGCTAGGCCGTAGCCACCGCCTTTATAAAAACCACTTACCTCCTCGTGAGAGAAGCTTCGTTGTCCAGCCATTAACCCTCCCATTAAGTCTATTTTGGAAAAAGCTAAATACTTGTGTCTTTGACCCACTGAGGCTTTCCGGTATGCCCATATATGATCTCATTCCACCCACCGTTGTGATCCCTAAAGTCACTATTATCTCATCCTGAACCCCAGTCTCAACCTTATGCCCAAATTGGAGTGAAGATTATGAGAAATTTATTGTTGACCTGAGACTCCTTCATAATATTTGAGGATCCATAAGATTGTCTGACATTCCTCCTTCTTTGCTTTGTAAAAAATAAACTATCGTCAGCAAAGAGCATATGCGATATTGGAGGACATGCTCTTGCCACCTTTATTCCCGTGAATTGATTCTCTCTTTCGCTTTCTTTATGTTTTCGATTAGGGCTTCCGTACATAAAATAAATAATATGATGACAAAGGATCTCCTTGTCGAAGCCCTCTCTTTGGAGCTATAAGATCTAGTGGCTGGCCATTAATGAGAACTTTATACTGAACAGTGGTAATGCATCATATTATCCGATCAACCCACTTCCTCGCAAAGCCCATTTTACTTAGCTTGTTCTCAATGGAAGCCCATTCAAACCGATCATAAGCCTTACTCATGTCATATTAGTCGCCATGAATTTACCCTTACAAGATGGATTTGTCCTTAAACCATGGAACATCTCCTGAGCTATAAGGATATTATCTTAAATCAATCTTTCTGGAACAAAACCCGATTGCGTTTCCGAGTTAAGTTTTAGTAAAAGCCCCTTCAGCCGCTGACACAAGACCTTTGAGATGATCTTGTAACCTACATTACAAAGACTAATAGGTAGTAATTCCGTCATCTGACTCGGTCTTTCCATTTTTGGAATAAGAAAAATATTCGTTGTATTAATTCTTGGATCCAACTCCCCATGTTTTAAGATATAACCAACCGAATAACATCATTCTTCACAATTGGCCATTGTGAGATCCGGGATTCACACTAAGAATTTGTATTCGTGGATTTGGACTTTAGGATATATAAATGGTATAGTTTCCTATGAATCAAAGACTTTATTGAGATTGATCGTCGAGATAGAACAAACACAATCGAAAAGAGAGTACAAAGTATGATGATCGGGCTATCTAGTCGAAGTGTTCTAAGTTAGGGTTGGAATGTCTTGAATGAGTCGCCACTTCTTCTTTTAAATAGTCTCCACTCTGACCTCTCTGTTCCGATATTTCGGCTTCCCCTTCGTAACGATCCCCGTGATTCTTGCGGATCAGTTGAACTGGAAAAGACCGAGTCGCTCTATCTCCACGTCGTCTCCTGCCGAGCTCGAGCTCGATCGCCTCTTACTTCGGCATCGATTGGGCCTTGTCAAAACGTCGTTCATTCAGGCCCAGCAAAAGAATCAGCTCATCTCTTCGTCTCTGATTCTGGAACGGGCTCGTGGATACGGGCCTTTGTCTTGTTTGTTAATGGGCCGGATTTCCTAGAGGGAAATCCAGTACCAACAATAGCCCCCAGCCCATTGATTTCGAGAAGTCGAGGTTAATGGGCCGTGGACGTTCTCGGGAGGACGCGCACGTGTCTCGGTCGTCGAAAAATCTAATGATTATTCTCGCCCCATCCGTAGATCTTATTGCGATCCAACGGTCAAGGACGGGCGCGTGGGACGAGCTGATCTGCTTTTTAGCGCGTCAGCAGTTATAGCGTGTATTTGCTTGAGAATTTCATCTCCCACCGTGGATCTGGTCGATCATCGACGGCTGAGATTCAAAGGTTGCGAAGTGTCTTTTCAGGCTCGTTCTTTCGATGATGTGACCTAATTGCCGCACGCTCGCAGCCGTTGATTTCATATCTTCGGTCAGATTAGGGGGAGAGCGAGGAGTCCAAATCACCTCGATTTTCTCGTAATTATTACGAGTTCGGAATCATGCGGTTAAGATTTTGCACGATTCCCACTATAATTTCTCGTATTTTGCCGAGGGTGATTTCTTCTCTTCCCACTTTCACTTCTTCTCTTACTTTTGCTCTGGTTTCTACTTCTCTTCCCATCGGAAAAATTTCCTTCCAAAACTCTTCGCTTTCTTTGTTCCGATACACCGTTTTTCATGGCTCTCAGAGATGCGACAGGGGCTAGTGTTAGCACGGCGGCGGGCTCGTTTGGCCCACATCCGCCGTCTTCCCTTTCCGTAGACCAAATCGAACGGTTGCGGAGGGTTTGCAGGATTCCACCGGAGGTGGAAATTGTGATTCCGTCGCCGGCGGTGTCGCCGGAAACCGCGGTGGAGGGTTATTGTTGCGCCTCATACGCCTACTTCGAGAAATGCAGGCTTTTCTTCCCTATTCCCCGCTTAATATCTTTGGTGCTGGCCCAGCTTCAACTGGCGTTTCATCAGATGACGCCAAATTTTTTCCGGTATGTCATCGGACACGGAGTCAGGGCCGCAGAAGAAGGAATCGAGTTCGGGCCTGAGGAACTCATGCGTGTTTGCTCGGTGAAGCACAACGCTAAGTTCCGGGGAACTTACTATCTCTCGCCTCGTTTTGGGCGGGTCCTCGAGGACGTTCCGACGAAAGATGTATGGAAGGACTGATACTTCTTCTTCAGGATAACCCATCATTCGGTCGGGGACTTTGACTATTCGGTCATCCCGTCTCGATGGTCGTCCAGCGTCGGTAAGGCCCTGGTTTTAGTGTTTTCTATTTTTTTTTTAGGCCGTCCCTTATCTTGTCCGGTTTTTATCACAGAGGCTCCGGAGTCGCTTGCTACCAACCCGATCACAGAGGCTTTGCTAGCTCGTCTGAGAGGGGGCGCTGTTAATTGGGGTAGTTTTACGATCGAGCGTGTGCAGGCCGTTCTGTGGGTCGGCCCTGAGCGAGCTCCGCGGGGCCGCACTCAGGTCCTCAAAACCCATTGCTTCCCTCCGAACCCTCTCGAACTCTCCCGACTCAAGCTTCTCAGCCTCCGCTTCGTATTGCCGAGCGGTCGGAGAGAGTGAGTCGTTTTGTTAGCAATGTTTTTGTTTATCGTCGTCGTTTTGACTCGTCTGACTTTTTTATTTTATATATAGCTCGACCTCTTCCGGGCGGCAGCTCGGCTGCCAATTTCCCTCCTCGCGAGACGCTATCTCACAGAGTGAGCAGCCGCCGGAATGGGAAAGATCCGGTCGACCTGGTCGACAAGATGGAGGCGGGCGAGCTTAGTAACGCTATTCTCTTTGCCCTTGATCGGGCTCCTCCTCCACCTCCGGCTTATCCTCCTCCTCCTGCTCAGACCTCGCTCCTTACGGTGACGGGCCCGGAGGGAACGATTGCGGGGGTTGTTGATGCGACTCTCCCCCTGGCCGAACAAGAGGCGGTTTTACCTCAGTCTAGAGGTGCTGCTCTCTGCGACTCTCGACCGGATCTGTCCAGGGGGGAAGATCGTCGGAGTCGAGGAGGTTCTCTTCCCCCTTCGCCGAAGCGTCGTAAAGTAGACGCGGGAAGGAGTCCAGAGGGGTCGGAGGGAGGGGAGTGCTCGGTTGTGGACGATCCGGAAGGTGTGGTTCGTCTGCTGAGGCGCATTAGGCCTGTCGGTTCTGAGCTCCCGGTTTCTGGGGAATCAGTCCTTGGTAGTGAGTATTCCGAGATGATGGCGGTTATTGGGAAGGTGAGACGTTTTTTCTTTGGTCTTCTTTTTCCTTTTATCCCCTTTTTTTTAACCGATGCCTTTTTGTGCAGGCTGTAGAGGCCGTGAATGCGTACGCGGTCCGGTCTGAGAACGAGGTGTTGGATGCTCAGACTTATGAGCTCGAGTCTGCTCGAGAGTCTGCTACCCAAATGAATGCCGAGCTCCAGGAAGCCTTGGCTAGGGAGGAGCGTTTGAAGAAAAGGGTCGCGGATCATGCCGCTGCGGAGGCCAGGATTGCGCATCTCGAGAGGAGGGAGGAGGAGCTGTCTTGTCAGCTTAGCGCCGCCGAGGCTCGAATTCGGACTGTGGAAGAATCGAGTCGGGTCGAGCTTCGTAAGGCTCGAAAAGAACTCCATAGCCAGTATCTGATGATTCTGGCCGGGGTCAAAGAGAGAGCCGAGAAGAGGAAGATCCAGACTAGCGCCGAGATCCGTCTCCAAGAGACTTTGGCCAACATCGAGCTCATCGCCGAGATCACAGCTGGAGAGGTGGACATGACCCGTGAGGTGCTTAAGCTGGCTGAGCAAAAACGAGTTGCTCTAGCGGAGATGGAGGCCGCGGCGGTCTCCGATTTTAGCATTGGCAAGCTTGCCTTGCCGGCAATGTCGGAGGGCTCCGTGGCCATGGCGGGTTCTCTGCCTGCTCCCCTGGTTGAGACCGACCCGAGGATGACTGACGAGGTCGACTCCCGGCCGAGAAGAGAGGCGGGCGACGGGGCGGAGGGCCAGGTCGGCGACTCCTCCTATGCAGCGTTTTAAAAACTGTCTCTGTTGTTGTCCGAGAGGGTTTTTTAATTTCTTTTTCAAACTTTGGTTGCCCAAGGGGGCTTTTTGTTCGAACTCGGGGACACCATGTCCTCTTTTTTTATGAATTGCTTTCGAATTTTTCATGCCTTAGCATATATTTTACTGTTTTGATGCTTCGTCATAGGGTTTGGCCGTTATGACAAATACTTGTCTCGACGGCCTTAGGGAGTTCTTCGTGAACTTTTGTGTTGATCGTACTCGAGGTACGACTACTTCGTAGTGTAATATCTGAGCTTAACGCTGGATGCTTTCAAAGAATTGTTGAATATAAGGACGAATCGAAGTGGACTTACCAAGGTTGTTTGCTTGAATAACTGTCTGGACTTCGTTGTCTTTTTTCTTGGAGGGAGGAGGTAGTCCCCCAATTCTTTTAATCCGTATAAGGTTTAGAAGAATTATTGGTTTTGGAGGGATCGCTCTGGATCTTTTTTGGGACGATCATTTCAGCTTGTTCGAGTTGGAAGGACCATTTCGGGTCGCTTGTTTTGGGACGATCATTTCAGCTCGTTCGAATTGGAAGGACCATTTCGGGTCGCTTTGTTTGAAGGGATAATTTCATATCACTTTATTTCTTGGAGAGATAATTTCATATCACTTGATTTTTGGAGAGGCCATTTCAGGTCGCTCGGAAGGGATAATTTTATATCGCTTTTTGGGAATGTATTGGTGAGGTATTTCGCAATGACTCTAACCTGTACGACAGAAAGAAGCATTGGATTAAGAGACTTATCTTTGATTTCACAAAGATAAGCTAGTGTGACTTAGTCAGAAGTTGTTGAGCTCGGTAAGAGCTTTGTGTTTGGGGGGTGGCTGCGCTCGAAGTCGAGCTGCCTACGTACCCTTTTAAGGGGATCAAGCCATTTCGTAGTTCGATTATGTTGTCGTACTCCTAGTGGAAGTACTTTTTGAGGTTGATGATGTTCCAAGGTCGTAGTTCAGGTTTATGGTTTTCCACCGACTTGAGTCGGTAGACCCCATCCTTTACAACATCGGTGACCTGGTAAGGACCTTCCCACTTTGCTCCTAACTTCCCAGCGTGTTCTTCCTTTTTATGGTCGAACACTTTCCGTAAGACGAGCTCTCCTACTTGAAACCTTCGAGTTTTGATTAGTAACGAGCTGTGGCTTGTTGGTAGTTCTGGATTCGATCTAGTGCGAGGTTCCTCCTTTCGTCGACGAGATCGAGCTCGTCAGTTATCATCTTGTTATTGAGTTCCTCTTGTCGTGGGCATTCCTCTTTGCGGATGCTTGATACGAGGATTTCGGCTGGTACTACCGCCTCGATCCCGTAAGCCAACGAGAATGGAGTCTCGCCGGTGGATTTGCGGGGTGTAGTCCGGTAGGCCCAGAGTACGGCTGGGAGCTCGTCACTCCAGCTTGTTTTGCACTCATTGAGTCTTTTCTTGAGGCTATTCATGATTGCCTTGTTAGCCGCTTCCGCCAGTCCATTCCCTTGGGGATAGCGTGGCGTTGAGTAAGTCAGCTTTATATTCCACGTTCTGCAGAACTCCTTGAAGGCGTTTGATATGAATTGGGAACCGTTATCAGTGACGATCTCGTGGGGTAGTCCGTGCCGGCAAACGATGTTTCGCCAGACGAACTCCTTGACGTGAACGTCTTTGACCTTTTGGTACGACTCTGCTTCAATCCATTTGGTGAAGTAGTCCGTCATCACCAATAAGTGTGTGGATTTCTTTTTGCCGGATGGGACTAGGGGCCCCACGATGTCCATTCCCCATCGCATGAATGGGTATGGCGATGAGATAGAGGAGAGTTTCTCCGATGCTTGGTGGATAATTGGGGCGTGCTTTTGGCACTTGTCGCATTTGTTGGAGAAGGACTCGCATTCGGTGGCCATTGTCGGCCAAAAGTAGCCTTGCCTTTTGATTCGCACGGCCAATGCTCGTCCTCCGGAATGGCTTCCGCAGGATCCGTCGTGTGCTTGTGTAATCACGGCTAGGGCTTGCTTTCTGTTAAGACATTTAAGGTAAGGTCCGGAGAGACTCCTTTTGAAGAGCTCTCCTTGTGTGACGCAGTACCTTGCACTTTGTGTTTTGAGTTTCCGTGCCTCCCACTTGTCATCCGGAACTTCGCCATTTGTAATGTATCGAATGATCGGAGTTCTCCAATCTTCGTCATTATTAGGCTCGGGTCCTTGACTAGCGGATGCGGCTTGGATCGGTCCGTCGGGGACGTTCGCGACGTACACGGCTGTTCTCGGATCGAGGTCATCCTCAATCTTGATGATGTCGCGACTGGTGTCCTCGGGACATTCTTTGTGCTTGACATTGTCCTTTATGGCGGGTTCGTCCTCTTTCAAGGTCATAGCTTTTAGGGCTATGTCGATGCTTGGTTTCTCGATCCCTTCGACCGGTATGATCCTTTTAAGGTTAGGATCCGATGTCGACGCTAATGTGGCTAGGGCATCGGCTGCGGTGTTTTCCCCGCGTGGGATTCACGTTAGATCAAAGAATTCGATCTGTTCGGCGAGCGTGTGGACTACCCGTAGGTATGCTTCCATCCGTTCGTCTTTGGCCTCGTAGTCGCCATGATACTGGCTCGTGACCAATTGGGAATCGCTGAAGGCGTCAACTTCCCGGGCTCCTATTGCTATCGCTAGTCTGAGCCCGGCTATTAACGCTTCGTATTCTGCTTCGTTATTTGAAGCGGCGAAGCCCAGTCTGAACGATTGTTCTAGTACTTCGCCTGTTGGGGAGACCAGTTTTACTCCGACTCTGGATCCTTGCCTCGAGGAAGCTCCATCGACATAGAGTTTCCACTTTTGGGTCGAGGTCGGGTCGAGTTCGATGGTCGGAGGGAGCTCGATTATGAAATATGCCAGTACTTGCGCTTTTAGGCAAGTTCGAGCCTTGTATTCTATGTCGTACTCGCTAGGTTCGATAGCCCATTTGACCAATCGACCTGACTGGCTTGGACTGTGAAGGATGGTTCTCAGTGGTTGAGAGGTCATCACTACGATCGAGTGCGATTGAAAGTATGGTCGGAGCTTCCGAGCTGATGTCACTAGCGCTAGGGCGAGTTTTTCCATGGTGGGGTATCTGGTTTCAGCGTCGATCAAGGTCTTACTGATGTAATACACCGGCCGTTGCTCGTTTTGTTCTTCGCGAACCAGGACTCCACTTACTGCTGCCGTCGAGACAGCTAGGTAGAGGTAGAGAGGTTCTCCTTCTACTGGTTTTGCCAGTATGGGTGGTTCGCTCAAGTAAGCTTTGAGCTGAGTGAACGCTTCTTCGCACTTTTCGTCCCAGAGGAACTTTTTATTCGCTTTGAGCAAGTGATAGAAGGGTAGACATTTATCAGTCGACCTCGAGATGAAACGGTTCAGAGCAGCTATTTTGCCGGTTAGGCGCTGGACTTCTCGCGTCGTTCTGGGAGATTTCATCTCTATGAACGTTGCGATCTGTTTGGGGTTCGCTTCGATCCTTCTTTCGGTTTCTAGGTAACCTAGGAATTCTCCTGAGGGGACCCCGAAGGTACACTTTGCTTGGTTGAGTCTCATCCCGTATTTATTGAGAATGATAAAACATTCTTTTAGCTGTGGGATGTGATCCTCATACCTGGAAGATTTGACCAGCATATCGTCGATGTAGACTTCAATGGTTTTGCCTAGGAGTCTTGAAAACATCTTGTTGACGAGGCGTTGGTAAGTTGCTCCTGCGTTTTTTAGTCCGAAGGGCATGACTTTGTAGCAGTATGTGCCTCGATCAGTTATGAACGGAGTTTTTTCTTGGTCCTCGGGGTTCATTAATATTTGATTGTACCCCGAGAAAGCGTCCATGAAGGATAGTAGCTGGTGTCCGGCGGTGGCTTCGACCAACCGGTCGATGTGTGGGAGTGGGAAGCTGTCCTTCGGACATGCTTTGTTGAGATCTGTGAAATCTACGCAGACTCTCCACTTCCCGTTCTTTTTCTTGACCACTACAGGGTTCACAAGCCATTCGGGGTATTTGACCTCTCTGATCGATCCGATTTTTAACAATCGATCGACCTCGTCATTGAAGGCTTGAGCTCGTTCCGGGCCTAGTTTTCGACATTTCTGTCTTACCGGTTTATAGGTTGGGTCGACATTCAGCTCGTGGCTGGTAACGTCGATGTTGATCCCTTTCATGTCTGCTGAAGACCAGGCAAAGGAGTCGACGTTTTGTTTAAGGAAAGAGATTAGTTCGTTTTTGACTGGCTCTGATAGGTCGATTCCAATGCCAACGAGTCTTTCGGGATGAGCATCGTCTATGCAAACTTGGACCGTGAGGTCCTTCGGAGGTCCTATTTGACTCGGGTCGTTCGACCTTTTGGTCTGCATGGTGGCGAGCTCGTCCCCTTTCTGTAATTGCTACGCAGGGGATTTCTCAATCTGCTTGTATCCGTTCATGTAGCAGTGGCGAGAAATCTTTTGACTTCCGTACACGGTTTTTACCCCTTTAGGAGTTGGGAATTTTACGCATTGATGGTAGGTCGATGGTACCGCTTTCATGTCGTATATCCATGGTCGATCTAGAATAGCGTTATAGGGAGATGGCCGATCTTCTATGACGAACTCTGTCATTCTTCAGACTCCTCCAGCGATTACCGGGGCGAAGACAGAGCCCATCGAGTGCGTTGTTTCGCCAGCGAACCCTACTAGTGGTGTCTTTCCTTCCACGATCTCGGAGTCGTTGAAGTCCATCTTTTTGAATGCATCGTAAAAGAGGACATCTACCGAACTTCCTGTGTCAATCATTATCCTTGAGAGTTTGACATTTGCCACTACTAGACAAACGAGGAGAGCGTCGTCGTGTGGTTTGTCGAGATTGCTTGTCTCGCTCTCGTGGAAAGTGATCTCGTGGTCTGGACCTATCATTGGGATTCTCCCCCCCTTGTCAGTTTCGACTCTTCTTTGAAGAGCTTTGATTGAATTGACCGAGTCTCGGTAAAGCTTGGAGCTACCGAAGATGAAGTCGATTCGTTTAGGGGGTATAGCCCGTACACACCCCCCCCCCCCCCCCCCCCCCCCCCCCCCCGCAGAGACGAGGGAGATTTATTCGCGAGCGTAAGCTCTTAAAGGGAGCCGGAGGTGGGGATAACGCCGAACCTTTCGGGGTGCCGCTCAGGCTGAGCTCGCCGAGAATAAACTCAACTCGCTTCCGCGACCCTTGAGGGAGTGTTTTGGGAGATTCCTGCTCCTTTGTCCGTTCTCGTTTATTTTGAGAAGGCCTCTTGGTGTTTGACTCTTTGGTTTGTTTATTTTCCTTTTTGTCGGACGGAGTTTCCTCCTCGACTTCAGAATCTTGTTTGCTTTCGGACTCTCGCTTTTGAGCCTCGGCTTTAGCTCGAGTATAACAATCTTCGGTCGAGTGTCCCCTTTTGTTGTGAAATTCACAAAATTTTTCCTTGTCGAACTCGAATTTCTTCGAGCTCTTCGGGCTCTCGCCTGCATTGACGTTTCCCGATTTACGGGAATCCTTTTTCGAGTTCGAGTTCTGCGAGCTCGAGTGGTTCTTTTCTTTTCGGTGCTTTTCTCTGAGGGTCGTAGTTTCGTCCTCGAGGCGAGCGAAGGCCGATGCGCGATGAAGGGCGTCATCGAGTGTTTGTGGTTCGCGGACTGTTATTTCTTCGCGGAATCTGGTTGAGTACAATAGTCCACGTCGCAGCGCTTCTATAGCTACTTCGTCTCGTGGGTTTGCGATTTTGGATTTTATTTCCTTAAATCGGTCGATGTACGAGCGAAGTGATTCGTCTGGTTTTTGGGAGACGCCAAATAGAGCTGCCTCGGTAGTCTTTTTCTCTATAAAGACGGAGTATTGTTTGAGGAAAGCCGTCATGAACTAGGTGAAATTGTCGATGGACCTTTCCTCCAGTCCGACAAACCATTCTAGGGCGGAGCCCGATAGGTTTTCGGCGAAGAGCATGCAGAAAGCCGGCTCTCTTTCCTCATCGGTAAGGTATACCCTTGCCATCGCTAATCGGAATGCCCTGATATGGGCTTTGGGGTCCGACTTCCCGGAGAATTCTGGAAATTTAGTTTTCTTGATTTCTCGGATTCTCGCGAAGGCGATCCGGTCTGTGAACGGCGTTTGTCGCGTTTCTTCGATCACTCGATCGATGTCAGGTGCCGCGCTTGTTTCCATGTGAACTTTGGAGCTCAGACTGACGAACTGAGCCTTAGCTTGTTCAATATACTGTCTAAGCATATCGTGGTCGTCGCCCGTCGTAGGTGCGAACTGGGCTTGTGCTTGATTGGACATTTGTCTAGAGAAAGTGGGGTCAAGGAGATCGATTGTTGGAAACGATCCCGTCTGGCCGACATGCGGCGTTCGGAACTGTACCGTATTTGACCCGTTAGCGGGTCCTGAGCTCTAGGCGAAGGCAGAGCCTCCTAGTCGCCTCGGCCGGATATTCGAACTACTCGGGAAAGGTGGTGGCCCGGGTAATGGTCGACTACCCGATCCGGTTGGATCTGTGATCGCCGAGTTCGAACCGAATGGGGTCGGAGTTGCGATTGGCGTCATTATAGGGCGAAAACCGCTATTTGACGTACTGGCAAAATTCCCCGACGTTCCCGGTGGAGTTACTACCTGGGAGAAGTCCAAGCGTGTGCACGGTGGGGGACTTATGGGGGTTCGTGGATCGTGTGTTGATCTCCCCCCCTGGTTTTGGCCGGCGAGCTCTTCAAGACGGGCGTTAATGCGCCTTTCCTGTTCGTCGAGTTGCACGGCCAGAGAGCGATTTGCGGTCTCTTGGGCCCTTGCGCTTGCCTCATTATTTCTCGTTCGATCTACCAATAGGCTTAACATCGAACGGATTTCGGCAAGATCATTTGGCCCTTGTCTCTGTGGAGCAGAAGGCAGTGGCGAATTGGGTCTGGTTGTTCCAGATCCGCCTCCAGGGGTGGGAATCGAATCACTTCTCATCCATACCCAGTTTCTGCTCGGATCGTTAGTTCCTGACAAAAAATTTGTCGGAGTCTGGCTCGTCGCGATTGTTTGAGCGACTGAGCCGGCTGGTGCCGAGGTCGTGGAGACTGAGACAGAACTCGTCAACACTCCATCAGTCTGACCCATGATCCTTACCCCGGTGGTGTTCTGAGGAACGTTGTCGACCGTTTGAGGGTGGTCAACCGGTGGTGTGGCGCTGGGATAGCCAGATTGGTCGGGATTCATCTCGATCTATCGGATCTAAGATCTGATTCTTAAGACAGGAAAACTATAGATGTCCCATAGTCGGCGCCAAATGTGAGATCCGGGATTCACACTAAGAATTTGTATTCGTGGATTTAGACTTTAGGATATAGAAATGGTACAATTTCCTATGAATCAAAGACTTTATTGAGATTGATCGTCGAGATAGAACAAACACAATCGAAAAGAGAGTACAAAGTATGATGATCGAGCTATCTAGTCGAAGTGTTCTAAGTTAGGGTTGGAATGTCTTGAATGAGTCGCCACTTCTTCTTTTAAATAGTCTCCACTCTGACCTCTCTGTTCCGATATTTCGGCTTCCCCTTCGTAACGATCCCCGTGTTTCTTGTGGATCAGTTGAACTGGAAAAGACCGAGACGCTCTATCTCCACATCGTCTCCTGCCGAGCTCGAGCTCGATCGCCTCTTACTTCGGCATCGCTTGGGCCTTTTCAAAGCGTCGTTCATTCAGGCCCAGCGAAAGAATCGGCTCGTCTCTTCGTCTCTGATTCTGGAACGGGCTCGTGGATACGGGCCTTTGTCTTGTTTGTTAATGGGCCGGATTTCATAAAGGGAAATCCAGTACCAACAGCCATGATTGTTGAAAAATAAAGCTGTCATGCCATCTGGCCCTGGAGCCTTCTCTGAATGCATCATGAACAGTGTTTTCCTAACCTCCTTTTTAGTGGTTGTTACCATCAGTCTTTCATTCATCTGAACTGTAATTGATATTGGAACCTCTATTAAAAACTCCTTAAAAAATCCAGTTCCTTAGACGTGAATAAATCTTCAAAGTATTCTACTGCCACCTGTTCAACCTCATGTTCCTTCGTTATCCATTCTCTTGATGCTTTGTGTACCCCAACAATACGTTTCCTTATTCCTGCAACTTTTGAAATGGGTCATAATATACAAAATATATTGCTACCCTTATTCTTTGGATATCCACCTCGATATCAATAATCATATTGCTTGCATAAATGATATTCACTTTTGTGATATATCATTAAAATATAACGCTAACCCTCCACTAGCTCCTCTTGGTTCCACCGTATACAGTTTATCATCTCCGAAATGACCCATAATTTTTTAAGTGAAGAAATATTGTTGTTTGGTTTCAGAAAGAAACAAAAATCTTGTACACAATCTTCCGCAGATAACCAATTATCCAATTGCTCTCTAATCCTTGACAATTCTATCTTATAATCCACCTATTAAAAGTATATATCTTAATATCTCCCATTCGGAGTAAAAACTTGGATCTAAAGAAATATCTATAGCGTAAGAAAAGAAACATGTAATTTTCTAAAGAAGCATATTTTTTTAGAGAAAAGTCATAAAATAGCATAAAAACATACCTTATCATAAATATAGCACCAAGAAAAATAATTCACATTTTTAACATTATTTTAATTACAAAGACTTTTATAGCATTATATAATTTAGGGTTTAGGGTTAATTATTTAGGGTCTAGGGTTAATTATTTAGGGTTTAGGGTTTAGTATTTAGGGTTTAGGGTTTATTATTCAAGGTTAGGGTTTAGTATTTAGGGTTTAGGGTTTAGGGTTTAGTATTTAAGATTTAGGGTTAGGGCTAATTTAGTGACAAAACATGTTTTGTGCTATTTTTATGATTTTTCTTCTTTGGTGCTATATTTTTGACAAATCATGTTTTTTGTGCTATTAATGCGATTTGCCCTATTTTTTATTCCATTATTCCAATCTATTAGAATGTTGAAGACCACCTGTTGCTAAAGGACCCAACTTTGAAGATAACAATGTATTTGCCTTATGAAACCGTAAATCCTTAGGCCATAAAGGTTTTTCCTTTTGAAGCCTCGTAAAAAAACTCCATACTTAATGTATATTCCTGAACTTCTTCCATTGTTCCGGTGTATACTTAAAAAGTCATGGACTGATAATAAGCTTGAGGACTACGTTGAAATCTATTGCATAGTTTTGTTCAAAACCAAATATAAATACCTCATCCGCATATGAGATACACCTCTTTTTCCTTTGTTCCACATAATATAACAATACGTTGTTATGTATGAGTAACATAATAACAAAATAAGCCGTTAACAAGCTTTTATATTCCGTCAGTGTCATAAACATGATCTGAATTGATCTCGGTTTCAATTATATCACAATCTGCCCAAAGTGGGACCAAAAATTTTCCCTATAATAACCAAAAAAAAGGTGACCGTAAATTATATCTCCTAGGCTCCACAACACCCTTCTTGTTTTCCTCTTTCCTTCCCAAAACCTGCTTATTGGCAAATATAATAGTCTCCACAGTATCCTCTCTTTGATATTAACCAGATTGATAAATATATCACAAAAACCCACAATCCTTCGTATAGAAATCATTCTACCCTTTCTCTCCGACCAATTCATCCCCATAGTTACATTTACTTTACACAAAAGTTCAAGGTCCCTAAACTGTATCTTTTTAAATATCCTTAGGACGAAATATTTCCTGTGAGCCATAATCGTCTTTATTCTCACCTGTGAACAACAAAAATCATCTTCTCCCAACCAAAAATCTTGATACCATCTACTTCCTTGACACCATCTACGTCCCTGAGATCGTACTAACAGCCCTTGCAATTCCAAATTTTGAAAACCACTACAAATTCCATCTGCTTACTCGTATGTCTTGCTGACTTTATAGGCTTTGTATAGGATTTGTCCACCACAATTTAAAATAATATACAGGCTCAACCAAATTCTAGACCCCAATGCATAAAACTTAAAAAACATATCGACTTTCTTGTCATCTATTAAAGATCCCTTGAAACTAATTTCTATAAACTAAAATCGAGCCCCTACTCGGATAATCTCCAACTCACTTTCAAAACCATATTTAACTCTTACACCCCAGCCGCTGTTTAGCAAAGAAGAACTGTGCTCATTTATCCTCCTCTTATGAATATCTAGTGAAACTACAGATCTGAGCTACAAAACATATAGCCATGAAAACACTACCCCAAAACCATATTTAACTCTTACACCCCAGCCGCTATTTAGCAAAGAACTGTGCTCATTTATCCTCCTCTTATGAATATATCTAGTGAAACTACAAATCTGAGCTACAAAACATATAGCCATGAAAAACTACCCCAAAACATGAGCTGTATAAAGACAAGAATTGTACCCCCCCCCCCCCCCCCCCCCCCCCCCCCCCCCAGTCCTAACCGTGTGTAAAACCCTCAATGAAATGACCTCAATCGAGAGACAATCACATAACCAAAAAAAAAATAGACCTATAACTTTGCTCTGATTTCCGCCTCAAGGATGATTCATTCATTGATATCCCTATTTGTTGAATATTTAAAAACCTCATTTTATTAGATCCACCATATCGATTCAAATCAAAATTATAATCAATCAGCATGATAGCTAGTCCGGTCATTCGGATATTAGGTTCAGTTCCAGGTAAGAACTGTTAGGTTCCGGGTATTTCGGCTCCACAGATTTATGACCCAATGGGTACTTTACAACTTTCGGTTAGGTTCCTGTCGGTTCCAGTTTGGTTCCATAATTTTAGAACCATAAAATACCCAAAATTTTCGGTTCTTAAACGGTTCCGGGTATTTTGGAACCGAAATAGAAATTTTTACCCGAAATCAACTAAAAAATACCTGAAATCTATAAAAAAAAAAAAATACCCGAAATCAATGAGAAACCCCAAAATTTCTATTAATTCAATAAGTTAATATCCAAGAAAATAAAAAAGTCTATGATTCAATGTCAACTACATAACATAAACATAAATTAAATGGATCTAACAATATATTCATATGATTCTTTATGTTGGTGTTGAAACCATGGGTAATCTTTTTACTAGGTCTTATATAAGTTCCTAGTTTCGGTTCTCGGTTCAGTTTTGGTTCCTACCCGATACTTGCGGTTCCTCAACTCAGGATCCAATGGGTAATATAGGTGGAACTAAATGAAATTTTTTGGTTTCGGTTATCGGTTCTTCGGTTCCGGTTCTTCGATTCTGGTTATCGGTTCTTCGATTCCTTCCCTAGAGAAAAAGTCCCCTAATACGAAGATTTGTCTAAGAAAGCTAAAATCACGAATCTGTAACTCAATAATCCTTGTGATCCTTGTCCGAATCTTGATTCTATCTATCCACCAAATTCAACCATATCCTTTGATTTGGTATGATATCGAGATTTTATTACCTTAAAATATAACCGATCTTTGTCCCAAATAGATCCCTCCAAAATCATCCTTATAGTTGATCCGATTTTGACGATTTATTGGAATATGTAGATCGAATCGAGGTCTTCTTTGATAGTCTGATCTCCTCTTGATCTAGGCTTTCCCATTTCCTTTGTTTTGAATCAAAAACCCTCCAAAAATAATCACTGATCCGACATAACACCGTACAAAGGAACCATAAATCCGCCAAAGCATTCCGATAAGCTCATCTTTCATATCGTATGTCAGAAACCGCATTGATATCCCCATATACATCACTAATAAGCCCAGAATTAGGCGACCAAAATTCATGTAAACCGAAATAACGCCCTCCACCAGACTCAGATCGAAGAAATCCATGGACATCGAAAACCCTAGTTCGAGATCCCCATCGCCATCACACTCTCTCGTACAATTCTTGCCAATTAATTGTTATATTAAAATGAATAATGAGTTGGGCAATTAATGGAACCAAACTCCGCACCCGGATTTAGGCCGATAAATACCATTGATCTTATCTCATAAACAAGTCGACAGTAAAGACATTATTCTGGCACAAAACTAAGCCCATCATATTTTTACCTTATCAACTGGAAAACGACTGCGTATCAAGGAAGAACATGCGCTATATTAATTTAACAGTTGTTCTTGTTAAATCAAATGGATCACTCTGAGATCAGCTCAACAGACCGGAGATCGTGAAGGTCGTTCCAACGAGAGTATCGCAAGATATACGGATGGAGAGCTCGTCACAAAGGCTATAAAAAATGTCAATTTCTTAACTCGAGGACCTTCTTTTTCCCTTTATTTTTACACACAAAAACAGCTCTACGTGATCATGGTAAACTCTGTCTTGAGATCTTATTTGTAATCATTCTTTCATCAATACAAGATAACTACGAAACCCTTTTTTACATAGTTCTTTGAAGCATCGCATGATTTTTTACGTGCTAACCCTACAATACTCCCCTTTACAAATCATAAATCTCTAGTGTGGATTTCCGGATCCACATGAGCCAAGGAAGTCATCCTTCCAATCTGCGACCTGACAAAATCGGTTTCGTCTCCTACCGACCTCGTCGAAAACCCAGACGAACACGATCATCGTCCCGAGAAGACGACAAACAACTAAAATTAATCTTCATACCAAAGAGTTTAAAGCAACTGAGGAATAGCAATTGCTCGTCAAAAAAGAGACGAAGTAACAACGATAAAAGAAGAGAGCAATACCGTAGGTTACATGGAATCATAAGCGGGTATGCGCAAGCTGAATAGTATGAAAGCGCATAAGCGGTTTTAAAAAAAAATATAAGAAGCGAATGCGTGCTGAAAAAAAAAAAATATATATATATATATATATTAAAAATCCAATATATTAAATTTACAAAACTCATAGTTAAAATTTTTATGATTTAAAATAAAAAACGATTTAATAACTATCTTTGTAATTCTAGAATATAGAATAGTGATAAAATAGAATCATAGGTCTTGATAAAAATCACTGTATTAATTTTTAATTAACTATATCAAATAAGACGAGTCGTATACCTCAAAATATCTTGTAAAATGACTAAAAGTTTCAAGGAAAATATTATTCATCTAAAAAAATTAATC
Source organism: Orychophragmus violaceus (assembly GCA_030180135.1). Taxonomy (NCBI): domain Eukaryota; kingdom Viridiplantae; phylum Streptophyta; class Magnoliopsida; order Brassicales; family Brassicaceae; genus Orychophragmus; species Orychophragmus violaceus. The sequence continues at coordinate 65,784,036 of CM058237.1, forward strand.
ACTTTCGATATGGCACAATGATTAATATAGTCTATCTAATCAAAATATAAAAAATATTATGCATAAATATCAATTTTTAATTTTGTTTTATTAACTTATTTTACATGATTTTACTTTTTAGCTTTTCAACTTATTTTATAAAATAAAAACATATAAAAATAACTTTACATTTCCTATTTAGTTAAGATATAGGGATTTCAAAACGGAAGCGCAAGCTTCCAATGCATTTTATAGATGTTTTTGGAAGCATTTTAGAGGCGAGCTTCCAAAAGCTTATGTAAGCTTTTGATTCCGACTAAGATTCTGAAACGGGAAGCTGTCATAAGACGAAGCTTGCATGCTACCCAGGCAACACTAAAGTAAAATGAAGCAAAGTGAAGAAATGAAAATCGGAAGAGGGTTTTTATAAAAGACAAAGGGCGGTTATCAAGAAAATACAATCATCATGACTACGAATTACATTTCACTTCTCAATAGACGCAAAACACACGTGGAAGAAATCCAACAGTGTAACAGCGCCAAGCAAACCAGATAAGCCGACCAGGTTTTCATTAGACTTAAATACTTAGAGAAATTCGTCCAGATCGACCAACGCCAAAGATCGACGAACTGGGAGGGGGGCTAATTGTTGGATATGCGTTTAGCACTTATCCATAAGCGTCATAAAAATCTGCTCAGCTCATCTGATCTGTTCGGCCCAAAAACTGAAACCTATTAAAAACTCAATGGCCCATGAAAAAGTTTGACCATTTTTTACTACAAATAGATTTTTACTGTTCATAAATGATCATCTTATAATCTGCTAGTTCCGAGCTACTCTTATAATGGCGATGAGCGTAGTAGTTTTTTGGGAACTCGTCAGTTCGACGATCTTCCTCTTTTCTTATCATGTTCGTTCAACAGCTTCGACTTAATTATTAATACAAGGAATTTATGATCCCACACTTATTTTCCTCTTATTTGATTTATTTGTTCTAGTTAGACTATTTTGACCCCAAATCTAATCGATATCAACTTAGTCGAAATCTCACAACAACACTTACTTACTCCCACTTCTATTAAACCTATCACAAAATAATTAGGAAGCATCACTAACTTTTTATAAATTATTCATAAATAACTTTACAATTTTTTTCTTCCTTTTGTGATATCTTGGAGAATTGGTCTTAATTAAAGGTTCGGTTTCTGTAATACATTTCCTAAATTTTATATGCATATCATATTACAAGATAATACCGAAAGGTACAGAAAATCCAGGCATTATGCATATTTTATGTTCATTATACCGAAATGTACAAAACATATGATTTGATTTTTATCATTAAGTGTTTTTTACAATTTCCATTCATTATAAAAGTTCTCTAATGAATACAACAAAATATTGTGATGCCTTTACATTTATAATCGAGGGCACTGAAGAAATGAACTTTAAAATATTTTATGTTCTTAATGTTGTTTTGAAAATAATACATAACGATCATTGTATAACGATATATGGATATATATCCTCACGTATAACTTTGTTATAATACATATAAATATATGTAAACGATTAATGTAATGTATAAATTTTGGAAAAAATCATATATTAGATATATAAAATCTATATAATCTTTTTTACCCATTAACATCGCCTAAAATATATGTATAGTTATTGATTGAGGTTTAGATTGGACACACTAATATTTATTAAAATTATTAATTTCCAAATTTTTCAACACAATTTCCTCTATCAGATATTCTATTATATATTCATTTGTAAATAAAAATATATTTTCTTATAGATGAGGAAATATTCTATAATATATTAATATTCTTCATTACTAACTTAGATCTAACTCAACGAAATTTTTATATATATATATATATATATATATATATATATATATATATATATATATATATATATATATATATATAGATAAGTTGTAATTTGAAAATCAAAACTATGATATCATGGATTCAAAAAGTCTTGATGTCTTTAATAACAGAGAATTAAAAAATATTTCTGATTTACAGTATATTTTGGATAAATAGCGAATCAAAGCTCGAATTCTTAGGAAGTGGCACAAGCTTATTTCCCCATCCGTTCCAACGATCGATTTCATATTGGTAGACGAGCGGGTTAGTGTTCAAATTTCGTAGGAACAATTCTATATTCAGTTCTTAAAAGTCAGCGCAAACTACATTTGTTTAACGTCTCTTTATTCTTATTAATTTCCTCGTAGGGTTCTAAAATTCATGCAATAATTCCTAAGTGCAATTGCAAAACTACCCTCGAAATTGAAGTCAACCCTGAAACTACCATCGGCCTTTTCCTTCCTCTCGTTCGCTAATTTATCCCCCTACTAATCTGGGTATTTACGGTAATGTCATCGAAGTCTGATACTTTTACCAAAAGACAAAAGCACCCAAAAATATTTTGGATATTCACGAAAATGACATCGCCATGAATGCACAATAACCACGACAACCACCATCGTCGACGAGTTAATGTGCAATTCAGCTCATTTTCCACCATTAAAGCTCAAGTAAAGCTCAAGAATAGAGCTCAGACGTTCTCCTCTCCGATTTCTCCATTTTCCCCTTCGATTTTTCGATTCAAAAGTAGCGAAATAAAATATTATTATCTTATAAAAACAGCAAAACACGACTCGAATTTTGGGTTTTCGGTGATATTAGACGTTTTGGGCAATCGACGAGGCTAAAAACAAACTGAAAACGACATTGGTAAGAATTTTTTCATATCGTCAATTTTCAGATCTGAATCGCAATCTCAGACTTCCGTTTAAGTCCAATTTTTCCGTAAACTTCAATATGGTCAATGAGAGGGTAGTTTGCAATTGAATTTCAAATGACAGACCTCCATAGAAGTCTGAGAAATTCCTTTGAAAAAAAAATATCAGACTTCACCAAGAAGTCTGAATAAGAAGAGGGTAGTTTTGCAATTGATTCAAATTTGATTTTTTTAGTCAGACTTCTTATGTAGTCTGGTAAGAAATTGACCGATTGTTGGCTTTTTGTCAGACGTAATCCGATGTCTGAAAATAAAAGGGGTAGAAACTGCAATTGACCCAAATTTTCATATGTTGACCAGAACAAGGAAAAAAACGCCAGACTTCTAAATCTGTCTGAAAATAAGGAAAAAAATATAAGACAACACTAGACGTCTGAAATTTAAAACTTTTTCCAGACGGCTATAGACATCTGAAAAATCGTATTTTTGTCAATGCTGGATAAACACCGAAAATGCGAAGTTTTTTTATCAGACTTCCCTCGTTGTCAATCCCAATTTTTTTTGTCAGACAACATTAGAAGTCTGAAAATTATCACTTCTTGGAGAAGTTTGACAACAAAAGTCAAATTTAAAAGTCAATTGCAAAACTACAACTTTTTGTTCTCAGACTTCATCAGCTGTCTGACAAAAATGTCAAAATATTTCAAAGCAGACTGCGTACGCTGTCTGATTGCTTTCAACCTGCATCCGCTGTCTGACACTTTGATTTCAATTGCAAAAATACCATCTTTTTCAGACTGCCATAGAAGTCTGGTTTTACTACAATCAGACTGCTATAGACGTCTGGAATGTTAAAAACTTTAAAAATTCATTTTATTGTATATTTGTGATTAATTTCGTTGATTGTAATTTTTAAAAATGTGTGTTAGTTTTATATGTTCCTCATGCGTGAGTTTTACATTCTTATATATGGTAATTATTTTTAAATCAATTTTTGACTAATATTGGCAATGTAGCTAATAGCATAAGACTTCGCAACGAACTCTGGCTTTTCCCAAAAGATCTCTAATGTGGTTTATACGTGTTTGTCTATACATATAATGGTTCAGTTACCTGTTAATTTTGGTGAATGGGTTGTGAGAGACCATATTTGGCATTTTGTGGTTCAGAAGCTCAAAGGAGGGCGGTTTATCACTTTGTGTGATGGTTCTACACATCAAGAACTTGTTGATATGGTACAAGATGATTATATGCTGACAAGAAAACCGAGCTGGTGGAGTTATCATATCCATTGCCGGAAGCACTCTTGAAACAAATGGATCCGGATAGCCCTCTGGTTTATGTCACAAATGGTAGGCAAGTAACGAGCATGGTCGAGTTAGCTAATAGGTATATAATCCGTCTTTGTTTCTCAAGCCGAGCCGATATGGAAGATGAAGATGCGGTGAATCATGATGAAAAATATGAAGCTGAAGATGTAGAGGAAGATGAAAAAGAGGAAGACTAGAATGAGGAAGATGTGGACTCAGTCTCAGATGATTCTGTTTGTGGTGGTGGTGGTTATTATGGTGTTGGTAACTTGGATGTGCCTGAGAATGTTTTAAAGAAACACGCTGAGGCTTACCGTGACGATGCTGATTATACCCTATATGGGAAAGTGAAACATGATGATGTAGATGTGGAAGAAGATGAAGATTATAAGAAATATGAGTTGGAGGGAACGACTAATCGGTGTGTTGGCAAAAGGGACTTGTCCAAAGGTACCTTTCTCAACAAGTGTTTTGATAGCAAGAAAGACTTAATATTAGAGCTACGTTTGACGGCGATAATGAAGAAATTCACATACATGATAGAGAAGTCTGACAAGATACGTTTTGTGGCTAAATGTCGTGTGGAAGGATGAAAGTGGATGCTTCGAGCGTCTGTGAAGAGTGAACCAAAAAAGTATCGGGTGATGATCTATTCAAAACCCGTACATGTTCAGTGGTGGACCGGATCTCTATGCGTAAACGTTATACTCTAGTTTATATTGGTTGACTGTTTACTGAATGTTTTGGTATAATTGAACAGATAACACCAAAGCATGTTAAAGTATCAATGAAGAAGCAGTTTGGGATTATGATTAGATACACAACCGCATACAGAGCATTGTTACATTCTCAAAAGATTGTGAGAGGAACAACGGAAGATGGGTACGAGAGACTGCCATCTTTTTTGTATGGAATCAGGCAAACCAACGCGGGACCACTAAATGCTCTTGATCTAGATGAGAAGAATAGATTTAAATATTTATTTACAGCATTTGGAGCTTCCATACATGGGTTTACATTTCTTAGAAGAACCATTGTGGTGGATTGTACTCATCTTGATGGAAAGTATGGCGGTGTTATGCTAGTGGCGGCCGCACAAGATGGGAATTTTCAAATATTTCTGTTGGCTTTTGGAATTGTAGACTCTGATAATGATGACTCGTGGGAGTGGTTTTTTACCAAGCTGAAAGAATGCATTTCAGACCAATATCCTTTTTTAATAGTCTCATATAGATGTGAGTCGATCAAGAATGCATATGAAGCAGTTTTCCCTTGGGCACAACGAGGGATATGCTATTACCATCTACAAGATAACATAGTTACCAAGTTCAGGGGAAAAAATATTTTGTACTTGGTGAAAAACGCGGATTATGCATATACGATTTACGATTTTGACCGAAACATGGTCTCCTTACGAGCGGTAAATCCTCAACTTGCTGATTACTTGGAGGAGGCGGAAGTGCGTCTATGGTCACGCGTGCATTTCGGCGGAGACAGGTACTTGTGTGGTCTAACAATAAGTGTCAGACTGAATATTTTGTTCTCAGACTACTAATGATGTCTGATATTATTGTTAGACTTCTCCTGCTGTCTCATTATTTATCAGACTGCAGGAGAAGTCTGATAGCGTAAGTGTAAGACTTAATATTTTCTACACAGACTTTTAGTGATGTCAGATATTACAGTCAGACTTCTCCTGCTGTCTAATTATTTACCAGACTACAAGAGAAGTCTGAAAGCGTAATGTTTTTCTTAATAATTTCTAGTTCTTACTTGTGTTAACCTCTTTCAAATTGTTGGAGAGAGGTACAACATAAAGACGAGCAACATTGTTGAATCTATAAACTCCGCAGTTAAGAAGGCAAAAGGATATCCCATATATTTCCTTTTAGAGTTCATACAAGAAAAACTAGGGACGTGGTTCTGTAAAAGGCGGCTAGATGCAATGAGTCTCACAACAACATTTACCCGATGATTTGAATATTTGCTGGCTATTCATTAATCTTATGCAGATATGATTACGACAGAATGCGTAGATATGTATCAAATCGTTGTTAAGGGAGGACATAGGGATTGTGTTGTCGATTGGGAACATCAGAAGTGTGAATGTGGTGTTTGGGATTACGAAACGATACCTTGCTCACATGCCATTTGCGCTGCACCGGAACTTGAGCTACACATTTCTACCCTTGTATGTCCATCTTACAGAACAGACTACTTTTATGCTGCATACTCGCGCAACATCTTACCAAATAATTTTATTGGCACAGCTGATCACGGCACCATACGCGTCATTCTGCCGGAAGAGAGGCGGAAGCCTGGAAGACGAAAGAAGTCGAGGTGGCAATCTATGCTATAAATCGCCAAGAAGAAGGGCAGTAAACCGCAGAAACTACACAAGCAATGTTGTTGTTCGAATTACAGACAATCATGCCACAAACAACCTAATTGCCCACAACCTGAGGCTGATTAGAAATGGTTGAAGTCTGATGTGATTTAGGGTTTTACTGGAGTCTGATATGTTTTAGTGTTCAATGAAGTCTAATATGTTTTAGTGTTCAGTGAAGTCTGATAAGTTTTAGGGTTTACTGAAGTCTGACGTTGTAATGGATGTATTTCAGAAGTGTGATATTGAAACTTGTCTCAATTGTTTGGGTTCTGTTTCATCAAGCGTAGTAGCACATAAACATAACTAAGAACAAGTCATGAGTTTGTTACATAACTAAGAACAAGCGCAAAAGTAAGCCAAAAGATGGATGTGTTTTGTTACACCTACAAAAGATAAATATATGCAAGGAATCCATTGTTTGGGAATCCAATAAGATATCGAGAAGTCTATTTCACACTTAGGTGTCTAGCAATTCATACTCGGTATGTCTCTCTTCACATGTTCGCCCGAGTTCAGTCAATATGTCAAAAGCCAGCCTGTCCATGATCTGCTTGATGTTGTTATCACAAAGATACTTTGGAAACGCCATTCCAAGTGAATGGAACTCGATGAACTTCAACAGATCACTCCTTAGTCACCTGTTTGGTTGTTTTGGGGAAGATCTTTGCTCCTAACAATCGTGTAGGTGTAATGCTCCAAGGGATAAGGCTACCCACCATCAGCTGGGGCCAAGACGTGTATCACATAAGGAAACATTTCACAGATTGGTACCAATGCTGCTCCGACCAACTCATTAGTTCTCGGTCCAAGGATGCTGTCCCAGCATGTTATGTTCCTATCCGGGATAGAAATCATAATTGCTACCCAAAGATATCCGCCGATGTGCACTGCAGTGTAGATATGATCAATTTCCAGCCCCCAAGGCTTTGCTGATTTGCATAATATGGGTAAATCACCAATATAGTAATCCCAAACACCAGGAGGCAGCCTTCTAATTTTGGCTGAACTATTCTCTTCTGCACCGCTCTTCATAAAATCTGGATAGTGTTGACGTCACAATGCTTGAAGGAGTGTGTCAATGAAGCACAACGTCTCGCTCCTGAACCATTCCAGATGGTTGTGTTGGCGAAGCCTCAGCAGATCAATCTCGACATCAATTTGCTGCATCAAGCCAAGAATGTGTTAATATAAAAAATTAAACACAGCCAGACAACTGAGGAAGTCTGAATATAAAACCAGACTTGAATAGAAGTCCGAATTCACAACCATTGAAGTCATACTGACCGTGTCATGCATCCATTCCTTTGGAGTGCGAAGATCGTAATACCATTGAAGTGATGTGTTCACTGTCCTAGTCGGATAACCCCTACAAAGAACAATACGCTTGTTAGATATCGGTTTAAGAGATTAGGTATACAATTTACTCGTCTAGGAAGAGTGTTAAGACATACGACTGTTTTTGTTGTAATCATTAAGTGCCTTCACTTGCATTCTGGTGAGAGCAGCACAAGGGTCATATCCCGGTGTAACCAGTGTTTGGACAACATGTTTAATTGGAGTCTTCACCTTCTCCTTCTATTAACATGTTTTACCTTCGCTTGAATATACGCTTCAGCTGCTGCTTGCTTAGTGTCCTGTTTAAACATCCTAACAGTATCGAATTCTATGCCCGTAGCCGACTGTGCAACGATCAAGACACTCGGATCTCCGCTCCCGAGTATACTCTGCATATACAATTTGACAACCCTGTTGGGATAGTGTCCTGAAATCACACTTGTACTCGCTCCTGATGATAGTTGTGTGTCGAGATCAAACATTCGTATAATACTGGGCGGTTGCAATGTTTTGCTAGAAGCCTCTTGCAATCTGTAAGTTGTATACTTACTGCCAGTATTATATGATCCTATAGGGTCACACACCTAAGCAAACTGGAAGCTAAGACATGGGAATGATCATTATGGTAATGATCATATTAATGTGTATTGGATACACATTATTAATCGAGAAAATGGTGTTGTGTCGATCGACACAGCTTGTGTGTCGGTCGACACAGCTTGTGTGTCGGTCGACACAGTTCGGGTTTCGAAAGGGCTTTTCGAAATTAAAACTTAATCAAGTCTGGCCCGTTAAGTATGTTTTAGGTCGAATAAAACTTGATAGTTTTCGACCAAGAACGAGAGCCGTCGAGTTTTTCTCAGTGAGAAGAGCAGAAACACCAGAAACAGAGAGGTCCCATTGATCCGGCACTAGCATCCCGTTTCCAGCTTGTGTGCGTGTGTATCTGGTAGAGGCAAGGCACCTGCGTTGCTCCACTAATCTCGTTCACCATTTCATTCCGCTGCCAGTTCAAGGTAAGAACGAGGTTGGTTGAATTTCAATATATCAAACCCTAGATCCTAGGAGATCCAACAGTGGTATCAGAGCATGTTAGGGTTTAGACTATTGAATCTGATGCAATTAATTCGAAAACTGAGTTTGTTGAATTGATTATTGCCTGCTAAAATCGTTTTTTCAAGTGTTAATCTCGGATTATGTGCCTGTTGAAAACGATGAAACTGTTGAAAAACGCACTGTGTCGATCGACACTAAGCGTGTGTCGGTCGACACGCCGCGAAATAATTCGTAAAATTTTTAGGGTTTGTCGCAGAGTGTCGATCGACACAAAGCGTGTATCGGTCGACACAGAGCGAAAACTCGTAAATAATTTTAGGGTTTCGGTCTGAGATCGAGTACTCGTAATCCTTCTGTGTCGATCGATACACTGGGTGTGTCGGTCGACACAGGCAATGCGATTAGATAGATCGGTTTAATTGGATTGAACCGGTTATCTCGCTCGGTTAATTTTAATTAACCAATTAGTTCTGGTTAGGTAATGTCGATCGACACCGAGTTGTGTGACGATCGACATGGACCGTTAAACTGAACCGGTTCAATTAGATTGAATCGGTTAATGAAATTTGATCCGGTTTGACCGGTTATCGAAGACCGGTTTAAATTATGTTGTGTCGACCGATGACAATGGTTGGCATCGATCGACACATCATTCGCAGAATTATTGGTTGGACCATAAATTTGCATATACCAGACCAAATTTAATTTTAAAGTTCTAGTTGAACCTAAAATTAATAAAACTGAATGTTTTAATTAAATTAATAACTTCTTGAATGTATATTGGATATACATCAAGATTAAATAATTATTTTCCTCAACAAAATATCAAGTGATCTTGATGTCTTGCCCAATCTTGTCTACTGTCAAGACTTGTGTCGTTTGTTGGATAGTCTTGGAGTCCTTGGCATCCACAACAACATGAGTAAGGCAGGTGGTCATTGATAGACTTGCAGTGCAACTATTAGTGATCACAAGACAGAAGAGATTGATTTTACTTGACTGGGCTGTCAGAAGTTCTGGGCCCAGAGACATCAGAGTGGATTAGGCATAGTTTGTCTCAGCCACGACCAAGAGTTGTACTGGGTACAATTAGCAATGATTTGCTTACCTAGATAACTGAAGTTTGAGTAACGGCGAGTCGCCCACTCGAATTTTAGTGATCTGAGGATCTTGGTTCGTTGTATTCATCTGAGGAAACATAGTTTTGAATACAATGCGAGTTTTTCTTATTAGATAAGAATTCTCATTCCTTGAGCATTATAACTAAACCTCTACCTCTTTTAATTACAGCTATGTCTGTCTCAACTCACATCAACACTTTCTCACTAAGATCCGTCCTTAAGAAGGACAAGTTAAATGGATCTAATTTCTTGGAATGGTATCGGAACCTGAGAATAGTTCTCTGGCAGGAGAACAAGGAATATGTCCTTGAAAGAGTTCTCACCGAGAGGCCACGTTCCAATGCCCCGCAGACAGAAAAGAATGCTTGGGATAAGCATTCAGCTGATGTCAAAGATGTTAATTGTCTAATGCTGGTGACTATGAACTCTGAGCTGCAGAAGCAATATGAGAACGTGATGTCACCCATTGAGATGATTAACAGCCTGAAAGCTTTGTTTCAGGAGCAAGCTCGCACAGAGAGATACCAGACGGTTAAATCTCTCATGGATTGCAAGCTGGCTAAGGACAGTCCAGTAAGTCCTCATGTCCTTAAAATGATGGGTTACATTGATAACCTGGGGAAATTGGACTGTGCCATTAGTCAGGAGCTAGCCACTGACATGATTCTGCAGTCTTTGCCGTCGTGTTTTGATCAGTTCATCATGAACTACAACATGCAAAACATGACTAAGACATTGACTGAGTTGCACGACATGCTGAAGACAGCAGATCCGAATCTCAAGAAGGCAACTCCCAGTGTACTGATGGTACAAGGGGGTAAAAGGTTTAAGAAACCTAAGAAGGATAAGGGAAAGGCCCAAGTTGTCCAGACTGATAGTCAGGACAAGCCCAAGCCGAAGTCCAAATCCGGGCCTTCTCCTGAGGATAAGTGCAACTACTGCAAGCAGTTAGGGCATTGGAAGAGAGACTGCAAGAAGTTCATGGAAGATTACAAGAAGCTGAAGAAGACGTATGATGCGTCTGACTCAGGTATTTATGTTATCGAACTTAATGTTATGTCTTCTAGTTCTACTTCGTGGGTATTGGATACCGGCTGCGGTGCTCATATTTGTACTGATGTGCAGGCACTAAGAAACAATAGAACGCTAAAGAAAGGACAAGTGGAGTTACGGGTCGGGAATGGAGTTAAGGTTGCTGCACTGGCCGTAGGAACTTACGATTTGTCCTTACCTTCGGGCATGGTTTTAGCTTTAAATAATTGCTACTTTGTACCTGCGATTAGCAGAAACATAATTTCAGTTTCCGTTTTGGATTTGGAAGGTTTTGATTTTGCTGTTAAGAATAAAGTTTATTCTTTTAATCGTGATGGTACGTATTATGGTAGCGCCCCATTAGATAATGGGTTATATGTTTTAAACCAAGAAATGCCTGTCTTTAACATAAATACAAAGCGGTTTAAGTCCAATGACGAAAACCCGACTTTCTTATGGCATTGTCGTTTGGGCCATATCAATGAGAAACGCATCCAAAGGCTCCATCGAAATGGGCTTCTGGGCTCATTTGATTTTGAATCATGTGAGAAATGTGAATCTTGTTTGATGGGCAAAATGGCTAGAGCCCCTTTCAACAAACCAAATGAAAGGGCCAGTGATTTATTGGACCTTGTTCATACTGATGTATGTGGGCCAATGAGTACTGTTGCCAGAGGAAATTACAAGTACTTCATTACCTTCACTGATGATTTCAGTAGGTATGGCTATGTCTATTTGATGAGACACAAGTCAAAATCCTTTGATAGATTCAAGAATTCAAGAATGAAGTACATAACCAACTTGGCAAAAGTATTAAAGCTCTGCGATCGGATCGCGGAGGAGAATACTTGAGTCAAGAGTTCAGGGACTATCTGAGCGAGTGTGGAATTATTTCACAACTCACTCCTCCTGGAACACCCCAATGGAATGGAGTGTTAGAGAGGAGGAATCGAACCTTATTGGATATGGTTCGGTCTATGATGAGTCATTCAAATCTTCCATTATCCTTTTGGGGATACGCTCTAGAAACGTCTGCGTTTACACTAAATAGGGTACCATCTAAATCAGTGGAAAAGACACCACATGAATTGTGGACTGGGAACATTCCTAGTCTGTCTTTCCGGAGGATTTGGGGATGTGAGGCTTATGTCAAACGTTTAATCTCTGACAAGCTTGCACCCAAATCAGATAAATGCTACTTCGTTGGTTATCCTAGGGAAACCAAGGCATACTACTTTTACAATCAATCTGAGAACCAAGTATTTGTTGCTCGGGACTGTTCTTTTCTTGAGAGGGAGTTTCTCTCTAAGAAAAACAGTGGGAGTAAAGTACATCTTGAAGAAATTCGAGATGCACAGAAGACTGCTCAACCTGCTGTGGAAGAGCAGCAGTTGGATCCACAAAGTTCTGTGGAACCGGCGCCTGTGGAGCCTGAAGTTCGCAGATCCGGAAGGATCCGTCACGAACCCGAGAGATACTATGGATTTCTCGTGACCAATTCTAATGATCTGATGATCATTGATAGTGACGAACCAGCGACCTTCGCGGAAGCAATGATGGGCCCGGACTCCGAAAAGTGGCTTGGAGCCTCTAAATCCGAAATGGGATCCATGTCTGGAAACCAAGTATGGTCCTTGGTCGATTTACCTAATGGTGTAAAAGCCATTGAGTGTAAATGGATCTTCAAGAAGAAGATCGACGTGGATGGCAATGTACAGATTTACAAAGCGAGGTTGGTGGCTAAAGGTTTCAAGCAAATTCATGGTATTGACTATGATGAAACCTATTCCCCAGTCGCTATGCTTAAATCTATTCGGATTCTTCTAGCGATTGCCGCTCATTATGACTATGAGATTTTGCAGATGGATGTCAAAAATGCATTCCTGAATGGTATTCTGGAAGAGGATGTGTATATGACACAACCTGAAGGTTTTGTCGATCCTAAGAACGCTGGGAAGGTATGCAAACTTCATAAATCCATTTATGGATTGAAGCAAGCATCACGGAGTTGGAATCTTCGTTTTGATGAAGCAGTAAAACAATTTGGTTTCATCAAGAACGAAGAGGAACCATGTGTTTACAAGAAGACTAGTGGGAGCAGAATTTCGTTTCTTGTACTGTATGTCGATGACATAATCCTCCTCGGTAATGACGTTTCGTTGCTTCAGTCTGTTAAGACTTGGCTCGGAAGTTGTTTTTCCATGAAAGACATGGGAGAAGCCGCGTACATTCTTGGAATCAGAATCTACAGAGATAGAGTGAATAGGCTGATTGGATTGTGCCAGGACACTTATATTGATAAGGTGTTGCACAAATTCAGGATGCATGATTCCAAGAAAGGCTTTATACCGATGTCTCATGGCATTAGTCTCAGCAAGAAGCAGTGTCCGGTGACACATGCTGAGCGGGAGCACATGAATAGGATTCCTTATGCTTCTGCAATAGGATCTATTATGTATGCCATGCTCTGCACTCGTTCAGATGTAGCTTACGCGTTAAGCATGACGAGTAGATACCAATCTGATCCAGGTGAAGTTCACTGGACAGCTGTCAAGAATATTCTCAAGTATTTGAGACATACTAAGGATAAATTCCTGGTGTTGGAGGAAGTGAAGAACTTGTGGTGAATGGATTCACCGATGCGAGTTTTCAGACGGACAGAGACGATTTCCGATCACAATCTGGATATGTCTTCTGTCTAAATGGCGGTGCAGTGAGCTGGAAGAGCTCTAAGCAGAATACCATAGCTGATTCTACGACAGAAGCTGAATAAGTTGCTGCTTCAGAAGCGGCAAAGGAAGCTGTTTGGATTAAGAAGTTCATGACTGAACTTGGTGTGGTTCCTAGTATCTTGGAGCCAGTGGCTTTGTTTTGTGATAAAAACGGAGCCATTGCTCAGGCGAAAGAACCAAGGTCACACCAGAAGTCCAAACACGTAGAGAGGAGATATCACCTGATTCGGGATATCGTCAATAGAGGTGATGTGAAGATCAGCCGAGTTCCGACGGACGAGAATGTCGTTGACCTCTGACTAAGTCACTCCCAAGGCCTAAGCATGAGTTTCATACGACTGCTGTAGGCATTAGAGATCTTAAGATGTAATATTGATTCTAGTGGGAGTTTTAGTTTTATTTTAGTTATAATAAGATCCTCTTGTAAAACATTCTTTTGGATATGTTTAATGAAATTTGATTTCAGCATTATTTATTGTGATCTAAATAATGGTCCCAAAATAAGTTTATGTCATATTATAGGTCATCAAGTTGAGGACTTGATCATGAAACCCTATAAGTCATAGATGATATAAATTATGTTTTGTCCCTAGTCGAGGTTGTCAAAATGGGACAATGGCAACCGCGAGAGACTAGATTGTGAGGTGACTGTTGGCTAAGTTTCATGGAGCCAATGATATGATTATCGCAGTCAGTCACATAGATATATGTTGGTGAACATATGATCGGACATGACCCGCTAATGAGAAGTCTACAAGATAGTTATATCTGTGTCATAAGAGGTTCTCATTACGACTATAGAGTATAGTCCTCAGACCTGAGTTCATCATGCTTTCTTGCATATGAATTGGTACACTTTGACTTTGTCAAACGTCGACCCGTAACTGGCGACTATAAAGGCACTGTTCAAGTATATCATGAAGTGTGCGTTGAAATAGGGATGAAACAAGATGGGATTTGTCCCTCCTGATTAACGGGAGATAAATATCTCGGGGCCTATCGAAGATTTAATACTAAGAAAAATATGTGGCCGCACTCAAACGAACTGTAGTTCAGTTGTTTGTAATGTTCAGTATGAGATCAGGAGTTCGATAAACACGATGTTGGCTTAATAAGGATGACACTAATCTTGCCTTATGCCAAATCGAGATATAGAGACGAAAGGATTATAGGAATTGTTGATTCCAGTACAAGTGGGAGATTGTTGGGATAGTGTCCTGAAATCACACTTGTACTCGCTCCTGATGATAGTTGTGTGTCGAGATCAGACATTCGTATAATACTGGGCGGTTGCAATGTTTTGCTAGAAGCCTCTTGCAATCTGTAAGTTGTATACTTACTGCCAGTATTATATGATCCTATAGGGTCACACACCTAAGCAAACTGGAAGCTAAGACATGGGAATGATCATTATGGTAATGATCATATTAATGTGTATTGGATACACATTATTAATCGAGAAAATGGTGTTGTGTCGATCGACACAGCTTTTGTGTCGGTCGACACAGTTCGGGTTTCGAAAGGGCTTTTCGAAATTAAGACTTAATCAAGTCTGGCCCGTTAAGTATGTTTTAGGTCGAATAAAACTTGATAGTTTTCGACCAAGAACGAGAGCCATCGAGTTTTTCTCAGTGAGAAGAGCAGAAACACCAGAAACAGAGAGGTCCCATTGATCCGGCACTAGCATCCCGTTTCCAGCTTGTGTGCGTGTGTATCTGGTAGAGGCAAGGCACCTGAGTTGCTCCACTGATCTCGTTCACCATTTCATTCCGCTGCCAGTTCAAGGTAAGAACGAGGTTGGTTGAATTTCAATATATCAAACCCTAGATCCTAGGAGATCCAACAAACCCGTGTTAAACCTAAAGTTTGATCTAAAATTCATACAAGAATCAGACTGCAATAGAAGTCTGATAACTAAATTAAATCACCATCAGACTTCTTTGGAAGTCTGATATAAGACTTCCACATAAGTCTGATATCAGACACCTATAAAAGTCAAGATGTTCAGAATTCTGATTAAAAATCACACCACACCAATGCAATATGTCTAATACCGGGAATCCATGTTCAGAGCTAACAAAAGAACAAGGAAAAAAAAACAAATATGGTTATGTTCATGTTTTTACAATCTAGAATATTCATACTGCTAACAAGGCTTCTTCCCCTTAAGTGCTATCTTCATAAGTCTGCTACTTCTCTTAGGCTCATCTTTCTTTTCCTTAATTGCATTCAGAGTTTGAGGATTTTGGAGACTAACTACATCATCAGCCGCAGTCTGTATGGTGGCCTCAGCCGGCATGGCAGGTTTTTCTGCAACCACTGCTTTCTTTGCCTTTGCTTTCCCTGCAGGTGCATGTTCGGTATCAGCAACATGATTATTTACCTTCAGTACCAATTTCTTTGGGTTCGTTAGCAGCAGCTACTTCATCTTCATCAACCGCAGCAACAACTACTTCATCTTGATTCTGAAGATCTACAGCTTGATCTTCTTCGTCCTCATCAACTCCGCCCTTCTTCAACTCACCAACCGCAACACTTGCATGTTTCTTCTTTTCACTTCCCTTCCCTCCGGTACCAGCTTTCTTCTTCTCATTTCCCTTCTATCTAGAAGAATCTGTCTTCTTCTCTTTTTCCTTTTGTTCAACTCCAACTCTTTCTTCCTTCAATTTCTTGACATCCTTGCCAAGATCATCCATTCTGATTTCCATCGGACGAAAACCTTCATTGACAACATCTTCCAATATATTTATCCGAATTTCAAATGATTTTTTCAAATCCTCATTTATTGGAACAACATCCCCATTCGCGGGAACAACATTTCCATTCACTCCCAACCGCTTTCACTTTTTCTGACCAACCTCACCCGCAACTTCCTCAGACTTAACCTCAAGCTTAATAGGACCGCCAACTTTGATCCTGAACACATCATCACATTTCCAGTGTTTAGAACTCCACCTCCAAGCTGCAGTCCCAAGCTGTCCATGCATTGCTTTCACAATGTTCTCAACTTTGTCGTCCTCTTCATCATCATTGTCCCATTCGGGGAACATGTCATCATAATCCTTGAGTACGAGGTTGTTGACGCGGGACTGCAAATTACAAGTCACATAGCAAAATGAATATAAGCATTTATAATATCACAACGTCAGACATCATATTTAGTCTGGGAACAATATGCCAGGCTTCAAATTCAGTCTTATATACACAACTTCAGACTTCACTGGAAGTCTGATATACACGAAATCAGACTTCATATTCAGTCTGGTTCACATTGCCAGACTTCATATTCAGTCTCGCAAACAATGTCAAACTTCAAATTCAGTATGGGAAAAATATTTCACACCTCAAAAGAGTCTAAGAAATACATGTATGCATAAGGTTTCGTCGACTTTCTTCCGACTCCTTGATCCCTGGTATGCCAACAGTGGTGGGGTTGGGGCATTCGGAAAGGGCTATCCATAAGTTGTAGCCATAGCTGGACATGCCCAATATACCCAAATGATCAGGACCTCAACAAAACCTCCAGTCTGATATTTTTTTCCCTCAACTAGTTTTTTGTTTGCCTCCTTCACAGATTCTATCAGAAGTTTGAGGGCGAATCTTCCCCAGGGATAGGATTTAACAATCCTGGAACCAGCAGAAACTTAGTCATGTCAGCCCTTGTGGAAGTTGTCCAGTGTTGAGCCTCAATGAAGGATACATAGATGGCTAGATAGCCCAGCCATATAATTTGTTGCGGTTCCCAACCACCACATCTCTTACAAACTTCAAATAATTGTGAATAACTTGGCTCTAACTCGAAATCCACCCCAAGAAGCTCCCACATTGCAATAATCTGGTCGGTATATTCAACTTCAGGGTACTCCAGATTCTCAACATAGTCGCAGTTGAGTCTGGTTATGGCTTGAAACTCATTCAGGAAAAACCTAGTTGGCTGAACGTCGAGAAGAGATCATATCTCATAATTCTTCTTGCAATCTAACTACAAGCAGAGCATGTAGTACACCATCCTTGAACACCATTTGAAGTGCAGGTCATGGAATCTCAAAAAAATCCCAAGGTCTGAATCGAGGAGATGTTGTCATTCTCCCGGTAACAGCGCTACTCTAACATTATTAGTCAGATCTCTCCTACCACTAAAGTAGTGTATGCTTTTATCCGGAACCGGCTCATAACCGGGTGTGAACATCCTTTGTGGGAATTCAACGTCTGCAATAATGAAAACCTGAAACAACAAGAGCCACCCATATCATTATCAGAGTTCATATACAGTCAGAATACTACTAACCATACGCCATTTGCAGTAAGCCTTATAGAGTCAGACATCTTATGCCGTCTGGCTACTAATAGTTATGCTAAGTATATAGACGAAGAGAAGAGTCGATGAATCTTACCGTCGTAGGACAACGGCGGAGGAGAGAGAAATCAGATCTGAAATTTTTAAAAACGAAAGCTCAGCGGAACAACTTTCTAAAAAAGTAAGACTCCATAACGAATATTCTGATGCCATTAAAAGTCTGAGTAATACAGTCAGACACCATATGCCGTCTGGCTACTATTAGCTATTTTAACTATACTGACGAAAAGAGGAGTCGATAAATCTTACCGTCAAAGGAAAACGACAGAGGAGAAGAGAGAAACAAGATCGGGATCTGGAATTTAGAAAAAACAAAAGCTCCACGCAAGTACGAGAAAAAGTAAGACTCCATTTGCAGTCTGATGACTGAAAGCCAGACTCCATTTACAATCTGAGGACTATAATCAGATACCATTAGCCGTTGGCTACTAATAGTTATGCTAAGTTTATTGACGAAAGGAGGATTCGATGAATCTTACCGTCGAAGATCAGCGGCGGAGCAGAGAGAAACCAGATCTGGAAACGATACCCAGAACAAGTTGAAGATGTCGGTTCAGTGGCTTCGAGAGAGAATAGGTTTTTTTTATCCTTCCTTGCAAATTGTAAAAAAGGATAAAAAATCATATTTATATGTGGGTCATAAGGGGCAGTTAAAACGAAACGGTTTTACCATCAACGTAACCGCGCGAATTTTTCGTCTCCTTTTTACATAATTGCCGCGCATTTTTTCGCGTAATTTACAAAAAATTTTAACTCCCGCGCATTTTAACAATGTCAGACATCATATGTAGTCTGACAACATAGTTTTAATTTAGACATTATATGCAGTCTGATAGTTTTAATATTTATTATTCAGACATCATTTGAAGTCTGAAAACATAGTATTTATTATTCAGACTTCATATGAAGTTTGAACAATATATTATTTGTTATACAGACTTCATATGAAGTCTGAACACTATAGTATTTATTTTTCAGACTTCATATGAAGTCTGGCGACCGAGTATTTTAGTAGCTTCAAAAGAGGACAATTCGCATAATGATATTGGATGATGACTGAAATTACAAAGAGGACAATTCGTCTAACATATTACAAGAAACCAAATGCCCTCAAGATGATCGTGACGATTATAATAGCACCAGTAAACATCAGATACTTATACATGACGCCACGCTTTGTCTGGTTAGATGACTTCTCAGTCAACATCTCCTTTAATTGAGCTATCTCTGCCTGTGCTATATTGAGGTCATCGTGCAAGGTGGTAACACACTCTTTTTCAGCATAACAAAGAAAGATGTAATAAATTTGTTCACCATGTTGGTCCACTCTCAGATTTAACTCGTGAAACTCCTCCATCATAGCCTCATCCCACCACTTTATTATGGTAGCCACCATCCTACACAGCCACATTTTAAATATATAATCATATTCAGATTCCAAATATAAGCTTGAATAAGTAAAAATAAAATAAAAAATGGCTACATAACAGAGAGAGGCAATTACATCTCAGTTACGACATCCAAATAATCTTCTTTATCGGCAGTAGTGGATGTTCGCATGACATGGTCCAGACCGTAGAAAAATTTCTTGGGGAATCCATTGCATGATCCGGATCGTTGTCGAACTGATACTTAAGTATGAACTACTACTCGACGTTGGAAGGTGACTGAATCGCCCCATCCTGTGTACCATAAAACAATTGTAAACAAAGTCTAATTTCAGACTTCTAGTAGAGTCTAACTCAAAACAAATCCAATTTCAGACTTCTAATTCAAAACAAATCTAATTTCATACTTCTAATAGAGTCTACTTCAGAACAAGTAAATTTCAAACTTCTTATTGAGTGTGTCGAAGAAATTAGTAGCATAGAAGTCTCCAACCACGCAACAAAATCCATATTATACCTAGATCTTTTGTTTGACAAAAGATTCATACTGAGGAATATTGTTTAGATCTAGACGGGAAAAGTATGAAATCCATCTAAAATGAGAAAAGACAAAAAAATCCATATGTTTGTTTAGATCTGAAAAAGAACATAAGAAAAAGGGGATGACTCGGACTCAGAACTATATGGATCTAAAACTAGAAAAGTAAAAAAATCATCTGTTTGTTTAGATCTGAGAAAGGACATATGAAAAAGGGGATGACTCGGACTCAAAACCGTATGGATCTAAACCCAGAAATGTATAAAACCTATATTTTTGTTCAGATCTAGACAAAGTACATATGAAAAAGGGGATGACTCGGACTCAAAACCGTATGGATCTAAAATGAGAAATAAATAAAAACCTGTATTTTTGTTCAGCTCTAGAAAAAGTACATGGAAAAAATGAATTCTTTCGTATAGATCTAAAAAATTTGTAGAAAGAAGATATTAGAAGATGACGACGGCGGTGTAGGGACTGGTTAGGAGAGACGAAAAAGAGAGATAATTACAAGAATGAAGAAGATGACGACGACGGTGGCGGTAGCGAGGAGGGTTTCCGGTAAGTGTTTAGAGAGAGAAATTGGATAATGACTTTTACAAACTAATGTTGGTAACTTTCGTTTATATATGGGGGTAAATTCCCAAGTAGGGTAACTTATTTGGTCAAGTTTAGTCAGACTTCTGCAGTAATTCTAAAAAATCATGTACGTGAATCAGATTAACATAGAAGTCCGAGATACCATAAATCTACTAAATACTACTTAAATACCATCATATTATATAGAAAACTTATAAAAACATCAAACTTGTTTAATATAGTCACAACCTAACCAGTATATGCAAATGTAACAATATGGATGAAAATTCACAAACTCTCAGTATAACCCTACAAATAAAAATATGATATCCAACTTCATATGTCAAACATAGATGAAGCTACATGGTGTTTTGAACAAAATATATCTTAAATGGTTAAATTTGGCTAAATTTTATGTAATTTTAATTTACATATGTCCAAAATGCTTATTTTAATAATGTATCAAAAATTGTATCAAATTATAAAATTTAACCATTTAAGGTATATTTGGTTAAAAGTATTTAACCAGAACCAGAGTGAACTGCCTAAGGAAGAAGAGGATGATCAGACCGAGCATGAGAAATCGCCGGCTAAGACGGCAGGTCGTGGCCGTAGTAGAACCAAATCGAAGCAGAGCAGGGGCCAACAAGCCAAGAAAGACCAGGCAAAGAGTGCAAACACAACACAACAAAAACCAGCCTCCTTGCGGAGGCACTAAATGATGATATCTCTTTTTGCGTTGAACACCCGGTGCTTCAATAAAAAGCGCAAACACAATGCACTAAGTTCTTGGATAAACTCTACTAAACCGTTTCTCGGTTGTCTAATTGAAACTCGAGTTCAGGAAGTCAATCAAGAAAAAATTCTCAAAGCTTCCCTCCCTGGATGGAAGGCTATTTCAAATTACGAGCATCACCACCTTGGTAAAATATGGTTATGTTGGTCCGACAACAACACTCCTGTCCTTCTATACAAGTCGGATCAAATCATCACGGCTTGGATAACAGCTACTACATGAGAACAATTCATATACTCATGTGTTTATGCTTCTAATGCCCAAGCTGATCGCCAGCGTCTTTGGAACGATTTAATTCACATCCACGCTCGGGTTGGCTCATCCGGTGCACCTTGGATTGTTATGGGTGACTTCAACGAAACTATTGTATCCCCGGATCATTCGAATATCACGGCTGGCACACAAAGCGGAATGAGAGCCTTTCAAAATGCAGTTGGCGCCTGCAACCTCACTGATCTTGCATCGACGGGTCCAAAGTTCACTTGGACAAATAATCAAGGAGAAAATCCCATCGCGAAGAAGCTGGATCGAGTCTTGGTAGATGATTCTTGGATTCATCAGTTCACGCAATCCTTTGCAAGTTTTGAAACATCAGGTATCTCGGATCACACAAGATGATGGGTCCGCCTGGAATCTCCTCCGCTTGGTAACAAACATCATTTTAAATTCTTCAATTTTCTTGCTGACCATATGGACTTTTTAGAAACGGTTTCAGATGCTTGGATTCTCAGTGAGCCTCTGTTTCACTCTCGCAACGCCTTATACCTTTTCCACAAAAAGCTTAAGAGGTTGAAACCAGTCTTACGGGCCTTAAACAGAAGGAATTTTGGCGACATCCCGAGAAGGTCTAAGGAAGCATTTGAAAATCTTTGCAATACACAACATAGAGCAATGAATGATCCGACAACTGAAACATTCGAGGCAGTTTCTGAAGCTACGGTACACTGGAATCATTGGGCAACAATTGAGGAGCGTTTCTATAGACAGAAGTTTCATATTACCTGGTTAAAACATGGGGACCAGAATACACTATTCTTCTACAAAACAATCAAGAGTAGAACATCTTTGAATGCTATTCGGTTGCTGGTCCTAGAAACAGGGGAAACAATCACTGATTCGATTCTAATCAAACAAGCTGCAGCAATTCATTTCAAGAAGTTCCTGAAGTCTCCACCAACACCGGATTCTGAAGCATCACCACCTATTTTGGCTGATATTTTAGACTTCAGATGCCCGTCGACAACGGCAGAACTTCTGGTTAGACAAGAAACCGCAACTGAAATAAAGAATGTGCTATTCTCCATGCCCTCAAACAAGGCCCCAGGTCCAGATGGTTATCCAGTGGAATTTTACAAAGCGGCATGGTCTATTATCAGCTCCGATTTCATAACTGCCATACAATCGTTCTTTGCTTATGGGTTCCTTCCGAGAGGTGTCAATGCTACAATTCTGGCTCTGGTCCCGAAAAATAAAGATGCAGAATCGATCAAAGATTATCGTCCAATATCCTGTTGTAAGATCCTCTACAAAGTCATCTCCAAAATTCTAACAAATCGCCTAAAGGTTTTCTTTCCCGACCTGATCGAGCCAAACCAATGCGCTTTTGTTAAGGGTCGACTGTTACTGGAAAATGTGCTGCTTGCGACGGAACTTGTAAAAGATTATCACAAGGAGAACATCGTCCCAAGAAGTGTACTCAAGCTAGAAATATCAAAAGCCTTTGACAGCATCAAATGGTCATTCACTACAAATACACTACGGGCCATGAACATCTCTGATAAGTTCGTCAATTGACTCCATGTATGCTTATCGACGGCAGCTTTCTCGGTCTCGGTGAATGGGGAGCTAGAAGGTTTCTTTGGAAGTGAACGTGGTCTACGTCAGGGTTATGCTCTCTCTCCGTATTTGTTCGTAATTGGTATCAATGTCCTCTCGAGACTCATAAACCGATCAGCTTCAGCGGGAAATATTGGATTCCACCCAAAATGCAGTGAAGTAAACCTTACCCACCTCAGCTTTGCTGATGACATCATGATCTTCACAGATGGCTCGCTTGACTCGGTAAAAAATATATTTGCTGTTCTCCATGGCTTTGAGATTTTGTCCGGCTTGTCAATAAATACGACAAAATCCTCTATATTCATGGCTGGAAAAATAGAGCAGGCTTTTCACAGTGAGGTACAATGGTGGGGTATCACAGTAGCTTCTCTTCCTGTTCGTTACTTGGGGCTACCTCTCACTACAAAATCCATGACGAAAACAGACTACGAACCTCTAATTGATAAGATCAGAGCTCGTCTTCTATCCTGGTCAATTAGAGCACTATCATATGCAGGAAGATTGCAACTGATAAAGTCGGTCATTGGAAGCATTACAAATTTCTGGTGTTTGGTTTTCTGACTTCCAAAATGGTGTCTTAACACCATTGAAGCCATGTGTAGTGCCTTCTTATGGTCAGGATCTCCAAATAGAAACAATGCAAAAGTTTCTTGGGAAGAATGCTGCAGACCGAAATCAGAGGGTGGCCTAGGTATCAGAAAACTAACTGACACATCCAAGGTTTTCTCTCTCAATCTGATTTGGCGCTTGCTCACGAACTCAGGCTCCCTTTGGGGTCACATGGACAAATACATATCTGATTCGGTCTCGATGTTTCTGGGATGTAAGCGACAAGTATGCCGGTTCGTAGATTTGGCGGAAACTACTAAAGCTAAGGGACATGGTTGCATCTTTCATCCGATGAGACATTGGCAATGGTAAAAAAGCTTTGTTCTGGTTTGATAATTGGACTGATATGGATAAACTAATTGATGTTGCAGGTGTATCCGACACTCGTTCACTAGGCATAATTCACTATGCAAAGGTCGCTGAGGCATCATCCTTAGGAGGGTGGAATTTTCGTCGATGTCGTAGTTATCACCTATGGGCGATGATAACTCGCATCACTTCTATTTCACCGCCGGTAGATGAGGCTAGGGACGATCTTATGCTATGGTGACATGGGGATGATGACTACAAACCAAGCTTCTCTTCAAAACACACATGGAATCTACTCAGGCAACAACATGATGTTAACCAATGGAGTAAAGTGGTCTGGTTCCCGCATGCAATACCACGATACTCTTTCATTACTAGGCTCGCTTTCATGAAAAGGCTATCCACGGGCGATCGTATGCATTCTTGGGGTCAAATACAGATATGTACATTATGTGGCGAGCCAAACGAGATGCGTGATCACCTTTTCTTGGCCTGCCCATACTCCTTCACTGTTCGGATTGAACTTGTGGGTTTTATATTTGGGAACACAGTAAATCCGGATTGGTCGACCACGACTACCTCTCTACTATTGTCGACACGATCATCGATAGACAAATATCTACTGAGACTAACTTTCCAGACAACTATACAATCAGTATGGTGGGAAAGGAATGACAGACGTCATGGGCGGGGAAACCAATCTACTACACAACTGGTGGGGCTTATAGACAAGACGATCAGAAACCGTATCAACTCACTAAAAGGTGGCAACGCAACTTATTATAGTGAAATGATGCAACGTTGGCTTGTAAGAGAAGCTTAGGCTTGGGATAGTCATTAAAAAGTTTGTCGACATAGATAAACAGTTTGTACTAGCTTGTATCAAAACCTTTTTTTGTTGATAAATAAATTTAACATTTCAAAAAAAAAAAGGATGATGCTGTTTACTTGTCGATATATGGTAAGCCAGATGAACGAAAACTTGATTGGATTAAAGAATAAAAATAATAGCTCGGAAGCTGATTACTAATTTCGTTTAATGAGTTCAAAATCATCTTTCAATTTGGAATAAAAATATGATTTGATTTGAAATCGTATACAACCATGTCCTCGATTTCTAGATGAATTTCCCCCAAAGAAATTCGTGAATGTTTGACCGTTTTCCTCCATCTGAACAAGTATGTTCTTGAGTTTTCTCTTTTCAGATGTTATCATGTTGCTTATTTAAAAAAAACTTTCACATGATTTCTGATTGAAGGTGCATGTCTCTAATACAAAATTATGCATTTATTTGCAGCTAACTGCACAATATTTTGTACCAAATGAATACAAAAGAGAAGTGTTAGACTATATACTTCGGAGGACATTTCTTTCATTTTGCTTCTACAATCAATTTTGATTTGCCTCTAAATTTTGTAGTCATTTGGATAAACCATCTCACTCATATTGTGCACCACTAGCTTTTTCTTGTACCATTGTTGCTTCCGATCACCACAAAAGTGGAAGGACACAATTGAACCATAACATTATTTTATTAGCTTTGCATACCTTGTTGATAAAGATCATTTTTTTCTTTATATGAGGTATGCAAAGAATAATTTGAGGTTATTATTAGGGTGAAGTGAAGAGAAACCTGTTGGGAATGTCCTGAAATCAATTTGTACTTACTCAAATTAGTCGAGGTTCGATGATCATATAATATTAGATGGTTATAATGTTTTCCTAGAAACCGCTTATAATCTATGAATTGAGAACTCATTACTAATATTATATGAACTACAGGGTCACACACTTAAGCAAATTGGATCAATGTTATTTTGGGTTTTAAGAATAATACATATATTACTTATGTACATGTGATGTTAATAAATAATATAATATGTGTTATAAGATAACACATGCACGTATGAAGATGAGAATAATTGTTATTCTCATATTGGGCTTGGCCCGCATATGTGTTAGGGTTTCAATCACATCATTATATAAGGAGGATATAATGATGCGATTAAAAAGACACACAACCAATAATTCCTTTTGAGGAAGCCACACAATTATTCTAAAACCCTAGAACTAAAGAGACAAATAGTTTGTCAAAGTTCTTGAGATTTGATCTCAACGGCACTAGCATCCCGTTTCGATCAAATTTGTGTACGTGTGGATACCGGTATTTTGTTCATTATTCCGCTGTAGAATATCCAGGTATATTCAAATCCTTAGATCCAGATTCATTAAAGTATTTACATGAGTTCCTGGCTAGTTATTCATAGGCTGATTTATAAAATTGTTTATAAACCGGTACGAATTCCAATAGTGGTATCAGAACCTACTTGTTTAATACTGATTTTGAATCTGAATTTCTTGTGAAACGTGTTCTGCAAAATATTTTGATTTTACTAAAATATCCAGATTTGTGAATATTGATCTACATGACACGTTTGACATGACAACTTGGAGTTCTTAAATTATGATTTTAATTTATTAGTTGTTATCTAGATTTTCATTTTACATGGCTGAAAGATGTTTCGATGTACGTGATTGATGATAATAATAAAATAAGAACTTTTGTCATGTATACAATTTTCTATGCATATTAAATATATTTGATATATTATGCATGTTCACTTGCCTAGAAAATCTAAGCACGTTATGGTAGAGAATAATTATTTAATATGGCTATTAAATGACATTTATGAAGAAATCATATCAAATGGTTGATTTGACTCTATCAAGAATCTTTTAGAGATTGAAAAGATTTACGTTTCTTTATTTGATTCAAATAAATGTGATTAATGCTTATGAATTAAATTGAGATAATTAATAATTTAATAAGATTAAATTATTTTTAACCCAACGAAATACATATGAGATGTGTATTATTTATATTTAATCATATATATAAGATATAAATTTTTAAATATATATTTAAATTGGATTAAAATTAATTCTTCAATCAATATCAAGTATTTGATGCCTCTCCAATCTTATCAACTATCAAGACTTGTTTCGTTGTGTGATGGGCTTGCCAAAGCAAGGTGTCCGCAATTACATAAGTGAGGTAGATGGTAATGGTTACCGTATGAAACAAGATTGGTTTACTTGACTAAGCTATCAAAACGGTTTTGGCTTAGAGGTATATGTTGGATAAGGCATAAGATGTCATCTAACAACCAAGAGTTATATTTGATATAATTAACAAGGTGTTGTTTACCTAAATAACTAGACATTCGAGGGTTGAGCCAAAGCTAACTCGGGTTCTAGTGAAATACGGATCTTGGATCATTATATTCAATTTGAGGAAATTGTTATTTGAATATAATGTGAGTTTTCTTAATTGTTGAGATTACTCTTATTCCTGAATATCATATTAACATTTGCAATTCTTTACATTCAGAAATGTCAACTCCTCACAACTCGTTCTCATTGAGATCCGTCCTTGAGAAGGATAGACTCAATGGATCAAATTTCCTCGAATGGCATCGAAACTTGAGAATTGTTCTCAAACAGGAGAAAAAGGACTATGTCCTTGAAAAGGTTCTTCCTGAAAAACCTAAGACCAATGCTCAGCATGCAGAGAGAAATGCTCATGAGAAGCATGTCAATGATAGGGTCAATGTGTTTTATCTTATATTGGCTACCATGAACTCAGACTTGCAGAAGCAATATGAGAATTGGATTCGCCAATAGACATGATCACTAGCCTGAAAGGAATGTTTCAGGAGCAAGCACGAACTGAGAGATACCAAACGGTTAAGACTCTCATTGAATGCAAGCCACCGAAATATGATCCAGTTAGTCCATATGTCATTAAGATGATGGGTTATATTGATAACCTGGCAAAACTGGATTGTCCTATCAGCCAAGAGTTGGCCACTGATCTCATCTTGCAGTCATTGCCGTCAAGCTATGATCAGTTTGTTATGAACTACAACATGAACAACTTGACAAAGACTTTGACTGAGTTGCATGGGATGCTCAAAACTTACTGAACCTAACATCAAGAAGGACACCCCAAATGTCCTTATGGTACAAAAGGGTAAAAAGTTTAAGAAACTTGGTAAGAACAAAGGAGATGGCAAGACGAGCTCGATTGTCAATCCAAGCGAGTCTAACCATGCCCCTAAGTTTAAACCTAGTCCTTCTAAAGATGATAAGTGCTATTATTGTAATGGTTATGGGCATTGGAAAAGAAACTGCAATAAATTCCTGGAAGATCTGAAAAAGAAGAAGAAGAAGTCTTTTGAAACTTCATCTTCAGGTATTTATGTTATAGAAGTAAATGTTACTACTTCTGGTTCTACTTCTTGGGTATTAGATACCGGCTGTGGCGCTCATATTTGTACAAATATGCAGGGCCTAAGAAACAGTAGAACTTTGGAGAAAGGACAACTGGACATACGCGTTGGAAATGGAGCAAGAGTTGCTGCATTAGCCGTAGGAACATTTCATTTGTCTTTGCCTTCAGACATGGTTTTAGAACTTAAGAATTGCTACTATGTACCTGCTATAAACATAAATATTATTTCTATTCCTTGTTTGGATATGGAAGGATATCAGTTTTCAATTAAGAACAAGTGTTGTTCATTTGATCACAATGATATATTTTATGGTAGCGGTCCATTAGAGAATGGACTTTATGTTCTAAATCAAAGCGTGCCTATCTATAACATTAGTACCAAGAGATTCAAGTCAAATGACACGAATCAGACTTTCCTTTGGCATTGTCGTTTGGGCCACATAAATGAGAAGCGCGTTCAAAAGCTTCATAGTGATGGACTTTTGAGCTCATTTGATTATGAATCATATGAGAAATGTGAATCTTGTTTGTTGGGAAAAATGACTAAGGCTCCGTTTACTGGACACAGTGAAAGAGCTAAAGACTTATTGGAACTTATACATACAGATGTGTGCGGACCAATGAGCATAAATGCTAGAGAAAACTACCAGTACTTCATCACATTTACTGACGACTTCAGTAGATATGGTTATGTTTATCTAATGAAACATAAATCTGAATCTTTTGAAAAGTTCAAAGAATTTCAGAATGAAGTACAAAAACAGCTTGGCAAGACAATCAAAGCTCTTCGATCAGATCGAGGTGGTGAATATTTGAGTCAAACTTTCGATGATCATTTGAGAGAATGTGGAATTGTTTCACAACTCACTCCTCCAGGAATGCCACAGTTGAATGGTGTTTCCGAAAGGAGAAATCAAACTTTATTGGATATGGTTCGATCAATGATGAGTTATGAAGATCTTCCATTATCCTTTTGGGGATACGCTCTAGAAACGTCTGCGTTTACGCTAAACAGATGTCCATCAAAATCAGTTGAGAAGACACCATATGAGATATGGACTGGAAGAGTTCCGAATTTGTCTTTTCTGAAAATTTGGGGTTGTGATGCTTATGTTAAACATATGTTTACCGATAAGCTCGGACCTAAATCTGATAAATGCTACTTTGTTGGTTATCCCAAAGAAACCAAAGGTTATTACTTTTACCACCCTACTGAGAACAAAGTGTTTGTTGCTCGTAATGGTGCTTTTCTAGAAAGAGAATTTCTCTCCAAGAAAAACAGTGGGAGTAAAGTAAATCCGAAGAAGTTCGAGAAACACATGAGATTGTTCCAACTTCTCATGAAGAGGATCAATTAGATTTACGAAGAGTCGTAGAATCTGCACCTGTGGAACCTGAGGTACGTAGGTCCGAAAGGACGCGTCACGAACCTGTTAGATATGGGTTTTTGGTGACTGATCATCATGACCTATTGATAATAGAGAGTGATGAACCTACGTCCTTTGAGGAAGCAATGATGGACCCTGACTCCGAAAAGTGGCTAGAAGCCGCAAAATCCGAAATGGAATCCATGTCAATAAACAAAGTATGGACTTTGGTTGATTTACCTGATGGCGTCAAAACCATTGAGTGTAAATGGGTTTTCAAGAAGAAAACTGACATGGATGGGAATATACAGATATTCAAAGCTAGATTGGTGGCTAAAAGTTATAAGAAAAGTCATGGTATAGACTATGATGAAACTTATTCTCCAGTCGCAATGCTTAAGTCCATTCGGATTCTCCTAGCAATTGCCGCTTATTATGATTATAAGATTTGGCAGATGGATGTGAAAACAGCTTTCCTTAATGAAAATCTCGAAGAGGATGTGTACATGACACAACCTGAGGGTTTCACAGTCCATGGAAGTGCTAGGAAGGTGTGCAAGCTTCAAGGTTCCATTTATGGTTTTAAGCAAGCATCTCGGAGTTGGAATCTTCGTTTTAATGAGGCAATCTTCGTTTTAATAAGGATGACACCGTTTCTTGCCTTATGCTGAGATCGAGATATAAAGACAAAAGGATTATGGGAACAGATGATTCCAGTACAAGTGGGAGATTGTTGGGAATGTCCTGAAATCAATTTGTACTTACTCAAGTTAGTCGAGGTTCGATGATCATATAATATAAGGTGGTTATAATGTTTTGCTAGAAACCGCTTATAATCTATGAATTGAGAATTCATTACTAATATTATATGAACCTACAGGGTCACACACTTAAGCAAATTGGATCAATGTAATTTTGGGTTTTAAGAATAATACATATATTATTTATATACATGTGATGTTAATAAATAATACAATATGTGTTATAAGATAACACATGCACGTATGAAGATGAGAATAATTGTTATTCTCATATTGGGCTTGGCCCGCATATGTGTTAGGGTTTCAATCACATCATTATATAAGGAGGATATAATGATGCGATTAAAAAGACACACAACCAATAATTCGTTTTGAGGAAGCCACACAATTATTCTAAAACCCTAGAACAAAAGAGACAAATAGTTTGTCAAAGTTCTTGAGATTTGATCTCGACGGCACTAGCATCCCGTTTTGAACCAGTTTGTGTACGTGTGGATACCGGTAGAGGCACAACACTTGGAGTGCTTAGTAACCTCAATCGGTTTGTTCATTATTCCGCTGCAGAATATCCAGGTATATTCAAATCCTTAGATCCAGATTTATTACAATATTTACATGAGTTCCTGGCTAGTTATTCATAGGCTGATTTATAAAATTGTTTATAAATCAGTACGAATTCCAACAAAACCATTGTGAGTAATCTTCGAACCCGAACCATCTCCGATTAAGACATCATCGACTAGATTATATTGTGACTCAAGAGAGAGATTATTGAGTTTAGAGGTGATGTGATGGGAAGCTTCACTTTCAAAGAGCCAAGGCAGTCTCCGAGGGTGTAATGTCATGGAGTGCTTACGGTTACGATTGAGATTGCTGCAGTGGAGTTTACAATGAGGTGGAGCAGCAGGTGCTGATACATGTGGCCATGGTGGAGAAAACGAACCATAGATGTGTGTTGTACGTGCTGATTAAAGCTTTGCACATTGAGGACACCCTCTCGCATTATGTATTTTAGTGCCACATATTTGACATTTCTCAAGTATGGTCTAGGAGGCCTATAGCCAACACGACCAGATTGATTTGAACAATAGCCATCACGGCCGGAGTTTTGTTGTTTGATCGATACTGAGCAGAAATGGCCGTGACTAGAAGATCAATGGTACTGTTGGGTAGCATAGCGAGAGTGTTTCCGGTTGAGAAGTTTTTCGTGAAGTTCATCGATGGGGATCGAAACATCACAACCATTCACCATCTCAACGATTGCACAAAATTAATCTCCAAAACTTTTGATAATTAAGTTAATAATATCTTCATGATAAACCGGCATACCAAGAAGAGCTAGTTGATCAGTTTTGGTGAAAATACCATGAATGTACTATGTTACTGTTTCAGCATCATTGTTTCTTTGTTTTAGTTGGTGTTTGATTTTCTTGATATGACCATGGAATGTTGTGCCATATGTGCGTTCAAGTATTGTCCAAACACACATAAAGCGACTGCTCGGGCGATTATTTGTTGGATGGAGGGATACATAGATACGATGAGAGTGTTGTAGAACTATCGATCTTGTTATTTCCATGGTGCATGAGCCGGATTTGGCTGGAGGAGACCATTGTTTGTGATTTTTGCTGGGGCATGTGAAAGTGCAGGTGAGGCAAATATATAAGTGCAGAAAGCAAGAAAACACAAAGTTTCTTTCTCAAATTCTAATTCACTTGAATAGAAAGTAACCCACCAATTACAAACGTATAGATCAAACCCTATTGAACTAATGCTCTATTCAATACAAGAACTCTTTATGATCACAGACCTGAGCTAAAATCCCCCCTAGAGCCTAGACTTTGACACACACACAACCTAGACAGATACAAAAGCTCTCTTGAGTTTTTATTCTCTCAGCTCTTGCATCTTAATAAGGTCACGTCTCTCCTCTTTATATTAGGCTAAACTTGCTCCTCAAGTTTACCTAAATAAAGATATAGCAAATATCCTTTTTGTTAAGATATTTCCTATTCCACATTTTTATAACTTTTCCTTTTTGCTTGTATCTTCTCCAAAGAATAAGTAAACACTACAAAGCTGTAATAATCTCTCCAATATCTTCATCCAGCTCAGCAAGCAACTCATAAACCGAATCACATCATCAAGATTCGTTTATATCTTAATAATCAAATATACTCATGTCATGAGTCACGTCTTGTACTACCACTTGTACTACGCTGTGACTGACAAATCAAACACATCTTCAATCTCCCCCTTTTAGACTATGTATGTGAACTCAACAACCTTACATCAAAAGGCTTCGTCACTAGCAACATCAAAAACCATCAAGCACCAGCAACACCATTCTCTCCCTACTTGAGTCACATCATGGTCAAAAACTAACCTTCCTCCTCCATATTGAGGATGAAATCCCTTTGCACCATCTCCGAAGTGATTAGCTTTCTTTCTCCAAATCTTCCTGACCCTTGTCCCTTAATGATTAGCTCTTTCAACATGTCCTTTACCTACACAATGATAACATATTGGACCATGAAATCTCACTTCATAAACTTGCTCAATTCGGCCTAATATGCCCAAAAACTCCACAATGAAGACAAACAGGTCGCCAAATTCGTTTAGGTGCACTTTGCACTTCTGGAATTTTTCTTGTTGTAATCGATGTAGCAGCTCTTGTACCAGTTGCCGTACCAGTTGCAGACTTCATAGCAGTTACTGTCTTTGTAGCAGCTGTCGATGCAACATCCATTTTTCCACTAGACATTAAAACACAGTCAGCTTTAGAAGATTCTCCATTGAATCCAAGACCACATCGATCACTTTTGCCAATAGTAAGAAGATGATACAACTGCTTTGTACCATTATTCAACATCCTCATGCCATTTTGAGTTTCTTCAAGTTGAACTTTGGCTTATTGTGCTTCTTCTTCTTTCTCTGTTGCATACTTTCATACTTCAGCAACTTGAGCTTCTAACTTAACTTTCTCCTTAGTCAATGCTGAATTCTCTCCAACCAGCTTACACCAATGCTCATACAAAGCTTTATAGTTCTTAGCAAAATCATCATCATCACTTCCAGGATCATCATCACTTTCATCCTTGTCACTATCAATTGCACACCCTGTTGCAGACACTGGCGCATGTTCCATCGCAGACACTGATGCAGACCCTGTTGCAGATTTCGTAGCAGAACTAGACTCAAAGGTTGTGAATGCCACAAAATTCTTTATTCCTCCACTATCATCTGAATCACTCTCAGAATCATCCTTGACGTTCTTCTTCTTCTTATTATGCTGTAGAATTGTACAATCACAGCTAAAATGACCAAATCCATGATATTCATAACATTGTATCTTTGATGATGGATTGTAAAACTTCTCTCTTTTATTTTTCTTGTCTTCCTTCATCTTCAGATACTTAGAAAATTGTCTTGACAGCATTGCCATAGGATTATCAGAAGGTGAAACTTGTAGAGCAACTCTAACATCAACATCCTTCTTCTGAGCTAGTTCATCATATGCTTTCAACTCAAAAGTTTGAAGTATCCCAACAAACTCATCAAACGCCATCTCATCCAGATTATGAGCTTCTTCAACAGCAGAAATTTTTGACTCAAACTTTGATGGAAGAGATCTCTTCACCTTCTTCACAAGCTTCTTGTCCTTGTGGTGCTTTCCAAGAGCGAATGACTCATTAGATATGTCACACAACTTAGCACTAAATTGATCCACGGTTTCTCCTTCATCCATCCTTAATCTCTCAAATTTAGATGCTAACATATCCAACTTAGTCCTCTTGACTCTTGTGGTACCTTCAAACATGTTATCCAATGTTTTCCATGCCTTTTGAGCCGACACACATTGAGAAATCAACTTGAAATAGCTTGTATCAATTGCATTATAAATTGCAGTCTTGGTCTTAGAGTTGCAACTTGATGCATTTTTCTCTTCAACATTCCATTGATTTCTTGGCTTAAGAACTTCAACTCCTTTATCATTAATCATCACAGGGGTATTCCAACCAATCTCAATCGAATTCCAACAATTCTCATCAAGTCCACTAATGAAATCTTGCATCCGTACCTTCCAGTATCCATAATTTGAAGAGTCAAGCCTTGGTGGTCTTGTCCTAGACGTTCCTTCTTGATGAGACTCCATCAAATCTGATTCAGAACTCTGTGCTACTCCCTGAGCTACCTTATGATCCTCCTCACCTTAGATCTGCTCGAAACAAGACTAAAGCTCAACCAAGCACCCGCTCTGATACCAATTGAAAGTGCATGTGAGGCAAATATATAACTGGAGAATGTAAGACAACACAAAGTTTCTTTCTCAAATTCGAATTCACTTGAATATAACGTAATCCCAACAATTACAAACGTATAAATCAAACCTATTGAACTAAAGATTTATTCAATACAAGAATTCTTCAGAATCACACACCTGAGCTAAACTCCTCGTAGAGCCTAGACTTTGACACACACGCAACCTAGACAAATACAAAAGTTCTCTTGATTTTTTATTCTCTCAGATCTTGCATCTTCATAAGGCCACACCTTTCCTCTTTATATTAGGCTAAACTTGCTCCTCAAGTTTTCCTAAATAAATATATAGCAAATATCCTTTTTGTTAAGATATTTCCTATTCCACTTTTTTGTAACTTTTCCTTTTTGCCAGTATCTTCTCCTAAGAGTAAGTAAACACTCCAAATCTGTAATATTCTCTCCAATATCTTCATCCAGCTCAACAAACAACTCATAAACCGAATCACATCATAAAGATTCGTTCATATCTCAATAATCAAATATACTCACGTCCTGAGTCACGTCTTGTACTACCCCCTGACTGACACATCAAATACATCTTCATCATGCCTTCAAAATCATCAATGAAGGAGTGGAGTTCATGTGCTTCAAAGGAGTAAATAGGGATGCCTTTAGATCTTCATTCACTATTGTAAACAGGTACAATCGGTCCAGACGAATCAGAAGACATCGTGAATCGTGAAAAGGAAGAGATGGAGAAAATATTTCTATTTAACAAGCTTGATACCATGTAGAGCGTATGAATAATGCATATTGATCATGAGAAGATGTACAAGTAAATAAGTAAATATACACATAGTATCTAGAGATCTAGAGAATTAACTTTATCTAGAGAATATAGCTCTCACAAGGGAAGGAGCATGGTATTTGACATGAGACTTCAATGAAATAGTCAACGAGAATGAAAAACAAGGAGGAAAGGCTAGACCAGAAGGATCCTTTTCTGATTTTAGAACGTTCATGGCCAGATGCGATCTATTCGATCTTAAACACTCAGGAAACCTACTGTCATGGAGAGGAAGAAGAGGCGAGCATCTGGTTTACTGCAGACTTGATAGAGCGATGGCTAACAGCGAATGGGCGGATGAGTATCCTATTGCAAGAAGTGAATACCTGGCTTTCACAGGCCAATCCTGACCCACTTTGCGCAAAGGAAGAAGAAAAAAAAGACGGCTTTTCAGATATGACAAGAACCTCAAGGACAATCCAGAAGTTGTATCTCTAATCAGAAAGGCTTGGGCACGCAATGGCAGAGGCTCAGTAGCATAACGCACTTCAAGATGTAGGAAAGCTATTGATAAATGGAATAAACAGAAGCATCAAAACTACAGAAAAGTCATTGACAAATTAAAGAATGAGCTGGATGAAGCAATGACGAACCAGGAAACTCCAGAAGCAGAAGTCTAAGCCATAAATAAAGCCCTTGGAGAAGCGTATAGGGAAGAGGAAGCCTATTGGAGAGAGAGGAGCAAACAAAATTGGCTAGCACTGGGGGACACGAACACCAGCTACTTCTTTGCAGTAACTAGAGGGCGAAGAGCCCAAAACCGAATCACGGTACTGGAATATGATGAAGGAACAACATATTATGAGGATGATCATATTACAAGAGTAATATCAGACTATTTCGAGAACCTGTTTGCATCAGAGGAATCTGACCCAACTGAGGTAGTTAATAGAGCTATAAGCAGTGTTGCATCAGAGGAAACAAACCACATGCTTATAGCCATACCTTCTACAGAAGAAATTAAGAAAGCACTGTTCTCCATTCACAAAGATAAAGCGCCCGGCCTGGACGGATTCTCAGCTTGCTTCCAACAATCAAATTGGAATCACCTCAATTCAGAAGTTGTGGAAGAAATTCAGAGCTTTTTCAGAAGTGGCATTCTACCAGAAACAGTGAATGAAACCCATATAAGGCTAATCCCAAAAACCTCTAGCCTGAAGAATATCAAAGAGTACAGACCACTCGCATTATGCAATGTATACTACAAGATATTCTCGAATATCATTACAAAGCGGCTGCAACCAGTACTGAATTGTATCATCTCGGAAAATCAGACTGATTTCGTACCAAAGAGGATCATAACAGACAACGTGCTAATCACGCATGAGTTTTTGCATTACTTGAAGAACACAAAGGCAACCAAAAGATGCACAATGGCCATCAAGACCGATATGAGCAAAGCGTATGATCGGCTAGAATGGAAATTCATAGAAGCAGTGCTGAGAAAAATGGGATTTCATGACAGGCTGGTTAAGTGAATAATGCAGTATGTGACCACCGTGTCTTACACCTTTCTGATCAACGGTGAGGCAAGAGGCAAGAGGCAGAGTAATACCGAAGAGAGGAATCCGACAAGGCGACCCGCTATGACCATTTTTGTTCATAATCTGCAGTGAAGTCCTTAGTGGACTGTGTAAGAAAGCGGAGAAGGAAGGTAACTTAGTGGGAATCAAAGTATCGAAAGGAAGTCCAAGAGTAAACCACCTCTTATTTGCTGACGACACAATGTTCTTCATAAAGACCAAGGAAAGGAGCTGTGAACAATTGATTAATATCCTAGAAGACTATGAGAAGGTCTCCGGACAGAAAATCAACAAGGAAAAGTCCTCAGTTATTTTCTCTTCAAAAACGAGCAATAAGATAAGAAATAGAGTGAAGAGCCTTATTGGAATCACAAAAGAAGGTGGAAAAGGGAAGTACCTAGGCCTACCCGAGCTGTTTGGTAGAAAGAAACGAGACTTGTTTGCTTCCCTAGTTGACCGAATCAAGCAGAGAGCATCCAGCTGGTCGACTGCAAGACTGTCGAGCGCAGGGAGAATGATAATGTTAAAATCTGTACTTTCAGAAATACCCTCGTACACAATGTCAAGCTTCAAACTGCCGGTTAGCCTCTGTAAACGAATCCAATCAGCTTTAACACGCTTTTGGTGGGATTCAAATTCAGAGAAGAGGAAGCTTTGTTGGATAGCGTGGACTGAACTTGCTAAGTCAAAGAGGAAAGGAGGTATAGGGTTCAGAGAAATCCAATGCTTTAACGATGCCCTGCTCGCAAAAATAAGCTGGAGAGTTCTAAGGGACCCTCAATGCTTGCTCGCAAGAGTACTTGATGGAGAGCGGAAGCTTAGATAACAGGTTAGATCACGAAAACTCCAAGAGAACTCAATAACGAACTTGGATTTAGACGTAGTCAAAAAGATGTCGATTACGGCTAAGGTTTGAGAGTCCTCCTCTTAGGGCTTTGCAAAAGAAAGCTCTTTGGAAAACTTGTGTTTCCTTGGTTTTATTGATTATCAAAATAAAGGCTGCTTTACAAAGACCCTACGACATTATTATTTATAATAAACGAAATACTCTAAACCTAATGTAAAGAACCCTAAAACATAAACAAAAGCCCAACGTAAGATAACATGTCGAACAAAGAAGCCAGTGACGTGTTAGACTTAAAAGCCTTACTAAACGATGCGCTGCATCAGGTCTCTCCGGGTGGGAAAGGATTCGCCCATGAATCCAGCTCCTTATTGTTGGTATGAAATCGAAACAAGTGTCTCTGGTTAAAGAAATTGTGTCTGCCCAAGTCTGGTGGTAGGTGCACTTGATAGTCTTTTGGATCGATACACCTAAATATTCCCAATCGTCTGATTCTGTGCGAAATGCAGCTTCTTGTACGCGGAATATATCATTGCGATGCCCCCAAATGGAGAAATATCGGACATTTTCAACTGAGGTGGCATATGATCTTGGGTTATGACAAACCATAATAGAACGCATAGCTCAAAACAAACCTTAGCATTCTCGGTGTTGTACTGGATAATAACAGTCTCTAAATTCTTCTTATCATGACGGTGAATTAGCTGGAAATACTCAACAACGTCACAAACAACATGACACACACTGAAGCCCGAATTCTGTTGAGAAGCATGGAGATGAAAAAACTCTGTAAATGTTGCATACCAACTAAGAAGGTTCATCAGACAACGAAGCATATTCTCTAACGCTCGATTTGTGATCTCGCTATATCTGTCTTGGGGAGAGTGAAAACACTTCGTATAAGACACGCTTTGAAAGACAGTTGCCCACAACTTACAAGCTGATGCTAAAGACGCATTGTAAGGATTTGGTTGTGACTCTCTATTAGAAGATGAATCAACATATAACAGCTTGCTTGATTCGTAAGCAACATCACTCCAACAAATAAATCCTCCGAGTGAGCAAGTGGAATCCAATAATGGGTAGAAAAATAATCTGATTTCCCACTGAAAAGCTCCAGTGTAACTTGATGTGAACTCCAAGACGATGACGCTATTTGAAAGGTCCACCAATGATGCAATGAAACACACGAATACAGACCCACCAACGCCAAAGTCACGCGACCGACAAACACCCAAGTCACGCTTATATTTCAACAAACAAAGGATGTCAAGGGGAAACAAAGGACATATCCAAAGGCCGTGTGAAATCTGATCCTTTAGAAGGTCACCAACATCCCGGATTATGCTGTAAGAAACCACTACATCCCAAAGATCAGACCAATGAAGAAAGAAAATAACAATCATGTTATTCATATGCCAAGGTTCTGTTTGATACAGTGGCATGAGACAAATATGAATAATCAAAAGGTTACCCTCCTTTCTTCCATTATGATTATTGTATAGTTCCTTAATGTTGCTCTCATTTTCAGACAACACAAAATACCCTCATAAACGCCATGGCGTGACCTTTTGTGGAGAAGCTCGAAATGATAAAATATCTTGCAACACCAACTTGTAAATGTCTGGTAAAATCACCACAGACAACACAATTATACCCATGGAAAAATCCCTTTTGACGTTGATCGTATGCTTTCCTCTGATCACACAAAGACTTTCACGAAAGAAGAGGGTAAATGGTTGATGATTGTGTAAATTCTTCATGTTCGCCACTGCTCGAAAAATGAGTACAACATCCATAGTTCGTCTGATAGCGTGCACAAGAAACCAAAGATGAAAAAGATGTGACCTCGTATGCGGAAGAATCTTCTTAACTATTTAAACCGTTATAGTAAAGCCGTTAGCTTTCTGGAGGTGTGTGCTAGCATCATTTTCGTCCATTATTTTGGCATGAATAGAAAACCAAGTTCCCAATGGTAGAGAACAATGATGTGTTACCATGTCAGCTGATGAAGAACCACTCACGCACATGTTGTGAAATAAACCAAGCATTACCCTCGTGCCAAATGGAAGAAGCAAAAATTCATGCCCATACTGCAAACAAAGGTTCACTAGTATCTTGGCTGTAGCGACCTCTTTGAAACACGTGATCTCTTCTGTGAAATACAAGTGAGGGAATAACCATGGACTTGAAGGAATTAGAGAAACATGGAGCATTATGAACAGCTGCAATACTTTTATTCCTTCATGAATATCCTTCGTTAGTGCTTCCCACGTATGGAGGAAAAGACACTTGGAATTGGTAGCCACATAAGACATCTCTGTAATCTTACGTGATAATAGTACCATAAATATGTTATCTTCAGAACATACTTCCACCATATGCCTTTTGATAGCCGTTTGATCTCCAAAGCCAAATAAAAAGTCAACGTGACCTTCATGAAATACGCCTTCGTCATAGACATCACATGGACAATAATATAAAAGGCTTATTGTGTTTTCTTTTCCAAGATCCCAACTCAGAAACTTCTTCTTTAAACTGCATACACGGATGTTATCAATGTTTTGATTTGTCTTGAAGCTCGCATAGATATCTTCTCTTGATATTCCACCTTTACAAAGAGTTATGCGATGTTTTGTGTCCACCATTACTAACCGAATATCGTTTCCATCATATGCAACATAGCTAGTATCTTCATCAGTATAGCTATCAAACACCAATATTTCATAAGTCTCCTTGCAACTATTTTTTTTACCTCCACACAAATGGTTATCTCTTTGATCACGATCCCTACGCTTATCACCATCGTATATGTCAACAACATGTGCAACATAGATCTGTTTGTAGAGATCTTCCTCACTTGGAAGAAATAATTTTCTGCCACGGCATGGTACACTGTTCAGTATCAGCTTCTTTCGTCCTGCAGTTCGTATCAAATCTGCACCAAGTGTAACTCCACACGACGTGGCAAAGAGTCCATTAAACCTGGTGTCAAGATCTTCCTCACCTCGAATAGTCTTGCATTGATCGTGATCTGGTGGCTCATCCTTGATATGGAAATGAAGCTTTGAAAGAGAAATAAAATCACCATTGTGTGCTATATAGGAATCGTCCTCACAACTTTGACCAAAATATAAATCAACGTAGCTGTCAAAACTCGTTGCAACACTAATCTCTTGGTAGAGAGTGCCATCACCGCAACAAAACAAATTTGTACAGTGATGAAACAAAAAAAATTCTGGGACCCGGATCTGGTGGTTCATTATTGACTTTCCGATGATGATTTGCAATAACACCAACAATACTTTGACTTTTCCTATCCATATATATATATCATTGTCCATCATACCAAAATTGTTGATCACTTGAACACGTCTTGTTGGATCATGATTGATGCCATTCATGTCGTCATGATTGATGCCATTCATGTCGTGAATTCCTTTGGAACTAACGTGGTATTCCTCGTCAAGGACATCAGAAGTTGGACCTGCATCAACATAGTCACCAAAGGTCTGATCGGTATCATCATACACATCGAAGATTGGACTCCATTGATCTCTTTGAGAAGATCACCGCCTTCTTCAACTTCTTTGTCAAAGAACACATCATCTCGTTGGAAGAAAACATGTGATTGTTGGAGCGCTTGAAGAACAGGTTCCATGGACTGTTGTAATTTTTCACATAGGTCTTGTTTGAACTTGGTGAATATTTCTCGTAAGGCAGTAGCTTGAGCATCCCTTCGTTGTTGCAGATTCTCTCTCGGCGCCATGATAACAAGTTAGATCACGAAAACTCCAAGAGAACTCGAAAACGAACTTGGATTTAGATGTAGTCGAAAAGATGTCGATTACGGCTAAGGTTTGAGACTCCTCCTCTCAGGGCTTTGCACAAGAAAGCTCTTTGGAAAACTTGTGTTTCCTTGGTTTTATTGATTATCAAAATAAAGGCTGCTTTACAAAGACCCTACGACATTACTATTTATAATAAACGAAATACTCTAAACCTAATGTAAAGAACCCTAAAACATAAACAAAAGCCCAACGTAAGATAACATGTCGAACAAAGAAGCCTGTGACGTGTTCGACTTAAAAGCCTTACTAAACGATGCGCTGCATCAGGCCTCATGGGTAAATATGCACATAACAAGTCACTGCTAGATGCAACAATCCCTAACAATTCATATTATGGATGGAGGAGCTTAATAGTGGGAAGGGACCTATTGAGAAAGAACCTTGGGAAAGCCATTGGAAACGGACAGAGCAAAAGCCTATGGAGAGAATGCTGGCTAAGAAATGGCACGACAAACTCAATCACAGGCCCAGCAACAGCAGAGACCATAAACTGGATGGTGGCATACATGATTAAAAAAGAAACGATGAAGTGGGAGAAAAGGAAGATACAAGAGGTATTTATAGAAGCTTGGGAACAAATTCTCTGCATTGAACCAAGCAAAATAGGAGCAAATGATGAGTACATCTGGTTGGGCACAAAAGATGGAACCTATTCGACTAAGTCAGGATATCACACGGCTATGGAAGACTTTGAAACACAAAACCAGAGCAGAACAAAACATGAGGAGTTCAACTGGGTTAATGAAATATGGAGGGCCAAACGTCACCAAGGATCAGACTGTTTCTATGGAAAACGGCAAAGGAGACACTGCCGGTGGGAATGAACTTAGTAGCAAGAAAGATTATCCCAAATGGAAACTGCAGCAGATGCAACAAACTTAAGACAACAAACCACCTACTATTCAAGTGCGAATTCGCAAAAAAAGGTATGGGAACTAGCACCTGTTAATGAAAGCTTCAGGATTCAACAAGGAGAAATCTTCAAAAACATCCTACAAAGAGCAAAGGCGCTAAAAACCTACCGCCAACTTGAGAAACAAAAGGACCGTTGTTTTTCTGGTTATGTTGGGAGCTATGGACAGCCAGAAACAAAGCCTTATTTGAAAACAGGATGTGCACAGAAATGTAAACAATAACAGAAGCTGTAAAGGCAGCATTAGAATGGTCAAAGGCCCAACCAAAAAAGGAAGAAGGAATTAACAGAAACGATAACAAAGGGATTGCCCAAAAGAACAAGAAACTGGAAAATGATGAAGTGCAAGTCAACACTGATGCAGGACTTGGGTGGCTTTTCACCAACTCGTAGAACCAAATAATCGGGCAACAGAGCAAAGGACGAGGACACACAGCATCTCCGACAATGGCTGAGGCAGCTGCGATATTGGAAGCATTCCAGGATGCAAAGAGACTTAGATTCAGGAAGGTGAGGATTGCTTCAGACTGCTCAACAGTAATCGACGCTATAAACCAGAACAGAGCACTACCAGATAGCTTTGGAATCATAAACGACATCTTAAATGTGTCAAAAACTTTTCTAAGGTGCAATTTAGTCCATGTACCAAGGTCAGAGAATAGAAAAGCTGACGAGATCGCGAAAACAACTCTAAGGCAATTCGAACAATGACCTCTTGTAATAGCTTAAATTGTTTTATGAATGAATTTATCTTTCCGACCAAAAAAAGAGAATATAGATAGAATATAATATCAGAAATATTTTATAATCTACATTATTGTTCGAAAATCCGTTAGACGTTGTGTGTGCGGTTGATCTGGGCTTAGTGTCTAGCGAAAAAAAATCGGAAACTAAACGAGGATTAATTTTATGAATAATTTTACATATATTAAAATATATTATTTTGTGGACTAAACGAGGATTATTTTTGTAGGTGTAAGGCTCCAAGGGATAAGGCCACCCACCATCAGTTGGGGCCAAGACGTGCAGCACATAAGGAAAATATCACATATTGGTGCCAGTGCCGCTCCGACCAACTTATCAGTTCTCGGTCCAAGGATGCTGTCCCAGCATGTTATGTGCCTATCCGGGATATAAATCATAATTGCTACCCAATGACATCCGCCGATGTGCAGTGCAGTGTAGATATGATCAATTTCCAGCCCCCAAGGCTTCGCTGATTTGCAGAATATGGGTAGATCACCAGTATAGTAATCCCAAACACCAGGAGGCAGCCTTCTAATTTTGGCTGAACTATTCTCTTCTGCACCGCTCTTCATAAAATCTGGATAGTGTTGACGCCACAATGCTTGAAGGAGTGTGTCAATGAAGCACAACCTCTCGCTCCTGAACCATTCCGGATGGTTGTGCTGGCGAAGCCTCAGCAGATCAATCCCTACATCAATTTGCTGCATCAAGCCAAGAATGTGTTAATATAAAAAATTAAACACAACCAAACAGATGAGGAAGTCTGAATATACAACCGGACTGTAATAGAAGTCTGAATTCACAACCATTGGAGTCATACTGACCGTGTTATGCAGCCATTCCTTTGGAATGCGAAGATCATAATACCATTGAAGTGATGTGTTCACTGTCCTAGTCGGATAACCCCTACAAAGAACAATACGCTTGTTAGACATCAATTTAAGAGATTAGGTATACAACTTACTCGTCTAGGTAGAGTGTTAAGACATACAACTGTTTTTGTTGTAATCATTAAGTGCCTTCACTTGCATTCTGGTGAGAGCAGCACAAGGGTCATATCCCGGTGTAACCTGTGTTTGGACAACTTGTTTAAGTGGAGTCTTCACCTTCTCCTTCTGTTAACATGTTTTGCCTTCGCTTGAAGATACGCTTCAGCTGCTGCTTGCTTAGTATCCTGTTTAAACATCCTTGCAGCATCGAAGTCTATGCCAGTAGCCGACTGTGCAACGATCAAGACACTCGGATCTCCGCTCCCGAGTATACTCTGCATATACAATTTGACAAC
The DNA here is from genome assembly GCA_030180135.1 of Orychophragmus violaceus. Taxonomy (NCBI): domain Eukaryota; kingdom Viridiplantae; phylum Streptophyta; class Magnoliopsida; order Brassicales; family Brassicaceae; genus Orychophragmus; species Orychophragmus violaceus. The sequence goes on from CM058237.1 coordinate 65,828,858, forward strand.
CCGTGTTTAACCTAAAGTTCGATCTAAAATTCACACAAGAATCAGACTGCAATATAAGTTTCATAACTAAAATAAATCACCATCAGACTTCTTTGGAAGTCTGATATAAGACTTCCACATAAGTCTGAAATCAGACATCTATAGAAGTCGAGATGTTCTAAATTCTGATTAAAAATCACACCACACCAATGCAATATAAGTCTAATACCAGGAATCCATGTTCAGAGCTAACAAAAGAACAAGAAAAAAAAACAAATACGGTTATGTTCATGTTTTTACAATCTAGAATATGCATACTGCTAACAAGGCTACTTCCCCTTAAGTGCTATCTTCATAAGTCTGCTACTTCTCTTAGGCTCATCTTTCTTTTCCTTAATTGCATTTAGATTTTGAGGGTTTTGGAGACTAACCCTATCATCAGCCGCAGTCTGTTTGGTGGCCTCAGCCGGCATGGCAGGTTTTTCTGCAACCACCGCTTTCTTTGCCTTTGCTTTCCCTGCAGGTGCAGGTTCGGTATCAGCAACATGATTATTTACCTTCAGTACCAATTTCTTCGGGTTCCTCATAGCCCTTGCCTTTTTTTTTCTTCCTCCCTCTTTATCAACCACAACAGCAGCTATTTCATCTTGATTCTGAAGATCTACTACTTGATCTTCTTCATCCTCATCAACTCCGGCCTTCTTCAACTCAACAACCGCAACACTTGCATCTTTCTTCTTCTCACTTCCCTTCCCTTCAGTACCAAATTTCTTCTTCTCATTTCCCTTCTATCCAGAAGAATCTGTCTTCTTCTCTTTTTCTTTCTGTTCAACTCCAGCTCTTTCTTCCTTCAAGTTCTTGACATCCTTGCCAAGATCATCCATTCTGATTCCCATTAGACGAAAACCTTCATTGACAACATCTTCCAATATATTAATCCGAATTTCAAATGATTTTTTCAAACCCTAAATCATTTGAACAACATCCCCATTCGCGGGAACAACATCTGCATTCACATCCAACCGCTTTTGCTTTTTCTGACCAACCTCACCCGCAACTTCCTCAGACTTAACCTCAAGCTTAACAGAACCGCCAACTTTGATCCTGAACACACCATCACTTTTCCAGTGTTTAGAACTCCACCTCCAAGCTGCAGTCGCAAGCTGTCCATGCATTGCTTTCACAATGTTCTCAACTTTGTCGTCCTCTTCATCATCATTGTCCCACTCGGGGAACATGTCATCATAATCCTTGAGTACGAGGTTGTTGACGCGGGACTGCAAATTACAAGTCACATAGCAAAATGAATATAAGCATTTATAATATCACAACGTCAGACATCATATTTAGTCTGGGAACAATATGTCAGACTTCAAATTCAGTCTTATATACACAACTTCATACTTCACTGGAAGTCTGATATACACGAAATCAGACTTCATATTCTGTCTGGTTCACATTGCCAGACTTCATATTCAGTCTGGCACACAATGCCAAACTTCAAATTCAATATGGGAAAAATATTTCAGACCTCAAAACAGTCTAAGAAATACTTGTATGCATAAGGTTTCGTCGACTTTCTTCCGACTCCTTGACCTTGGTATGCCAGCAGTGGTGGGGTTGGGGCATTCGGAAAGGGCTCTCCATAAGTTGTAGCCATAGCTGGACATGCGCAATATACCCAATTGATCAGGACCTCAACAAAACCTCCAATCTGATAATTGTTTCCCTCAACTAGTTTTTTGTTTGCCTCCTTCAAAGATTCTATCAGAAGTTTGAAGGCGAATCTTCCCCATGGATAGGATTTTAACAATCTTGGAACCAGCATAAGCTTAGTCATGTCAGCCCTTACAAGCTTCCCCAGTGTTGAGCCTCAATGAAGGATACATAGATGGCTAGATAGCCCAACCATATCCTTTGTTGCGGTTCCCAACCATGACATCTCTTACAAGCTTCAAATAATTGCGAATAACTTGGCCCTAACTCGAAATCCACCCCAAGAAGCTCCCACATTGCTCTCATCTGGTCGATATATTCAACTTCAGGGTACTCCAGATTCTCAATATAGTCGCAGTTGAGTCTGGTTATGGCTTGAAACTCATTCAGGAAAAACTAGTTGGCTGAACGCCGAGAAGAGATCATATCTCATATTTCTTCTTGCAATTTAACTGCAAGCAGGGCATGTAGTTCACCATCCTTGAACACCATTTGAAGTGCAGGTCATGGAATCTCAAAAAAATCCCAAGGAATGAATCGAGGAGATGTTGTCATTCTCCTGGTAACAGCGTTACTCTAACATCATTAATCAGATCTCTCCTACCACTAAAGTAGTGTATGCTTTTATCCGGAACCGGCTCATAACCGGGTGTGAACATCCTTTGTTGGAATTCAACGTCTGCCATAATGAAAACCTGAAATAACAAGGGCCACTAATATCATTATCAGAGTTCATATACAGTCAGAATACTAGTAGCCAGACGCCATTTGCAGTAAACCTTATAGAGTCAAACATCTTATGCCGTCTGGCTACTAATAGTTATGCTAAGTATATAGACGAAGAGAAGAGTCGATGAATCTTACCATCGTAGGACAACAGCGGAGGAGTGAGAAACCAAATTTGGAATTTAAAAAAATGAAAGCTCAGCGGAACAACTTTCTAAAAATGTAAGACTCCATAACGAATATCCGGACGCCATTATCAGTCTGAGTAATACAGTCAGACACCATATGCAGTCTGGCTACTATTAGCTATTTTAACTATACTGGCGAAAAGAGGAGTCGATAAATCTTACCGTCGAAGGAAAACGACGGAGGAGAAGAGAGAAACAAAAGATCGGGATCTGTAATTTAGAAAAAAAACAAAAGCTCAACGCTAGTACGAGAAAAATGTAAGACTCCATTTGCAGTCTGAGGACTGAAAGCCAGACTCCATTTACAATCTGAGGACTATAATCAGACACCATTAGCCGTTGGCTACTAATAGTTATGGTAGGTTTATTGACGAAAGGAGGATTTGATGAATCTTACCGTCGAAGGTCAACGGCTGATCAGAGAGAAACCAGATCTAGAAACGATACCCAGAACAAGTTGAAGATGTCGGTTTAGTGGTTTCGAGAGAGAATAGTTTTTTTAATCCTTCCTTGCAAATTGTAAAAAAAAAGGATAAAAAATCATATTTATATGTGGGTCATAAAGGGCAGTTAAAACGAGACAGTTTTACCACATGTGACGGTTTTACCATAGACGTAACTGCCACAAATTTTTCGTCTCCTTTTTACATAACTACCGCGCATTTTTCGCATAATTTACAAAAAAAATAACTCTCGCGCATTTTAACAATGTTAGACATAATATGTAGTTTGACAACATAGTTTTAATTTAGACATCATATACAGTTTGATAGTTTTAATATTTATTATTCATACATCATTTGAAGTCTGAAAATATAGTATTTATTTTTCAGACTTCATATGAAGTCTGGCGACCGAGTATTTTAGTAGCTTCAAAAGAGGACAATTCGCATAATGAAATTGGATGATGACTGAAGTTACAAAGAGGACAATTCGTCTTATATTGCATAAAATTGTAGTTGGATACATGGGACTAACATATTACAAGAAACCAAATGCCCTCAAGATGATCGTGACGATAATAATAGCACCAGCAAACATCAGATACTCATACTTGACGCCACGCTTTGTCTGGTTAGATGGCTTCTCGGTCAACATCTCCTTTAATTGAGCTATCTCTCCCTGCACTATCTTGAGGTCATCGGGCAAGGTGGTAACACACTCTTTTTCAGCATAACAAAGGAAGATGTAATCAATTTGTTTATCATGTTGGTCCACTCTCAGCTTTAACTCGTTAAAATCCTCCATCATAGCCTCATCCCACCACTTCATTATGGTAGCCACCATCCTATACAGCCACATTTTAAATGTACAATCATATTCAGATTCCAAATATAAGCTCGAATAAGTATAAATAAAATAAAAACTGGCAACATAACAGAGAGAGGCAATTACATCTCAGTTACGACATCCAAAGAATCTTCTTCCCGGATTATTGGCAGTAGTGGATATTCGCATGACATGGTCTAGGCCGCATAAAAATTTCTTGGGGAATCCATTGCATGATCCAGATCGTTGTCGAACTGTGGAACTGATACTTAAGTATGAACTACTACTCGACGTTGGAAGGTGACTGAATCGCCACATCTTGTGTACCATAAAACAATTGTAAACAAAGTCTAATTTCAGACTTCTAGTAGAGTCTAACTCAAAACAAATCCAATTTCAGACTTCTAATAAAGTTTAATTCAAAACAAATCCAATTTCAGACTTCTAATAGAGTCTACTTCAGAACAAGTAAATTTCAAACTTCTTATTGAGTGTATCGAAGACATTAGTAGCATAGAAGTCTCCAACCAAGCATCAAAATCCATATTATACCTAGATCTTTTGTTTGACAAAAGATTAAGACTGAGGAATACGTTTAGATCTAGACGGGAACATTATGAAATCCATCTAAAACGAGAAAAGACAAAAAAAATCCATCTGTTTGTTTAGCTATGAGAAAGAACATAATAAAAAGGGCATGACTCGGACTCAAAATCCGTATGGATCAAAAACGAGAAAATTAAAAAAATCATCCGTTTATTTAGATCTGAGAAAGGACATATGAAAAAGGGATGACTTGGACTCAAAACCGTATGGATCTAAAACCAGAAATGTATAAAACCTATATGTTTGTTCAGATCTAGACAAAGTACATACGAAAAAGGGGATGACTCAGACTCAAAGCCGTATGGATCTAAAACGAGAAATAAATAAAACATGTATTTTTGTTCAGCTCTAGACAAAGTACATAGAAAAAATCACATCTTTCGTATAGATCTAAAAAAAAATTCAGAAAGAAGAGATTAGAAGATGACGACGGCGGTCTAGGGACTGGTCAAGAGAGACGAAAAAGGAGAGATAATTACAATAATGAAGAAGATGACGATGGCGGTGGCGGTGGCGGTAGCGAGGAGGGTTTCCGGAGAGTTTTTAGAGTTTTTAGAGAGTGTTAAGAGAGAGAGAGTGTTTCCGTTTTAGAGAGAGAAATTTGATAATGACTTTTACTAACTAATGTTGGTAACTTTCGTTTATATATGGGGGTAAATTCCCAAGTAGGGTAACTTATTTGGTCAAGTTTAGTCAGACTTCTTCAGTAAGTCTGAAAAATAATGTAAGTGACAGGTGGCCGACAGCACGAATAGGAGGAGAGACATGAGGCAGGCCCTCAGGACGCTCACCCCCGCCCTCAGAATCCGATCTCTGTCACTCAACGCCCGACTGGTGACATATGCCACCAGAAGCCTCATAAGGTACAACGACCTGGTTCGCAACACCTTCCGGCATCCCCTGACATCGATTAGCTCCATCTTCAGAAGCAGCAGGGACGTCGTCAGGTACGATCACCGGAGAATTTGTCGCCGCTAGGGGCCCCTCCGACATCTTTCGCCTTTTCCTAAGCAACCGAGGGGACGACGGTTCACTCTCAACAGAAGGATCCATCTCCAGAAACGATGAGGCAACAAAATGTCAATATCAGTAGCAAAATACTCCCCATCTATCAAAAAAAAAAAGGGGGGGGTGAGAAGAGGGCACATACCCGAATCAAAATTTCGCAAACAACTTCGTACTCTCTGATCAAACAGGCTCTTGACCCCCTCGTCCTTCGATGAAGGCCAATCTACACCGTGAGCCCTTAACTTGTCCAAGTCGCTAGAAAATTCTGCTGTCCAGCAACCTGAAATAGAACGAACTGCAAAACAACGAAAAGGGAAAAGCCATGAAACAGACGATACCAACAAACGAGCGCAAAACAGAGAAAGCTACCAGGGCTATAGTTCTAAGCCGATCTGAAAACCCTGCTCAAATCAAACGTTAGCGCGTTGTTAACACGCGCAAAGAAATAACTGTCCTGCCAGTCGGAAGTCTTATCCGGGAGATCAAACACAACCTTCAAACGAAGACCAGGCCTAAATCGCACATAAAAGGTCCCGGACGTCCCTTGGTTAATAAAAATCGAGGTCAGCTCCTCAAAAAGACGAGTAGACATCTCGACCCCACTATCAGCCGCCATGACCAAAATACCTAACACGTTGCGAACGGCGGACAGACAGAGCTAAGAAAGGGCCACCTCCCTGGCCTCGCAATACTCAATCAAAACTCTAGGAAGGGTAAAAAGAAAGCATTCAGTGAACCAACATTCGTACAGACAAACCCAACCAGGAGGAGCATCCCAAGGTCGCTCGCACAAAGCCGACAATCCAAGCCCGAGACCATAAACACGGGAGCACCGCCGACGAATGTCATCAAGGACGGGCTGTTCACAAACCGACGAGCGCACTACCCTAGGGACGACAGTCTTCGCCTCCATTGTGTCCTTTAATTTCCTTTTTCCTCCCTTCGAGGAAGTCGCTCGAGAACGAGAATCAGGAACGGAAACACTGGCTTCCGGGAGACTTCCCGAGTCAGTCATCCGAACGCCACCTCTCTGACGACCGGGTACATCGTTATCGCTAGGTTTCTGCGCCCCCACAACGGCAAAAGTTTGGATGTCAAGGAAATCCGTCGCGACGGAACAACCGCAAAATCGATGAGGTTTTCGCCCAGGCCGAGACATCAAAAATCCCTCATCACCCTCGATCGCCCTAAATTCAACATGATTATCTCCCGACGACTCGGAAAAACCAGAATCGCCGCTACCCGTAGAAGAATGCTCACTAGAATCTTCCCGCATAATAACAAATCCAAAGATGAAGCAACAAGAGAACTATAACCAGAAGAAAACAATTACCAGGTGAAAGACGACGAAATTTGAAAAATGAAGCCTCGTAGAAAGAAGGGAACGGTTTTACAAAACACGCAAAATCGCACCACGAGTATTTCGGGACCCTTCGCTTTCTCAAGAACCGCAGAAGAAGTCAACAATTAAGAATATCTATAATTGATGAGAAACAACCTAACAAGATTTCTGTCTGACTAAGATACCCGAAGAAATTCGACGACCTCGACTAAACACCTCGGCTCGACGAACTGGGGGGGGGGACTAAATGTTGGATATGGGTTTAGCACCCATCCATAAGCCCATTGGAAACCTTGTTTAATAACCACATCTACCACGGCCCGAGAAGACAAGCCCGCTAAGGAGTTAACGGCCCAAAGAGAAGTCAGCATCCAAGCACTATAAATAGAACCCCTCACTTTTCATTTGAGACACATTAAAACTTGCGAGAGTGCTGAGCTACTTCTATAAAGCTCCAACCTCAAGCAATATTTAGGGGGCACGTCATTTGACGAACTCCAACCTCGTACCATCCTGTTCATAGCTCGGCTTCGGCCTTAAGATCAATAAAGAACAGTTTCGACCTCACTTTAAGTTTATACCTCACCTCGTAGTTCGAACATTTCAGATCGTAGCCCGACTTTTATTACTAGATCGAATTTCCATAACAACAGTTAGGATATTTCTTTGTGTTTATGATAATTTACCAAAATATTTGGTTTAGGTGTCTGCAAAGATGCGCAGAATATACAAAATATTAATTTTTTTTTATAACTGTGCATATTCTTTTCATGTTTAATATCATTGAACAATTTAAAAAAGTATCATAACTACCAATTATATCATTATTATTATATTTTTCCAAGAATATATATGGTATCACAGGAAAATCCTTCAGGGAAGACATAGATGATAAACTCTTCGATAGATATGAATTGACTCGAGAACTTGCAACATAATTGCGAAGACCACTACCTCGTCTCGACCATGGTGTGTGGGGAAGATTTCATCCTGATTTGTTCACAGCGAAACGTGTTGAAAACGATATTGGTCGTGTGCGCATCTGCCAATTTTCAAAATACGATCAGTGGTTCTCTGGGTGGCCAAAGGATAACGATGTTTACGACCAATTTTTTGTGTTATGCAGTCCACTTTCTTCTGCAAAATGATAGCAGACAACTTCCAGCTATTTCGTGTAATTGGTGATGTTGTATATATGTATGTTTTGCCAGTTTCACATTTGATGTTTTCGTGTAAACATTATAATCTAGTATTTTATTTAACGGTTCAACATTATTGCATCATAAAGCTAACACTTAAGACTGTGGAATACTCAAATCAAACACTTAATTATTAACAAGATTAATGTAAACTTGGTTATTAATTTTAATATTTAACACCTATTGGACAGTTTGACCAACATGGCCAGCTACAAGGAGTCAACCCTATACCCTGAATACTTAACCTTAAACCATATATTCTAAACTCTAAACCGAAGAATTCAACCCTAAACTCTAAATACTAAACCCTAAACCCTATACACTAAACTATAAACCCTAAACAAAAGACAAGAAGAGAATAAGAATATTAAATGTTCCTCTCAACCGACACAATTAAATTTTCTTAGGATGATAAGTACATATATACACAAACAATAAATTAGGTATGTAGAAAATTTCACAAAATCAGAATTTAATTTTTCATTCCATTATAAAACTGGTAATAATATTGCATACCAACCACTTCTTCTAGCTATATATGTTTGACTAAGATAATTCAGATCAAAATGCTATGTTTAATAGATTGTGTATGATTATGTATTCTCATGTTACAGTAATTAGAGAATATCCTAGGATAATCCTTTATGAGATATATCCTATAGATTCTACTTGTTATATATATATATATATATATCCTGTAACGTTAAACACCAAAACAACATACATATTTCCCTTAGCACCATGATCACTACAAGAAAATAGCATTTTTAGGACTGCACTTTTAATCGCAGAATAGTCGTTGATCAGGGTTTTACGACAAACATACGACTAAATATGGTAGTCGTCAATCCATAGTCACTAAATCTTATAGCCGTATTATTAGTCAGCGAGTTACGACTATTTATACGACTGACATAGGTAATCGTAAAATTGACGCAGCGTCATCGAAAGATATAGGGACTAAACTGCAACTACGGTAGCTACAAATGTGCAACTACAGAGGGAGTCCAGATATGGTCAGAGAGATGTTGTCATCAAATAGTTGTTAACTCAGGTGACCATGGGGCAATTAATATGCGAATGTATTGTATAGTCAGAAAGTAGTCGTATATATTAGCCACTATGGAGCGACTGCGTAACGACCATTTTAACTACTATCCTGCGACTAATCTGAACATTCATACACGATTATGGTAATGATCTCGCCACTATGTGGCAACTGTTATGTTACTTAGTAGTATAGTCACGACTTAGTCGTAGACTAGGGTGACGTTTTGGTGACTGTTTATTGACTAATTTACCAATTATAAGACGACTAAATGGAGAATCCAAATATGATTATGGTAAACATCTTGCTATTAATTGTCGACTGTTAAATGACTATGCAGCGTCTAAACGAAAAATCCAGATTCGATTATGGTACTGTCTGGCCGACTGCTATCTGACTATCTAATATAGCCACAACATATTCGTAAGAAATGGTGGCTACTTGGCGACGGTGTAATGACATTATAACGATTATTAAGCGACTATTTGGAAAATATTGATTCGTTGATGGTAAATATTTAGCGACTAGTTTGTGTGTATTGTGCAAAAAATGGACGACCGTTTTGTGGCTTTTCATAAAATTTAGAATTGGGTTAATTTCATTTCCGATTTGGTAATCGTTAATACCGTAATTTGAATGGTACAGCAAGCGTAACAAACACTTGCATCAAAACGCAAACTCCAGCGTTTAGTAGTTGCCAAATCAAACACCAAAAAATTAACAAGGGCAAGAGACAGTGATAAGTAACCTACAAATCAGATGGTGTGGTTGTTTTACTTTCAGCTTATCTCAGTTGCTCTTGGTGGGTGACAACGCTGAAAAGTGTATGGGCTGCTTGTGCTTGCTCATTTCCGATTAGCTGTCAGGCTTTCGACTCCATCAGGATTTACTCGTCCATCCTTTTCGGTGTCCTGTGACAATTACAGACAGTAAGAGAAAACAATTAAATAAAGATCGATGACTTTATAAACATGGATTGTGAAAACATCGACTTTACCAGAGGAAAGATGTTGTTATATTCAACTGTTGATATCTCACGTGGTCGGAGTTCTTTGCAATGCTTCTGCAGTCTTTTGTGTTGCTAACCATGTCTTTCATGCGTCCTTGATAGATCTCCTCAACAAATGTTTCAGAAGAAATTTATGAATGGTTTGACACAGAGATCGGTGTCTTCAATTGCGTGCTAACTTAGCAGAACAAATTAATGAGTTAAACAGAGATCGGTGTCTTCAATTGCGTGCTAACTATAAGATTAACATCCTAACCATCACACAATAACTCCTCAAACACTCGTTAAAGAAACAACCAACTTACCCAGACTGTGGAATATAGGAGTCGTTTACAACCTGTTGAACCCAAATTAATTGTAAACAAATAATCAGAATCCGAGCCTATCTCATTTCAAAAGCAAAGCAAAGCAGAAGGAACCAAACAATATAGCTACTTGTACCCGTAGGCATCGATTCACGGAGTGTTTCGTGATTGAGATATTCGAGGAAGAATTTGAGAGAGTCGATAGTGTTTCGGCGAAAGTTAGCTATGAAATGGAAAGCTTTGAATAAGATATTCGAAGAATCTCTTACCAGTTTGAGATTGGTGGACGTAGAAGAGGATTCATGGAGAGATTAGAGAGATGATTCAGGGAGAGATTAGAGAGATGATTCGTGGAGAGATTAGAGAGATGATTCGAAGAAGATATCTGAAAAGGGGAAGAACAAATGAAAATCAGGGTTTGACGTATTTGATGATTTCTCGTCACTCGTTAAAAATTATTCGGTATTGGCGGGTAATTGAAATATTTTGGGCTATAATTTTGGGTTTAGGTTTCACGGAATTATTTGGCAAATATTTTGAATTTTTGCCCACTAGTTGGCGTAATGTGTCTGTAATATAATCCTTTTTATTGACTATGTTTTAAGAATTTAACTAATCTATTTTACTTTATTAAAATGAGAACAAGTTTGCTCACACTATACAAAACGATTAAGACATGTTTTATGAAAGCAAATTTGTGTTTTAAATTGTTTGAAATAGTTTTGCAATTTTGATAACACACAAATTAAAAATAGTACACAGCAAGATTTAAGAAATAGTTTCGGACTAGAATGTTAAAGCACATACGAAACCTTATATTTTAAGTGTTTAGGGTTTAGGGTTTCTTTTGATGTGAACAAAACCCTATACCCTAAAAAGGAACCGTAAAGCCTCATTATGTGGTTTCATTGTAGGGCATCTCCAACACACCCGTAAAATCTCAGATTTTTAGGTTTTCAATATTGAAACCTCAAATTTGAAGTTTGGGAAACAAACAAATTAAACTTAAATTCACAACTAAAATTATTCAACAAACGTATTCTCGTGATACTCCCAAATATGATCAATCAATGCATTTCGAAGTGAGAAATGTGCTTCTTTATTTTTTATCTCAAGATTGATAAATATATATATATAGTATCTAAGTTAAAAAAATGTTTAATGGTCAAAACTAATGAAATATTTATATTAGAGAGACTAGCTTATGATACTGTGAATCTTTCTAGATATATGTGATTTTATTTGAGTATATACGATCCTATCATGTTAAGAACATTTAATAATATCGGTTGAGAGGAACATTGAATATTCTTCTTGTCTCTCATTTAATGTGTAAAGCAATATGCACAACCCTACCAAATGAAATGTTCAAAACAAGATTGGAGGGTGGCTGCAGCATAAACGTCCCGCCGAGACAGAGGAACTCTGCAAAAGTCTGCAAGAGAATAATAACCAAAAACCAGTGCACGGTTCTATGTCACGGTGGCTACACCAAAGCAAACGAAAAAACCAGTATACGAATCAAGGGATCAGGGGCTACACAAGGACAAAAGTCAAAACCAGTGTACGGTTTGTATAACTTTTAACCATGATATAACCAGGCATACCTAACCAGGATATTTAACCATGATTAATTAATTTGATTGGGGTCGAGAAGATATACACTCCACGTAAATGTACGTCTCTCTCTCTCTCTCTCTCTCTCTCTCTCTCTCTCTCTCTCTCTCTCTCTCTCTCTCTCTCTCTCTCTCTCTCTCTCTCTCTCTCTCTCTCTCTCTCTCTCTCTCTCTCTCTCTCTCTCTCTATTTTGAAGTGGAGCTCGAGGCACCCTATTAAAACACTCTGTTCTTGTAACCTTCTATAACTCAAGTCCTTTGTTTGGTGAGGGGAAGTTATTTCGACGTAATAATCATCTTCCTGATTAACCTTTCTCCCACTATCATTTTCTCTAAAACAGAACCAAAGCACAATGCTCCATTACAACTACATAGCAGAAACACAACCTAACAGAGCTGAAACAGGTTGGCGCTTCAAATTTAAGATTTTCCGCGTCTACCCATACTATGTATTTGAAAATGGACCACACTGGAGTTTCATCTTGGTAGACCAGAGAGTAAGTGAAAATTATTGACTGATTTTCCAATACGCATGACTGCACTGGTTCTGACACTTTGATCTTTTTGCATTCACTATCCCGACGAAGTAAATAACTTCTCTGGACTTGAGAAAAATGAAGGCAAGTGACTTGAGATATCCGGAGTTAGGGTAGTGCGAGCGGATCTAGTTTCTGTCCAACAAAGTCTCGCCACCGACTTGAAGTCACGGAAGACATTGAGATTGAAATTATCGACCCTTTGGACAACAAGCACTACAAGGAATTTGTTAGTTACCTCTATATCTGCGACATAAAAACAGATAGAGATGATCCTATAGGAAAAAACTATCGAAAGTTTCTTTCTTTCCAATGTTTTTGAGACTAATATTGAATCTCTAAATAACAACAAATATCTTGACTAGACACCATGGGCCTTGTCTCGATCATCTTCCCCCTTGAAGTCGATCCCGATAACCCTGAAAGGAAAAGGAAAGTGTTCCACCTCAGAGACGCCCAGTAAGTGCATGTTTTTGGTAGTGTAGCAGTAAACACAATGACCAAAACAATTGATAAAAGTGTAAACTATTCGATAATAAGAACAATTGATCAGGATACTTCTGATTTGCTTCTCTTATTCGTAATAGGATGAATAAGTTAAAGTGTGTGGCTTATGGCAAATACGCGGTTGACTTCTTCTCTGAATACTTGAGGACTAAGGGTTTAGAAACGATCGTGGTGCTCAAGATGTGGAGGATTGTTCGGACTGGAAGTAACTGACGTTTAACATTTTCAATTGTTTATATATAATAATTTAGGATAGTTCGCTAAAGGTCTTGTTTTATATAGTTGAACCTGATGAGACATGGGTTGAGACCGTGGAAGGCTTATCGGACTACAGGTTAAATCCGCGAATCCAGGAGGTTCAAGATCTCAGGTTTCAGCTAGAGGCCACTGACACTGATGCTGCCGGAAGCAGTGTTGTTGTCCCTATCTAAATTTCATTAACAATTTAGTGTATGTTACTTAAGAACCTTAGCGTTTTATTATGCTTTCGGTTTTAATATGCTTATCAAACCGTATTAATTATGCTTTCATGTTTAATATTTCAATTTAATAACGGTACTCAATTGATAGCCATATTTTAATTGATAAATACTCCAAAGTAAGATTATTCGGCGACTTTTAAGAGGCCTCTCCAAGTCAATAACTTTCTTTGACTAAGATTAAGAAATCGACTACTATTTATAATCTTAATAAATGAGAATGAATAATAATACAACTGAAAATGTAAATTTTGATTTATAAAAATGATTGATATTAGACCGAGGGAGTAATTAAATACATATACGAGTAATAATTATTGCATTTTTGAAAAGGAGAAAAATTAACAGCCGTAGATAAACAAGAGTAAAATTTTGTATTTATTTTTGGTTTCTTAGTTGTATATTAAAAATTTTTGGTTACATTTAAAACGCCTCTTCTTCCACCAATGAATGTGCACGGCGTGACTAGAAGGTCGTGTCGCTTTAAATCATGATTGGTTCGATAACCGTTCGTTCTTCCCCTGGGTAAATATATAGCCCACGTTTTCATCATTCCTCCCCATCCTCACTTCTTTCCTCTCCTTCGCTTCTAAGTTCTAACAGAGCCTCGCTTCATCTTGTATCTTTTATCTTAAATTCTTCGTTAAATATGCTGACATGTTCTTCTATTTTCCTTTTATTCTCCTCAAAATAAAGTGACCTACGAGTCTTGCAAGGTCAAACGACCAAATGGGCTTTCGCCAGCAAAAACTCGACGGCGAGATGATTGTTTGAGATCGATTCCTTTGGGTTACTTAATTTTGAGGAGAATATTAGTTCAGGTGTTGATTTCATAACAGTTCATATCTCATCGATGGCCTTGCTGGGAGAAGACAACTCAATCGGCAGTCGAGATAGCTGTTCGGCTTCTCTTGTTTAATTGTTGACCGGTCAGCTCCACGGTCAGCGGATAACGAGAAGTGGACGTTACAAAAGGGATTCCTCAGTGCTGCTCAATATCTAACAGTGAATTCAGACCACCAAGCTATAAACATAAAACCTCAGAAACTTATAAGTTTCTGACCTTTTATGTTTATAGCTTGGTTGATTTAATTCAGTGTTAGATATTGAGTAGCATCATGAATCCCTTTTGTAACGTCCCTTTCCCGTTCTCCACGACCAAGTGGGATTATAATATCCAAAATTAAAATAAAATTTGTTGATCAAATAATTACGGTTATCAATACCTTAGAAGAAGGAAATAAGAAATTTTGGAACAATTAAATAATACAAGTGCACAAAGACAACATCATTTAAAGGACCAGGAAGCGGCTTACCGGATTTTTAAGTTATTATTTTTGGTGTGTTATATGTATTTTTGTTGTTTATCTTAAATTTGAGTATTTTTCATGTTGTTTATTTTAAATTTTGACATTTTTTATTTCAATATTTTTAATATTTTAGTAATGGTTTTATAATAAGTAATTATTAAACTTATTATTTATTATAGATATAAATAAAATATTTAAAAGTTAAAGGACCATTTTATAGAATTTAATCTAAAATAGAGTTTAGTGTAGAAAAAAAGTGTGGGGTTGGAGATGCACTTAATCTAATAACCTCTCTAGCACCCAAACATGAAATTTATATGTGTTTTTCCAATAAGTAACTTGCAGTACAAATAAAGAAAATATCATATATAGAATTTGGCGAAGATAACTTCAAATAAATATAAAGGTAAAAAAGAATTTTACACATACATAAGTTTCCACCCAGTTTCAATATTCTTCTGGTCTTTTTGGGGAGAGTTCTTCTTCGGAGATTTCTGGATATTTTATGCACAGATAACCAAAATGGTAAAATATAACCAAACTCTCATATTATTTTAAACTAAATCCAAAAATACTATACTAAGCATTAAAATTTGTATGCATGCCGAATTATAAATTTTTAATGTTTTGGAAGTTCCGCGCATCGGCGCGGTACCTAAACTGAATGTCAAGGTAAATTATCAATAACCGGTCGAAATGCCCTAACAATCATATAGCCTCTCTAAAAATCAGCCAGTCTCTCCCTTTCCGCCGTCGAATACCCTAACAATCATAACCACAAAATTTTGGCTCTCCTATTGCAGAGAATACAGTGACGACAAGAGAAATGGATAAGGTAAAGGCAAGAACCCCTTGGCGGCTTCGTCCCATTCATACTTTCTGATTTTGATTCTTCTCTTATATATTGAATCAATTTCTTTAGTTGATCTGTTCGTGTCATCGCTTATGAAGCATGATATACTATAGGTTTGAACTTTGATATTGATGTTTACATCTTATTTAAATTACAATATATATGTTTTCAGAAACATTGTACCATTGAGTTTGATGGAGCTTCAAAAGGAAACCCTGGAAGAGCTGGTTCAGGAGCTGTTCTACGTGATTTCGATGGAACTGTCATCTCCTCCTACCGTGATGGATTAGGCAATACAACAAACAACGTTGTCGAATATAGAGGTTTGATTCGTGGTTTGGAGTCTGCTTTAGAAAATGGTTACACACACGTGAGGGCCTATGGAGACTCTCAGCTTGTTGTTAAACAGGTCAGTTGCTTTACAGCTAATACATGTTTTCTCTCTTGAATCTTTAGCTTTAGACTTTATGATAACTATCATTAAACATATGCGGGGTGAATGGCACTCACAAGCCTGAAAATGGCTGAGCTGTATAATCAGGAAAAAGAGTTTACCATTCAATTCAAGTCATTCG
Source organism: Orychophragmus violaceus (assembly GCA_030180135.1). Lineage (NCBI taxonomy): Eukaryota > Viridiplantae > Streptophyta > Magnoliopsida > Brassicales > Brassicaceae > Orychophragmus > Orychophragmus violaceus. Next base: position 65,845,129 of record CM058237.1, read on the forward strand.
TTGAGGAGCATATTCCCAGGGTATTGCACATATCCTTTTGTGTTTTTAACATTCGATTTGTAGATTCTTAAGATTTTCTGAGTTTCTTTAATTTTCATTTGCAGGAATACAACTCTGAAGCTGATAGCCATGCAAACTACGGGGCACATCTCCAAGGTGAGAAATGAATCTGCAATAATAAATTCAATTATATATTTCCGGAAAATTATTCAAAGTTCGATGTGGTTTTCGATGGCCAGATACAAGTGATTGCAGGTAGGAAGTACTACTGAAGTAGAGATATTCATGTTCTTCATGCTTTGATGTTAGAAGAACATGCCTCTATGCTTTTTTCTACTGTTATTTTTTTTCTCATCAGAACGTGTTCCCTCTTGAAGAACAAATCAATGTATTCCGTTAGAACAATAAGTTTCTTATGGTAAATTTAACGCATAACAATTAGAGGTTATGAAAGAAAAGCATACATGGGTAATTCTCTTTAATAATTATTACAATATCACATTGGATGTGTTGAACAGTTTGATGGAACGGTATGAATTTTTTTGAACTTGTCATATTGAACATCTTATGATCATATAAATTATTAACAACATCTAACATATTTCCCTCTTTAATTTCGTGTAGTTACCCTAGTCCTCTTACGACATGGTACTCAAACGAGCACCAGAGTCTTGATCTATTCAAACTCTCCTTCACTCTTATTCTATAACTATTAAGAACTTATGAATTTTTAATTTTTGATTCCTTAAAACCAGTGTAAAGATTGCTAAGCGTTTGGTTTCTATTTTAAGGGTTAATTAACTTCGATTTAAATTTGAGTTAATATATAATATTGCAACTTATACATGTTTATTAGAAGTTGGAAAAGAGCGATTATACACTTTACATATTGCAAATATAGATTAGTTTTAAAACCCGTATACCTACCACAGACATGTAAAATATAATTAAACTATCACATATTGCTTTCAAAAAATCCAAAATACTATATGATACGACGAATACCGACTACTCTGCGACAAGAATAATGAGTTGAATATTAGTCGTATCAACAGCGACAAATAAACGACTTGGTTACTACTATACCCGAAGTAGCGAATTAGTTGCTCATGTACCGTCCAAATCGCGATTGTTCTACGACTCTTTACACCAGACGCAAAAATAGTCGCCATATCGCCGATTAGCCTGCGACAATTGTTTCTGGTCTCGACAACGGTCGTTATTCAGTCTTAAATCGATGACTAAATTGGCGACAATCATTTTTGGTCGTATATAGGCGACTAGAACACTTCAATAATCCGTTGTCGCAAAATAGTAGCTATATTGTCACCTAATAGTGGCTAAATGTTACGACTACAAGTATAGTCGCAAGGTCCAGTCGCAAAAACGCTGTTTTCTTGTTGGGGATTGCTTTTGGTTCAGCGATTGACAACTTGCCAACGACTGACATTCAAACACCTAGGGGCAAATGCAATTTTCCCTAGATACGGCGCACCGAAGGAAACAATTAACCACCTCCTTTTCGAATGCCCCCTTCAGGTTGTTTCCCGAGTACATCTAAATTTTGCATTATTCCCTCTAAAATTCTGACAGTCTCTCCCTTTCCGCCGTCGAATACCCTAACAATGATAACCTCGGAATTTTGGCTCTCCTATTGCAGAGAAAACAGTGACGAGAAGAGAAATGGATAAGGTAAAGGCAAGAACCCCTTCGCGGCTTCGCCCCATTCATACTTTCTGATTTTAATTCTTCTCTTATATATTGAATCAATTTCTTTCGTTGATCTGCTCGTGCCATCGCTTATGAAGCATGATATACTATAGGTTCGAACTTTGAGATTGATGTTTACATCTTATTTAAATTAAAATATGTATGTTTTCGGAAACATTGTACCATTGAGTTTGATGGAGCTTCAAAAGGAAACACTGGAAGAGCTAGTTCAAGAGCTGTTCTGCGTGATTCCAACGGAACTGTCATCTCCTCCTACCGTGAAGGATTAGGTTATACAACAAACAACGTTGCCGAATATAGAGTTTTGATTCGTGGTTTGGAGTTTGCTTTAGAAAATGGTTACACACACATGAGGGCCTATGGCTTTACAGCTAATATCTGTTTTCTCTCTTGAATCTTTAGCTTTAGACTTTATGATAACTATCATTAAACATATGCGGGGTGAATGGCACTCACAAGCCTGAAAATGGCTGAGCTGTATAATCAGGAAAAAGAGTTTACCATTCAATTCAAGTCATTCGTTGAGGAGCATATTCCCAGGGTATTGCACATATCCTTTTGTGTTTTTAACATTCGATTTGTAGATTCTTAAGATTTTCTGAGTTTCTTTAATTTTCATTTGCAGGAATACAACTCTGAAGCTGATAGCCATGCAAACTACGGGGCACATCTCAAAGGTGAGAAATGAATCTGCAATAATGAATTCAATTATATATTTCCGGAAAATTATTCAAAGTTCGATGTGGTTTTCGATGGCCAGATACAAGTGATTGCAGGTAGGAAGTACTACTGAAGTAAAGATATTCATGTTCTTCATGCTTTGATGTTAGAAGAACATGCCTCTATGCTTTTTTCTACTGTTATTTTTTTTCTCATCAGAACGTGTTCCCTCTTGAAGAACAAATCAATGTATTCCGTTAGAACAATAAGTTTCTTATGGTAAATTTAACGCATAACAATTAGAGGTTATGAAAGAAAAGCATACATGGGTAATTCTCTTTAATAATTATTACAATATCACATTGGATGTGTTGAACAGTTTGATGGAACGGTATGAATTTTTTTGAACTTGTCATATTGAACATCTTATGATCATATAAATTATTAACAACATCTAACATATTTCCCTCTTTAATTTCGTGTAGTTACCCTAGTCCTCTTACGACATGGTACTCAAACGAGCACCAGAGTCTTGATCTATTCAAACTCTCTTTCACTCTTATTCTATAACTATTAAGAACTTATGAATTTTTAATTTTTGATTCCTTAAAACCAGTGTAAAGATTGCTAAGCGTTTGGTTTCTATTTTAAGGGTTAATTAACTTCGATTTAAATTTGAGTTAATATATAATATTGCAACTTATACATGTTTATTAGAAGTTGGAAAAGAGCGATTATACACTTTACATATTGCAAATATAGATTAGCTTTGAAACGTATACCTACCACAAACATGTAAAATATAACAAAACTATCTCATATTGCTTTCAAAAAATCCAAAATACTATATGATACGACGCATACCCGACTACGCTGCGACAAGAATAATGAGTTGAATATTAGTCGTATCAATAACGACAAATAAACGGCTTGGTTACTACTATACCCGAAGTAGCGAATTAGTCGCCCATGTACTGACCAAATCGCGATTGTTCTACGACTCTTAACACCAGACGCAAAAATAGTCGCCATATCGCCGATTAGCCTGTGACTATTGTTTTCGGTCTCGACAATGGTCGTTATTCAGTCGTAAATCGACGACTAAATTGGTGACAATCATTTTTGGTCGTATATAGGCGACTAACACACGTCCAATAATCCGTTGTCGCAAAATAGTAGCTATATTGTCACTTAATAGTGGCCAAATGTTACGACTACAAGTATAGTCGCAAGGTCCAGCCGCAAAAACGTTATTTTCGTGTAGTGGATTGCTTTCGGTTCAGCGACTGACAACTTGCCAACGACTGACATTCATACACCTAGGGGCAGATGCAATTTGCCCTAGATACGGCGCACCGAAGGAAACAATTAACCACCTCCTTTTTGAATGCCCCCTTCTTTACAAGTATAGGCTTTCTTGGACTTTTCGTCCATTTCGGGTTGTTTCCCGAGTACATCTAAATTTTGCATTATTCTCTCTAAAATTCAGACAGTCTCTCCCTTTCCGCCGTCGAATACCCTAACAATCATAACCTCGGAATTTTGGCTCTCCTATTGCAGAGAAAACAGTGACGAGAAGAGAAATGGATAAGGTAAAGGCAAGAACCCCTTCGCGGCTTCGCCCCATTCATACTTTCTGATTTTAATTCTTCTCTTATATATTGAATCAATTTCTTTCGTTGATCTGCTCGTGCCATCGCTTATGAAGCATGATATACTATAGGTTCGAACTTTGAGATTGATGTTTACATCTTATTTAAATTAAAATATGTATGTTTTCGGAAACATTGTACCATTGAGTTTGATGGAGCTTCAAAAGGAAACACTGGAAGAGCTAGTTCAAGAGCTGTTCTGCGTGATTCCAACGGAACTGTCATCTCCTCCTACCGTGAAGGATTAGGTTATACAACAAACAACGTTGCCGAATATAGAGTTTTGATTCGTGGTTTGGAGTTTGCTTTAGAAAATGGTTACACACACATGAGGGCCTATGGCTTTACAGCTAATATCTGTTTTCTCTCTTGAATCTTTAGCTTTAGACTTTATGATAACTATCATTAAACATATGCAGGGTGAATGGCAACTCACAAGCCTGAAAATGGCTGAGCTGTATAATTAGGCAAAAGAGTTTACCAGCCAATTCAAGTCATTCGATAGCGAGCATATTCTCAGGGTATTGCATATATCCTTTTTGTGTTTTTAACATTCGATTTGTAGATGCTTAAGATTTTTTGAGTTTCTTTAATTTCCATTTGCAGGAATACAACTTTGAAGCTGAAAGCCTTGCAAACTACCGGGCCCATCTCCAAGGTGAGAAATGAATCTGCAATAATGAATTCAATTATATTTTCCCGGGAAATTAGTCAAAGTTCGATGTTGTTTTCGATCTTCTGTGATGCGTATTCAGATGGCCAGACAGAAGTGATTTCAGGTAGGAAGTACTACTGAAGTAGAGATATTCGTGTTCTTCATGCTTAGAAGTTAGAAGAACATGCCTCTATGGTTTTCTGTTTTTTTATTTTCTCATCAGAACATGTTCCCTCATGGAGAACAAATCAATGTATTCCGTTAAGGAGGGAGGATTATGAACATTCAGTTTCTTATGGTAAACTTAACGCATAACAATTAGAAGTTATGAAAGAAAAGCATCATTCTCTTTAATAATGATTACAATATAACATTGGATGAGTTGACCAGTTTGATGGAACGGTATGAATTTTTTTGAACTTGTCGTATTGAACATCATATGATCATATAAATTATTAACAACATCTAACATATTTCCCTCTTTAATTTCGTGTAGTTACCCTAGTCCTCTTCCGACATGGTACTCAAACGAGCACCAAACTCTCGATCGATTCTAACTCTCCTTCACTCTTATTCTATAACTATTAAGAACTTATGAATTTTTAATTTTTGGTTCCTTAAAACCAGTGTAAAGATTGCTAAGTGTTTGGTTTCTATTTTAAGGGTAATTAACTTCGATTTAAATTTTAGTTATTATATAATATTGCAACTTATACATGTTTATTAGAAGTTGGAAAAGAGCGATTATACACTTTACATATTGCAAATATAGATTAGCTTTGAAACGTATACCTACCACAAACATGTAAAATATAACAAAACTATCTCATATTGCTTTCAAAAAATCCAAAATACTATATGATACGACGCATACCCGACTACGCTGCGACAAGAATAATGAGTTGAATATTAGTCGTATCAATAACGACAAATAAACGGCTTGGTTACTACTATACCCGAAGTAGCGAATTAGTCGCCCATGTACTGACCAAATCGCGATTGTTCTACGACTCTTAACACCAGACGCAAAAATAGTCGCCATATCGCCGATTAGCCTGTGACTATTGTTTTCGGTCTCGACAATGGTCGTTATTCAGTCGTAAATCGACGACTAAATTGGTGACAATCATTTTTGGTCGTATATAGGCGACTAACACACGTCCAATAATCCGTTGTCGCAAAATAGTAGCTATATTGTCACTTAATAGTGGCCAAATGTTACGACTACAAGTATAGTCGCAAGGTCCAGCCGCAAAAACGTTATTTTCGTGTAGTGGATTGCTTTCGGTTCAGCGACTGACAACTTGCCAACGACTGACATTCATACACCTAGGGGCAGATGCAATTTGCCCTAGATACGGCGCACCGAAGGAAACAATTAACCACCTCCTTTTTGAATGCCCCCTTCTTTACAAGTATAGGCTTTCTTGGACTTTTCGTCCATTTCGGGTTGTTTCCCGAGTACATCTAAATTTTGCATTATTCTCTCTAAAATTCAGACAGTCTCTCCCTTTCCGCCGTCGAATACCCTAACAATCATAACCTCGGAATTTTGGCTCTCCTATTGCAGAGAAAACAGTGACGAGAAGAGAAATGGATAAGGTAAAGGCAAGAACCCCTTCGCGGCTTCGCCCCATTCATACTTCTTGATTTTGATTCTTCTCTTATATATTGAATCAATTTCTTTTGTTGATCTGCTCGTGCCATCGCTTATGAAGCATAATATACTATAGGTTTGAACTTTGATATTGATGTTTACATCTTATTTAAATTAAAATATGTATGTTTTCGGAAACATTGTACCATTGAGTTTGATGGAGCTTCAAAAGGAAACACTGGAAGAGCTAGTTCAAGAGCTGTTCTTCGTGATTCCGATGGAACTGTCATCTCCTCCTACCGTGAAGGATTAGGCAATACAACAAAAAACGTTGCCGAATATAGAGGTTTGATTCGTGGTTTGGTATCTGCTTTAGAAAATGGTTACACACATGTGAGGGCCTATGGAGACTCTCAGCTTCTTGTTAAACAGGTCAGTTGCTTTACAGCTAATACATGTTTTCTCTCTTGAATCTTTAGCTTTAGACTTTATGATAACTATCATTAAACATATGCGGGGTGAATGGCACTCACAAGCCTGAAAATGGCTGAGCTGTATAATCAGGCAAAAGAGTTTACCATTCAATTCAAGTCATTCGATGTCGAGCATATTCCCAGGGTATTGCACAAATCATTTTTTGTGTTTTTAACATTCGATTTGTAGATTCTTAAGATTTTCTGAGTTTCTTTAATTTCCATTTGCAGGAATACAACTCTGAAGCTGATAGCCATGCAAACTACGGGGCCCATCTCCAAGGTGAGAAATGAATCTGCAATAACGAATTCAATTATATTTTCTCGGAAAAATTGTTCAAAGTTCGATGTTGTTTTCGATCTTCTGTGATGCGTATTCAGATGGCCAGACACAAGTGATTGCAGGTAGGAAGTACTACTGAAGTAGAGATATTCATGTTCTTCATGCTTAGATGTTAGAAGAACATGCCTCTATGCCTCTATGCTTTTTTCTTTTGTTATTTCTTTTCTCATCAGGACGTGTTCCCTCTTGAAGAACAAATCAATGTATTCCGTTAAGGAGGGAGGATCTTTTCTTATTTGACTTGTCATATTGAACATCTTATGATCATATAAATTATTAACAACATCTAACATATTACTCAAACGAGCACCAGACTCTCGATCTATTCAAACTCTCCTTCACTCTTATTCTATAACTATTAAGAACTTATGAATTTTTAATTTTTGATTCCTTAAAACCAGTGTAAAGATTGCTAAGCGTTTGGTTTCTATTTTAAGGGTTAATTAACTTCGATTTAAATTTGAGTTAATATATAATATTGCAACTTATATATGTTTATTAGAAGTTGGAAAAGAGCGATTATACACTTTACATATTGCAAATATAGATTAACTTTAAAACCCATATACCTACCACAAATATGTAAAATATAATTAAACTATCACATATTGCTTTCAAAAAATCCAAAATACTATATGATACGACGAATACCCGACTACTCTGCGACAAGAATAATGAGTTGAATATTAGTCGTATCAATAGCGACAAATAAACGACTTGGTTACTACTATACCCGAAGTAGCGAATTAGTTGTTCATGTACCGTCCAAATCGCGATTGTTCTACGACTCTTTACACCAGACGCAAAAATAGTCGCCATATCGCCGATTAGCCTGCGACAATTGTTTCTGGTCTCGACAACGGTCGTTATTCAGTCGTAAATCGATGACTAAATTGGCGACAATCATTTTTGGTCGTATATAGGCGACTAGAACACTTCAATAATCCGTTGTCGCAAAATAGTAGCTATATTGTCACCTAATAGTGGCTAAATGTTACGACTACAAGTATAGTCGCAAGGTCCAGTCGCAAAAACGCTGTTTTCTTGTTGGGGATTGCTTTTGGTTCAGCGATTGACAACTTGCCAACGACTGACATTCAAACACCTAGGGGCAAATGCAATTTTCCCTAGATACGGCGCACCGAAGGAAACAATTAACCACCTCCTTTTCGAATGCCCCCTTCAGGTTGTTTCCCGAGTACATCTAAATTTTGCATTATTCCCTCTAAAATTCTGACAGTCTCTCCCTTTCCGCCGTCGAATACCCTAACAATGATAACCTCGGAATTTTGGCTCTCCTATTGCAGAGAAAACAGTGACGAGAAGAGAAATGGATAAGGTAAAGGCAAGAACCCCTTCGCGGCTTCGCCCCATTCATACTTTCTGATTTTAATTCTTCTCTTATATATTGAATCAATTTCTTTCGTTGATCTGCTCGTGCCATCGCTTATGAAGCATGATATACTATAGGTTCGAACTTTGAGATTGATGTTTACATCTTATTTAAATTAAAATATGTATGTTTTCGGAAACATTGTACCATTGAGTTTGATGGAGCTTCAAAAGGAAACACTGGAAGAGCTAGTTCAAGAGTTGTTCTGCGTGATTCCAACGGAACTGTCATCTCCTCCTACCGTGAAGGATTAGGTTATACAACAAACAACGTTGCCGAATATAGAGTTTTGATTCGTGGTTTAGAGTCTGCTTTAGAAAATGGTTACACACACATGAGGGCCTATGGAGACTCTCAGCTTGTTGTTAAACAGGTCAGTTGCTTTACAGCTAATATCTGTTTTCTCTCTTGAATCTTTAGCTTTAGACTTTATGATAACTATCATTAAACATATGCAGGGTGAATGGCAACTCACAAGCCTGAAAATGGCTGAGCTGTATAATTAGGCAAAAGAGTTTACCAGCCAATTCAAGTCATTCGATAGCGAGCATATTCTCAGGGTATTGCATATATCCTTTTGTGTTTTTAACATTCGATTTGTAGATGCTTAAGATTTTTTGAGTTTCTTTAATTTCCATTTGCAGGAATACAACTTTGAAGCTGAAAGCCTTGCAAACTACCGGGCCCATCTCCAAGGTGAGAAATGAATCTGCAATAATGAATTCAATTATATTTTACCGGGAAATTAGTCAAAGTTCGATGTTGTTTTCGATCTTCTGTGATGCGTATTCAGATGGCCAGACACAAGTGATTTCAGGTAGGAAGTACTACTGAAGTAGAGATATTCGTGTTCTTCATGCTTAGAAGTTAGAAGAACATGCCTCTATGGTTTTTCTGTTTTTTTATTTTCTCATCAGAACATGTTCCCTCATGGAGAACAAATCAATGTATTCCGTTAAGGAGGGAGGATTATGAACATTCAGTTTCTTATGGTAAATTTAACGCATAACAATTAGAGGTTATGAAAGAAAAGCATCATTCTCTTTAATAATGATTACAATATAACATTGGATGAGTTGACCAGTTTGATGGAACGGTATGAATTTTTTTGAACTTGTCGTATTGAACATCATATGATCATATAAATTATTAACAACATCTAACATATTTCCCTCTTTAATTTCGTGTAGTTACCCTAGTCCTCTTCCAACATGGTACTCAAACGAGCACCAAACTCTCGATCGATTCTAACTCTTCTTCACTCTTATTCTATAACTATTAAGAACTTGTGAATTTTTAATTTTTGGTTCCTTAAAACCAGTGTAAAGATTGCTAAGCGTTTGGTTTCTATTTTAAGGGTAATTAACTTCGATTTAAATTTTAGTTATTATATAATATTGCAACTTATACATGTTTATTAGAAGTTGGAAAAGAGCGATTATACACTTTACATATTGCAAATATAGATTAGCTTTGAAACGTATACCTACCACAAACATGTAAAATATAACAAAACTATCTCATATTGCTTTCAAAAAATCCAAAATACTATATGATACGACGCATACCCGACTACGCTGCGACAAGAATAATGAGTTGAATATTAGTCGTATCAATAACGACAAATAAACGGCTTGGTTACTACTATACCCGAAGTAGCGAATTAGTCGCCCATGTACTGACCAAATCGCGATTGTTCTACGACTCTTAACACCAGACGCAAAAATAGTCTCCATATCGCCGACTAGCCTGTGACTATTGTTTCCGGTCTCGACAATGGTCGTTATTCAGTCGTAAATCGATGACTAAATTGGTGACAATCATTTTTGGTCGTATATAGGCGACTAACACACGTCCAATAATCCGTTGTCGCAAAATAGTAGCTATATTGTCACTTAATAGTGGCCAAATGTTACGACTACAAGTATAGTCGCAAGGTCCAGTCGCAAAAACGTTATTTTCGTGTAGTGGATTGCTTTCGGTTCAGCGACTGACAACTTGCCAACGACTGACATTCATACACCTAGGGGCAGATGCAATTTGCCCTAGATACGGCGCACCGAAGGAAACAATTAACCACCTCCTTTTTGAATGCCCCCTTCTTTACAAGTATAGGCTTTCTTGGACTTTTCGTCCATTTCGGGTTGTTTCCCGAGTACATCTAAATTTTGCATTATTCTCTCTAAAATTCAGACAGTCTCTCCCTTTCCGCCGTCGAATACCCTAACAATCATAACCTCGGAATTTTGGCTCTCCTATTGCAGAGAAAACAGTGACGAGAAGAGAAATGGATAAGGTAAAGGCAAGAACCCCTTCGCGGCTTCGCCCCATTCATACTTTCTGATTTTAATTCTTCTCTTATATATTGAATCAATTTCTTTCGTTGATCTGCTCGTGCCATCGCTTATGAAGCATGATATACTATAGGTTCGAACTTTGAGATTGATGTTTACATCTTATTTAAATTAAAATATGTATGTTTTCGGAAACATTGTACCATTGAGTTTGATGGAGCTTCAAAAGGAAACACTGGAAGAGCTAGTTCAAGAGCTGTTCTTCGTGATTCCGATGGAACTGTCATCTCCTCCTACCGTGAAGGATTAGGCAATACAACAAAAAACGTTGCCGAATATAGAGGTTTGATTCGTGGTTTGGTATCTGCTTTAGAAAATGGTTACACACATGTGAGGGCCTATGGAGACTCTCAGCTTCTTGTTAAACAGGTCAGTTGCTTTACAGCTAATACATGTTTTCTCTCTTGAATCTTTAGCTTTAGACTTTATGATAACTATCATTAAACATATGCGGGGTGAATGGCACTCACAAGCCTGAAAATGGCTGAGCTGTATAATCAGGCAAAAGAGTTTACCATTCAATTCAAGTCATTCGATGTCGAGCATATTCCCAGGGTATTGCACAAATCATTTTTTGTGTTTTTAACATTCGATTTGTAGATTCTTAAGATTTTCTGAGTTTCTTTAATTTCCATTTGCAGGAATACAACTCTGAAGCTGATAGCCATGCAAACTACGGGGCCCATCTCCAAGGTGAGAAATGAATCTGCAATAACGAATTCAATTATATTTTCTCGGAAAAATTGTTCAAAGTTCGATGTTGTTTTCGATCTTCTGTGATGCGTATTCAGATGGCCAGACACAAGTGATTGCAGGTAGGAAGTACTACTGAAGTAGAGATATTCATGTTCTTCATGCTTAGATGTTAGAAGAACATGCCTCTATGCTTTTTTCTTTTGTTATTTCTTTTCTCATCAGGACGTGTTCCCTCTTGAAGAACAAATCAATGTATTCCGTTAAGGAGGGAGGATCTTTTCTTATTTGACTTGTCATATTGAACATCTTATGATCATATAAATTATTAACAACATCTAACATATTACTCAAACGAGCACCAGACTCTCGATCTATTCAAACTCTCCTTCACTCTTATTCTATAACTATTAAGAACTTATGAATTTTTAATTTTTGATTCCTTAAAACCAGTGTAAAGATTTCTAAGCGTTTGGTTTCTATTTTAAGGGTTAATTAACTTCGATTTAAATTTTAGTTAATATATAATATTGCAACTTATATATGTTTATTAGAAGTTGGAAAAGAGCGATTATACACTTTACATATTGCAAATATAGATTAACTTTAAAACCCATATACCTACCACAAATATGTAAAATATAATTAAACTATCACATATTGCTTTCAAAAAATCCAAAATACTATATGATACGACGAATACCCGACTACTCTGCGACAAGAATAATGAGTTGAATATTAGCCGTATCAATAGCGACAAATAAACGACTTGGTTACTACTATACCCGAAGTAGCAAATTAGTTGCTCATTTACTGACCAAATCGCGATTGTTCTACGACTCTTAACACCAGACGCAAAAATAGTCTCCATATCGCCGACTAGCCTGTGACTATTGTTTCCGGTCTCGACAATGGTCGTTATTCAGTCGTAAATCGATGACTAAATTGGCGACAATCATTTTTGGTCGTATATTGGCGACTAATATGTGGGTTATGTTTGTTCATAGGTTTAATTATCAAATTACAACCTATCACATAATCAACTAGGATCTAGGTGATTTGCAGATGAATCAAAGACCAGATCAGGATCATTACCTTATGATTGCAGCGGATTGATCAAGGGAATATCGAGATCTGCAAGAGCTGATGATTACCGGCCCCTCCAAGGAATATCCACACGCTTACAAGCTACTGGATCAGGCTGCTAGACCAAGCTGGAACAACAGAGAGAGAGGAGGATGGCCAGACCTAGAAATCGCAGAAGCATAGGGCTAACTGGCGTCCCCTCTTTCTTTATATAGGCCCAAGTAATTAAACTAATGGCTTATTGGGCTTTTGGGCCCAAGGCCCAAATCAGACAAAAGACTGTAATCTTGTCTGGCCCAATTCTCTGTACAAATACAGTAAATGCCTTGCATCTTACCGTATTAATTCCATTTAACTTTCCCGTTAGCTATGGTGTGTGACCCTTTGGGATCATACAATACTGGTAATAAGTCCCAAACTTATAGATCAAGAGCGGGCTCTAGCAAGTCATCATGATCACCCAGTATTTATGACTTATATCTGATCTCGACACTTATCATACTTTCTAGAGATAGTACAGTAGATTTCAGGACATTCCCAACAATCTCCCACTTGTACTGGAATTCTACATTCCCTAATCCTTTTGTCTCAATATCTCGATCTGGCATAAGGCAAGATGCGTGTCATCCTTATATAGCCAGACCATGTTCATCGGACCAGATTTGATACTGACAATGCAAACGACTTGGGCAAGTTCGTTTGGGAGTGGCCACTCTCTTACCAGCTATCAAGTCTCCGATTGGCCTAGAGATATTACCTCCGTTAAACGGCAGGGACAAATCCCATCTTGTTCCATCACTATGAACTACACACTTTATAATACACCCAACCAAGGTCCTTATAGCTCCCAGTTACGAAACAGCGTTAGACAATGATCAAAGCGCATCAATCCATGTGCAGCCACATGCATGCGAACTCAGGTCTAAGGACTATACTCTATAGTCGTATATGAGAACCTCTCATGACACAGATATTAATATCTTGTAGAGTTCTCATCAGCGGGCCATGTCCGGTCATATGCTCCCCTACATATACCTATGTGTCGACTTTGATGCCGCGCATCTATGACCCCTCGAAACTTGGTCATAAGTCTCAACACACTCTAGTCTCAAGTGGTTGTTGGTGTTCCAATTTCAACAACCTTCGACCATGGACACTATGATTTATGTCATTTCGTTAAATATGGGGTTTCAGGATCAAGTCTACTCATGTACTTCGATGGCCCATATATTATGACATGAATCATTTTGGAACGATTATTTTATATCACAGTTAAAAATAATCCAGAGATAAAAATTTCATTAACATTTAAAAATGTTTACATGAACCAATCAAAATAACTAAAATAAAGCCCTCACAACTCCCACTCAAAAAGAGATTACATTTGAATATCTCTAATTCCTACAGCAGCAGTATGCAACTCGTGCTTAGGTTTCGGGAGTGGCTTTGTCAACGGGTCAGCCACGTTCTCATCAGTGGGAACTCTGCTGACCATCACTTCACCTCTATTCACTATATCACGAATCAGGTGATACCTTCTCATAATATGTTTTGATTTCTGATGATGTCTCGGTTCCTTAGCTTGAGCAATTGCACCATTGTTGTCACAATACAGTGTTAGAGGCTCAGTGGCATTTGGGAATACACCGAGTTCAATCATGAAGTTCCTAATCCAAACTCCTTCCTTCGCAGCTTCTGAAGCAGCGATGTATTCAGCTTCAGTTGTGGAATCTGCCACGGTGCTCTGCTTGGAGCTCTTCCAACTTACTGCACCGCCATTTAGACAGAAGATGTAACCAGACTGTGACCGGAAATCATCTTTATCTGTCTGAAAACTTGCATCCGTGAATCCACTCATTTCAAGCACTTCACTTCCTCCGTAAACCAAGAACTTATCCTTAGTATTCCTCAAATACTTTAGGATATTCTTTACGGCAATCCAGTGATTCTCACCTGGATTAGACTGGTACCTACTCGTCATGCTTAGTGCATAAGCAACATCAGGACGAGTACAGATCATGGCGTACATGATAGATCCTATAGCCGAAGCATAAGGAATCCTACTCATGCGCTTAAGCTCATCAGGTGTTTTAGGACACTGAGTCTTGCTTAGTGTAGCACCATATATCATTGGCGTGAATCCCTTCTTGGATTTATCCATTCCGAATCGATGCAGGACTTTGTCTATATAAGAATCTTGACAAAGTCCAATCAGCCTTTGAGATCTGTCTCTAAAGATTCGGATTCCAAGAACATACGCGGCTTCACCCATGTCTTTCATGGAAAAACAACTTCCCAGCCAGTCTTTAACAGACTTCAGCATTGGAATATCATTCCCAAGAAGCAATATGTCATCGACATATAGGATAAGAAACGCCACTTTGCTCCCACTAGTTTTCTTATACACACATTGTTCTTCCTTGTTTCTGATGAAGTCAAAATTCTTTATTGCCTCATCAAAACGAAGATTCCAACTCCTGGATGCTTGCTTCAATCCATAAATGGATTTATGAAGTTTGCATACTTTCCCAGCATTCTTAGGATCAATGTAACCGTCAGGCTGTGTCATATACACATCCTCCTCCAAGATTCCATTCAGGAAGGCGGTTTTCACATCCATCTGCCAAATCTCATAATCATAATAAGCGGCAGTTGCTAGGAGAATCCGAATTGATTTCATCATGGCCACTGGTGAATAGGTTTCATCATAGTCTATACCATGAATTTGCTTGAAACCTTTTGCCACCAACCTGGCCTTGTAAATCTGGACATTTCCATTCATGTCAATCTTCTTCTTGAAGATCCATTTACACTCGATGGCTTTAGCACCAGCGGGTAAGTCAACCAGTGAAAACACTTGGTTGCCAGACATGGAGTCCATCTCGGATTCAGTGGCTTCACGCCACTTTGAGGAGTCAGGGCCTATCATGGCTTCTGCAAAGTTCGAGGGTTCATCACCGTCAATGATCAAAAGATCATGGCAATTAGTCACGAGGAATCCCTGATATCTATCGGGTTCGTGACGGATCCTTCCGGATCTTCGAACTTCAGGTACTACAGGTTCAGGTTCTACTACAACTTCATGTAATTCATCCTGCTGTTCTCCCTCATTAGGTTGAACAGGTTCCTGTCCTTCTTGAATTTCATCAAGTTGTACCTTACTCCCACTATCTTTCTTAGAGAGAAATTCCCTCTCAAGAAAAGTACAATCCCGAGCAACAAAGATCTTGTTCTCGGATCGCAGATAGAAGTAATAAGCCTTGGTATCCCTAGGATAACCAATGAAGTAGCACTTGTCAGATTTTGGTGTAAGCTTGTCTGAGATTAATCTTTTGACATAGGCTTCACAACCCCAAATTCTGAGAAAAGACATTACTGGAGCCTTTCCAGTCCATAACTCATATGGTGTCTTTGCTACTGCTTTTGATGGCACTCTGTTCAGTGTGAACGTTGCGGTCAGCAAAGCATATCCCCAAAGGGATATAGGAAGGTCTGTGTGACTCATCATGGAACGGACCATATCTAGCAATGTCTGATTCCTTCTCTCAGACACACCATTCCACTGAGGTGTTCCAGGAGGTGTGAGTTGGGAGATGATCCCACACTCACTCAGATGATCACGGAATTCCTGGCTCAAGTATTCTCCTCCTCGGTCCGACCGAAGAGCCTTAATACTTTTACCAAGCTGGTTCTGTGCTTCATTCTGGAATTCTTTGAACTTCTCAAAGGTTTCCGACTTATGTTTCATCAAGTAGACATATCCATATCTACTGAAATCATCAGTGAATGTAATGAAGTACTGATAGTTTCCTCTAGCATTTGTGGACATTGGGCCACACACGTGAGTATGTATCAGGCCCAATAGTTCACTGGCCCTTTCTGTGGGTTTATTAAAAGGGGCCCGTGTCATTTTGCCCATTAGGCAAGATTCGCATTGCTCACAAGACTCAAAGTCAAATGAGCCCAAGAGTCCATTTGAATGGAGCCTCTTGACGCGTTTTTCACTAATGTGCCCCAAACGACAATGCCAGAGAAACGTTTCATTTTCTTCGTTAGATTTGAACCGTTTTGTATTAATGTTATATACTGGAGTAGATTGATCCAGCATGTACAGCCCATTAATAAGAGGGGCACAGCCATAGAACATGTCATTGAGATTAAAGGAACACAATTTATTCTTAATAGAAAAATCAAATCCTTGTAAATCCAATAATGAAACTGAAATGATATTTCTGCTTATAGCAGGTACAAAATAACAATTCTCAAGTTCTAAAATCAATCCAGAAGGTAAAGACAACAAGTAAGTGCCAACGGCGAGTGCTGGAACCTTCGCTCCATTGCCAACCCGCAACTCTACTTGCCCTTGCTTCAACCTTCTACTGTTGCTGAGCGCCTGCACATTAGTACAAATATGAGCCCCACATCCAGTATCTAATACCCAAGTGGTATTATCAGAAGTAGTAGTATTTACTTCAATAACAAAAATACCTGAAGCAGTAGTCTCCAAGGACTTCTTCTTCTTCTTCAGACTTTCCTGGTATTTCTTACAGTCCCTGCGATAATGCCCTGCCTCTTTGCAAAAGTGGCAGATATCAGAAGGCCCAGCTTTAGACACGGGCTTGGCCTTTTCGTTGTGGACTGCCTTGCCCTTTCCTTTGTCTGCAGCGGATTTCTTGAAACCCTTGCCCTTCTGCACCATGAGTACAGACGGCTCCTTGGCCTTCTTCAGATTAGGTTCTGCAGTCTTGAGCATACCATGTAGCTCAGGCAAAGTCTTTGTCAACCCATGCATATTATAGTTCAAGATGAACTGGTCATATGCAGGAGTAAGAGACTGCAGAACGATATCACAAGCAAGCTCTTGGCTTATAGGACAGTCGAGTCTAGTCAAATGATCGAGATAACCCATCATTTTCAGAACATGTGGACTCACTGCTGCATCCTTAGCCATTTTACAGTCCAAGAGATTCTTTACAGTTTGGAATCTCTCTGTACGAGCCTGCTCCTGAAACAACGCTTTCAGGTTTGCCATCAGTTCCATGGGACAAGTCAGGCCTTCCCACTGCATCTGCAGTTCGGGAACCATTGTCGCCAACATAAGGCAAACCACGTCATTTGCATCTGAAGAATGCGTATCCCAATCATTCTTCACAGCTTGTGCGGCATTATTCGCAGGTCTAGGGGGGAGAACTCTTTCAAGGACATAAGCCTTCTTCTCCTGCCTGAGCACAAGTCTCAGGTTCCTGGACCAGTTCAGGAAATTTGATCCGTTCAGTTTGTCCTTCTCAAGGGCAGACCGGATCGAGAAAGTGTTTTGTGTTGTTGTGCTTGACATAGCTGAAATTATGAGACAATAGAGTTTTGGATTGTGTATTGGGCCCAAGGCCCAATTCACCAGATGTCTCAAGGCCCGGGACTCCCGATGGCCCAGTCAAGGAAACCAATCTCTTACAGCCAAATAATCACTAAAGTCTGGGACTCCCAATGAAATTAGTGACTATATACTACTTTACTTACGCAAAAACAGACACCTCACACTGTAAGCCATATCTGTAATTGAATAAGCGTTAAGTAGCTGACAAGATTGGGCAAGACATCCAAGCTTGATATTGGTTTTGAGGATTTTAGGTTTTCTTTCCAAAAATAGAAGATTACTATTTTGGAAACTTACTTATTTTATAAGCTTTCTAAATCTAGAAACATGCTAAAATTAGAAATTTCTAATTTAATGTTTTATTAAAGTTTTCGGTTGGGTCACAAATTATAGGCCCAATTCTTGGCCCAAGACCACAGAATTCCAATTGGCCCAATAATTTGACATAACCGAGTCGGTTCATTAATTCTGGTCCAAGACCAAATTAACTACTAAATCCAACTGGTTATTTACTAAACCAGACCAGCTCTAAATTATTTGGTCCAACCAAATCAAACTTAGACCAGCCTTCGGTTTAGGTTGAAATTCAATTTTGAATTTAAATCCGGTTTAACCAGAAATTAAATAATACCAATTGTATTAAATAATTTCCAGAAAACCGCGATTTGGTTAACCGCTTGAACCACCAATTAATATTGGATCGGTTCAGTTAAGTCCAAAAATCGGGAAGAAACGCCTTGCATTTTAGCCAATTTTGACCTAACCTGCGGGTTAAGCTAAAGCTAACAATGAAACACAATCGGATTGATCGGTTCATTGTCGCGGGTTAGGGAAGGACGAACCGCGAAGCTCGGCTGAACCGATTGGCTATTCGCGGAACGTATGCCTCGCCAGCCGGATCATGCATCGCCGGATCGAGAAGACGAGCCAAGCTCGCTTTCGGGACCTCGCGCGATACGATCGGGACAGGCGCATCAGCTCGTTGCGATCGGGTCATCGGGACAGCGAGAAGCAATCGATCCGATCGATATCGATCGATATCGATTCGCGATCGCATTGCTCATGCTTCCTCGTCGATCGATACTAGCGTGCATCAGCTCGTTGCGATCGGGTCATCGGGACAGCGAGAAGCAATCGATCCGATTGATATCGATCGATATCGATTCGCGATCGCATTGCTCATGCTCCCTCGTCGATCGATACTCGCGTCCGCTTCGCATACCGATGGGTTTCAATCGGTTCATGCGATTTACATATTAGGTTTTTAAGTTTTCTAATCAAATTTCTTAACACAAATTCGATTCTAAACATTTAAAACAACCTAAATATGATCCAAACAGCAAAAACCTAACGACCAAGGCTCTGATACCACTGTGGGTTATGTTTGTTCATAGGTTTAATTATCAAATTACAACCTATCACATAATCAACTAGGATCTAGGTGATTTGCAGATGAATCAAAGACCAGATCAGGATCATTACCTTATGATTGCAGCGGATTGATCAAGGAAATATCGAGATCTGCAAGAGCTGATGATTACCGGCCCCTCCAAGGAATATCCACACGCTTACAAGCTACTGGAACAGGCTGCTAGACCAAGCTGGAACAACAGAGAGAGAGGAGGACGGCCAGACCTAGAAATCGCAGAAGCATAGGGCTAACTGGCGTCCCCTCTTTCTTTATATAGGCCCAAGTAATTAAACTAATGGCTTATTGGGCTTTTGGGCCCAAGGCCCAAATCAGACAAAAGACTGTAATCTTGTCTGGCCCAATTCTCTGTACAAATACAGTAAATGCCTTGCATCTTACCGTATTAATTCCATTTAACTTTCCCGTTAGCTATGGTGTGTGACCTTTTGGGATCATACAATACTGGTAATAAGTCCCAAACTTATAGATCAAGAGCGGGCTCTAGCAAGTCATCATAATCACCCAGTATTTATGACTTATATCTGATCTCGACACTTATCATACTTTCTAGAGATAGTACAGTA
Organism: Orychophragmus violaceus; assembly: GCA_030180135.1. Classification (NCBI taxonomy): domain Eukaryota; kingdom Viridiplantae; phylum Streptophyta; class Magnoliopsida; order Brassicales; family Brassicaceae; genus Orychophragmus; species Orychophragmus violaceus. Next base: position 65,865,135 of record CM058237.1, read on the forward strand.
GATTTCAGGACATTCCCAACATAATACACGTCCAATAATCCGTTGTCGCAAAATAGTAGCTATATTGTCACTTAATAGTGGCCAAATGTTACGACTGCAAGTATAGTCGCAAGGTTTAATCGCAAAAACGATGTTTTCTTGTTGTGGATTGCTTTAGGTTCAGCGACTGACAACTTGCCAACGACTGACATTCAGACACCTAGGGGAAGATGCAATTTGCCCTAGATACGGCGCACCGAAGGAAACAATTAACCACCTCCTTTTTGAATGCCCCCTTCTTTACAAGTATGGGCTTTCTTGGACTTTCCGTCCATTTCGGGTTGTTTCCCGAGTACATCTAAATTTTGCATTATTCTCTCTAAAATTCAGACAGTCTCTCCCTTTCCGCCGTCGAAAACCCTAACAATCATAACCTCGGAATTTTGGCTCTCCTATTGCAGAGAAAACAGTGACGAGAAGAGAAATGAATAAGGTAAAGGCAAGAACCCCTTCGCGGCTTTGCCCCATTCATACTTTCTGATTTTGATTCTTCTTTTATGTATTGAATCAATTTCTTTTGTTGATCTGCTCGTGCCATCGCTTATGAAGCATAATATACTATAGGTTTGAACTTTGATATTGATGTTCACATCTTATTTAAATTACAATATGTATCTTTTCGGAAACATTGTACCATTGAGTTTGATGGAGCTTCAAAAGGAAACACTGGAAGAGCTAGTTCAGGAGCTGTTCTGCGTGATTCCGATGGAACTGTCATCTCCTCCTACCGTGAAGGATTAGGAAATACAACAAAAAACGTTGCCGAATATAGAGGTTTGATTCGTGGTTTGGAGTCTGCTTTGGAAAATGGTTACACACACTTGAAGGCCTATGAAGACTCTCAACTTGTTGTTAAACAGGTCAGTTGCTTTACAGCTAATACATGTTTTCTCTCTTGAATCTTTAGCTTTAGACTTTATGATAACTATCGTTAAACAGATGCAGGGTGAATGGCAACTCACAAGCCTAAAATGGCTGAGCTGTATAATCAGGCAAAAAAGTTTACCATCCAATTCAAGTCATTCGATATCGAGCATATTCCCAGGGTATTGCATAGATCCTTTTTGTGTTTCTAACATTCGATTTGTAGATTTTTTTGAGTTTCTTTAATTTCCATTTGCAGGAATACAACTCTGAAGCTAAAAGCCATGCAAACTAGTGGGCCCATCTCCAAGGTGAGAATTGAATCTGCAATAATGAATTCAATTATATTTTCCCGGGAAATTAGTCAAAGTTCGATGTTGTTTTCAATCTTCTGTGATGCGTATTCAGATGGCCAGACACAAGTAATTGCAGGTAGGAAGTACTACTAAAGTAGAGATATTCGTGTTCTTCATGCTTAGAAGTTAAAAGAACATGCCTCTACGGTTTTTTCTGTTTTTTTATTTTCTCATCAGAACATGTTCCCTCCTGAAGAACAAATCAATGTATTCCGTTGAGGGAGGATTATGAACATTCAGTTTCTTATGGTAAATTTAACGCATAACAATTAGAGGTTATGAATGAAAAGCATACATGGGTCATTCTCTTTAATAATGATTACAATATAACATTGCACTACAAGAAAAATGCACATTGTTAATACAGTGAAAACGCTATAATATGTCTACTACGGCGTTTTAATGTTGGCCATGACATGAGGAGCTATCTTAGACCCCCCTCCTACAATAGCGTAAATTTTTCCTGCTATTATATTGTGATCTATAATAGCACGAAATTGTTTGTTGTTATACAATTAATAATAGCTATGTATTATTGCCATTTTTTATTTTATAGTAGCTCTAATGTTTTGCTTTAATATATTTAATCGTAACATCGTTTTCTTGTTATAATATATTTTATAATAGCTTTTTATATTCGTTATATTAATGTTAACTGTATTAAAACATTTTGTAGCCGAGCTAAACCATATTATTATTATTTTATTATTATTATTATTATTATTATTATTATTATTATTATTATTATTATTATTATTATTATTATGAATTGGATTATATAAAAAAAAATATTTATTATTAATAACCCCAAAACAAGTTTTACACTAGTATCACACTTATTTTCCATACATTATACAAATACATGTAAGACGGAAATATTAACATGGAAATCTAAACATATGCTAAGAGTCTAACTAGAACTTCGGAAGATGCTTCAACCTTTACCAATGACCAAACTCGTTAGCACACTCACATATACTAAGAGTTGAATGCTGCCTCATGTACTTGCTTATCTCCATATATTGGAGCCAAGCTCCCTGTGATCGGTCTTGGGTTTGCTTTCACCTGACCAGGCCATGTATAACGAAGGATCAACTACTGAAGTAAAGAAACGATCAAAAAATCAAACGAGTTTTTGATCAGAAGTAATAATACAAACCCTTCCTCTAGCCAGACAAGGGCACTTTGCAGGTCAAGGGTAAGAACAATGCTCATGTTGATGGGTGAATCTCTTTCTCCATCTGATTCAGCATCAAAACACAAACCAAGATAAAAACAAAACAGAATTAGTCTTGCAATGAAGTAGAGCATAAGATCAGAGACAAATCATCATTCACAATTCATTATATTGGCAAGTTTTGTTGTTTGTAATGTCAGTAATTTATATTAAGTACCATTCTGATAAATAGACACCAATGTGATTTGAATAGGTAATAAAATCACTCTCAGGTTGAAAATATTCATCATTTCATGATTCTTACCGCTTTCGAAATCAGAAGCATCCGCGCAAGCCTTGCAATGGCATATATCGCCTGTTCATGTTTCTGCATCATCCAACAAAAGCCACCACGTTTTACTTTACTGTTTCTTTGATCAAATGAAATCTAGTCATAGAGTTCTTATTATGTATCTGGCCTTGAGTAGCTTCTTGGCCTTATCAAGCTCATGCGGGTCAGGAAGGTTATATCAAAACCCTCTCCACCTAATGATGAGAAGACAAAAAGAAAACTCTTTCTGCTGAATAAAAAGTTGAACTCTTTCCACAGAATGCAGAGATAGAAATACCTACCTCTTTCACAAGTGAGACTGTGTTGAACAATTCGACCTCTTTGCTGAGAGACATCATTGCAGCCCAAGCACTAGCAACCAAATAACCATGCCTACTCCCAGCTATAGTTGGTGACACGTATAGACCTCCTGACCATTCAGTTACTGCATAACGCAATTACAAACAGTAAGAGCAATGCCACATATTTGACAATTTAGAACATTCTTTTGTATAAGATACTAAGTAATAGAAGCATAGATAAAAACCTAAGAAACTCAAAAAATTACAGAACATAACTCTGACTCGCCAAAGATGCAAAACGACAAGACTCACTCTAACACAGAAGTTAAGAACCTAATCTGACCAGCCATACCCGAGAGACTAAGGACCCAAACTACCAAAAACTGGGCATAACTTAATCACGATAATCAAATATTAAAAAAATACAACCCCAACCAACTGGAAACAAAAGCAGATTAACAGTCAATAACCATCGATCTATGAAACACGATGAAAATAGAGCCAGAGATACTACAAATATGGAGCCCAATAAATCTGAATCTAAGGAGATGATGCAACACAACAATCCCGAAACTGTTGAGCAAAATACATGAGGGAGGTGAGTCCACCAGAAGAACCCACACCACTGGAAGAACGGCGAGGAGAAGGATAACAGAGAATAATTAGGGTTTTTTTGAGGTTCGGTGACTTACCTTTTTTCTTTGTGAATGAGAAAGGGGATCCCAATGAGAAAGTAGCGTGGAAAAATATGTCAAAAATAAGAGGGAAACCAAATAAATTGGCTCTAAAACAAAAACTTTTAGCAAAAATTGGCTCTAAAACACAATTTTTTACTTCCCCTTTCAAAAGGTTAATTTATTTTCTTGTCTCTTCTTAAAAAGCTTTATAAAATATTTTATTTATATTATTAATGAAAATTATTCTTATATGTTCATAATTATTTTTTTCTTTCTAATATTATGTTCTTAGAGTAGAATAATAATTTATTGTATTTTCTTATGTTAAATGATAAATAGGAAAATTATGTTTAATTGGGAATCCTAAATCCTATATTTCAATACCCTAAACCCTGAATTTTAAACTTATACGACAATGTCCTAAACTCGGAATAAAAAGTTTCAAAACTTGACATTTTTTATAAGTGTTAATTTTTTGCTATATTATTTGATATTTAAATATTTAGTGTTTATTACTAGGGGTTTATAAGTTTAGGGTTTATGGTTGTGTTTAGGGTATAGAACTAAAATTAATTTTTTATATTTGAAATTTTTTTATAAGTGTTAAATTTTGCTATATTATTTGATGTTTAAATTTCTAGTTTTTATTATTAGGGGTTTAGAAGTTTAGGGTTTAGGGTTGTGGTTAGGGTATATAGTCAAGGTTTTAGAATTTAGGATGAAGATAATAATTATGCTTGAACTTTTATAAGTGTTTGATTTGTTTTATATGTTATATGATGTTTATGTTTAATAATACAAAAATATAAGAGTTAGAAATGTAGGATTTAGACCCTTAAGGTTTGTGTGTTTTGTTCTAAATCTTATACAATTATACCTTTAGAGGTTATAAATTTATAGTTGTTGCAATTGTTTTTATAGATTATGTTACTAAAATTTTCATAACTTATAATGTTATGAGATAATAATTTTCGTATGTTATACTTAGTTAGAAAATTACATATCATAATCTCTCCAATACCCTAAACCCTCCAATACCCTAACCTCTAAAATAAATGTTTATAAGACATTTACTTTTATATTATTTGAAAATTTTATTTTTAAGATTATGTTATTAAAATTAAACTTATAATATTACGAGTTATTAATTTTGTATTTTTATTCAATTTTAAGAATTACAAACAAATCATATTCCAACCCCTAAATATAACCTAAAATCAAAATCATGAATTTTGTATGTTTTAACACCATCACCAATTACAAGGATATGAAACAATAGAAAACTAATCAACCAAATTTATATAGCTAGAACATGGTATTGATCAAACAAACATTTTAACTCACTTCCATCAAAGTCTTGAGAATCAAAAAAAACTCCATTTAACATTCCAAATCCGTTTACTTCCGGTGTAAAGATATCAACATCATATAGAAGCGATGGAAACGCTTCTTCTTCATCAACCACATACGGGTTTGTAGACTCTGGTGTACCTTCAGCACTGCTTGTTTTTAAACAAGAAATTAGAACCAAAGACTATGGATGTGAATACCCAATAAAACAGTGTATTCCATACCCGAAAACATCGGTTTTCTATGATGATTTCCCTGTTGATATACATTCAGGTGCAATATGACCCATTGTTACTCGGACCTGAGTAGTAACATTGGTCCTTCTAACATCTACCAACTTGGCTAAACCAAAATCACCAATCACTGCATCAAAACCTTCATCTAGTAACACATTCGCAGACTATATGTCTCGGTGTATGATCTTTGGGTTGCAATGTTCATGAAGATATTCAAGTCCTCGTGTTGCACCCAGAGCAATTTGTTTCTTCCAAACCAATCCAGAACTGGCTCGCCTCGTTTAATATCTGCATATTATCATACAGAAGTTTAAACCTCTTAAACCAACAGAGTAAAGTGTGCAACGTTCTTACCTCTTAAGTGATATGCAACACTTAGATTATGCATGAACATATACACCAAAAGGCGTTCGGTTTGTGTTGTGCAGAAGCCTATAAGGCGAAGCAGATTCTTATGAACATCTACACTCATCAACTCAACTTCTCTTCCGAAAGCTTTGTCTCCTCCTAGACGTTTGAAATCAGTCAATCTTTTCACAGAAACTTTGGTGTCATCCAAAATCACACCTTTGTAAACTTTCCCAAAGCCTCCTTGTCCAAGAACGTTCTTCTCTCTGAACTCATCTGTAGCCAACTAAATCTCTCTCCACGAAAATCTTCTCAGCTGTCCAAATGCAATCCTTATGTCAACTTCACCTGAAATCAAAAGAATGTTAAGTAAAAAAGACAAGATTTTTAAGTTCCTACTAAACTAGAAACATGAAAGATCAATTATTAAATGTTACAGATCTGCAACATCTACAAACACCTCACATCTATATCCTTATGTAGTTCCAAGCAATACCCTTAAAGAATACTGAAGAGAACAAGGAAGAATACAAGAGACAGAACAACCAATCACATATTTAATTATCAGTTTTGAAAGGCTCGTGAGTGAATTCGGGTAGTCCCATTCAGGTTATTCTCTGATATGGGTCATGTTTGGTTAGCAAAACAGAGGAAAAAATACACAAATCTTTTCAAGTTCAGACACTTGGGGAGAAGAATTACTAACAAGAATTGGATGTTTGTAATCGGTTATGTGTGAGAGGACAAGTTAAGACTCTACTCGGTAAAAAAAGCCACAAACAAGAGAATTGCAAGCCGCCATTGGTGGACCAGACTCGAAACGGCCGACGAAGAGTAGAGCGAAAGAAAATTACCGGTGACTGAGACGGCACAGAAGCGAAGGAGATGGTGTTGGAAGCCATCGTGTAGGTTTTCGCAGAGGAGCCGTAGGAGGAAATTGGAAGAACAAATTAGGATTTGGGTAATGGGATATGGAGGAGGTTGGTGAGGGGAAGGAGGGTATGAAGAGTCGGTCAGCCAAACCGGCGCAGAGGTAGAGATTAGATAGGAGACCGTGGAGGAGAAATCGAAGGCGAAGTTGGTCTCGAGAGAGATCTCAATCTTTAATTTTTGTTGCTCAATTTTTTTTGTTTTTGTCATGTTAGTAATTAAATTAAACAATTCAGTTTTAACATTGACGCTAACTTTTCTAAGTATTTTGGCGCTCATAGTATCTATAGCATAAATTGGGTTCCAAATCCAATTTTTGTTTTCTGTTTAGCGAAATAATTGTATAGCGTTGATCTAATGTTGTAATATACTACTCCATCCGAGCACATCTTCTACAATAGCATTTATCAAAATCGTGCTATCCTCATGTGCTATGAATACCTATATTTCTTGTAGTGTTGGATGAGTTGAACAGTTTGATGGAACAGTATGAATTTTTTTGAACTTGTCATATTAAACATCTTATGATCATATAAATTATTAATAACATCTAACATATTTTCCTCTTTAATTTTGTGTAGTTACCCTAGTCCTCTTCCGACATGGTACTCAAACGAGCACCAGACTCTCGATCGATTCAAACTCTCCTTGACTCTTACTCTATAACTATTAAGAACTTATGAATTTTTAATTTTTGATTCCTTAAAACCAGTGTAAAGATTGCTAAGCGTTTGGTTTCTATTTTAAGAGTTAATTAACTTCGATTTAAATTTTTGTTAATATATAATATTGCAACTTATACATGTTTATTAGAAGTTGGAAAAGAGCGATTATACACTTTACATATTGCAAATATAGATTAGCTTTGAAACGTATACCTACCACAAACATGTAAAATATCACAAAACTATCTCATATTGCTTTCAAAAAATCCAAAATACTATATGATACGAAGCATACCCGACTACTCTTCGACAAGAATAATGAGTTGATTATTAGTCGTATCAATAAAGACAAATAAACGAATTGGTTAATACTATACCCAGTAGCGAATTAGTCGCCCATGTACTAACCAAATCGCGATTGTTGTACGACTCTTAACACCAGACACAAAAATAGTCGCCATATCGCTAACTAGCCTGCGACTATTGTTTCCGGTCTCGATAATGGTCATTATTCAGTCGTATATCGACGACTAAATTGGCGTCAATCATTTTTGGTCGTATATAGGCGACTAATACACGTCCAATAATCCGTTGTTGCAAAATAGTAGATATATTGTCACCTAATAGTGGCCAAATGTTACGACTAAAGTATAGTCGCAAGGTCTAGTCGCAAGAACGCTTTTTCTTGTAGTGGATTGCTTTCGGTTCACCGACTGGCAACTTTCAAACGGCTGACATTCAGACACCTAGGGGCAAATGCAATTTGCCCAGATACGGCACACCGAAGGAAACAATTAACCACCTCCTTTTTGAATGCCCCCTTCTTTACAAGTATGGGCTTTCTTGGACTTTCCGTCCATTTCGGGTTGTTTCCCGAGTACATCCATATTTTGCAATATGGATTTTCTTTTTTAGAGGACAAAAGATGTGGGTCTATCCGATCCACAAAGTTGTAACTATCCAAGGATCCTTTGGTTCATTTCGAAGGCTCGTAATAACAAGGTTTTCGATGGGAATGAGATCTCCCCCATGAAAACTCTTCGACAAGCTATTTTGGAGGCAGAGAGCTGGAGAGAGATAAACCAAAAGGAACCGATAGAAGCAGAAGAAGACATAAACCTCCCTCAACAAAGTACAGAACTTCAGATCCTCCGTACCTCTCCTCCGCACCCGACCTGCCAGATGATGCCTCTTGGGTTAATAATGGCTTGACTAGTAGACTAGGATGGTTTTTTAAAGATACACTCGGAAGGAGGATCACATGAGCACATGGGTGCAGAAGGTGTCTATCTTCGCTACATGCACATCTTGATGGTTTGATATGTTCGTGCCGACTCCCTTGCAAGTCACAATGGATCAATTAATCCCTCGGGATGATAACCCGATCCGGGTAACTTTATTTAATATATGGAGTATATATTGACAAAAAAGATTGATTTTCGGTATGAAACATATATGGGGACATTATCAAAATGCCATGTTTTATGTATTCTTATTGAATGATTTAAAATTTTAGTTATAACAAACATAAATTTTATTGAATGATTATAAATTTTTGTTATAATTAAGATTCTAATTTTTTATTATTATTTTATGTAATTTAGTATTTTAATGTAATATTTTTATGAATTAATATTGTGTAATATTTTAATGTACGTTTTATAGTTATTTAAAAGTTTTGTCATAAATTTTAATATTATTAATAGTAAGAACTTTAGTGCATAATTTTAATCTGTGAAACCTTAAATTTGAGGTTTTCTTTTGGGGACAAACACCTTAAAACCTAAAGTTTGAAGTTTATAAAATCTTAAAATGAGGTTTCTTTTGTAGATGCTAATAAAAGAAAAGATGAAACCTCAAATTTGAGGTTTTTCTCACTCCAAAGAAATCTTAAAACCTCAAAATGAATAGTTTCATATTTACTTTTACTTTCAAAACTTTCAAAACTATTTTTAATTTGTTTGGGATTTATAATTTTATAATCCATAAGTATATCAAAAACTTTCATAATAGATAAGTCTAAATTTAAAAATTGAGGATAAAAAAAGAATATATGATGTGTAAGTTACGCTTTACCGGTGGATAAAAATTAAAAATATTTGCAAAAATAATCCGAAACTAAAATCCAATTTCATAGCCCAAAACATTTCAATTACCCTCCTAAACCCAATAATTTTCGACAAAGTGTCGAGTTGCGACAAATCTGATTTTATTATGTTCTTCCCCTTTTCTGAAATCTCCTTTGAATCATCTTGCTAATCTATCTCCAAATCCTCTTCTATGCCCACCAATCTCAAACTGAGATATCTCCTTTAAATCTCTTATTCGGGTCTCTCATTTTCATCGCTAACTTTGGCAGAAACCTATCGACCCTCTCAAACTCTTTTCTGAATATCTCAAGCATGAAACCCTCCGTGATACGAGGCCTACAACTACAGGTAAGATATGAAGTTAGGGTGTGTGTTAAACCATCTAGTTTGCTTCTGATTTGCTTTGCTTTCGAAACGAGATTGATTCTAAATCTGACCGTTGGTTTGCTTATGATTTTCTTGTGGTTTGCTTGTGGTGGAACAATTAGTTTTGGTTCTACAGGTTGTAAACGACTTCTATATTCCTCTTTTAACTTCAATATGGTCTCCACAGTCTGGATAAGTTGGCTGTATTTTATTAATGAGTGTTTGATGAGTCGAGTCTGATGGTTAGGATGCTAATCTTATAGTTAGAAAGCAATTGAGTTTGATAGCATTGTTTAACTACTCTCTGTGTTTTGTTTAGTACGAGTGTCTGAGCGTTTACAAGATAGTGTTTGTATCAATTGAGACATGACCAAACAATCCATAACTTTCTTCTTAAAAAAATTTTCGAGGATATATGTCAACAACTGATGAAAGACATGGTTAGCACTCCAAACACTGCAGAAGCACTGCATCCTTGGGAGATCTCAACAAATGAATATAACTACATCTTTTCTCAGGTAAAATAACATTTTCACCATCCATATTTATATAGTCATCTCATTCTCTTTATTTATTTATTTTTTTCTTAATGTCTTTAATTATCACATGCCGCTAAGAAAGATGGACACGTAAAATTTTATGGAGTCAAAAAATCTATTAATGGGCAAGCCCAAGCAGCCTAAACACATTCCAGCGTTTGTGGCTCACCAAGACAAACTGAAGGAATCTCAACGTAAAACTACAACACCATCTGCTTCAGAGGTTTCTTATCACTGTCTCTGGCACTTGTTAATTTTTTGGGATATGATTTGGCAACTCTTTAATGCTGGAGTTTGCGTATGTACATCGTTTGTGTCTATATGCTACACAAAAGTATTTTAAGTTATCAATGTTATATTGAAGCAAATTTATTTTACATTTCTTGTATCATTCAAATTATGGTATCACCAATTACCAATCGTAAATTGAAATCAATCCAATTTATTATTTTAATGAATTAAAGTCAACCAACAGTCATCAATTAGACGCACTATACACACAAACTAGTCGCAAATTATTTACCAACAATGTATTTGGGTTTTTGGAAAAGTTGCTGAATAATTAGTCATTTAACCGCCGCCAAGTAGTCACCATATATTACAACTAAGTTGTGACTATATTAAATAGTCAGACACTAGTCGCCAAAACGTTAAACAATCATTACCATAATCAAATTCGGATGTTCCGATTACACGATGTATATATGTCAAATTAGTCATTAAATAGTCGCTAATTAATAGCAAAATGTTTACCATAATCATATTTGGATGTTAATGTTAGTTGTTATATCATCGAAAAATTAGTCAATAAACAGTCGCCAAATAGTCAGCATATATTACGACTATTTTGCGACTATATTAGACAGTCACGTAATAGTCGACAAGTCTTTGCCGAATCAGTACTATAATCATATTTGGATTTTCTGATTATTCGCTGAATATTCGTTGCCCTAGTCATTACCAAGTCGCCAATATTTACTACTACATTGTGACTATATGAAATTGTCACAAAATAGTCGGCCATTGGTCACCTCGGTTAATGACTACTTGGTGACTACATTTCTCTGACTGCATCTTGACTATGTCTTTAGTCGCACAGTTGACGCCAAGTGGTCACAAATTAGTCCCAATATTTCCGACAATGCTACGTCTAATTTACGATTACCTATTTTTAGTCGTAAAAATAGTCGAATACTACCGAATATTTTTACCACTATTTATTTTAGCGGTTATGGATTTACAACGACCATATTTAGTCGTAAGTTAGTCACAAAACCGCGTATAACGACTATTCGGCGACTAAGAATGCAGTCGCAAAAACATTGTTTTGTTGTAGTTGAATCAGCTGCTTCCTTCTGAGGTGAATGATTCCCATTTTTCATAACAGTATTCCATGGTTGATCCTCTTCCGATTTCCTTTCGTCATTTTCAGAGTCTGAGGTGTTAACTATCATTTGTTTCACCTTATTCTCTACAACCTCTCAGTGTTTGGATGGAGTTTCTGAGTCTTACCAATAATGTCCCCAAGAAAAAATAAAACTTTTTCATAGAATAGGTTTTCTGGAACATTTTTGAAATCGACCCATATCGTGTAGGATTATGTGAATTCATGGTGTAATTCTCAGGTTACAACCTAGCACATAATTAACTAGGATCTAGGTGATTTGCAGTTGAATCATACAGATCAGGATCATTACCTCTTTTAGAGTGCAGCGGATTGATTGGTAATGTCGAGATCACATAGAGCAGATTATTACCGGCTCCTCCTTGGTATCCACACGCTTACAAGCTATGGATCAGGCTGCTAGACCAAGCTGGAATAAATCAGAGAGAGAGAGCAGACGGCTCAGGAAATCGCAGAGGGTGTGTTGAATAACCCTAGTCTGCGCCTCTCATCCCTTATATGGGCCCAAGGAATTATCCTAATGGCCTATTGGGATTTTGGGCCCAAGACACAAATCAGACAAAAGCCTGTATTTTGTCTGGCCCAATTCTCTGTACAAATACAGTAAATGCCTTTGCATCTTACCGTATTAATTCCATTTAACTTTCCCGTTAGCTATGGTGTGTAACCCTTAGGGATCATACAATACTGGTAATAAGTCCTAAACTTATAGATCATGAGCGGGCTCTAGCAAGTCATCATGATCACCCAGTATTTATGACTTATGTCTGATCTCGACACTTATCATACTTTCTAGAGATAGTACGGTAGATTTCAGGACATTCCCAACAATCTCCCACTTGTACTGGAATCCTACATTCCCTAATCCTTTTGTCTCAATATCTCGATCTGGCATAAGGCAAGATACGTGTCATCCTTATATAGCCAGACCATGTTCATCGGACCAGATTTGATACTGACAATGCAAACGACTTGGGCAAGTCCGTTTGGGAGTGGCCACTCTCTTACCAGCTATCAAGTCTCCGATTGGCCTAGAGATATTACCTCCGTTAAACGGCAGGGACAAATCCCGTCTTGTTCCATCACTATGAACTACACACTTCATGATACACCCAACCAAGGTCCTTATAGCTCCCAGTTACGAAACAGCGTTAGACAATGATCAAAGTGCATCACTCCATGTGCAGCCACATGCATGCGAACTCAGGTCTAAGGACTATACTCTATAGTCGTATATGAGAACCTCTTATGACACAGATATTAATATCTTGTAGAGTTCTCATCAGCGGGCCATGTCCGGTCATATGCTCCCCTACATATACCTATGTGTCGACTTTGATGCCGCGCATCTATGACCCCTCGAAACTTGGTCATAAGTCTCAACACAATCTAGTCTCAAGTGGTTGTTGGTGTTCCAATTTCAACAACCTTCGACTATGGACACTATGATTTATGTCATTTCGTTAAATATGGGGTTTCAGGATCAAGTCTACTCATGTACTTCGATGGCCCATATATAATGACATGAATCATTTTGGAACGATTATTTATATCACAGTTAAAATAATTCAGAAATCATAGATTTCATAAACATAAAATATTATGTTTACATGAACCTTTCAAAACAACTAAATAAAGCCCTTTACAAACTCCCACTGAAATTAAGACTACATCTTAATTTCACTTATCCTACAGCTACAGTCCGCGACTCGTGCTTAGGTCTAAGGAGTGGCTTTGTTAATAGATTAGCAACGTTCTCATTTGTTGAAACTTGCTGATCTACTTAACACCTCTGTCATTTATCTCGCGGAATAGGTTATACCTACCCTCAAGGTGTTTGGACCTCTGATGTGCAGCTAGCCTCATCTATGCTGGGAATCACATCAAGTTCATTGATGAACTCTTCTTTCCAAACAACCTCTTTCGCCGCTAACCAAGCTGCGAAATGTTCAGCTTAAGTCATGGAGTCAGCAACAGTGCCTTGCACCGCCAGACAGACACAAGATATAACCGGACTGTGACCGGAAATCATCTTTGTCTGTTGGAAACTTGCCTTTCAGACTCTACCGACTTGTAGCACCTCACTTTCTCCGTAAATCAAGAACTTATCCTTAGTATTCCTCAAATACTTCAGGATATTCTTTACGGCAATCCAGTGATTCTTACCTGGATTAGACTGGTACCTACTCGTCATGCTTAGTGCATAAGCAACATCAGGACGAGTACAGATCATGGCATACATGATAGATCCTATAGCCGAAGCATAAGGAATCCTACTCATGCGCTTAAGCTCATCAGGTGTTTTAGGACACTGAGTCTCGCTTAGTGTAGCACCATGTATCATTGGTGTGAACCCTTTCTTGGAATTTTCCATTCCGAATCGATGCAGGACTTTGTCTATATAAGAATCTTGACAAAGTCCAATCAGCCTTTTAGATCTATCTCTAAAGATTCGGATTCCAAGAACATACGCGGCTTCACCTATGTCCTTCATGGAAAAACAACTTCCCAACCAGTCTTTAACAGACTTCAGCATTGGAATATCATTTCCAAGAAGCAATATGTCATCGACATATAGGATAAGAAACGCCACTTTGCTCCCACTAGTTTTCTTATACACACATTGTTCTTCCTTGTTTCTGATGAAGTCAAAGTTCTTTATTGCTTCATCAAAACGAAGATTCCAACTCCTCGATGCTTGCTTCAATCCATAAATGGATTTGTGAAGCTTGCATACTTTCCCAGCATTCTTAGGATCAATGTAACCGTCAGGCTGTGTCATGTACACATCCTCCTCCAAGATTCCATTCAGGAAGGCGGTTTTCACATCCATCTGCCAAATCTCATAATCATAATAAGCGGCAGTTGCTAGGAAAATCCGAATTGATTTCATCATAGCCACTGGCCTTGTAAATCTGGACATTTCCATCCATGTCAATCTTCTTCTTGAAGATCCATTTACACTCGATGGCTTTTGCACCAGCGGGTAAATCAACCAGTGAAAACACTCGGTTGACAGACATGGAGTCCATCTCGGATTCAGTGGCTTCACGCCACTTTAAGGAGTCAGGGCCCATCATGGCTTCTGCAAAGTTCAAGGGTTCATCACCGTCAATGATCAAAAGATCATGGCAATTAGTCACGAGGAATCCCTGATATCTATCAGGTTCGTGACGGATCCTTCCGGATCTTCGAACTTCAGGTACTGCAGGTTCAGGTTCTATTACAACTTCATGTAATTCATCCTGCTGTTCTTCCTCATTAGGTTGAACAGGTTCCTGTCCTTCTTGAATTTCATCAAGTTGTACCTTACTCCCACTATCTTTCTTAGATAGAAATTCCCTCTCAAGAAAAGTACAATCCCGAGCAACAAAGATCTTGTTCTCGGATCGCAGATAGAAGTAATAAGCCTTGGTATCCTTAGGATAACCAATGAAGTAGCATTTGTCAGTTTTTGGTGTAAGCTTGTCTGAGATTAATCTTTTGACATAGGCTTCACAACCCCAAATTCTGAGAAAAGACATTGCTGGAGCTTTTCCAGTCCATAACTCATATGGTGTCTTTGCTACTGCTTTTGATGGCACTCTGTTCAGTGTGAACGTTGCGGTCAGCAAAGCATATCCCCAAAGGGATATAGGAAGGTCTGTGTGACTCATCATGGATCGGACCATATCTAACAATGTCTGATTCCTTCTCTCAGACACACCATTCCACTGAGGTGTTCCAGGAGGTGTGAGTTGGGAGATGATCCCACACTCACTCAGATGATCACAGAATTCCTGGCTCAAGTATTCTCCTCCTCGGTCCGACCGAAGAGCCTTAATACTTTTACCAAGCTGGTTCTGTACTTCATTCTGGAATTCTTTGAACTTTTCAAAGGTTTCCGACTTATGTTTCATCAAGTAGACATATCCATATCTACTGAAATCATCAGTGAATGTAATGAAGTACTGATAGTTTCCTCTAGCATTTGTGGACATTGGGCCACACACGTCAGTATGTATCAGGCCCAATAGTTCACTGGCCCTTTCTGTAGGTTTATTAAAAGGGGCCCGTGTCATTTTGCCCATTAGGCAAGATTCGCATTGCTCACAAGACTCAAAGTCAAATGAGCCCAAGAGTCCATTTGAATGGAGCCTCTTGACGCGTTTCTCACTAATGTGCCCCAAACGACAATGCCAGAGAAACGTTTCATTTTCTTCGTTAGATTTGAACCGTTTTGTATTAATGTTATATACTGGAGCAGATTGATCCAGCATGTAGAGCCCATTAATAAGAGGGGCACAGCCATAGAACATATTATTGAGATTAAAGGAACACAATTTATTCTTAATAGAAAAATCAAATCCTTGCAAATCCAATAATGAAACTGAAATGATATTTCTGCTTATAGCAGGTACAAAATAACAATTCTCAAGTTCTAAAATCAATCCAGAAGGTAAAGACAACAAGTAAGTGCCAACGGCCAGTGCTGGAACCTTCGCTCCATTGCCAACCCGCAACTCTACTTGCCCTTGCTTCAACCCTCTACTGTTGCTGAGCGCCTGCATATTAGTACAAATATGAGCCCCACATCCAGTATCTAATACCCAAGTGGTATTATCAGAAGTAGTAGTATTTACTTCAATAACAAAAAATACCTGAAGCAGTAGTCTCCAAGGACTTCTTCTTCTTCTTTAGACTTTCCTGGTATTTCTTACAGTCCCTGCGATAATGCCCTGCCTCTTTGCAAAAGTGGCAGATATCAGAAGGCCCAGCTTTAGACACGGGCTTGGGCTTGACCTTTTCGACTGCCTTGCCCTTTCCCTTGTCTGCAGCGGATTTCTTGAAACCCTTGCCCTTCTGCACCATGAGTACAGATGGCTCCTTGGCCTTCTTCAGATTAGGTTCTGCAGTCTTGAGCATACCATGTAGCTCAGGCAAAGTCTTTATCAACCCATGCATATTATAGTTCAAGATGAAATGGTCATATGCAGGAGTAAGAGACTGCAGAACGATATCACAAGCAAGCTCTTGGCTTATAGGACAGTCGAGTCTAGTCAAATGATCGAGATAACCCATCATTTTCAGAACATGTGGACTCACTGCTGCATCCTTAGCCATTTTACAGTCCAAGAGATTCTTAACAGTTTGGAATCTCTCTGTACGGGCCTGCTCCTCAAACAACGCTTTCAGGTTTGCCTTCAGTTCCATGGGACAAGTCAGGCCTTCCCACTGCATCTGCAGTTCGGGAGCCATTGTCGCCAACATTAAGCAAACCACGTCATTAGCATCTGAAGAATGCGTATCCCAAGCATTCTTCACAGCTTGTGCGGCATTATTCGCAGGTCTAGGAGAGAGAACTCTTTCAAGGACATAAGCCTTCTTCTCCTGCCTGAGCACAAGTCTCAGGTTCCTGGACCAGTTCAGGAAGTTTGATCCGTTCAGTTTGTCCTTCTCAAGGGCAGACCGGATCGAGAAAGTGTTTTGTGTTGTTGTGCTTGACATAGCTGAAATTATGAGACAATAGAGTTTTAGTTATTTAGTTCATAAAAGAGTAATCTTAACAACTTATAAGAAAACTCGCATTGCATTCAAAATTTCTTTGTTCAACCTCATAAGAATGCAATGATTCCGAGACCCATGTTCAACTAAAACCAAAGTGGGCCACTGGCCGTCACCCGGAATTAGCTTTACTTGGTAAGCATACACACAGCTAGTTATATCCTTATAACTCTCGGTTGTGGATTGGGCCCAAGGCCCAATTCACCAGATGTCTCAAGGCCCGGGACTCCCGATGGCCCAGTCAAGGAAAACAATCTCTTACAGCCAAATAATCACTGAAGTCTGGGACTCCCAATGAAATTAGTGACTATATACTACTTTACTTACGCAAAAACAGACACCTCACACTGTAAGCCATATCTGTAATTGAATAAGCGTTAAGTAGCTGACAAGATTGGGCAAGACATCCAAGCTTGATATTGGTTTTGAGGATTTTAGGTTTTATTTCCAAAAATAGAAGATTACTATTTTGGGAAACTTACTTATTTTAGAAACTTTCTAAATTTAGAAATATACTAAAAATAGAAATTTCTAATTTAATATTTTATTAAAGTTTTCGGTTGGGTCACAAATTATAGGCCCAATTCTTGGCCCAAGACCACAGAATTCCAATTGGCCCAATAATTTGACATAACCGAGTCGGTTCATTAATTCTGGTCCGAGACCAAATTAACTACTAAATCCAATTGGTTATTTACTAAACCAGACTAGCTCTAAATTATTTGGTCCAACCAAATCAAACTTAGACCAGCCTTCGGTTTAGGTTAAAATTCAATTTTGAATTTAAATCCGGTTTAACCAGAAACTAAATAATACAATATTAAATAATTTCCAGCAAACCGCGATTTTGGGTTAACCGCTTAAACCATAATTAATTAAATAATTAATTAATTCATACATTAATTAAATAATTGCTTACATAAAAAATGATCATGTGATTAATTATGATTGTACAACAAATTCAAAATCATGATCCTTAAACAAATCGTATCATAACAGACACAACACGTTTAAACAAATCGCTTCAACAATCGATTCTTAACATCACTAAAGACAAAATCGATTCTTAAATTCATAATTCAACTTCGATTATGACATTCACATTACGATCATGTTCTCTTTCACATAAAGACAAAACAATTTGACCTTTTACTTATCGATTATTATAAAACAAATACTAAGGCAAAGTCAAACTGCAATTGACATATCGATTGACTTATGATTGGCGATGAACTTGTTTCTTATCGATTATTATCAAGCAATCACATGCGCCGGGTTGATTACAATAAACAAGCAAAGTCAACGATTCATTCAAAGAGACCATATCGACTTTAATTAACATAAGACATCTCCATTCTTACAATTAAAACCGATATCGACTTTAATCATCTTAGCTTTCATATCGAATCAAGCGATTTTCATATTAGGGTTTTTACAAGTTCTAATCAAATTTCTTAAGCCAAATTCGATTCTAAACAGTAAAACAACCTAAATATGATCCAAACAGCAAAAACCTAACAACCTAGGCTCTGATACCACTGTAGGATTATGTGAATTCATGGTGTAATTCTCAGGTTACAACCTAGCACATAATTAACTAGGATCTAGGTGATTTGCAGTTGAATCATACAGATCAGGATCATTACCTCTTTTAGAGTGCAGCGGATTGATTGGTAATGTCGAGATCACATAGAGCAGATTATTACCGGCTCCTCCTTGGTATCCACACGCTTACAAGCTATGGATCAGGCTGCTAGACCAAGCTGGAATAAATCAGAGAGAGAGTGAGCAGACGGCTCAGGAAATCGCAGAGGGTGTGTTGAATAACCCTAGTCTGCGCCTCTCATCCCTTATATGGGCCCAAGGAATTATCCTAATGGCCTATTGGGATTTTGGGCCCAAGACACAAATCAGACAAAAGCCTGTATTTTGTCTGGCCCAATTCTCTGTACAAATACAGTAAATGCCTTTGCATCTTACCGTATTAATTCCATTTAACTTTCCCGTTAGCTATGGTGTGTGACCCTTAGGGATCATACAATACTGGTAATAAGTCCTAAACTTATAGATCATGAGCGGGCTCTAGCAAGTCATCATGATCACCCAGTATTTATGACTTATGTCTGATCTCGACACTTATCATACTTTCTAGAGATAGTACGGTAGATTTCAGGACATTCCCAACATATCGGAATGGAGCTTAAATTTGGTTTCAAACTTGCATTCTTTGGGCTCCATTATTGCACCACCAAGGGACATCGCTGATATGCCAGAAGTGTATTCTGAGGACTCTTGCTCGCATATGAGGATCCTCGATCATGAAGAAAACAGTTTTTTGGGTTTAATAATTGAGCATCAATTCTTGAAACACTTTCTTTGGCGGAGAAACACCAATGAAGTACCCATCCACATAGTTGCTCCATAGGCGCTGAGAGTATTTGAGAAGATCTGCAGGTAATGAAGTTTTAGCAGCCCCATTCTCATTGGGAACTACGGGAAAAAAAGAAGGCAAAGCTTCTGGCTGGTATTGCGTGTGAGAGATCTAAGGCTTTTGCAATCGTTAACTTGCTCTATTGGTGTCGATCTGAGCTCTAGTAGGAGATGAGAAGGAAGGAGGTTACGCCGGCGACGTCCCCATGCCGGAGACAGCCAGATACAGAGGTGTCGTGCAAGGAACGAAATAAGGAAAGTCTTCAGCGGCAACCCCAATCGCCATTGAATTCTTTTTGTGTTCAAATACCCATGGATTGGCTGTTTCCTTATCTTTGAAACCAAAGTAATATATCATGTTTTAACGTGGCATAGACTCATAAACTGTACTTTAACGAAATATATTCTCATTGGACCATATCCATTTTCAATATGAGATAACCGATTTCAGTAATGTCTAGAAGTCATTTAAAAACATTATATGAATGAATTATCCTATTAACTTCATGTTCATTTTCACTTATATAAGGATATATAATTTTCATTCATAATCCATTTAAAGAATATCATCCATCCATCATCAGGTGTTTACAAACACTTTGGCATTTGATTTACAACATATTCCGAATAATGATAATTTAAACATTAAACTTAAAGGTCACATTTATTGGGGGAATTGGTTAAACTGCCCCCACAAATTGAATCTAAAAAAAAAACTACCCATCAAATTGAAAGAAATGTAAAACTGCCCCTTTGCACTAAGGAATTTACAGTTGCCTTCTAATGACCAAACAAAAAAATAGAAAACGCAATTACAATTATAACATTTGTGTTGTGTAAGACTTCTATATAGGTCTGATGCGCTAGACTATAATAGAAGTCTAAATGATTTTCATCTATCAGGTCTAGAAGTTTGATACATAATAAATTAGTAAATTTAAATTTTATAATTATAAAAAATATTTTGTTAAAATTTTTATATATAAAAATTAAATATAAATTATTTAGTAGAATATAACTTAAAATTTGGTAAAATTGAGTCCAATAAAACAATATGTAAGGTAGAATAGGTTCTAAACCTCAAAACATGCATTGTAATGGAACATTTACATATAACTTACATATAACTTTAGGGTTAGATTCATGGATTGAAATTTTAAATTTTCACATATGTTATAATGTGTATATATTTAACGAATTTGATGTTTCCTAGGTGTTTTATTTTAATATTTTATTTATAAGTGATAAATATTAGATTTAGGGTTTCTCAAACTTCCCGGCGAAGTCTAAATTTTGGGGTTGATCAGACTTCTCTGAGAAGTCTAGACGTATTAAATTTTAAAAATTATTAAAAATAATTTGATACAAACTTATAATATATAAATTACAGATAAGCATTTTTGACGTATATAAATTAAAATTAGATAAACCTTAGTCAAATTTAACCATTGAATGTAAATTTGGTTCTAAACACCATGTAGTATGATCTATGTTTGACATATGAAGTTGGATATCATGTTCTTATCTGAAGGGTTATATTGAGTGTTTGTGAAATTTTGATTCATAATGTTACATTTACATATACTGGTTAGTTTGTGACTATGTTAAACGAGTTTGATATTTGTTATAAGTTTTCTATATAATATGATGGTAGTTAAGTAGTAACTATTAGATTTAGGGTTTCTCGGAATTTCAGGTAAATATGGTTCAAGTATCTAGACTTCTCATGAAGTCTTATTTCAAACTGCATATGAAGTCTAAAATTTGAAGTTTTTTGAAAAAATTTCACATAATAACTTTTTAAAATGCGGGAAATTTCCGCCTTAAAATTTCAGATTCCCGCTTGATTCAAAAGTTCCATCCTAGAATACATATGAAATCTGATACCGGAGGTTTTAAAATCTTCAATTGTTAAAAATCTAGGCCCGGAAATTTTCCCTCCAATTTCTCCCACCTATCTAAACCTAATCTTGTAAAAAAAAATCATCCACACACACATATAACAGCAAAAAAAAAAAAATTCAGATTCTTCCTTCTCTTACAACCTCTCTTTCTCTTTCTTTTGTTAAAACCTCTTTCGAATTCCTCACCCAAAAAAGTTCTCAAGCTTATTCTCTCATCTGATTTCTACTGTATGTGATTCATCGACGATTCTCTTTGAGCTATGAAATCGGTGAGTGGATTTTTCTGATTTATTGTTTTAAAAGGTTTTTTACCTGAACTAATTGAGATTTTTTTTTTTAACTTCACTTGATCGGAAAATTGGATTTTGATTTGGTGAGGTGAAGTTTTACTTTATTAATTTAATCAGAATATGGGTTTTAAAATAAAACAGATTCAGAAGTCTAGTTTCTTTTCTCTCTTGACATAGACTTTTGAATATAAATTTTGATTTTCTTTCTTTTTCTCTCTGCAGAAGTAAATGTTGACGATGTTCGTGTTACTATTTCCCCACTAGAAGCTCGTGGGGAAGCTAGCAAAAGCTTCTGGAGTTCATGGGAAGGGTATCAAACAATCCTTTATTAACCACTTCTTGGAGTCTTATTCGCTAACTGATGCAAGAGCTCACTGTTTTTGCTTTCTCAGGTACTTGGTTTAAGGTTTAGCCAGATGACTCTCCAAAGAGACTTGAATTTGGGCTTCTTATGATGCTAATGGCTCCTAACATTTCATTGAAGTATGAGGAACGCGAATTCTGAGAGTGAAATTTGAAACTTTAGGGTTTCTCAAACTTCGAGGTAAATCTGGTTCAAGTATTTCAGACTATATATGAATTATGAAATTTAAAAGTTTTTGAAAATTTTCTCATGAATTTTTTTTTTAAATGCAAGAAATTTTCGGTGGAATTGCTTAAAATGCCTCAGACTTTCGATTAAGTCTAATTTTTTCGTAAGCGTAAATATGGTCAACGAGAGGATAGTTTTGCAATTGACTTTTAATTGACAGACCTCCATTGAAGTCTGAGAAATTCCTTTGAAAAAAAAATACCAGACTTCACCAAGAAGTCAAAATAAGAAGAGGGTAGTTTTGCAAGTGATTCAAATTTGATTTTTTAGTCAAACTTCTTCTGTAGTCTGGCAATAAATTGACCGAATCTTGACCTTTTGTCAGACGGAATCCGATTACTGAAAATAAAAGGGGGTAGAAACTGCAATTGACCCAAATTTTCAGATGTCGACCAGAATAAGGAAAAAACATCAGACTTCTAAATTTGTATGAAAACAAGGAAAAAATATCACACAACACTAGACGTTTGAAATTCAAAACTTTTGCCAGACGGCTATAGAAATCTAAAAAATTTAATTTTGGTCAAAGCTGGATAAACCCCGAAAATGCGAAGTTTTTTATCAGACTTCCCTCGCTGTCTGAAAATCTTGTCAGACAGCATTAGAAGTTTGTTACAAAAAAGGTAATCCCAAATTTTCTTGGTCAACCCCAAAAACACCCCCAACTTTTTTTAAGACAACATTAGAAGTTTGAAAATTATCAGACTTCTTGAAGAAGTCTAATAAAAAGTCAAATTTAAAAGTCAATTTCGAAACTACCCATTTTTGTTCTCAGGCTTCATCAGCTATCTGACATAGAAGTCAAAAATTTCAAAGCAGACTGCGTACGCTGTCTGATGGCTTTCAGACTGCATCCGTTGTCTGACACTTTGATTTCAATTACAAAAATACCCTCTTTTCAGATTACTATAGAGGTTTGGTTTTACTACAATCAGACTGCTATAGACGTCTGAAATGTTAAATTTTTTAAAAATGCATATTATTCAATATTTGTGATTAATTTCGTTGATTTTAATTTTTATAAATGTTTGTTAGTTTTATATGTTCCTCCTGCGTGAGTTTTACATTCTTATGTTTGGTAATTATTTTTAAATCATTATTTGAATAATATTGGCAATGTAGCAGATAGCATCTGACTTCGCAAAGAAGTCTAGCTTTTCCCAAAAGATCTTTAATGTGGTTTATACGTGTTTGTTTATACAGATTGTTCAGTTACCTGTTAATTTTGGTGAATGGGTTGTGAGAGATCAAATTTGGCATTTTGTGGTTGATAAGCTCAAAGGAGGGCGGTTTATCACTTTGCACGATGGTTCTTCACATCAAGAACTTATTGAGATGGTACAAGATGATTATATGTTGTACAAGAAAACCGAGCTGGTTGAGTTATCATATCCATTGCCGGAAGCACTCTTGAAACAAATGGATACAAATAGGCCTCCGGTTTATGTCACAAATGATAGGCAAGTAAGGAGCATGGTCGAGTTAGCTAATACGCATTTAATCCATCTTTGTGTCTCGAGCCGATCCGGTATGGAAGATGAAGATGCGGTGAATCATGATGAAAAATATGAAGCTGAAAATGTAGACGAAGATGACAAAGAAGAAGACTGGAATGAGGAAGATGCGGACTCTGTCTCGGATGGTTCGGTTTGTGGTGGGGGTGGTGATGATGGTGTTAGTAACTTGGATGTGCCTGAGAATGTTTTCAATAAACACGCTGAGGCTTACCGTGACGATGCTGATTAAACCCTATATGGGAAAGTGAAACATGAAGATGTAGATGTGGAAGAAGATGAATATTATAAGAAATATGAGTTGGAGGGTACGACTAAACGATGTGTTGGCAAAAGGAACTTGTCCGAGGGTATCTTTCTCAACAATTGTTTTAATATCAAGAAAGACATAATATCAGAACTACGTTTGACGGTGATAATGAAAAAATTCGCATACATGATAGAGAAGTTTGACAAGACATGTTTTGTGGCTAAATGTCGTGTGGAAGGATGCAAGTGGATGCTTCGAGCGTCTGTGAAGAGCGAACCAAACAAGTATTGGGTGATGATCTATTCAAAAACTCATACATGTTCCGTGGTGGACCGGATGTCTACGCGTAAACGGTACACTCCAGTTTATATTGGTTGGTTGTTTACTGAATCTTTTGGTATAATTGAACAGATAACACCAAAGGATGTCAGAGTATCAATGAAGAAGCAGTTTGGGATTAGGATGAGCTACACAACCGCATACAGAGCATTGTTACATGCACAAAAGATTGTGAGAGGAACAACGGAAGATGGGTACGAGAGACTGCCTAGGGATCAATAACTGCTCTTGAACTAGATGAGAAGAACCGATTTAAATATCTATCTATAGCATTTGGAGCTTCCATACATTGGTTTACGTTTCTTAGAAGAGGCATTGTGGTGGACGGTTCTCATCTTAATGGAAAGTATGGCGGTGTTATTCTAGTGGCGGCCGCACAAGACGGAAATTTTCAAATATTTCTGTTGGCTTTCGACATTGTAGACACTAAGAATGATGACTCGTGGGAGTGGTTTTTCACCAATCTGAAAGAATGCATTTCAAACCAATATCCTTTGGTCATACTCTAGGGCACAACGAGGGATATGCAATTACCATCTACAAAATAACATAGTTACCAAGTTTATGGGAAAACATCTTCTGTACTTGGTGAAAAATGCGGCTTACGCGTATACGATTTACGATTTTGACCGAAACATGGCCTCCTTATGAGCGGTAAATCCTGAACTTGTTGATTACTTGGAGGAGTCGGATGTGAGTCTATGGTCACGCGTGCATTTCAGCGGAGACATATACTTTTTCGGTCTGACAATAAGTGTCGGACATAATATTTTCTACTCAGACTTCTAATGATGTCTGATATTATAGTCAGATTTCTCCTGCTGTCTGATTATTTATTAGCGTGCAGGAGAAGTCTGAAAGCGTAGTGTTTTTCTTAATACTTTCTAGTTCTTACTTGTGTTAACCTCTTTCAAATTGTTGGAGAAAAGTACAACATAAAGACGAGCAACATTGCCGAATCTATAAACTCCGCAGTTAAGAAGGCAAAAGGATATCCCATATCTTTCCTTTTAGAGTTCGTACAAGAGAAACTATGGACGTTGATTTGTAAAAGGCGGCTAGATGCAATGAGTCTCACAACAACATTTACCCGAGGAGTTGAATATTTGTTGGCTATTCGTGAATATTATGCGGATATGATGACGGCAGAATGCGTAGATACGTATCAGTTCGTTGTTAAGCGAGGACGTATGGATTGTGTTGTCGATTTGGAACATCAAAAGTGTGAATATGGTGTTTGGGATTACAAAAAGATACCTTGCTCACATGCCATTTGCGCTGCACCGGAACTTGAGCTACACATTTCTACGCTTGTATGTCCATCTTACAGAACAGACTACTTGTACACTGCATACTCGCGCAACATCCTACCAAAGGATTTTACTGGCACAACTGATCATGAAACCGTATGTGTCCTTCTGCCGAAAGAGAGGCGGAAGCCTGGAAGACAAAAGAAGTCGAGGTGGCAATCTATGCTAGAAATTGCCAAGAACAAGGGCTGTAAACCGCGGAAACTACAAAAGCAATATTGTTGTTTGAATTGACGACAACCAGGCCACAAACAACCTAATTGTCCACAAGGTGAGGCTGATTAGAAATGGTTGATGTCTAATATGATTTAGGGTTTACTGAAGTCTGATATGTTTTAGTGTTTAGTGGAGTCTGATAAGTTTTTCTTCCTCCTATGCATGTGCTGATGAGCCCATGTTCAGTCCGGGTCTTGTTGATCCGATTGATGGTGTATCCTCTACTTTTGTTGATCATATCTTTGATAGAAACAGGGGAAGGTTGGGAAAAGGTCATGAGTTTGAGTCGGGGACTTCTCGTGGACGTAACACTCTACAAAGGGAAGACTTCCTTCGTGAATGGCAAGATCTCGTGTTCGAATCTTCTCCAGATGATATCATCGGAAGCACCCGTAAGTTGGTCCTTGTGACTGAGATTCATAAACCTTTCCTTCAGGAGGGGTTTAGTAATCACTTTGTTATGGTAAGCATTCTAGTCTTTCCCTTGTTTTTTTTTTTTTTGAAGTGGGTATGCTTGTTCGTGATTTTCATATTCTCTTCCTCCTTTTTGTAGGCCCTTGCCGAACTCAACCAGCAAAGAGATTCATATGAGTGCGAGATGAGGCATGATAAGTTATCTGAAGAGGACCTCAAGGAGAGACTTAGCAGGTTGTGGGATTCTGCTTGCGAAATGAAGGATGCTCGATAGAAACTTGCGGAGATGGATGGGCTCGTTGTTGCTCTGTCTTTAAAGAAACAAAAGGTCGGGGAGCTGGAGAAGATGGTGGTTGATCTCAATGATGAGAAATGCGACCTTCAGGACAAGGCTGAGGGCGAGGTCGATTCTCTTAGGTTTGAGGTTGATCTTCTTACATCTCAGCGTGATAAATTACATGCTTCTTTTAATGTGCTCCTCTGTGTCGAACTGGAAGCATTGCATAAGAAGGCCACGGACCTCCTTAAAAATCTTAAGTTGGAAAGATAGGAGAGTAAGCCTTTTACCGCTAAGTTTTTGGAGCTGAACTAGGTGGATTCTATCCTCAATGCCTATCATCTGCTCGTAAGGGAGTGTATTTTGGTTCCTCCGACCAAGATCGCCAGGCTCGAGGAAGATTTGTCTCGCCTGAGGAAAGAGCTCGGCGCATTGAGACCTACCGACCTTATTCATGACAAACTGTGTATGTCTCTGCTTCTTGAGCGAAAGTGCATTGGTGCCTATCTTGAAGGGACAGTGGAGGGGAGAAAAGGGACGAGCCTGGCATCTGCGGCCATCGAGGGTGTGACTAATTCTTGTATTTCTGACCTCCTGGAGTGAGTCTCTACGTTGTAACTTTAGTTTTTATTTTGGTTTTTGTATCAACAATCATTCCTTTTATGTTGTCTTAATCTTAAAGCTTGGTCCGAATGCTATATTTTCTCTTCCCCCTCTTTCTCATATTTGTGTTGATCGTTGAGTCGCGGGAGCTTGGAGTTTGTTTATTGCTCTTCGCCGCAGTCTTGTTGCCAACATGAGATCGTTTCAGATAATTTTTGTGGTCAAATTATTTTGACCGTCGCGTCTTTTAATTTCCACGACTTGGTCAAAGTGCCATCATTGCCTCTCGATAACTGCTTAGCGTGTTTATTGGGTAATGAACCGACGCTTTTTCATTTAAGGGTTGCAGTGGTAACTATCGCGTTGCTATAAATTCGGCCTTTGTAACCGTTGCTTTCCCTAGCTATAAATACTGCTTTTCCTTCTTCGATGTTTTCATAACTCATCTCTTTTTCGATTCTTTTGCATGTTTTCAAGAGTTATTTTTCTTTTTTGAGGTTGAATCTTGGCGACGGAGGTCCGAGTCTGAGTAAATCGTGGCAGCAAGGACATTATGTCGAGAGCTTCTCGTTTTTATTTGATTTAGGTCTTTGCCGACCTTCCGAATTTTTGGGTTCATTATACTGTCCTCGGACGAACTCATGTTTTTTCCTAAGAAAGAGGAGCTTTTCGATGTATAAAAATATTCTGACAGCTGCCTCGATTTGTCACATTTCCAAAACTTAAGGGTGATGCACAGATCTTTCTTTCGGACATATCAGATGCATCTTTGGTTTCAGTAATGCGCCATGGGATGATCCTTCCTGGATTAGTCGGCTTCCGCGTAAGTACTTGGTTTTTATTTTCTTTATTTTTGGTTGTTCGTGGCCTTCTCTACAGTATTATGTTTTGTTCACAGGGCAGCGGATGGTGCGTCAGACTGGCCCTTCTTCTTTTTCATAGGAAAAGCTATTCCTTTGGAGAGGGGAGCTCGCACATCAGACTGTCTAGGGGAACCATGGGGTCTGGTTTATGAGACCTGTTGACTTTTTTGGTGTGATGAGGTCGAAATGTTCTTTTTACTCCAAGCAGATCCTCCCTGATTCGGCTTCATCACTGTTCCCATATGTGCCGCTATCCTTCGAGGATAGCCTTACAGGGAACAAACGATGAAGTCGTCTTTCAAGAAAGGAGCTTGGCTCCTTGTTGGATGAAATCGAGCTTGATACGCGAGCTTCGATCCAGACGAAATCATCTTTCAATAAATTAGCCTTTTCTTTCTTTTTATTGTGTTGTAGATTTCCTTGTATTTTGACGAAGAAAATAAATAAAGAAGGGATTTTATTTTTGTCATTTTTGTATTGCACTCGTTGTTTCTGAGGCACTCATTCCCTCCTTCGAGAGATGAATTAAAGAGATTTGAGATGATTCTCGATTTTCGGCGGGATCATATTTTAGGCTCGAGTTCGCGCTCGGCATATTTTTCTTTTATTTTTTCTATGGTTTATGCTGCGCTCGTCCTCTCTTTTTTAAAAAAGTGAATGTATATGAGTTGTTTATTCCCTTTTTCAAAGAAACTAATTAAAGGGATATGCGAGGCGATTCTCTACTTTTTACGAGATCAAATTTTGGCGTGAGTACGTATTCGGCTTGTCTTGTTTTTGATTTTCTTGAGTTTTAAACTTCGCTCATCTTTTGAAAATGTTTGTACGTGCGAGTTTGGGCTCGGCTTATCCTGTCATTTGTTGATTTGCTAGGTGCACATACGTGCTCGGATTATCTTGTGAATCCCTTGAATTTTATTTATGCGAAGAAGGCTTGGCTTAGGAAACTTATTTAAGGACTTGTGCGGGTCTGGACCCGGCTTAAGGTCGTTGAAATTGACGGTGTGAAGTATTATGTTACTGTGTATGAGACACATTTTTGTTGGTCGATCATTTGGCCAGAATGTCGAATGTTAGGTATCGAGAAGTACGATCATTTCTGAAAAGAGAAGCTTAAGATTGTAGAAATATAAAGGTTGTTGCACCTCGTAAAGGTTGCCTACGTACTTCCCGGGGAGAGATCAAGCCGAGCGTAGTTATTTCTATTACAAGTTCTGATCCGGAGCTCAATTACTTGTATATATATATATATATATTCTTATAGAGCTTAGATTCTTATAGAGCTTAGAGCTCGTTTTTTTCAGGAGCTTGAGTCCGCTTTCGTTCCTGACTTGTAGGTGGAGCCGGGGCTCGCTTAGAGTAGTTTCTCTGCTGAGGAGTAATTTTTATATGTATGCTTTGGCGTTTGATTTTTCACCGCTTTCATGGTTTTGAGGCACGATATTTGTCGCATTATCACGAAGCATGTTCTTGAGATCTTTGGACTTCCTCGGAGTGCGACGATTCCTCCTGAGGTTGAGAACTTTATGCACTGGTAATAATTCGAGGGTACTGCTTTCATTGCGTGGGATCACATTGTAGATCGTAGGTTTGTCTATGGCGACGAAATTTATAACATTTGTTACTCGTCCAACGTACACTAGTAGTTTGATCGTTCTGATTGTGGTGGTTGTATCGCCAAAGAAACCAGTGAGGGGTTTTTCTTATCGCTTCATCTTGTAGTCTCAAAATTCCGTTCTTTTCAAAGTCTCTTTGAAGATGAGGTCGACCGAGCTTTCAGTTTCGATTAAGACCTTAGTCACTTCGCAATCGCCTATCTGGAGTTCGATGACGAGCGGATCGTTGTGCGGCTTGTTAAGCCCCTCTTTGTCTTCTGCAGTGAAAGTGATTTTGTTTCCAGCTTTTAGCTCCTCGGCAGTGTTCATGTTCCACTGTTGTCGTATGTCCGCCTTCTGGCCATATACCGTTATTGATCGTACTAAGTCGTTGCAGATTGGAAGTCCTCACATAATCATGTTGATGATTCTCCTTGGCGGGGGAGTTTCTTCCTTACTACCCTCGCGAGTCCGTTTTGGTAGCTCCATGTCGACATCCTCCGGCCTTGCATGTTGCTGACTGGCTTTCCTTGATTTTTCCCCGAACGAGCCTGAATCGTTCTCCCTCGTTTTTGGGTTAGCGTTGCGTTTCTTGGTTCACAGTGGGCGTTGGTTGCGTTTCAACTAGTTATGTTTGTTATTCCCTTATGATATTCACCGAGCAAGAGACTTTGTAGGTGCCAACACTCGGCGGTGTTGCGTCCAAATCTCTGGTGAAAAGGGTAGAAAGACTTTTCTTGATCATCATCGCGGACGTATTTTTCCATGCTCGACTATGTTGATGATTCGGATGACCACGCCCATGTTGATTAGTTTGCTGATTTGGTTATTGTTCGTCGACGTAACATGTAGTAGCCTTCTTGCCTTTTTTGTCAAGGCATTCCGGTGTTGGTTCCTTCCCCTTTTGCAGTTGATGAATTTGTTGAGGTGCACGTCTTAGAAAGCAGCTCTTTTTCTTCTTCAGTTTTGATGAAGATGGCTGCTCGGTGGAGGGCATCTTCTAGAGTTTGCGGTTTGTGTATGGCCAATTCGTCGCGTAAGGGCGAGTAGTACCAGAGTTCGTTTCGCAGTGCTGGGAGCCCTTCGTTATCAGTCACTGAAATTTTGGAGACAATGACCTTGAACCTATTGATGTACGACCTGAGCGATTCCTTCGGCCCTTCGATGACTGCCCAAAGGTTTGCGCTTGAAGCTCCTTCTTGGATGATTATAGAATAATGCTTGAGGAAAGTGGTAAATAGCTGGTGATAGTTGTCAATGGAGTGCGCCTTGGGGTGTGAGAACAAGTTGAGGGTGGCACCGCTTAAATTTTCGACGAAGAGCTGACAGAACCCGGTGTTGTGTTCCCCGGGTGAGAACTACGCTCACCCCATTGCAATGCTAAAGGCCGTCAGATATTGTCGGGGATCCGAGCTTCCTTCCTAGGTTGGCAGCTTAATCTTTCTTGGGTGTTGGATTGGCGTGCCTCTTATCTTTCTTATAAATGGCATGTTCTATATTTCCTTGAGGACTCGGTCGATTTCGAGAGCCGAACTGGTTGCTTTATGAACTTTTGAGGTTAAATGGTCTAGTTGCACCTTTAACAGTTTGATCTTGTTGTTCTTGTTTGCTTCTTCTTGGCTTCACATTGGTTCGGTGGACGGTGTTTGGTGCACTCCAAGTCCCGTTGACAAAGATATTAGAGGTATTGTCGGGCACCTGCTTGACTCGGTGATCAGAGCTGGAGATATGTCGAATAGAGCCCTTTGGAGTCGAGGGGAAATGTGTTCTGTTCTTTTAGATGTTTGATGTCCGGATGTCTGGAGGTCGTTGATCTATTATCGGCCTACATTTTGAGCGTTTTTGAGCTGGTCGAAGCGAGTGTTGTTGCCTCGAGTCAGCTCGGCGACTTGTGTCATCAGGATCTTTATGAGGGAAGAGACGTCATGATGATTCAGAGTTTAAATGTCCAGAGTGTGATTTGACAGCTCGACATCTTCATGTGTGTTACTTATCCTGGTCTGATCGATTGGGGTATCGACCGGTGGGACTGGTGTACCTAGTTCCATTGCTGCAGTTGGCTTGATGATCAAGCTCGGAATCTTTTTTGATGATTCGGGGTTGTCACTGATCAAGGATGATCCTGTCATTTTCGACTTTGCTAAAGCGTAGAATGGTTTCCCATTCCCCACAGTCGGCGCCAATTGTTGTTACGGGATTTCGACCAAGTCCGAAAAAGTCGGAGTTATGATCAAAATGGTTCGAATCCACAAAGAAAGAAGAACTAGAAGTGGGGCTGGAAACTCTTTGTTATTAATAATTAGGCCGAAACCGAACAATGAACTGGATTATGGATGGGAGGTCATCGATAGACGAGCTCCCTGGAGATTGCTTGGGTTGGTCCCTTTATATGTGTAGCTCGAAGCTTAGCAATTTACAATATAATGTAAAATTAACAGTAAAAGGTATATTTATAGTAAAAGTGGTCAGACTTCTTGTTGGGTTGTTGACTCCTTTGCGGGTATATGGATGAAGTGCTAAACCCATATCCAACACATACCTCAGGTACATCTCATCCTTTCTCCACATTTGACTCATATGATCGGTTTTCTCTTAGTCAACGCAACTATCTTGTTGCTCTCTCGACAATAGTTGAGCCAACTACATTCGAAGAGGCTATGACATTCTTCCAAAGGAAATATGCTATGCGTTTTGAGATTGATGCTCTCAAACTAAACAAAACTTTGACATTGGAGCATCTACCGCCTGTCGAGAAAGCGATTGGATCTAAATGGGTCTATCGCATCAATCGAAAGTCGGATGGTACTATTTGAGATATTCGAAACACGTCTCTTTGCTCTTGTGAACAATCTAAAATAGGGATTAGACTACAACGACATGTTCACTTATGTGGCAAAGATGGCAACGGTTTGTCTCTTTCTCAAAATCACAACAAATCAAAACCATGAGGTTCACAAGATAGATGTGCATAATTCTTTTCTTTATGGTGATTTTGATGAAGAGATTTATATGAAACTCCCTTAGGTTTCTCTACATATGATGACACA
Source organism: Orychophragmus violaceus (assembly GCA_030180135.1). Lineage (NCBI taxonomy): Eukaryota > Viridiplantae > Streptophyta > Magnoliopsida > Brassicales > Brassicaceae > Orychophragmus > Orychophragmus violaceus. Next base: position 65,897,977 of record CM058237.1, read on the forward strand.
CACGTTTGTCGCTTATGAAAGTCGCTCTATGGTCTTAAACAGGTTATAAAATGTTATTTTGCTAAGCTTATGGATGCACTTCGATATTATGAATTTTATCAGAAAGAATCTTATTACTCTCTCTGTCTACAGGAAAGATGGCACTACTCTTTGTATATTGGTTTATGTTGCTGATTTGATTATCTCATGTAACTCATATGATACTCTTGCCACATTCAAATCTGATCTTTCTTCTTGTTATAAGATTTGGCATTCTCAAATATTTTCTAGGATTAGAGGTTGTTCGAAGTTCTTTTGGATTTTATATTTTTCAACAGAAGTATGCTTGTTAAATAGCCACTTAAGTTGGTCTCCTTGTTTGTAAACCGGATGGTTCTCCAATGGACCATAATCATCAACTCTGTAATGGCCACAATTCTGGCCCATTACTTGGGCCCAAAGAAAGAGGAGAAAAGAGTCAAGGAGAATTATTGAGCCCAAAGAAAAGAGGGGAATGGGCCAGAAGCCCAAGGCCCAACCCGAGGGAAAGAAAAACCCTAGCTCCACTCCCTATAAAAGGAGGAGCAGCCAATCTCATTTGACACAAAGTTCGAGACAACGAAGCTCTGCCCGTAACCCGAGCCAGCCGACGACCGACAACCAGCCCGGAGCCACCGATGACCGCCGGCCAGCCACCGCCCGCCGCCGACCAGCCGCCGGCCGACCACCGCCGGAAACCGCCGACCGCCTCTGCCCGGAGCACCACCGCCGCCGGCCAGCCTCGCCGGAATCTTCGCCGGAGACCGCTTTTCGCCCGCGCTTCCGATCTCGTACTCCAAGTCGCCGTCTTCTCGATTCTTTTGAGTGCAGAGCCATCCGATCTTCGCGTTCTTAAGGTGATACTTCCCGGATCTCAGATATACTTCGTTTTCTCCTTCTAAACCCCAGATCTGCTTCAGATATATGCTTCTAGATCAAATCTGATCCGTAGAAGTCATAGATCTGAACCGTATCACTCTTCCCGTCTCTCTCTCGCTCAGATCTGCTAAAGATCTATGCTTCTGATGGATAGAAGTTGTAGATCTGAACTGTATCTTCTTCGTTTGCTCAGATCTGGTTCAGATCTATGCTTCTGATGGATAGAAGTTGTAGATCTGAATCGTATCTTCTTCGTTTGTCCAGATCAGTTGGCTAGAACCCTAGATCCGTTCTCTTTCTTTAGATATGTCGTCTAAAACCTTAGATCTATGTGCAGGATCACCAGATCTATAGCCGGATTCACTAGATCTACTTTCTCTTCAGATCTAGTCTAAGGTGAGGACAGAACGTGATCTCTTCTCTATTCTACTGCAATATTGAGTATCGAATCTTCGTTTAATAGTATCTTTATAAGTAGTGTAGATCTAGTTGTTGACTTGCGTTGATGTGATTGATAAGAACCTAGAATATAGGTTGTCGCTTAAACCGAAAACGGAACCTAGACATTAGGTTATCATTTGAACTGAAAATGTTGCTTGTGTGTGAAGGCTATGCTTGATAGAACTGTTTAGGTCCCCCGAAAGGGTGTTTGGTGGCGGCACATGTACATTGCGTTTCGTACTTGTCCCTTGTTTCGTCGGAAGGGGGTTTTTGCGAGCCCCCCCAAGTGGTTGAGTTGTTGGGCACCGGAGCCAATGGCGGGCTTCGGGGCTTGTTGAATTGGTTGCGCTTCGGGCAGTAGGAGTCCAGAGTACGGGGCGGTGGGCGCATGCGGTATGATCTGGACGTTAGTTTGTTTGTGCCTTCGGGCGTTGGGTGCAAGGTGTTATTAACCGTGGACTTGTGCTTGATGTTGTGTTAGTTTAAAGTAGAGATAATGGTATTCATAGAATCCTCCCTCCTTGGGTATTGGTGTAAACCAATTACTCAGGCCTTCATCGTTGATTGTTTTGTAGGTAACCCTGGAGCGTTGTAGGGGTAGACGGACAGTGTGGTGCTATGTTTTGGGAATGGGATTTTCTTCTCTTCTTTTTCGTTCTTTTTATTCGTTAAGACTTATGCGATTCTTCCTTTTCACGTTTTAAACTATTTGAGTTGGTTCGTTTTTATGTAAGACTCATTTTCTATTTCAATAAAGTAAATCCTTTCAGTTATTCGATTGTGGGTTCCGGTTTATGACTTGGTTCGCATCTGTTGATTATGACTCGTGGAGTCAAAGAGTCATTGACTTGGATCCGAAGGGACGGGTGTTACAATTTTGGTATCAGAGCCAGGTTAAAACTTAGCCGGTGATGTCCTGGCTAGGTAGGGTAGAGTAGTGTATTTATATTCGGATTTCAACGTCGTTTTCAAAGTTGTTTTCAAAGTGTTTGCAACTCTTTTCTAAATGGGGATTTCTGAAAGTTGGATTCTAGGAGCACCACTCCAATCTCCTCCTTATATACACTCCGGAAGTGAGTTCAGTATTCAACCGTTAACTGACTCAATCGTCCTTCTTTTGCAACAGATGCCGCCTAAGAGAAGAACCCCGCCAGCTCGTCGTAATCAGGATGCGCCAGTGCTGGCTTCATCAAGAAACAGTGCCACTAGTGTGCACGGACCCCAGGAACCAGTTGTGGGAAACCAAGTTTGAGCAGCGTTGGGAGCTGGGCAGGTAGCTGTTGATGCTGCTCTTCTGCAAGAGCTGCTCGCACTCCAGCAGGCGCAAGCCGCCAATGTCGCAGAGGCAGGAGGAGCACTAGGAGGTGATGTAGGAGCAGGAGCACCCGGAGTAGTACCGGTGAACATTAATGTGGCGCCTGGAGCCCAAGGAGGAGTTGTGAATGCCCCGGGAGGAGCAGTGAACGCCCCAGGAGGAGCTGGTTTTGTTGCGGAAGGAGCAGGAGCCGCTCCTATTGGTTTTGGGTTTGTCCAGCCACCGCAGGTGCCAGGAGCGGTGCCAGGAGTGACTTACTGGACTATGCTGAAGCATCTGAGGGAGATGCAGATGGACCACTTCGCTGGAGGTGTCAGTGCCATCGCAGCGGACAATTGGAGGAGGAAGCTGGAGGGGAGTTTGGATACTGCCAGGTGCCCGATGGAGTTCCGTGTGGAGATAGCAACCTCTTATCTCAACGATGATGCGTTGGTTTGGTGGGAAGGAGTGCAGGAGAGCGCTCAAGGACGTCCACAGACGTGGGGGGATTTCCGCGAGGCATTCAACCGGAAGTACTTCCCGGAAGTGACCATGGACAGGTTGGAAGGAGAATTTCGGAACCTCCGGCAGAGAACCCGGAGTGTACGGGAGTACGGGGAAGAGTTTAACCGTCTGAGGAGGTTTGCAGGGAGGTACCTGACCGAGTGGGAGCTGATCCGTCAGTTCCTCGCTGGGTTGAAGATTGAGCTGAAGTGTCGCTGCAAGCAGATGGATTATTACGACATCAATGACCTGATCGAGAAGGCATCGGATGCTGAGACTGACTGGGAGGAAGAACAGAAACAGCAGAAGGACGCACAACACCGGAACAGTAAGAGGAACTGGGAGACCGCTAATGCCTTCGTTCCGATAGTGCAGGCACAGCAGGCGCAGCAGGCACCACAGGTGCAGCAGGCGCAGCCCATGGCGGGACGGCAAATGCAGCAGGCACAACTGATGGCGTGCTATGGATGCGGGCAGTTGGGTCACCTCAGGAGAGACTGCCCACAAAATGTGTGTTTCCGATGCAGGCAGATGGGGCACATGGCAAGGGAATGCCCAAAACGAGCTGTGGGATCCGGAGTAGGAGCGCAACCATTACCGCCGCAACAGCCAGGAGGGCGAGGAGGAGCTGGGTTGATGCCACAACCGCCGCCAGGAGGACAGACCAGAGGACCTCAAGCGTATGTGGCGGGTGTGTAGTAGTGTTAGTTAAAGGTCTCGTAGCTTAGCCTAGTAAACGTGTAGGATCGGTTGTGGTTGGGGGAGTAGCCGCCCACACCTTGTTTGACAGGGGGGCTACGCATACTTTTGTGAGCTCACGGCTCTCGGAAAATTGGACCTTTAATGGCAACTTCATCGATGGGATCATGAGAGTGGAGACCGCTGGAGCGGAGAAAGTGTCAGGCACGGGGATCTTCGAAGCAGTGCCAGTGACGGTAGAAGGAGTCGACTTACCTGCAGACTTAGCACGAATGGAGCTGGGACGTTACGAAGTCATCCTGGGCATGGATTGGTTGGTACGACATGAAGCAGTTATGGATTGTGCAAAGGCGACCATCACCTTTCCTCATGAGAGGGGGAAGATCGTTTTCAAGGGAATGAAAACGCAGAACGGGATATCAGTCATATCCATGGTCCAAGCAGAGGCGCTGATCAGTAAAGGGAACGAGGCGTACTTGGCGACTATTTCAATGATCAAGGAAGAAGAAGCACCGAGTTTGGAAACCATTCCGGTGGCTGCGGAATACAAGGATGTATTCGCGCCGCTGAAGAGACCACCACCGGAACGGAATGATGCCTTTACGATAGAGTTAGAGCCCGGGACGGCACCCGTGTCGAGGGCTCCATATCGTTTAGCGCCCGCAGAGATGGCAGAGTTAAAGAAGCAATTGGAAGATCTTGTGGAGAAAGGATTCGTCCGACCGACCAGTTCACCGTGGGGAGCGCCAGTGTTATTTGTCAAGAAGAAGGACGGGAGTTTCCGACTCTGTATCGACTACCGAGGCCTCAATAAAGTGACCATCAAGAATAAGTATCCGTTGCCAAGGATCGATGAGCTGTTCGACCAGCTGCAGGGAGCCTCTTGGTTCTCGAAGATCGATCTTGCCTCGGGGTACCATCAGATTCGGATAGCGGAAGAGGACATTAAGAAAACGGCATTCCGAACCCGTTATGGACACTACGAGTTCGTGGTAATGTCGTTTGGGTTAACCAACGCGCCAGCGGCTTTCATGAAGATGATGAATGACGTCTTCCGAGAGTACTTGGACAAGTGTGTGATTGTCTTCATTGACGATATTTTGGTCTACTCGAGAAGTAAGGAGCAGCACGAGTGGGACCTCAGGATCGTCCTAGATACTCTCAGGAAGCAGCAGTTGTTTGCCAAGATCAGTAAGTGCAGTTTCTGGCAAAGAGAGATAGGATTCCTCGGCCACGTGATCTCGGAGTACGGTGTAGCAGTGGATCCGGAAAATATCACCTCGATCACCAACTGAGCAAGGCCGGAGAATGCAACAGACGTTCGCAGTTTCTTGGGTTTGGCAGGATACTACAGGAAGTTTGTAGAAGGATTTGCCACCATCGCAAAACCTCTGACGGCCTTGACCGGAAAGGACGTCAAATTCGAATGGACGAATAGATGCGCCCGGAGCTTTGAGAAACTAAAGGAACGGTTGACTCAAACTCCAGTGTTAGTACAACCGCGGCTGGGAATACCGTATGTAGTCTACACGGACGCATCCGGAGTTGGATTGGGGTGTGTCTTGATTCAAGAAGGAAGAGTGATCGCCTACGCATCGAGACAGTTGAAGAAGCACGAGGTTAATTACCCTACCCACGACTTGGAGCTAGCAGCAGTGGTCTTTGCTTTGAAGATATGGCGTGCCTATCTGTACGGAGAAAAGGTGCAGATATTCACGGACCATAAGAGTTTGAAGTACGTCTTCACTCAGGGAGAGTTGAATCTAAGGCAGCGCCGTTGGATGGAGTTGTTAGCAGACTACGACCTGGAGATCGAGTATAACCCTGGGAAGGCCAACCAGGTAGCTGGTGCACTAAGCAGAAGAAAGATCGTCGTGTCAGAAAAAAAGGAAGTGCAGGAACTGTCGACAACTTTGGCGGAACTACGGTTGTACGCCACCACGGTTGATGAAAGCGTCGCCCGACTGGAAGCGTTTGAACAGGCTGACTTATTGGGAAGGATTATGGAGGCACAACCCAAGGATGGAACCTTGCGGGCGATGGTAGAAAAAGAGGTGTCTGGGTACAGTACCGCATCCAATCGGATGATTATGTTCAAAAACCGGATCTGTGTACCCAATAATCATGAGTTGAGGAAGAGGATTCTAAAGCAAGCTCATCAATCTCAGTTCTCGATACACCCGGGAAATCACAAGATGTACCAGAATTTGAGGCAGTACTATCACTGGGACGGCTTGAAGAAGGATGTGATAAAGTGGGTTTCGCATTGTCAGAATTTCCAACAAGTCAAGGCGGAAAGGAGGGTCCCTAGCGCATTGCTTCAGGGGTTACCTATACCAGAATGGAAATGGGATATGGTGACCATGGATTTTGTCACCGGGCTACCAATGACGACCGGAAAGAAGGATGCGATTTGGGTGATCGTGGACCGACTCACCAAGTCTGCACACTTCCTCGCGATTAAGAAGACAGATGGGATATAGACCCTCGCTCGGAAATACGTTGAGTGCATAGTGAAATTGCACGGGGCACCAGTCTGCATTATGTCAGACCGAGATCCTAAGTTAACCTCCATCTTCTGGCAGGCTTTTCAGAAAGCAATGGGTACGAAGGTACTTCTTAGTACAACATACCACCCGCAGACCGATAGACAGTCTGAGCGGACCATCCAGACGTTGGAGGATATGCTACGGGCGTGTATGTTGGATTGGGAAGGAAACTGGGTCAAGTTCCTGCCTTTGGTCGAGTTTTCCTACAACAACAGCCACCACCAAAGCATCGGGATGTCACCATATGAGGCTCTATATGGTCGACCTTGCAGGACCCCCCTATGTTGGACCGAGGTGGGGGAGAGGCGTGATCTAGAGCCGGAGATGATCCAGGAAACGGTTGAGCAAGTGGAGTTACTTAAGGAGAGGTTAAATCAGGCCCACGACCATCAGAAGAGTTATGCAGATAAGTGTCGTAAGGATTTCGAGTTCGCAGTGGGAGATTCAGTGTATCTCAAGATGAGGACGTTCCGGGGAAACGATCCCAACCGCAAGCTGAAAAAGTTGAGGCCTAGATATATGGGACCATTCGTGATTGTCGAGAGAGTTGGTGTGGTGGCGTATAGATTAGAGTTACCTCAGGAGTTGTCGGATTTTCACAACGTGTTCCATGTGTATGTTCTATGGAAGGTTGTTCGTGAACCGGAACTGATCCTACCTAAGCCGCCATCAGATGTCAACCGTAATTGGTCAGTGATGAGTAAACCGATAAAAGTTGTGGACCGCCTAGAATTAGAGTTCAACAGGAAGAAAACCAAGATGGTTTTGGTTCGTTGGGAGAGAGACGGAATTCAAGATGATGTTTGGGAACCCGAGCAGCCATTTCAGTTGAGCCATCCAGAGTTGTTTGCGGAGCCTAGTAGCGGGCCGAATTCGGGGCCGAATTCGCTGTTAGTGGGGGAGAATTGTAATGGCCCCAATTCTGGCCCATTACTTGGGCCCAAAGAAAGCGGAGAAACGGGCCAAGGAGAATTACTTGAGCCCAAAGAAAAGAGGGGAATGGGCCAGAAGCCCAAGGCCCAACCCGAGGGAAAGGAAAACCCTAGCTCCACTCCCTATAGAAGGAGGAGCAGCCCCTCTCATTTGGCACAAAGTTCGAGACATCGAAGCTCTGCCCGCAGCCCGAGCCAACCGAAGACCGACGACCAGCCCGGAGCCGCCGACGACCGCCGGCCAGCCACCGCCCGCCGCCGGCCGACCACCGCTGGAAATCGCCGACCGCCGCCGCCCGGAGCACCACCGCCGCCGGCCAGCCTCGCCGGAATCTTCGCCGGAGACAGCTTTTCGCCCGCGCTTCCGATCCCGTACTCCGAGTCGCCGTCTTCTCAATTATTTTGAGTGCAGAGCCATCTGATCTTCGCGTTCTTAAGGTGACACTCTACGAACTCCCTAAATAACTCTCTCTTTCGACCTTTTGTAATTTTTTTCATCAATACAAGATAATTACAAAACCTAAATTCGTTTTATATAGTTCTTTGAAGCAGCGGTTGATCTTTGAGGTGGTAACCTATGTTGCATATCGCACAAATGAAAATTCGACCGGTCAGGGCAAAACCATGACCAAAACCGACCTCAGGCATGTCTCTCTACGAGTGACCGGGTCTACGAGGTCTAACTTTAACGATCTGTCCAAGATCCATACAATATTCTCCACATTGGTTGACAAGGCACAAAGCCACAAACCGTCAACCGAGCTCTAGCGGCTCGACTAGATCGACAAGAACGAGATCTCGCAAGCAGATTCGCCGAGATCTTCCAATCACATATCCATAGCGGTTCAAGGCTCCTTTCTAACTGAGGGAGCCCTACTCCGCGAACGCGTCTGAACTTCTCTAAGGTTTACGTCTTCACTCAGGGAGAGTTGAATCTAAGGCAGCGCCGTTGGATGGAGTTGTTAGCAGACTACGACCTGGAGATCGAGTATAACCCTGGGAAGGCCAACCAGGTAGCTGATGCACTAAGCAGAAGAAAGATCGTCGTGTCAGAAAAAAAGGAAGTGCAGGAACTGTCGACAACTTTGGCGGAACTACGGTTGTACGCCACCACGGTTGATGAAAGCGTCGCCCGACTGGAAGCGTTTGAACAGGCTGACTTATTGGGAAGGATTAGGGAGGCACAACCCAAGGATGGAACCTTGCGGGCGATGGTAGAAAAAGAGGTGTCTGGGTACAGTACCGCATCCAATCGGATGATTATGTTCAAAAACCGGATCTGTGTACCCAATAATCATGAGTTGAGGAAGAGGATTCTAAAGCAAGCTCATCAATCTCAGTTCTCGATACACCCGGGAAATCACAAGATGTACCAGAATTTGAGGCAGTACTATCACTGGGACGGCTTGAAGAAGGATGTGATAAAGTGGGTTTCGCATTGTCAGAATTGCCAACAAGTCAAGGCGGAAAGGAGGGTCCCTAGCGCATTGCTTCAGGGGTTACCTATACCAGAATGGAAATGGGATATGGTGACCATGGATTTTGTCACCGGGCTACCAATGACGACCGGAAAGAAGGATGCGATTTGGGTGATCGTGGACCGACTCACCAAGTCTGCACACTTCCTCGCGATTAAGAAGACATATGGGATATAGACCCTCGCTCGGAAATACGTTGAGTGCATAGTGAAATTGCACGGGGCACCAGTCTGCATTATGTCAGACCGAGATCCTAAGTTCACCTCCATCTTCTGGCAGGCTTTTCGGAAAGCAATGGGTACGAAGGTACTTCTTAGTACAACATACCACCCGGCAGACCGATAGACAGTCTGAGCGGACCATCCAGACGTTGGAGGATATGCTACGGGCGTGTGTGTTGGATTGGGAAGGAAACTGGGTCAAGTTCCTGCCTTTGGTCGAGTTTTCTTACAACAACAGCCACCACCAAAGCATCGGGATGTCACCATATGAGGCTCTATATGGTCGACCTTGCAGGACCCCCCTATGTTGGACCTAGGTGGGGGAGAGGCGTGATCTAGAGCCGGAGATGATCCAGGAAACGGTTGAGCAAGTGGAGTTACTTAAGGAGAGGTTAAAGCAGGCCCACGACCGTCAGAAGAGTTATGCAGATAAGTGTCGTAAGGATTTCGAGTTCGCAGTGGGAGATTCAGTGTATCTCAAGATGAGGACGTTCCGGGGAAACGATCCCAACCGCAAGCTGAAAAAGTTGAGGCCTAGATATATGGGACCATTCGTGATTGTCGAGAGAGTTGGTGTGGTGGCGTATAGATTAGAGTTACCTCAGGAGTTGTCGGATTTTCACAACGTGTTCCATGTGTATGTTCTATGGAAGGTTGTTCGTGAACCGGAATTGATCCTACCTAAGCCGCCATCAGATGTCAACCGTAATTGGTCAGTGATGAGTAAACCGATAAAAGTTGTGGACCGCCTAGAATTAGAGTTCAACAGGAAGAAAACCAAGATGGTTTTGGTTCGTTGGGAGAGAGACGAAATTCAGGATGATGTTTGGGAACCCGAGCAGCCATTTCAGTTGAGCCATCCAGAGTTGTTTGCGGAGCCTAGTAGCGGGCCGAATTCGGGGCCGAATTCGCTGTTAGTGGGGGAGAATTGTAATGGCCCCACTTCTGGCCCATTACTTGGGCCCAAAGAAAGCGGAGAAACGGGCCAAGGAGAATTACTTGAGCCCAAAGAAAAGAGGGGAATGGGCCAGAAGCCCAAGGCCCAACCCGAGGGAAAGGAAAACCCTAGCTCCACTCCCTATAGAAGGAGGAGCAGCCCCTCTCATTTGGCACAAAGTTCGAAACATCGAAGCTCTGCCCGCAGCCCGAGCCAACCGAAGACCGACGACCAGCCCGGAGCCGCCGACGACCGCCGGCCAGCCACCGCCCGCCGCCGGCCGACCACCGCTGGAAATCGCCGACCGCCGCCGCCCGGAGCACCACCGCCGCCGGCCAGCCTCGCCGGAATCTTCGCCGGAGACCGCTTTTCGCCCGCGCTTCCGATCCCGTACTCCGAGTCGCCGTCTTCTCAATTCTTTTGAGTGCAGAGCCATCCGATCTTCGCGTTCTTAAGGTGACACTTCCCGGATCTCAGATCTACTTTGTTTTCTCCTTCTAAACCCCATATCTGCTTCAGATCTATGCTTATAGATCAAATCTGATCCGCAGAAGTCATAGAACTGAACCGTGTCACTCTTCCCGTCTCTCTCTCGCTCAGATCTGCTTCAGATCTATGCTTCTGATGGATAGAAGTTGTAGATCTGAACTGTATCTTCTTCGTTTGCTCAGATCTGCTTCAGATCTATGCTTCTGATGGATAGAAGTTGTAGATTTTAACTGTATCTTCTTCGTTTGTCCAGATCAGTTGGCTAGAACCCTAGATCCATTCTCTTTCTTAGATATGTCGTCTAAAACCCTAGATCTGTGTGCAGGATCACCAGATCTATAGCCGGATTCACCAGATCTACTTTCTCTTCAGATCTAGTCTAAGGTGAGGACCGAACGTGATCTCTTCTCTATTCTACTGCAGTATTGAGTATCGAATCTTCGTTTAATAGTATCTTTCTAAGTAGTGTAGATCTAGTTGTTGACTTGCGTTGATGTGATTGATAAAAACCTAGAATATAGGTTGTCGTTTAAACCGAAAACGGAACCTAGACATTAGGTTATCATTTGAACTGAAAATGTTGCTTGTGTGTGAAGGCTATGCTTGATAGAACTGTTTAGGTCCCCCGAAAGGGTGTTTGGTGGCGGCACATGTACATTGCGTTTCTTACTTGTCCCTTGTTTCGTCGGAAGGGGGTTTTGGCGAGCCCCCCAAGTGGTTGAGTTGTTGGGCACCGGAGCCAATGGCGGGCTTCGGGGCTTGTTGAATTGTTTGCGCTTCGGGCGGTAGGAGTCCACAGTACGGGGCGGTGGGCGCCTGTGGTACAATCTGGACGTTAGTTTGTTTGTGCCTTCGGGCGTTGGGTGCAAGGTGTTATTAACCGTGGACTCGTACTTGATGTTGTGTTAGTTTAAAGTAGAGATAGCGGTATTCATAGAATCCGCCCTCATTGGGTATTGGTGTAAACCAATTACTCAGGCCTTCCTCGTTGATTGTTTTGCAGGTAACCCTGGAGCGTTGCAGGGGTAGACGGACGGTGTGGTGCTATGTTTTGGGAATGGGATTTCCTTCTCTTCTTTTTCGTTCTTTTTATTCGTTAAGACTTATGCGATTCTTCCTTTTCACGTTTTAAACTATTTCAGTTGGTTTGTTTTTATGTAAGACTCGTTTTCTATTTTAATAAAGTAAATCCTTTCAGTTATTCGTTTGTGGGTTCCGGTTTATGACTTGGTTCGCATCTGTAGACTATGACTCGTGGAGTCAAAGAATCGTTGACTTGGATCCGAAGGGACGGGTGTTACAGACTCAGTCTTTCAAAGAAACCCTTTCTACGTAATCTAGAAAATATCAAAGATTAGTGGGACGGTTCATTTATTTAAAAGCAACACGTCATGATCTACATATGCGGTTCAGAACTTGTCATAGTACATGTATTCTCCTAGCGAAGATCAGCAGCCCACTTAAAGGTCGTACGTTATTTGAAAGAACTCTCGGACAAGGCATACTTTTAAGTGCAACATCTCCTCTTCATATTACAAGTTGGTGTGACTGTGATTGGATTTCTTGTCCAATAACGAGGCGTTCTAAGAGGTTGGATAGTGCAATATGGTTCATCTCTTCTTTTCATGGAAAACAAAAAAACAAAATACGGTTTTTCGTTTATTGACTGAAGCTGAATATCGCGCAGTGACTGTACTTACTGAAGAGCTTCATTGGTTTCGAAATATTATTCTTCACGAATTTGGTTTAAATCATGAGGTCCTATGACAATGTGGTGTGACACGTCACACTAAAGCTGCCCTACTCTTGCTCAGCTTGCGGAAGTGTGATATAACAGAGAATTCAATAATCCAACAGACATCAAAATCATAAACATGTATAATTTATGATTATATGTTATAAACGCATATTTGTATTTTATGTTTGTGTAATAAATAGACATGTGACAATCAGAAACCCTAACCAAAATACCAGTAAACAACCATCAAGATAAGAGCTAATCGATACATTATGAAGAATAAACCAGTTTTGTATTGGAAAACATCATTAAACGAGTGTAATTATATCATAGTTCTTAGTCTGCATGCATGTCCATTGAAGAATCAAAAGAGCCAGGAGAGTTTGATCCCCTGTTCAGTTCACTGCTTCTGGTTCCACCAGATATGTAGCCTCCCTGCGGAATTTGGTAGTTTGGAAGACTACGGCGTATCGGACTCGAAAGGGCGTTTGAGAAAACCGAGTTCTTTGCCTGGTTTTCACATTGCTCAGACAGAACCACCGGAACAGCTGTTGGGAAATACGTGCCTGAAGAGGCCAATGCATGCCCGGAATTTGTGACATGCATAGTTGGTTGAGGTGGTGGAGCTCTTGGGGATATAGGGGGCTCCTCTGTGCAGCACTCGAGCTCGTTCTGCATTGGGGAAAACAAAAAACTAAGTCAAGAACAGAAAATCACATCTGACCATAATTCTATGTTAGACAGATAGATAGATATCATATGAACCTGAATGTAATTGACAATATCAGTCGGTGTCACTCTTGACTCTCCTTCTTGTTGTCTCCATATCCATTGGTACAGTTTTTCCTGAAACATGGAAGATGAGCAGAACATTCAGTGTGTATTTCAATTGTTCCGGACTTTGAGTTGCCACACAGAGCTCATTTAACTTAAGTTAGGGATGCATAAAACTAGCAACTGCCGCATAATTTAATCTATACGTTTCTGTCTAACCATACTAACATATTGAGCTGCGCAGGATGTCATCGGCCAAGTATAAGTTTCACATCACAACATAATTCATCCCCATTGAACACACAAAAACAGGTAATATATTGTTTATTCTATATAGTCGTCAACATCTTATATCCAAACATATACAAGCACACTCATATAGTGAGGGACACCACAAACAAGAAAATGATTACCCTATCATATAAAGACTACCGATCAATTCACGCTACAGAAGCAAACATATCACACATTCTTTCCTATCAATTAACAATAAACCATGAAAACAAGAAAGAAAGATGAATTCACTTCTTTAGCATTGGTTTCATTGATAGGAGATACAATGACACATAAACGCTTTCAATCAAAAAGAAAATCTTTATGTACGGACGCAAGTCCATAAGAGGAAATATGTGGCTCCCCACAAGAATTAAGATGAAACACAATTGGAAAAACTACAAAAGAGAGAATCTCTTCCAGTGTCACAATTGGATTCAAGAAGGTCTTAGACACAGGTTGTACATGAGACACCAAAAGCACAACGCACTAATAATACAAAAACAGGTTAGACAAAAGTGAGGAAACTTACAACTTTGTCTAAAAATTAAAACTTGAAATTTTCATCTTCAAGACAATTAGTAATACTACACGAAACAGCAAAAGCATAATGCAACATAGAATTGTTCACTCACAAGAACACCAAAGTGAGAAAACTAACAGTTCGAATTTACCCTTATAGATCACAGAGATAGAGAAGGGTTAAATCCATACCAGACCGTGGCGTTCACCAGCTTGGAAAGATAGTTTCTGGTGATTCATGGACTGAGTGTACAGCTGAGATAAAGAGTTCGCAGCGGTTCGAAACGAGGCGTAAACAGTCCGATCTACCTCATCGAGGCTTGTCGCTGTAGCTTTTCTCTTCTTACCCATCCCCTTTAGTTTTTCTATAATCAATCCGAAAAAATCTTCCTCGCCTAGAATAGATGGGAACGATTTCTCCGTCGGCGGTGAACGGATGGTCGCTCTTCACTTGACCGCCTCCACCTCTAGTATCGATCGGCTGTTTTGATGAATTATAAAATGAGAAGATTGGACAAAGAGGGCACTTCTAGGATGTTAACCTGTTAATTCGGTTCGGGTTGATTCTTTCAGTTTTTAGTTTTTTTTTTTTTTTTTTAGAGCAAATTCTTTCGGTTTTTAGTTATTTTGAATACATAGATATACAATACTAACCTTTCGATTTTCATGAAATTTAGATCAGTTTTGGATTGATTTTGGTTCGGTTCAAATAATGCTAGTACTAAAATCTACATATGGATTTGGTCTGATAAGGCCAAAGATTTTACCACTTAAACATATCGATATTAAAGACGTCATTCCAACCCAAATTGAAGCTCATCTGATTTCTACTTTGTTAACTAAAAAAGATTTCATATTAAAGAGGACGTGCTTGATAATAAAGTCAACCTACGAACTCATTTAGTCAAACTGATTATTTCGAGATCAGCTCAACCGTCTAGAGATCATGGAGATGGTTCAAACAAGTGCACTACGAGATATGCGGGATGGAGAGCTCCATGAAGAACCTTTTAAAGAAGGTTTGATGGCTTTAGATAAAAGGACCTTCTTTTTTATACATTTTTCATAAACAATTAACTCTACGAACTCCCTAAATAACTCTCTCTTTCGACCTTTTGTAATTTTTTTCATCAATACAAGATAATTACAAAACCTAAATTCGTTTTATATAGTTCTTTGAAGCAGCGGTTGATCTTTGAGGTGGTAACCTATGTCGCATATCGCACAAATGAAAATTCGACCGGTCAGGGCAAAACCATGACCAAAACCGACCTCAGGCATGTCTCTCTACGAGTGACCGGGTCTACGAGGTCTAACTTTAACGATCTGTCCAAGATCCATACAATATTCTCCACATTGGTTGACAAGGAACAAAGCCACAAACCGTCAACCGAGCTCTAGCGGCTCGACTAGATCGACAAGAACGAGATCTCGCAAGCAGATTCGCCGAGATCTTCCAATCACATATCCATAGCGGTTCAAGGCTCCTTTCTAACTGAGGGAGCCCTACTCCGCGAACGCGTCTGAACTTCTCTAAGGTTTACGTCATCCCTAACTCTTTAATATAGTTAACTACTCCGGTACGAACTGGAGGGTATGCTTCAATCCCTAATTTTGTGAGCTCGCTCTCGTTAACTACAAATTTAACAAGCTCTAATATCACTGGAACAGCAGATCACTCAAACACTTGTCTGCCTTCTCCTCCTCTTGTTCCACCATGATGTGAACAATCAAGGTCCCTTTGGCCCAGGGTGTGCGACATTTCTTTTACATTGAGGCAACCTCTCGAGCTTTCCGCAAAGATCAGCTCTAGAATTTCATTAGACTTTAAACGTCCCCAATAGGGAGGCGTTCAGAAAAACGGGAAAATCTACCACCATGTTGACCAACAAGGTGCGATCGATCGCGATTCTTTCCAAAGATATCTCGATCACACCAGTGCTGAACTCTAGGAGATAAACAATCGATATCATTCAATTATAAGTTCAATTCTTGATATTGACAGAGGATTCGAGGTTCACTGCTGAAAATCTTGTCGAACCTGCCCTAGAATGGTTCAGCGCTCTGGAAGGAAATTCCATAGACAAATTCAACCGGCTCTCTTCAGCCTTTCTAAAGCAATGTACATACAAGAGAAAATTTCAGAGGCCAACCTTTGGTTTATCTCGCAAGGACGAACGAATCCCTGTAAAACTATATTGAAATGTTCAAGGAGATAAAGTCCTAAATAGCAAACCTAAGCGAGCTTGTGGCAATCAGAGCCTCAAAACGGGCTCTGGTACGCTTCTAGGTTCCGAAGGAGCTCGCAGTTAGATTTGTTTTTTTTCTCGATGATGCTCTCCATCGAGCGTCAGCCTTCGCGCTTCACGAGGAAGAGATAAAATATATCGCAGAAAGCCACAAGAAATTTAAGGCACATGTGAACAACTTGAACAAGAATTCGATAAACGATTCAAAGGATAAGGCTCAAGGCCAACACAGCTTCGTCATTTAAGGCTCGACCAAACCTAAAATAAAACCCATTGATGAAAACAACTTCTGTAAACATCATAACAAAAGTGGACATTCCACTGAGGAATGTCAAAGTAAAGCTTGTCTCTCAGCTGTAAAAGCTAAAACCGAAACCTTTGAAGAGCCAAGTCTCAAGGAAGACGAGCTCCCACTTAAGCCCAATACAAGCAAAGCTACCTCCAAAAAGAGGAACCAAAATACCGAAGAGGAGACCCCCGAGTTTCGCCACCAGGTCCCCGAAAGTCAAAACGTATTGAGCTCATCTTTTAGAGCCTCGGCCTTTGTGGTTATACCACCAAATTTATGGTCTTCCCCCTCCCGCACCTTTGAAGCGGACGAGGACGAGCTCCATCTCTGACTCCAGCTCTTCTCGTACTTTCGAGGTGGAGAAGGTCCATGCCCACCTAAAAGTGAAACCCCTGAGATCAATCCACGCAAACTCACCGGCCTCGTTCACCAGAACCTATAACTATCCACCACATCGGCCGAAAAACAGGTCTCCCGCCCATCCCGCTCAGTTAATACAAAATCGAGTTCCATCTCCCTTTGCATTTCCCAGGGGAGAAAAGCTTCGCAATCTTCCTCTAACTTGGTTAATGCGGAGAAAAAACTAAGATTTCAGTTCTTATTTACCCTTATAGATCACAGAGATAGAGAAGGGTTAAATCCATGCCAGACTGTGGCGTTCACCGGCTTGGAAAGATAGTTTATGGTTATTCATGGACTGAGTGTACGGCTGAGATAAATAGTTAGCAGCGGTTCGATACGAGCCGTAAAAAGTCTGATCTACCTCATCGAGGCTAGTCGATGTAGCTTTTCTCTTCCTACCCATTCCCTTTTGTTTTTCTATAATCAGTCAAAAACAGATCTTCCTCGCCTAGATTAGAGTGAAACGATTTTTGTTGGTGGTGAACGGATGGTCGCTTTTCTCTTGACCGCCTCCACCTCTAATATCGATCGGCTATTTTGATGAATTATAAAATGATAAGATTGGACAAAGAGGGCACTTCTAGGATGTTAAATTTGTTAATTCGGTTCGGGTCGATTCTTTCGGTTTTTTTTGTTATTTTGAATACATAGATATACAATACTAACCATTTCGATATTTATGAAATTTAGATAAGTTTTGGATACAATATTCATACAATATTCTCCACATTGGTTGACAAGGCACAAAGCCACAAACCGTCAACCGAGCTCTAGCGGCTCGACTAGATCGACAAGAACGAGATCTCGCAAGCAGATTCGCCGAGATCTTCCAATCACATATCCATAGCGGTTCAAGGCTCCTTTCTAACTGAGGGAGCCCTACTCCGCGAACGCGTCTGAACTTCTCTAAGGTTTACGTCATCCCTAACTCTTTAATATAGTTAACTACTCCAGTACGAACTGGAGGGTATGCTTCAATCCCTAATTTTGTGAGCTCGCTCTCGTTAACTACAAATTTAACAAGCTATAATATCACTAGAACAGCAGATCACTCAAACACTTGTCTGCCTTCTCCTCCTCTTGTTCCACCATGATGTGAACAATCAAGGTCCCTTTGGCCCAGGGTGTACGACATTTCTTTTACATTGAGGTAACCTCTCGAGCTTTCCGCAAAGATCAGCTCTAGAATTTCATTAGACTTTAAACGTCCCCAATAGGGAGGCGTTCAGAAAAACGGGAAAATCTACCACCATGTTGACCAACAAGGTGCGATCGATCGCGATTCTTTCCAAAGATATCTCGATCACACCAGTGCTGAACTCTAGGAGATAAACAATCGATATCATTCAATTATAAGTTCAATTCTTGATATTGACAGAGGATTCGAGGTTCACTGCTGAAAATCTTGTCGGACCTGCCCTAGAATGGTTCAGCGCTCTGGAAGGAAATTCCATAGACAAATTCAACCGGCTCTCTTCAGCCTTTCTAAAGCAATGTACATACAAGAGAAAATTTCAGAGGCCAACCTTTGGTTTATCTCGCAAGGACGAACGAATCCCTGTAAAACTATATTGAAATGTTCAAGGAGATAAAGTCCTAAATAGCAAACCTAAGCGAGCTTGTGGCAATCAGAGCCTCAAAACGGGCTCTGGTACGCTTCTAGGTTCCGAAGGAGCTCGCAGTTAGATTTGTTTTTTTTCTCGATGATGCTCTCCATCGAGCGTCAGCCTTCGCGCTTCACGAGGAAGAGATAAAATATATCGCAGAAAGCCACAAGAAATTTAAGGCACATGTGAACAACTTGAACAAGAATTCGATAAACGATTCAAAGGATAAGGCTCAAGGCCAACACAGCTTCGTCATTTAAGGCTCGACCAAACCTAAAATAAAACCCATTGATGAAAACAACTTCTGTAAACATCATAACAAAAGTGGACATTCCACTGAGGAATGTCAAAGTAAAGCTTGTCTCTCAGCTGTAAAAGCTAAAACTGAAACCTTTGAAGAGCCAAGTCTCAAGGAAGACGAGCTCCCACTTAAGCCCAATACAAGCAAAGCTACCTCCAAAAAGAGGAACCAAAATACCGAAGAGGAGACCCCCGAGTTTCGCCACCAGGTCCCCGAAAGTCAAAAACGTATTGAGCTCATCTTTTAGAGCCTCGGTCTTTGTGGTTATACCACCAAATTTATGGTCTTCCCCCTCCCGCACCTTTGAAGCGGACGAGGACGAGCTCCATCTCTGACTCCAGCTCTTCTCGTACTTTCGAGGTGGAGAAGGTCCATGCCCACCTAAAAGTGAAACCCCTGAGATCAATCCACGCAAACTCACCGGCCTCGTTCACCAGAAACTATAACTATCCACCACATCGGCCGAAAAACAGGTCTCCCGCCCATCCCGCTCAGTTAATGCAAAATCGAGTTCCATCTCCCTTTGCATTTCCCAGGGGAGAAAAGCTTCGCAATCTTCCTCTAACTTGGTTAATGCGGAGAAAAAACTAAGATTTCAGTTCTTATTTACCCTTATAGATCACAGAGATAGAGAAGGGTTAAATCCATGCCAGACTGTGGCGTTCACCGGCTTGGAAAGATAGTTTCTGGTTATTCATGGACTGAGTGTACGGCTGAGATAAATAGTTAGCAGCGGTTCGATACGAGCCGTAAACAGTCTGATCTACCTCATCGAGGCTAGTCGATGTAGCTTTTCTCTTCCTACCCATTCCCTTTTGTTTTTCTATAATCAGTCAAAAACAGATCTTCCTCGCCTAGATTAGAGGGAAACGATTTTTGTTGGTGGTGAACGGATGGTCGCTTTTCTCTTGACCGCCTCCAGCTCTAATATCGATCGGCTATTTTGATGAATTATAAAATGATAAGATTTGACAAAGAGGGCACTTCTAGGATGTTAAATTTGTTAATTCGGTTCGGGTCGATTCTTTCGGTTTTTTTTGTTATTTTGAATACATAGATATACAATACTAACCATTTCGATATTTATGAAATTTAGATAAGTTTTGGATTGATTTTGGTCCGGTTTGAATAATGTTAGTACTAAAATCTACGCATGGATTTGGTCTCACAAGGCCAAAGATCTTATCACTTAAACATGTCGATATTAAAGACATCATTCCAACCCAAATCGAAGCTCATCCGATTTATACTTTGTTAACTAAAAATGACTTCATATTAAAGAGGACGTGCTTGATAATAAATTCAACCGACAAACTCATTTAGTCAAACTGATTATTCCGAGATCAGCTCAACCGTCCAAAGATCATGGAGATTGTTCAAACAAGTGCAATACGATATATGCGGGATGGAAAACTCGATTAAGAGACTTTTAAAGGGGGTTTGATGGCTTTAGACAGAGGACCTTTGTTTTATACAATTTTCATACACAAAAAAACTCAAAAAACTCACTAAAAACTCTCTCTTGACACCTTTTGTAATCGTTTCTCATCAATACAAGATAATTACAAAACCTAGATTCGTTTTATATAGTTCTTTGAAGCATCGGTTGATCTTTGAGGTACTAACCCTTCAACAATTTTCCCTTTCCAAATCATAATTCTATTGTGGATTTCCGGATCCACATTTTGGTGCCTTCTGTGGGGAAAGTTCATAGTATCCTCTCTAAAAAAGGTCCGATAAGAGATTTCAAAAAACGAAATGGGTACTGAACCCATAGAATTCACGAGATTTGTTCAAAACAGCTAGTCCCAACATATCCCAAGAAATTGACCCCACAGGTCGATGCTCCCACAAAAACCAATTCCGGAGACTCCGTAAAACGCAATGCATCCCTTAAAAGTTGTTCTAGATCTGAGTTTAGTGCGATCTAACACCGCAATTGGAGGATATCTACCTAATGGGACCACATATGCCGCGTATCGCACAAACCCTTGTGTCTAGATAAGACCCGATGAAAATTCAACCGGTCAAGGCCTAACCTTGTCCAAAACAGACCTCGGGCATGTCTCTCTACGAATGACCGGGGCTACGAGGTCTAACCTTAACAATTTGGCCAAGATCCATACAGTACTCTCCACATTGGTTGACAAGGCACAAAGCCACAAACCATCAACCGAGCTCTAACGGCTCGACTAGATCAACGAGAGCGAGATCTCGCAAGCAGATTCGTCGAGATCTTCCAATCACAGATCCATAGCGGTTCAAGGCTCCTTTCTAATTGAGGGATCCCTACTCCGCGAACGCGTCTGAACTTCTCTGAGGTTTACGTCAGCCCTAACTCTTTAATATAGTTAACTACTCCAGTACGAACTGGAGGGTATGCTTCAATCCCTAATTTTGTGAGCTCCCTCTCGTTAACTACAAATTTAACAAGCTCTAATATCACTGGAACAGCAGATCACTCAAACACTTGTCTGCCTTCTCCTCCTCTTGTTCCACCATGATGTGAACCATCAAGGTCGCTTTGGCCTAGGGTGTGCGACATTTCTTTTACGTTGAGGAAACCTCTCGAGCTTTCCGCAAAGATCAGCTCTAGAATTTCATTAGACTTTAAACGTCCCCAATAGGGAGGCGGTCAGAAAAACGGGAAAATCTACCACCATGTTGACCAACAAGGTGCGATCGATCGCGATTCTTTCCAAAGATATCTCGATCACACCAGTGCTGAACTCTAGGAGATAAACAATCAATATCATTCAATTATAAGTTCAGCTCTTGATATTGACAGAGTAATCGAGGTTCACTGCTGAAAATCTTGTCGGACCTGCCCTAGAATGGTTCAGCGCTCTGGAAGGAAATTCCATAGACAAATTCAACCGGCTCTCTTCAGCCTTTCTGAAGCAATGTACATACAAGAGAAAATTTCATAGGCCAACCTTTGGTTTATCTCGCAAGGACGAACGAATCCCTGTAAAACTATATTGATATGTTCAAGGAGATAAAGTCCTAAATAGCAAACCTAAGCGAGCTCGTGGCAATAAGAGCCTCAAAACGGGCTCTGGTACGCTTCTAGGTTCCGAAGGAGCTCGCAGTTAGATTTGTTTTTTTTCCTCGATGATGCTCTCCATCGAGCGTCAGCCTTCGCGCTTCACGAGGAAGAGATAAAATATATCGCAGAAAGCCACAAGAAATTTAAGGCACATGTGAACAACTTGAACAAGAATTCGATAAACGATTCAAAGGATAAGGCTCAAGGCCAACACAGCTTCGTCATTTAAGGCTCGACCAAACCTAAAATAAAACCCATTAATGAAAACAACTTCTGTAAACATCATAACAAAAGTGGACATTCCACTAAGGAATGTCAAAGTAAAGCTTGTATCTCAGCTGTAAAAGCTAAAACCGAAACCTTTGAAGAGCCAAGTCTCAAGGAAGACGAGCTCCCACTTAAGCCCAATACAAGCAAAGCTACCTCCAAAAAGAGGAACCAAAATACCGAAGAGGAGACCCCCGAGTTTCGCCACCAGGTCCCCGAAAGTCAAAACGTATTGAGCTCATATTTTAGAGCCTCAGTCTTTGTGGTTATACCACCAAATTTATGGTCTTCCCCCTCCCACACCTTTGAAGCGGACGAGGACGAGCTCCATCTCTGACTCCAGCTCTTCTCGTACTTTCGAGGTGGAGAAGGTCCATGCCCACCTAAAAGTGAAACCCCTGAGATCAATCCACGCAAACTCACCGGCCTCGTTCACCAGAAACTATAACTATCCACCACATCGGCCGAAAAACAGGTCTCCCGCCCATCCCGCTCAGTTAATGCAAAATCGAGTTCCATCTCCCTTTGCATTTCCCAGGGGAGAAAAGCTTCGCAATCTTCCTCTAACTTGGTTAATGCGGAGAAAAAACTAAGATTTCAGTTCTTATTTACCCTTATAGACCACAGAGATAGAGAAGGGTTAAATCCATGCCAGACTGTGGCGTTCACCGGCTTGGAAAGATAGTTTCTGGTGATTCATGGACTGAGTGTACGGCTGAGATAAATAGTTAGCAGCGGTTCGATACGAGCCGTAAACAGTCTGATCTACCTCATCGAGGCTAGTCGATGTAGCTTTTTGTTGGAATTGTGTCCAGCAATCTCTGTACTGTCTCTATAACGTAAGAGTATGTCAGTGATCAGACATAAGTCATACAATACTGGGGGTCATGATGGCTTGCTAGAGTCCGCTCATGATCTATAAGTCTTGGACTTATTGCCTTTATTGTATGATCCCATATGGGTCACACGCTTAAGCTAGCAGGAAATAATGTTGGAACGGCATAGCAGAAGTACGACAAAAGTGCTAGGCATTTGTCGTACTAAGAGAGAAAGATTAATGGGTCTGATTAAATGGGATTTAATCAGATTGGGCCCAAAAGCCCAAAAGGGAAAGAGAAGGCTTTTAATGACTAAAAGCCAAGTCTTTTCTCCCCAACCCTAATACTCAGCCGCGCCTCTCTCTCTCTTCTGCGCCCCATCTCCTCGTGGTCTAGCAACCAGTTTCCTGTGATTGCGTGTGTGAGCCTTTGGAGGATTCATCCCTTGGTGTATCTCCCTGATCTCTGACCTGTTCATCAATTCCGCTGCAACAAACAGGTAAAAGGTGAGATCATATTGTTTCTAAATAAGAACACCTAGATCTGATGCATGTTTAGGTTGATATCAATATGAGAATTGAATCAGGATCAACCGAACAATCCAACAGTGGTATCAGAGCCATTGGTTCTTAGGTTTCTTGTTTTAGATTCATGTTTAGGTTGTTTAATCTGTTTAGAATTGTTTTTGAATCAATTACTGATAAGATAAAACAGCTAAGAATCAGAATTGAACTCTAAACAAATTGATTGGATCACAAAACCGAGCTATATGACTCGGGTTTTGTCGATCGGCCAAGGAAGAGATCGACCGGCTTGGCCGGTTGATTATCACGGCCATGAGTTGGACCGGACGGACGGGATCGCGGGTCGGACGGTCGGGATGGTCGAATGGATCGGATCGGATCGTATGATCGATCACGATCGATCGTCGCGACGCATCCGATCACTCGTCTCGATCGCGTCCCGGTCGCATGCGTCGCGTCCCGATCGCTCGGCGATCGTGGAGCGTCGGCCCGAGCAACTCGTCCGCGTCCCGGCTGCACCGTCCCGATGGCCCGTCCCGGCTGCGTATCGCCTCGATCTCGGATCGGTTGGTTCGCGGCTGAGCGGCTGGCCGATGTTTTCTTGGAAAGCAAGCTAGGTCACGACCAACTCGGTTTGGTTCGTGACCAAATCGGTTCGGTTCAGGGTTCGGTTTAAAACTTGATTAAAATCAATCATTCTGGTTTAATAAACAGATTTTAATAATTTTATTAAATCTGGTTAAACCGGAATAAGAAATCCAATGTCGAAAGAAATATTGGATTTAGTGCCTAAACCAGGAATTTCTAATTTGATTTGGTTGGACCAAATAAATTGAGAAATTCCGGTTTAGTAAATAACCGGTTGACAATTGTGGTCATCGTAGTAATTAAAACTTGGTTAGACCAGTTTTAATGAACCAGACCGGTTATGTCAATTAATTGGACAATTGGGTCATGTCTTGGACATGGACCAATTCTTGGGCCTCGGGCCAAGAAGTTAAAACAATTGGGCCAGTTAATTGAGTCTTTCTTCAGATTAATTTAAAATCTATTTTATAAAATATTAAAGTCGATTTTAAGTTAAAGTTCCCGAAATTTTAAAATTAGAAAGTTTCTTAAAATAGAAGTTTCTGAATTTGCGGGTTTTGGATTTTAAAGGAATTTCTAAAGTTAGAAAGTTTCCAATTTTAGAAAGTTTCCAAAAATAGTAGGTTTCCATAAATAGAAAGTTTCCCGAAATAGTAATCTTCTATTTTGGGAATGATTTTAATAAACCTACAAACCTCAAATAATATCAAGCGTTGGATGTCTTGTCCGGGCTATGTCAGCTGTCAAAGCCCATTCAATTGCATTCATGGCCTTACAGTGTGAGGATGTCTGTTTTTGCGTGGGTAAGACGGTTTGTGATTCATAAATGTCATTGGGAGTCCCAGACATTAATGATTACATGACTGTATAGTCCGGTTTTCTTGACTAGGCCATCGGGAGTCCCGGGCCTTGAGACATCAGAGTGGATTGGGCCTCGGGCCCAGATTCACAACCAAGAGTTATATCACGGATATAATTAGCCGATATAGGGCTTACCGATATAAGCTAAGGTTGGGTGACGGCCAGTGGCCCACTTTAATCTTAGTTATATGTGGATCTTGGAATCATTATATTCTATTGAGGGTAACTTATGTTATTGAATATAATGCATGATTAATCATATTATACTTTAATACGAGATTAATCATTTTGAACATATAACTAATAACCTTTTTATTTATATATTTCAGATATGACTACTACAAGCACTCAAAACACATTCTCGATCCGGTCTGTTCTCGAGAAGGAGAAGCTGACTGGAACGAACTTCCTGACATGGTCAAGGAACTTGAGGCTGGTCCTCAAGCAGGAGAAGAAGGATTACGTCCTTCGAGATCCCCTCCCCGAGAGGCCTCTTGCCAATGCTGCCAGGACTCTGCACAATGCTTGGGAAAAGCATTCGTCAGATGAAAATGATGTTTATTGCCTGATGTTGGTGACAATGACTCCTGAGCTGCAAAAACAGTTCGAAAGTGTATTGTCTCCAATCGAGATCATGGCAAGCCTGAAATCGCTTTTTCAGGAGCAGGCTAGGACCGAGAGGTTCCAGACAGTTAAGAACCTCTTGGACTGTAAGTTGGCTGCGAATGCGGCAGTGAGTCCTCATGTGTTGAAGATGATGGGTTATCTCGATCATCTTCACAAACTCGACTGCCCAATCAGCCAGGAACTTGCCTGCGACATCATTCTGCAGTCTTTACCTGCAAGCTATGATCAGTTCATTCTGAACTTTAACATGCATGGCTTGAGTAAGACACTGCCTGAGCTTCACGGAATGCTCAAGACTGCAGAGCCCAACTTGAAGAAAACCGCCAAGGACCCCAATGTGCTTATGGTACAAAAGGGCAAGGGGTTTAAGAAGTCTTCTGCTAAGGATAAGGGAAAGGCCAAGGGTGTCCAAGTCGCGGACAAGGACACGCCAAAGCCCAAGCCCAAGTCCAAGGCTGGGCCTACTGACATGTGCAGGTTCTGCAAAGAACTGGGGCATTGGAGAAGAGATTGCAAGAAATTCCAGGAAGGTCTAAAGGAATTAAAGAAGAAGACTTTCGAGACTTCTTCATCAGGTATTTTTGTTATAGAAGTTAATACAACTACTTCTGATAATACCTCATGGGTCATGGATACTGGTTGTGGGGCTCATATTTGTACTAATATGCAGGCACTCAGCAACAGTAGAAGGCTGAAGCAAGGACAAGTAGAGCTACGAGTTGGGAATGGAGCGAAAGTTTCAGCACTAGCTGTAGGAACATACTTGTTGTCTTTACCTTCGGGATTGATTTTAGAACTTAATAATTGTTATTTTGTACCTGCTATAAGCAGAAATATTATTTCAATTTCTTTGTTGGATTTGGAAGGTTATGATTTTTCAGTTAAGAATAAATTATGTTCCTTCAATCGCAACAATTTGTTCTATGGTTCTGCCCCTCTTACGAATGGGCTTTACATACTCGATCAATCCGCGCCAATTTATAACATTAATACAAAACGGTTTAAACCTAATGAGGAAAACCGAACGTTTCTATGGCATTGTCGTTTAGGGCACATCAGCGAGAAACGCATCAAGAGGCTCCATTCGAATGGACTTCTTGGCTCATTTGACTTTGAGTCATGTGAGAAATGCGAATCCTGCATGATGGGCAAAATGACACGGGCCCCCTTTAATAAACCTAACGAGAGGGCCAGTGACTTATTGGGCCTGATACACACTGATGTGTGTGGCCCAATGTCCACTAATGCAAGAGGAAACTATCAGTACTTCATTACCTTCACTGATGATTTCAGTAGGTATGGATATGTTTATTTGATGAAACATAAGTCTGAATCTTTTGAGAAGTTCAGAGAATTCCAAAATGAAGTACAGAACCAACTTGGCAAAAGCATTAAGGCTCTTCGGTCCGACCGAGGAGGAGAATACTTAAGCCAGGAATTCAGTGATCATCTAAGAGAGTGTGGGATCGTGTCCCAACTCACTCCTCCTGGAACACCTCAATGGAATGGTGTGTCTGAGAGGAGAAATCGGACCTTATTGGATATGGTTCGATCTATGATGAGTCACACAGACCTTCCAATATCCCTTTGGGGATATGCTCTGCTAACAGCAGTGTTCACTCTAAATAGAGCGCCATCAAAAGCAGTAGCAAAGACACCATATGAATTATGGACTGGAGAAGCTCCAGTGCTGTCTTATCTAAGAATTTGGGGTTGTGAAGCCTATGTTAAGAGATTAATCTCAGATAAGCTTACACCAAAATCTGATAAATGCTACTTCATTGGTTATCCACGGGAAACCAAGGCTTATTACTTCTATCTACGTTCCGAGAACAAGATCTTTGTTGCCCGGGATTGTAACTTTCTTGAGAGAGAGTTTCTCTCTAAGAAAGACAGTGGGAGTAAGGTACTGCTTGAAGAAATTCAAGATGAACAGGATACTGCTCAACCTAATGAGGAAGAGCAGCAGGAGGATCTACAAGAAATTGTAGAGCCTGAACCTGTAGTACCTGAAGTTCGAAGATCCGGGAGGATCCGTCACGAACCCGAGAGATATCAGGGATTCCTCGTGACTGACTGTCATGATCTTTTGATCATTGATGGTGATGAACCATCGAACTTCAATCAAGCCATGATGGGCCCAGATTCCTCTAAGTGGCGCAAGGCCACTGATTCCGAAATGGACTCCATGTCGGTCAACCAAGTATTTTCGTTGGTTGACTTACCCGCTGGTGTAAAAGCCATCGAGTGCAAATGGATCTTCAAGAAGAAGATTGACGTGGATGGAAATGTCCAGATTTATAAAGCCAGGTTGGTGGCAAAAGGTTTCAGACAAGTTCACGGTGTGGACTACGATGAAACCTATTCACCGGTGGCTATGATGAAATCTATTCGGATTCTACTAGCAACTGCAGCTTTTCATGATTATGAAATTTGGCAGATGGACGTGAAAACCGCCTTCCTGAATGGTATTCTGGAAGAGGATGTGTATATGACGCAACCTGACGGTTACATAGATCCAAAGAATGCTGGGAAAGTATGCAAGCTTCATAAATCCATTTATGGATTGAAGCAAGCATCGAGGAGCTGGAATCTTCGTTTTGATGAAGCAATCAAGCAATTTGACTTCATCAGAAACGAAGAAGAACAATGCGTGTATAAGAAAACTAGTGGGAGCAAAATCGTTTTTCTTATTCTGTATATTGATGACATACTGCTTCTCGGAAACGACGTTCCAATGCTGAAGTCTGTAAAGGACTGGCTTGGAAGTTGTTTTTCCATGAAAGACATGGGTGAAGCCGCATACGTTCTTGGAATTAGGATCTATCGGGATAGACCTAAGAGGCTGATAGGCTTGTGTCAAGACTCATACATTGACAAAGTCCTACAAAGATTCAGCATGAAAGATTCCAAGAAGGGCTTCACGCCAATGGTACATGGCACAACGCTAAGCAAGAAGCAGAGCCCTACGTCGGCTGCTGAGCTCGAGCGTATGAAGAACATTCCCTATGCATCTGCAATAGGATTTGTTATGTACGCCATGATCTGTACTCGTCCTGATGTTGCTTACGCATTGAGCATGACGAGTAGATACCAGTCAAATCCAGGTGAAAACCATTGGATTGCCGTAAAGAATATCTTGAAGTATCTAAGACATACTAAGGATAAGTTCTTGGTGTACGGTGGAAGTGATGTGCTTAAAGTCAGTGGATTCACGGACGCAAGTTTCCAGACAGACACAGATGATTTCCGGTCACAGTCCGGTTATATCTTTTGTCTGAATGGCGGTGCAGTAAGTTGGAGAAGCTCCAAGCAAGACACCGTTGCCGATTCCACTACAGAAGCTGAATATATCGCCGCCTCAGAAGCAGCGAAGGAAGCTGTTTGGATACGAAAGTTCATTATGGAACTAGGTGTGATACCAGATGCGGCTGAGCCTCTGACACTGTATTGTGACAACAATGGTGCTATAGCTCAGGCAAAGGAACCAAGATCACACCAGAAATCCAAGCATGTTCAAAGAAGATATCACTTGATACGTGACATCATTAATAGAAAGGAAGTCAAGATCAGCCGAGTTCCGACAGATGATAATGTCGCTGATCCGTTGACAAAGCCACTCCCAAGGCCTAAGCTCGAGTTACTGACTGAAGCTGTAGGCATTAGAAACATTGAAATGTAATCTAAATTTGAGTGGGAGTTTTGTGAGCTTTATTTTAGTTATTTGATATGTTCTTGTAAAACATTATTTTATGTTTAATGAAATTATTATTTCAAGATTATTTTAACTGTGATGAAATAATCGTTCCAAAATGATTTGAACCATTTTATAGGTCATCGAAGTAAATGACTTGATCTTGAGTCATCAAAGTCATTTAGCTTGATCATGAGACCCTATATTTGATAGATGTTTTATATCATCCTGTCCCTAGTCGAAGGTTGTTGAAATTGGAACAACAACAACCGTGAGAGGCTAGATTGGTACGTGACTTATGACAAAGTCTTAATGTGTCATAGATGCACGGCATCAAAGTCAGTACATAGGTGTATGTTGGGAACATACGACCGGACAAGACCCGCTTATAAGAACTCTTCAGGATATTTATATCTGTGTCATAAGAGATTCTTACTACGACTATAGAGTATAGTCCTTAGACCTGAGTTCGCATGCATGTGACTGCATATGGACTGATGCACTTTGATCATTGTCTAACGCTATCGTTCTGCGATAGCTATAAGGACCTTGTTTGGGTACATCATGAAATGAGTAGCTTATAGTGATGGAACAAGATGGGATTTGTCCCTCCAATATAAATGGAGTGAATATCTTTAGGCCAATCGGAGATTTGAATACTGGAAAACGCATGGCCATGCTCAAACGGACTTTCCCGAGTCGTTTGTATTGTCAGTATCAAATCAGAGTCCGATGAACAAGATTAGGCTTTATAAGGATGACACTAATCTTGCCTTGTGACTAATCGAGATATTGAGACGAAAGGGATTATGAATACAGAGATTCCAGTTCAAGTGGGAG
Organism: Orychophragmus violaceus; assembly: GCA_030180135.1. Lineage (NCBI taxonomy): Eukaryota > Viridiplantae > Streptophyta > Magnoliopsida > Brassicales > Brassicaceae > Orychophragmus > Orychophragmus violaceus. The sequence goes on from CM058237.1 coordinate 65,927,841, forward strand.
ATTGTTGGAATTGTGTCCAGCAATCTCTGTACTGTCTCTATAACGTAAGAGTATGTCAGTGATCAGACATAAGTCATACAATACTGGGGGTCATGATGGCTTGCTAGAGTCCGCTCATGATCTATAAGTCTTGGACTTATTGCCTTTATTGTATGATCCCATATGGGTCACACGCTTAAGCTAGCAGGAAATAATGTTGGAACGGCATAGCAGAAGTACGACAAAAGTGCTAGGCATTTGTCGTACTAAGAGAGAAAGATTAATGGGTCTGATTAAATGGGATTTAATCAGATTGGGCCCAAAAGCCCAAAAGGGAAAGAGAAGGCTTTTAATGACTAAAAGCCAAGTCTTTTCTCCCCAACCCTAATACTCAGCCGCGCCTCTCTCTCTCTTCTGCGCCCCATCTCCTCGTGGTCTAGCAACCAGTTTCCTGTGATTGCGTGTGTGAGCCTTTGGAGGATTCATCCCTTGGTGTATCTCCCTGATCTCTGACCTGTTCATCAATTCCGCTGCAACAAACAGGTAAAAGGTGAGATCATATTGTTTCTAAATAAGAACACCTAGATCTGATGCATGTTTAGGTTGATATCAATATGAGAATTGAATCAGGATCAACCGAACAATCCAACACTTTTTTCTTCCTTCTCATTCCCTTTTGTTTTTCTATAATCAATCAAAAACAGATCTTCCTCGCCTAGATTAGAGGGAAACGATTTCTGTTGGTGGTGAACGGATTGTCGCTTTTCTCTTGACCGCCTCCTCCTCTAGTATCGATCGGCTATTTTGATGAATTATAAAATGACAAGATTGGACAAAGAGGGCACTTCTAGGATTTTAAATTTGTTAATTCGGTTCGGGTCGATTCTTTCGGTTTTTTTGTTATTTTGAATACATAGATATACAATACTAACCATTTCGATATTTATGAAATTTAGATAAGTTTTGGATTGATTTTGGTCCGGTTTGAATAATGTTAGTACTAAATCTACGCATTGATTTGGTCTCACAAGGCCAAAGATCTTATCACTTAAACATGTTGATATTAAAGACATCATTCCAACCCAAATCGAAGCTCATTCGATTTATAATTTGTTAACTAAAAAGGACTTCATATTAAAGAGGATGTGCTTTATAATAAATTCAACCGACAAACTCATTTAGTCAAACTGATTATTCCGAGATCAGCTCAACCGTCCAAAGATCATGGAGATTGTTCAAACAAGTGCAATACGATATATGAAGGATGGAAAACTCGACGAAGAGACTTTTAAAGGGGGTTTGATGGCTTTAGACAGAGGACCTTTGTTTTATACAATTTTCATACACAAAAAACTCAAAAAACTCACTAAAAACTCTCTCTTGACACCTTTTGTAATCGTTTCTCATCAATACAAGATAATTACAAAACCTAGATTCGTTTTATATAGTTCTTTGAAGCATCGGTTGATCTTTGAGGTACTAACCCATTAACAATTTTCCCTTTCCAAATCATAATTCTATTGTGGATTTCCGGATCCACATTTTGGTGCCTTCTGTGGGGAAAGTTCATAGTATCCTCTCTAAAAAAGGTCCGATAAGAGATTTCAAAAAACGAAATGGGTACTGAACCCATAGAATTCACGAGATTTGTTCAAAATAGCTAGTCCCAACATATCCCAAGAAATTGACCCCACAGGTCGATGCTCCCACAAAAACCAATTCCAGAGACTCCGGAAACGCAATGCATCCCTTAAAAGTTGTTCTAGATCTGAGTTTAGTGTGATCTAACACCGCAATTGGAGGATATCTACCTAATGGGAGCACATATACCGTGTATCGCACAAACCCTTGTGTATAGATAAGACCCGATGAAAATTCAACCGGTCAAGGCCTAACCTTGTCCAAAACAGACCTCGGGCATGTCTCTCTACGAATGACCGGGTCTACGAGGTCTAACCTTAACAATTTGGCCAAGATCCATACAGTACTCTCCACATTGGTTGACAAGGCACAAAGCCACAAACCATCAACCGAGCTCTAACGGCTCGACTAGAACAACGAGAGCGAGATCTCGCAATCAGATTTGTCGAGATCTTCCAATAACATATCCATAGCGGTTCAAGGCTCCATTCCAACTGAGGGAGCTCTACTCCGCGAACGCGTCTGAACTTTTCTGAGGTCTACGTCAGCCCTAACTCTTTAATATAGTTCACTAATCCAGTACGAACTGGAGGGTATCCTTCAATCCCTAATTTTGTGAGCTCGCCCTCGTTAACTACAAATTTAACAAGCTTTAATATCACTGGAACAGCAGATCACTCAAACACATGACTGCCTTCTCCTCCTCTTGTTCCACCATGATGTGAACCATGAAGGTCTCTTTGGTCCAGGGTGTGCAACATTGCTTCTATATTGAGGCAACCTCTCGAGCTCTCTTCCAAGATCAGCTCTAGAATTCCATTCAACTTTAAACATCCCCAATTGGGAGGCGGTCAGACAAACGGGCAAATCTACCACCATGTTGACCAACAAGGTGTGATTGATCGCGATGCTTTCCAAGATATGTCGAGCACCCCAATGCTGAACTCTAGCAGATAAACAATCGAGTTCATTCAATTATAAGTTCAGCTCCTTATATTGACTATAGTAATCGAGGAAACTCAACGAAATCCCTTTACGAACAGGATTGCTAATACTCGCATCCCAGATGCATCTAAAATCTGATGTATTGAATATTCTGGGAAAGGTGATCCCCGAGCTCACATCATTTAGACTGGCAATAGTTTGCATGCACCTAAATGATTATGAGCAAGAGGCGTGCTACTATCGTTTCTTTGCTGAAAATCTTGTATGACCTGTCCTAGAATGGTTCACCTCTCTAGAAGGAAATTCCATAAACAACTTTAACCGGCTCGCTTAAGCGTTTCTGAAGCAGTGTACATACACGAGAAAAACTTCAGAGGTTGATATGCTCAGAGTTTAATTCCCTAAGTTACACTGCAAGTGCACAGGCAAATGTAGCATATATGGGTCGAACCATAGAGACTCAAGAATCTTACGATAGACTATAGAGTGTCAAGAATAGCTAAGCAAAGCAATCAATAAGCAGTAAATAAAAAGCAGTAAATAGATCAACAAATCGGTTTGTTTTTCAAATACTAAAAGCGTTAGGTCAGGGGTGTTCTCAGGAAATCAGGTCATGCATATCAAATATCAGTCATGATCAAATTAAGTTCCGTTCTAGAACTCAAACACATATGTAAAACTAACCAACTTTCGTTGCGAGAATTTACTAAGTCTAAACCCTAGAAATCCAAATTTCTTTGCAATTCCTAACAGATTAAACTAGCATTAAGTGCAGGTTCGATTAGTTCACAAATCAGGTAAACCAAATTTCTTTGCAGATAACTAATTTGCTCAACCTAAATAGATCAGATTCTAAATTACACTTTCGTGTCAATTTATAAACCCTAGATAATTGATTAGGTTAGAAACTAGTTTTAAGCACAATTCATGTTGAAGAACTAACATGTTATGAATCCTTAACTGATTAATTCAATCTAACAAGTCATGAAAACCCTATGAGAAACCCTAAACCTAACAATGAATCTACTAAGACATATTGAATGAAGCAAACAACATAATATGAATAGATTGCATTTAAGAAAGAGTAGAGAATGAAAAGGGGTTCAAAATCTTCTCAAAAAAGCAGTACAAGGAACAAATCAACCCCAAAGCTCCAAAACTCTCTCTAGCTAAAAGTATGAAAAGTGTGTATAGAATAAAACACTAAAACCCTAATATAAAGTGTATAACACGTCTTAGGTCTCTTTTGTAAATACTGGAACATCTGGGTCAAAACTGCAATTCTTCAACAATTTGCTGGCAATTGCGATTTGGCATGCCGTGTCGATAGATGCATGGTTGCATCACGGCTCCAGCTCCAATCTTTGTCCAAAAAGGTCCAAAATCTTCCACAATCCTCCAAACGTGTGTAATCCTAATAAACACCTGAAAAGACTCGAAAGACACTACAAAAGACTCTAATATGTACTTATATCATGGCTTAAAACAGGTAAAAACCATGATATATCAACTCCCCCACACTTTGCCTTTGCTTGCCCTCAAGCAAAACCAAAAACCAAAATGAGGAGAAGAAGTTTGAAAACTACAGAAACTCATTTCATCGTTGAAGTACTACACTCATATTCCCCTTAGTAAACCACATGAAAAATGCACATGCAGACATCAAGACCAACATATACTTCTCCCCACACATAGCAATTGTCCTAAGTAAACTCCACAATCACATTCAGAGCATTCGAATTCACCATACTGACTTCTAATATCTAAAAAGTGTGGTCTCACCTAGGGAGTATCGATCAAAGAACACATGGACTCTGATGCGGTCATCAGAACCAAACCAAGTCAGGCGCTCACTAACTCAATCACTGACTCAACCACTATGTCAGTCAGCGCAACGAAACCAAGAGAAGTCAAGGCCACAATGATTTCTGATCCAAAGCAAGGCATAGGATTGATTACACATCCAACAATCAATCCTAAGAAGACATATGACCCAGGAGGAATCATAACACATGGAGAAGAGATTATGGAGCCGAGAAGATCTAACAAGGAATATGAGCTTATCTTAGCTCAAGTGGAGATCAAGGTCAAGATATATAGCTCAACTCATCATCAGCATACCACTAAGAAGAATCATCTCCAAAAGGTGACACAAGAAGAAGATACTGAAAAGGAGCTAACCATATGTAGCATCACCACTAGCTCAGCAGATAACTCAACGACTAGCTCAGCAGACTTGCCATATATGGAAGCATTCACATTTGGAAGGTCAATTCAGCACCAAACCTTTACCTATCAAAACTACAGTGTTTTGAGCTCCTTTCCATCAAGTCCAGACGTCCTCAGCTGCACAAGACCACACAAGATTCTCCATAACTTCAACAAGTCACACTTACCATTTTTGGAGAAGAAAGAGATCAAACACCAACGGCTTCTTTCCAAGAATGAAAGCCATGAATTGTTTGTCAATCAAGCTGTCCCAAGGATCCTCACTTATCCCTTAAAGCCATCCAGATACAAAGAAAGCAACAAGATCAAGGATCCTCACCAAAATCAGCTCCAACGGCTAGTTTCATTAAGTTTCGATTTTCTTCTTTATTTTTGGTCATATGACCGTTGTGTATAGCTTATATAAGCTTAGCATAGTCCTTTGTATTATTCACCCTTTTCAATCAACTAAGTTTAATCAAAAGAATTCGTTTTCTTCTTTTCAAAGAGTGTCTTTGAAGTTTCTTGTCTTAAGATTCATTTGAGTGATTCATTTGTCTCTGAAGATTATTGGATTAACTTGTTTGTGTGATTCAAATAAGTTGTTCAACCACATATTGAGAGAGTCAATCAGCCCATCGAACAAGTGAGTTGTTCACCTCATCCATTCATTCCACCCATCTCGGTCAAGTAAGAGAGCTTTTAAGCCAGTGCTTGTCCTCCATCAATCCATCGCTCAAGCTTCCGCTCCGGGGCTACGTCATCTGGTATCAGAGCCGAAAGGTTCCTAATCAGGTGTATTCTATCCTTATCCTTTCGGTTTTCATTGCATTTAGTTTCTTAATTTTCTGTTTTCATTTGCACCTTAAAAACAAAAACCATAAAAATTGTTTGTTTCATCATATTGTTTAGTTTATAGTTTCTGATTTTGTTTGAATATCAAAAGAAAAACCCATAAAAATCATTTGCATCTTGTTTAAGTTTTTGTGTTTTGTTTCTTCATCTAAAAACCAAAAAAAAAAAAGTTTGTTTTGTGTTTCTTTTGATTTCTATTTCTTTGTTCTTAGTTTGTTTCAAAAAGTTCAAAAAAAAAAGAAAAAGAAGAAGTTTTCTATTGTTTGATTTGAATTCCTTTAAACCAAAAAAAAAGAGTGTTATTTCCATATTATTTGTTTCAATTCGAAATTTTTTTAAAAAAAAAAAGTTTTCCATTGTTTGATTTGAATTCCTTTAAGTAAAAAAAAAGTGTTCTTTCCCTTGTTGTTATTTTAGGATTTCGAAAGTTTTTGAAACAAAGGCTCAATTTGAATTTAGTTTCCTTTTCCTGTCAACCCCAAAGCGTGTGCTTAGTTTTCAAAAGGGGAAATCACAATATTTGTTTTCAAAAAGGAAAGTTTGAATAAAAGTCAAGTTTCCTGTTATTTGCAAAGACTCCATTGATACACTTTAAGCTTATTGTTTCAGGTATTAAATCAGTGACATGGACGATAGAGAAGATTCAGAAGCAAACATGTATGGAGAGTACCACACACCTAGGCACAAGAGTGCATTCAAAAACCATGGAGTTACTTCATACCATGTACCAGCTCAACGCAAGTTAACTGGTACAAGGAATGCGACAGTCCAACGAACCAGCACGAGGCAGCCAACAAACCGAAGAAGAGGTTCCCTAATGTTTTCAGGAAGAAGCAGTAACCCTGAAGCATAAGTTTCAGAAGAAAGGAGACTAGTACAAGCTGTCTCAGCCTTCACCGAAAAGGCTTATGAATGGTGGCTAAAGGAGAGCACACCAACTATCTTTAAGAAGCCAGTAATGGATTGGAGAGATCTCAAGTCCAGGATGAAAAATGAATTTGTGGAGAAGCTTCAAACCACAACCAAGAGAGTGAAGATTGCATCCGAAGCACAAGCTGCTCCAAAACCCAAGTTTGTTTGCTATCAAGAATCTAAGAAGACTCTTCAAGCAAAGCAGGATCAGCAATGGCAGGAGATCATGAAGATTTTGTACCCAAAGAAGCAAGAGAAGAAACAGAGCCGCAAATCTTCACCCAATGCAACCGGACCCAGCTTTGATGCCTCACTCAAGCTCCTAAACATGCCAACACAAGGTAAGTGTTCTAACCTTGTAAATTCCAAAGAGCCAACCTGTTATAGGTGCCATAAAAGAGGGCATTTTGCTGCAAATTGTCCATCTAAGAAGTTGTTCAAAGATGTAACATCAGAGTTGAAATTGGAAGTAACTAACACAAATGATCGTTTTGTGCAATCTGATATTTTAATTTCCAATTCAAGACTCATGCACTTGTCTTTGCCAAAGAATTTTGATGCAGGAATAAGACAAGGAGAATGGCGTATAAGAAAAGGTGAAGAAAATCAATTCCTACACCTTACTTGTTCAAAGGAGGCCGAGAAAGAGGAAACCAAGCAAGACAACGACAGAAGAGTGCAAGCAAACAAGGTGAAATCTGAACTTAAAGTGAATAAACTTGTTTGTCAAACCACTGTTATGATGCACTTGTCTCTGGACCAAAAGGTTCATGAAAGTTTAGGTGCCAAAGAAGAATTGGAGAAACATCAATGTCATGATACACAAGCAAGTAAAGGACAAGAGTACATTCAAGGTACCATCATGACTGTTGTACCAAGATATGAGCGAGACAAGGTAAGTTAATATCTTACTCAAAATGTTCATACTGATTCCAAGGATATGATAATGCATTTGTCTTGTCCAAAAGAACTTGAGAAAGATATAGGTCTTGAAATCAAGTTTCGGGCAGAACCATCAACACAAAGGAATCAAGATGAGAAAGATCAGGGAGCTTCAACCAATGATGGACTAGAGCATGAAACCTCTAGTAGTATATGCACCAGGAGAGACGCGACTCTGAACCACCTTGTCACATCCATAATGGTAAGCTCAAACCTTGTGCAACCTGTTTTTAAAGTCTCAAACTCAGATATAATATACTTGCTCTTTTCCTTAAGAGTTGACTTAGGTACAGGTCGGATAAAGAACAAGAAGCCAAAAGGAGTCTTGAAAGAGAGACCAAAACCGAGCCATGATTCCACACATGAGGCACAAGCAAATCAAAGGCTTGAATTATATCATGCTTCAACCAAACATGAGGTTATCTCTGAACTTAAAGTGCCTAACACTCATTGTCAAGTCATTGGTATGATGCACTTGTTTCTTGAGTCAAGTGTTGAGACAGGGATTAGATCTAAAGATAAAGCCAAATGGGAGATCAAGGAAAATCCACCAGACCAAAGCCAGCACACTACATCTATTAGCATGGTAAGTCTTTCTTGGATCCACTTCATTTCCCATGACTCAACAGCTGTGTTAAAGGATTTGTTAAGTTTGCAAGAAGATGAGATATCAGTAGCACAGGAAGATGATTCTAAGGAAAATGACTCAAACCGTTATTTATGTGATAAGAAGCCCATAATGCACTTGTTTCTTTGCCAAAGTGTTGAGAATATTTCAGGTCTTAAAGAAAACAGAAGCAAGATAAGCAAAGGAGGCGTCACACCAGCTCAAAGAAAAGGAGCATTGTTGTCCTATCTACTCAAAGAAGAACCACCGGATGCTCAACAACTACACCCGAATCAAAATGATTCCCAAGGTAATCTTCTAAACCCTCATTCACTTCACTGGACTAACTTGACTTATCTATGTGCAGGTTATCAAGTTTTGAGGACAAAACTTCTTGAAGAGGGAGGGTATGATGCGGTCATCAGAACCAAACCAAGTCAGGCGCTCACTAACTCAATCACTGACTCAACCACTACGTCAGTCAGCGCAACGAAACCAAGAGAAGTCAAGGCCACAATGATTTCTGATCCAAAGCAAGGCATAGGATTGATTACACATCCAACAATCAATCCTAAGAAGACATATGACCCAGGAGGAATCATAACACATGGAGAAGAGATTATGGAGCCGAGAAGATCTAACAAGGAATATGAGCTTATCTTAGCTCAAGTGGAGATCAAGGTCAAGATATATAGCTCAGCTCATCATCAGCATACCACTAAGAAGAATCATCTCCAAAAGGTGACACAAGAAGAAGATACTGAAAAGGAGCTAACCATATGTAGCATCACCACTAGCTCAGCAGATAACTCAACGACTAGCTCAGCAGACTTGCCATATATGGAAGCATTCACATTTGGAAGGTCAATTCAGCACCAAACCTTTACCTATCAAAACTACAGTGTTTTGAGCTCCTTTCCATCAAGTCCAGACGTCCTCAGCTGCACAAGACCCCACAAGATTCTCCATAACTTCAACAAGTCACACTTACCATTTTTGGAGAAGAAAGAGATCAAACACCAACGGCTTCTTTCCAAGAATGAAACCACAAATTGTTTGTCAATCAAGCTGTCCCAAGGATCCTCACTTATCCCTTAAAGCCATCCAGATACAAAGAAAGCAACAAGATCAAGGATCCTCACCAAAATCAGCTCCAACGGCTAGTTTCATTAAGTTTCGATTTTCTTCTTTATTTTTGGTCATATGACCGTTGTGTATAGCTTATATAAGCTTAGCATAGTCCTTTGTATTATTCACCCTTTTCAATCAACTAAGTTTAATCAAAAGAATTCGTTTTTTTCTTTTCAAAGAGTGTCTTTGAAGTTTCTTGTCTTAAGATTCATTTGAGTGATTCATTTGTCTCTGAAGATTATTGGATTAACTTGTTTGTGTGATTCAAATAAGTTGTTCAACCACATATTGAGAGAGTCAATTAGCCCATCGAACAAGTGAGTTGTTCACCTCATCCATTCATTCCATCCATCTCGGTCAAGTAAGAGAGCTTTTAAGCCAGTGCTTGTCCTCCATCAATCCATCGCTCAAGCTTCCGCTCCGGGGCTACATCAGACTCTTACTCTGTTAGCATCTAACCACCATACTATCACTTTCTGGCTCCTTTCTTCTCATTTTCCTTCCTTAGCAACTGATTTTTCCCATTTGAGTATCATTTTATATTTTTCTATAAGTGCTCTTCCTGCATTGAGATGTACTTTGGACACATTCCATGAATGCACAAGAGGTAATATGGGTCTCTACCACTCCCGTGATCACTTCGAAGCTACTAGCTTATCCACAGTTTATCTTTTTTTTTTACTTTAAGGAAAGGGAAAAGGGAACCATACTTAGACAGGTTTACAAGCTGTGTCAGAACTAACAGTGGAATCCGACTCAAAGTATACCAAACCTTAGGTGAGAAAAATTAAGTCAAGTTAAAGGTGAAGTCAGTAATGGATTCTATGAATACCTGAAGTGATATGGGTGTGCTTAGTAGGTTGATCTGTGTTGGGTTTTCGAATAGCCAGAGATCATCTGCAAGCTCATCCAATGGTCACTTAGGTTCCTGCGAGTGTAGTGATCTCCTCAAAAAGTCATAGTTTTCTACTAAAGTGTTTTGACTCAATAAAAACATACTCAACTTATGTCAGTACCACCTCCCCCACACTTGAAACACACTGTCCCCAGAAGAATCGAAGCATTGGATCAGTAAAAGATGAAAAAGGGACTGAATGTACTTTTGTTCTGCGTTTCTTACCTGTCGCTTACTTGCGTCAATCGACACGGGGGTGAAACGATCAAACGCATGGTTACAGAATGGTTGCAACGATCGTTGCACGGGACCACAACGATGGACACAGTGTGCGTCTGTTTCTGAACATTTTCGAAGACAGCTTTAATCCGTGAATAATCACAAAATCTCAACCAGTTAGCTATAAAAATCAAAGACAACACAAGATCAAAGCAACCAGATAGTCATAAATAACAGAGTACATCAGTTCCAGAGTTAAAGGACTTACATAGACTCAAGAAAACAGAAAATGACTCAAGAGAAAATAAAAAGAAAGAGAGAAAAGTACAAAACCAAAGTCATGGAAACAAGGAACCAGAATCAAATCTCATCACTCTCAGTCTAATCATCAATACCATCATATCGTCGATAAGAGCTACTAGAGGTCTCAGGGGTAGGCGAATGTCTGCGTCGTGGAGCAGGTACATGTACATAGACTCTCTGCTAACGTCTGCAAGAGCATCTAGTAATCATCTCCCACAAACCCTTCACTATATCATTCAGCATGGACTAGAAAGCTCCCTGGGACATATCAACAGGATCCATATGAGGAGGAGGATATGGAATAAGCACAAGATCATCATCTCCATCAGCACGAGCAAGCGCATGAGGAGGAGCAGCAGAAGTAGATGCACCGAGAGGGTTAACAGCTGTAGGGACTCTGCGCAGATCATTCCTGTGAGGCTCAAAGCTCAAATAAAGCAATGTATCCATCTTCGTGAGCTCCGGTGAGGGAAGCTTCACGCACCACTTGCGCAAGTCTGCATCGTGGAATACCCAGAGGTTTCCATCCTTCATCCAAGTGACACTCCTCAAGTGAGTATCATCCATCCATATCCTCGTAGTATCACACTCACTTCCATCCGTAGGAATCCTGAAGTGCTGGAAACTAGGAGTAAGCAGACTACCCACAGTCTCAGTCTTATTGCCTGAAAATGCCTTCTTCTTTAAACTGCACATATGATCAGCAAAGACTTCTCCCAAATTAAGGCCAGGCGCAGGATCACACAATGCAGTATCCTCGAACAGGTGACTCAGCCCAGTGTAAAGCATCATAAGCCCTTTCTTCCTCATCTTGCTTGCTTCAGACTTGCATAACAATGTGTACTCAAAAATGCGCATGACATACCTTAGGACCGTATGTCGTATAGCTGTCTGCTTGGAGGTCCGCGAGTTGTATCGCTCGTTCCCAATATCATTCCAGAAGAACTGAGTGTTCGAGTCATCCCACTCAGCAATGAGAGTGCAACGAATAGGCTCCAAACTGAACTCGTAGATGCGGCAGAGATCTAGGATCGAAATGCGGTACCTGACTCCCATACACATGAAGGTGAAAGATCCTTCAGCTTCTGTCTTGCGATATGGATCTATGTAGTACACTCGACAGGTAGAGAACAGCTGTCTTACTAAGTCTGGGTAAAGCTCATAACTCCTCATAGGCATCGTTCCCGAGCATATCCTTTGTACCAGCCTCTACACCTCCTCTGTGATACCCATCATCTGACAAGTCCTGTAATCAGGAAAGCGTGTGGGTTCAATGTCCATGTCCAGCCAAGCATTGTAAAACAACTTATCATACTCATCCCACTGCTCCGATATGTCCCTATTAGTGCAATCAGCACTCTCTGTCTCTGTCTTAGGATTGTTTACCCACTGCCTCTGCATAAGAATCTTATCCTTCTCTCCTTTAGGCCAAGGGGCCAGTATCATTTCCTGAGCATGCTGAATAGGTGTAGGAGGTGATGAAGCGCGTGAGAGCCATTCAACAGGTGCATCTGAGCCATCCGTCACAGTCCTGCTACGCTTTCGTGGAGCCATCTGCGATCAAGGACACAAGAAAACAATCTTGCAAATTAAGCCAAAGCTCTAAGATCAACAAACGCATCAAAATCAGTATCAATCATCACATGCAGCCATCATCAGCAGCAAAATCAGTATCAGTTCCTCCAAATCCGTCCTAATTTCGCCCTAAATCAGAGAATCGCAAGTGTTTGTCATCAAATAGAAGATTTTCGGAAAACTTGTGAAATTTGTCCATGCAATCACTAGGGGAATACGTAATCATCATCACAAGCCTCAAACAAGCATCAATATACCAGTAAACAATCAAAAACGTGATTAATTTTGAATTTTCACTTTAGGGCCGAAATGAAAAACGTAGAGATTCGGAGGACATACCTTGGAATCGGATCAAATGAGTGATATATATGAATAGAGGGGTAAAAATCGAGTGGATTGGGCTTTTGAATCACTAAAAAAAGTTAAGAAATGAAGATTTAGGGAGTAGAGGCGATTTAGGTCTCGGGTCGCGAAAGGGGGAAATGAGGAAGAAGAAGAAGAAAGAAAAACTTAAGGTACTTACCTCGCGTGCAGGTGTGTCGATCGACACATGAGATGCGTCGATAATTGCATATCAAGATCAATGAACCGGTCCGGTTCAATTAAATTTTCAGTTTAAGCACATACCTTGTAATTTCTGATTGGACCAGGTGCGTCGATCGTTGCACAGGACCGCAACGATCGAAACACTTCGTACTCCTCTCTTCCTAACGGTTTGATTTCATCCACTGCTTAAACCGCAAACTAAACGGCATAATTGCATTATAGACTCGTGGTTACTTCCTTCCCCTGAACCAACCGTAACACACCTGATCGACCGAGACACAGGTCCGTGTCGATAGTTGCAGGGCTATTTCCAAACTCATGACATAGCTCGGTACGAAAAAACACCAAAAACGAAAAAAATACCAAGTAAAATCGAATCAAAAACACCAAAAAGAATATGTACAGACTTACCAATGGGTTGCCTCCAACTCAACGCTTCTTTTACGTCATTAGCTTGACCGTAAGGAGATCAGGCAGAGGGTGCATCTTCCAGAGGCAGAATCTGACCTCTTGGAATCTCGTCCTTAGCCCAATAATGCTTCACACTCTGTCCGTTGACAGTGAATTCCTTTCCTTCTAAGCTAATCAAAACAACAACACCATACGGACGCATTTCCTTGATCGTGAAAGGACCTGGCAATCTAGAATGCAGCTTACCTTGAAACAATTGCAAACGAGAGTTATACAAAACTACATGGTCATTCGGCTCAAACTGTCTGGAGATAATCTTCTTGTCATGATATGCCTTATTCTTTTTGTACAACTCTGAATTCTCATAGGCATGATGCCTAATCTCATCCAACTCATTCACCTGCACCAATCTCCTCTTTTCTGCAGGCTTCAGATCAAAGTTCATCTGCTTCACAACCCCTTCTGTGTTATGCTCAATCTCAACTTGAAGGTGCTAGGCTTTCCCATATAGAAGATGAATCGGTGTAGTCCCAAGTGGCATCTTAAACGCAGTCCTATAGGCCCATAACGCATCATCCAGCTTTTGCAGCCCAATCCTTCCTTGTCTTCCAAATTGTGTTCTCGAGGATCTCCTTAATATGTCTGTTAGAGATCTCTACTTGCCCACTAGTCTAAGGATAATAAGGAGTAGCCACACGATGATGAACACCATGATTCTATAGCAGCTTCTCAAAGACCTTGTTGATAAAGTGGGATCCTCCATCACTTATCACAATCCGAGGCACTCCAAATCTAGGAAAAATGATGGTCTTAAAAAGCTTAAGCACCACCGAAGAGTCATTGGTTGGACTAGCTATTGTTTCCACCCACTTAGACACATAATCCACATAAACCAATATGAACTTATTCCCATGAGATGAGGGAAAATGACCCATGAAATCAATGCCCCAGTAGTCGAAAACCTCAAGAATGAAATTCTGAGGCATCTCATGCTTCTTACTGATTTTCCCTCTCCTCTGACAGGCATTGCATTGAGAGAAAAATGAATGAGCTTCTCTGAACATAGTAGGCCACCAGAAACCTGCTTGCAGAACCTTAAAGACAATATTAAAAGTAGAAAAGTGTCCACCATAATCTGATCCATGGCAATGAAATAAAACGTCTGGAATCTCTAATTCTGCAATGCATCTCCTGTAAATCCCATCCGAACAGTGCTTATACAGATAAGGTCATCCCAATAGAGCCTTCTTAGTTCTCTGAAGAACTTCTTCTCTGTAAACCCCTTGAGATCATTTGGTTCAGTCTCAGCAGCCAGGTAATTCGTAATATCAGCAAACCATGGTCGATCGGGCGTCGAAACATCGTAAAGATCCATGTTGTAGTGACCAATCTGAACATTCAGAGGTTCTGAGTTCATAATCGCCTTGTGTCGATCGACGCGTGAGGTCTATCGATCGACTCAGTCCCGAGAGGTGCATCGATCGTTGCCAAGGTGGCATCGATCGACGCGTGCTCTGTAAATTTCTGTCCAAATCCGTCCTAAACACTATCTCAATCAAATTGACGTTCTCCTCTGGTAGAAAATCATCAATGGGGACGTCTTCTTCAACCCTGATCCTTGAAAGATTATCAGCAACTCCATTCTCAACTCCCTTTTTGTCTTTAACCTCAATATCAAACTCTTGAAGAAGGAGAATCCATCTCAAAAGCCTTGGCTTTGTATCCTTCTTCTGCATCAAGTACTTCAGAGCTGAATGGTCTGTATGTACTATCACCTTAGATCCAACCAGATAGGGGCGAAAATTCTCAAAGGCAAAGACAATTGCCAAAACCTCCTTCTTTGTAGTGGCATAGTTTCTCTGCGCATCATCTAGTGTTATGCTGGCATAATTGATAGCATGAAGTTTCTTGTCCTTCTTCTGCCCCAGAATAGCTCCTACAGCAAAATCACTTGCATCACACAAAACCTCAAAAGGTAACTCCCAATCTGCCCTAAGTTACACTGCAATTGCACAGGCAAATGTAGTATGTAGGGGTCGAATCCACAAAGACTCAAGAAATTGTATGATAGACTATAGAACTTCGAATTAAGCTAGGCGATGCAAATCAGTATTAAATAAACTAAAAATCAGAAACTAAATCAGCAAGCAAATCGGTTTGTTTTATTAATATACTAAAAAAGATAAGTCTAGGGAGTTCTCAGGAAATCAAGACAAGCAAATAAATTATCAGTCAGAATCAAATTAAGCACCGTTCTAGAACTCAAACACAGATATAGAATCAACCAACTTTCGATGCGAGAATTCTCTAAGTCTAAACCACAGAAACCCAAATTTCTTTGCAATTTCTAACAGAATAAACTAGTCTTAAGTGCAGGTTAGATTTGTTCACAATTCAATTAAACCAAATTTATTTGCAGATAATTAAATTGCTCAACCTAAATAGTTCAGATTCTAAATCACACTTTCGTGTCAATTTATAAACGGGAATTCGACCAAAAAAATCCTCAACTTTACACGAATTGCCAAAACGATCCTCAACTTTGGACCTCGCCAAAAAAACACTAAATTTATTTGATTTTAACCATTAACTTTCAATATTTTCATTGACTTGCCAATTAAAACCCAAAATTCTCGTTGACTTGCCAATTTAGACACACCGTTAAGAAAACTTAACGGACTGTTAAAAAAAAATAACGGACCGCTAAAAAAAATTAACATACCATCAGTTAGTCAAAACGACGTCGTTTTACACGTCTTCGAAAATAAAAACATGTCATTCCCTAGATTTGAACTCGCGAACTCAATGTCGCATAAAGGGTCTTGTTGCCACTGAGCTACTAACACTTTCATTGGATTATGTAACATAGTTTTTTTTTATTTTGTATTGACTTAATATCCAAAATATCTCTAAACATTTTCAAAAAATTACAAAAATTCAAAAAACAATTATGTAAAGTTCAAATTAAACTTATATTTTTCGTTAAAAATAATATTAAATTCAAAAATTAAGAAAATTTTAAAATTTTCAAAAATTAAGAAAATTTTAAAAATTAAATTATCAATTGTACACGCATAAAGTAGTTTTAATTTTTATTTTATTTAAATTATTTGATCTAAACTTTGATAAGTGCAAATTATATTCATCATTGTGATGAAAATTATAATGTATTGAGCTTATATTTAGTATTTGGCAAGTCAACGAGAACTTTGATATTATTTGTAAAAGTCAACTAAAAATCCGCGTTTCTTTTGGCTAGACCTAAGTTTGGGCTCATTTTGGCAATAAGTATAAAGTTGAGGATTTTTCTGGCCGAATTCCCATTTATAAACCTAAAGTCTAGATTCTAAGTGATCATATTAGAAACTAGTATTAAGCACAATTCAGGTTGAAGAACTAATCAAGTTATGAATCCTTAACTGATAAATTAATCTAGCAAGTCATGAAATCCTGAATGAGAATCCCTAAACCTAACTATGAATCTACACAGACATGATTCATGAAACATAAATGAATGAATAAATAAATTGCATATATAAAAGAGTAGAGAAAGAAAAGGGGATCGAAATTTTCTCCAAAAGCAAAAGCAGTACTAGGTAAGATCAGCCCCAAGCTCTCAAACTCTCTCTAGCTAAAAGTATGAATGTGTGTTCTAAAAAAACACCAAAAACCTAATTATAAAGTGATAATCACGAGTTGGGTCTCTTTTGTAAATACTGGAACTTCTGGGGCAAAAGTGCAAATCTCCATAATCTTCATTAATGCGTTGGCACGGATATGCGTCGATCGACGCAAATGATGTATCGATAGACACAATGGTCGCTCCGAGATAGTGAAATCAGCTCTTACGGCTTTAGCTCCCAATCTTGCCCAAAATACTCCAATATCTTCCAAAATCCTCCAAACGTGCATGTACCTAGTAAACACCTGAAAAGACTCGAAAGACACTACAAAAGACTCTAAAACATACTTATATCATGGTTTAAAACAGGTAAAAACCATGATATATCAACTCCCCCACACTTAGCCTTTGCTTGCCCTCAAGCAAAACAGAAAACCATAATGTGGTGAAGAAGTTTGAAAACTTCAGAAACTCATTTCATCTTAGAAGTACCACACTCAGATTCTCCTTAGTAAGCCACATCAAAAATGCACCTGCAGACATCAAGACCAACATATACTTCCCCCACACTTAGCAAATGTCCTGATTAAACTTCACAATCACATTCAAAGCATCCAAATTCACCCTACTGACTTCTATAAGCTATTAAGTGTTGTCTCACCTAAGGAGTATCGATCAAAGGGCACATGGACTCTTACTCTGTTAGCTCTTGATCACCATACTATCTTTTCTGCTTCTTATCTTCTCTTTTCCTTAGCAACTGATTTTTCCCCACTGGGTATCATTTTTTTTATCAGTGCTCTACCCGCATTGGGGTGTACTTTGGACACATTCCATGGATGCACAGAAGGTAATTGGGGTCTCTACCACTCTCGCGACCACTTCGGAGCTACTAGCTCATCCTCAGTTTATTTATTTTTTTACTTTAAGGAAGGAGAGAGGGGATCCATACTTGGACATGTTTACAAGCTATATCATAACTAACAGAGGAATCCGACTCAAAGTATACCAAGCCCTTAGGTGAGAAAAAGTAAGTCAAAATTAGGGGTGAAGTCAGTGAAGGATCCTCTGAATACCTGAAGTGATATGGGTGTCCTCAGTAGGCTGGTTCGTGTTGGATTTTCTAACAGTCATAGATTCATCTGCAAGCTCATTCCAACAGTCACTTAAGTTCCTGCGAATGTGGTGATCTCCTCAAAAATTCATTGTTTCCTACTCAACTGTTTTGACTCAATAAAACAGACACAACAGACTCAACTGACTCTAAGAAAAGAAAAAGAATATGCCAGTACCACCTCCCCCACACTTGAAACACAATGTCCCCAGTAGTGTCAAGCTTAGGATTGATAAAAAGAAGAAATATGTGATGGGATGTGTTGGGTTTTGTCGATTTTTACCTGTCTTGCAAGTGCGTCGATCGTTGCACATGTCCGCAACGATCGATGCAGTGCGATTACGATGTGAGTCGATCGACACACAAGACCGTGTCGATTGTTGCAGTGCGAAAGTAGCAAAGAGTCGATCAACACACAGGACCGTGTCGATCGTTGCACTGTGATTACGTCGGATCAGTTAGCAGTCAGCAGTTAGTTCGTGAGAAAAATCTCAAAGATCAAACCTGAAAGCTGTAAACATCACAAACAAGCAAAATCAAAGCAACATACATGTGAGATCCGGGATTCACACTAAGAATTTGTATTTCGTGGATTTGGACTTTTGGATATAGAAATGGTATAGTTTCCTATGAATCAAAGACTTTATTGAGATTGATCGTCGAGATAGAACAAACACAGTCGAGAAGAGAGTACAAAGTATAAAATCGAGCTATCTAATCGAAGTGTTCTTAGCCTAGGTTGGAATGTCTTTAATTAGTCGCCACTTCTCTTCTTAAATAGTCTCGACTCTGATCCCTCCGTCCCGATATTTCGGCCTCGTCATCGTAAAGATCTCCGAGATTTATGCGGATCAGTTGAACTGGCGAAGACCGAGTTGCTCTATCTCCACGTCATCTTCTGCCGAGCTCGAGCTCGATTGTCTCCGGCTTCGGCATCGTCTGGGCCTTGCCAGGGCGTTTGTTTCGCTTGGGCCCATCGAAGGAGTCGGCTCTTTTGTCTGTCTTTGATTCTGGAATGGGCTCGTAATTATGGGCCTCTGTCTTGTCTGTTAATGGGCCGGATTTCCTAGAGGGAAATATAGTACCAACAATAGCCCCCCAGCCCATTGACTTTGAGAAGTCGAGGTTAATGGGCGGTGGACGTTCTTGGGAAAAGGCGCGTGCCTCGGATGTGACAAATCTAATGATTATTTTTGCCCCACCCGTTGATCTTGTTTTGATCCAATGGTGCGGAGCGAGCGCGTGAGACGGGCTGAACTGCTTATCAGCGCGTCTGCAGTCGTTGCGTGTATAGGTTTTGAGAATCTCGCCTTTCACCGTAGATCTGGTCGATCTTCAACGGCTCAGATTCGAAGATCGCGAAGAGTCTTCTCGAGATCATTCTTTTTGGTGAAGGGACCTAATTACTGCGCATTTGTAGCCGTTGATCTTAGATCAACGACTGGTGAGAGGGAAGCGAGGAGTCCGAGTCATCTCGATTTTCTCAGTAATTAATGCGAGTTGGGAGTCGTACGGACTATACTGCGCACAATCTTTGATATAAATAATCATTTGTATTGTTGAAGGAAATCCTTCGCTTCCGTACTTTATTCTGTCTTTTCCTTGTTTGAACTTTTTCTCCATACTTCCTTTGTCGTCAGAGAAAAAGTTTCTTTTCAAGAACTTTCTGTTTTCTTTCATGGCTTTTAGGGATCCTGCGGGAGCGAGTACGAGTGCGGCGGCGGGATCGTTCGGACCGCACCCGTCGTCTTCGTTAACCGTGGACCGTATCCAACAATTGAGGGCGCTTTGCCGGATTCCAACGGAAGTTGAAATCGTCATCCCTTCTTTGGCGGTATCCCCCGAAACGGTCGTAGAGGGTTACTGCTGCGCCTCGTCTTCTTGGTGCTGGCCCAACTCCAGATGGCTTTCTATCAGATGACGCCGAACTTCATTCGGTACGTTATCGAGCTCGGAGTCAGGGCTGCGGAGGAAGGGATTGAGTTCGGTCCCGAGGAGTTAATGCGGGTTTGCTCGGTGAAGCAAGATTCCCACTTTCCGGGGTCGTATCGTCTTTCCCCCCGGTTTGGGAGGATCCTGGACGGTCTCCCGCCGAGGGAAGGATGGAGGGACCAATATTTTTTCTTTAGGATGACCCACCACTCGGTTAGGGAGTTCGACTGCTCGGTCGTTCCCTCGCGGTGGGCTTCCGATGTCGGTAGGACTTTTGTCTATCCTTTTTACCGCTATTTTTATTATTATTTTTTTGCGTCAGTTCGATTCCTGACCGGTTTTGTTCCGTACTGCAGAGTTCCCTGAATCGCTCGACCTTAACCCTGTCACGGAGGCCCTAATAACCCGTCTGAGGAGAGGTTCCGTTAACTGGGACAGTTTCACGGTGGAGCGCGTACAAGCTGCCCTGAGGGTCGATCCAAGAGGGGGTTCTGCAGGGTCGATCCCGGGTCTTTCGGGAGCAGCCCTTTCCTCCTGTACCTCCTCGGACCTCTCCAAGTCGAACTGTGCGACCTCCGCTTCGTATATTCGAGCGGGCAAGAGAGGGTGAATCTCCTGTTCGCGATGTTTTGCTCGTCATTATTTGGGAAAAGTCTAAAAACTCCTCTCCCCCTTTTTTTATTCTACAGGTCATCCTTCTTCGGGTGTGGGTTCAGATGCTAGCACTCCATCTCACGAGAAGTTATCTCGTAGATCGAGAAGTCGCCGAAACGGAAAGGACCCCATAGATCTGGCAAAAAGGGTGGAGGACGGGAGTCTGAGCAATGCACTCTTTTTTGCCTTGTGTGATTCTCCTCTTCCTTCCACGGTTATCCCCCCGAGCTCTGGGGCCCGTGATGCGGATGCAGAGACAGGGGGGATTTTCTTTTCTCCGGTTGTTCGGAGGGCGGACTCGGTCCCGTCCAGGGAGCCGACTTTACGCGGCCCTCGTCCGAATGATCAGAGTGTGGGCGGGGACCCTTCCCCCGTACCGAAGCGTCGAAGAATCGATACGAAGGCGAGCTCGAGCAGTTCGAGCGAGAGTGTCAGGATGCCCGGGGGCGCGGCCCGTTCGTCAAGGCGTGTCGGACCCGCAGGGGCTCGGCTTCCAGTTGCCGGGGACACGGCCTTTGGCGATTTGTATGCCAAGATGGCTGAAGCTACTGGAAAGGTATCGACCGTAGTTCTTGTCTTTGTCTTTATTTTGTCAGAAAGATTTTTGAGATTCGTGTGTTTATGTAGTTTCTGGAGACTGCGAACGGACTTATGGCCCAATCCGAACGCGAGCTTCGTGAGAGATCGTGGGTAGATGAGCTCGAGGCCGCTAGGAGGTCGGCTCATATTTTGACCGCAGAGCTGCAAGATTCCTTTGCTCGAGAGGAGGAGCTTGAAAGGAAACCGGCTAGGTACGAGGGGATAGAAGCCCGGCTATTGGCTCTCGAGAATCGTGAGGAGGACCTTTCTCAGAGGCTCCGGGCGGCCGAAGGTTGGGCGTTGGCTGCCGAAGAAACGAGTCGAGTTGCCACAATGCGAGCTGCCCAAGATCGAACCGACCTGGAGAGAGTTCTAGCGGGGAGGGACTTTGACATAAAGGTCGCGTCTCACGAGGCGAGGAAGAAGATGAGTGGGGAATACTTGGAGATCCTTAAAGGGGTCAAGGAGAAGAGCGAGAAGCGGAGGCTTGAAACCAACGCTGAGATTCGCCTCCAAGAGACCCTTGCCAATATCGAACTCATCGCGGAGTTTTCTTCCGGCGAGCTTGACCTGACTCGGGAAGTTCTGAGGTTGGCCGACCAGAAGAGGGTGGCCATGGAAGAGATGAGCGCCGCAGCGGTCTCTGATTTTAGTGTTGGCAAGTTGAACTTGCCGTCCGTGTCGAGTGACTCGATCATTTTGGCGCATGCTCCGCCACCGGTTGCTTCCCGCTCTGATCAATTTGGATCGAGTCTCCCGACTGCATCTACCGGCGATCAGGCGGAGGGTGGAGATGAGGCTTCTTCGCGCTCGCGGCAATTTTGATTGTTCTAATGCTGCCCCAAGGGGCTTTTTGATATGTCTTTTTTTAGAAAAAACATTTGTTTGCCCGAGGGGGCTTTGTTTTGGTGTCGGGACTCAAGGACATTGTGTCATCCTTTTAATGAATTTCTTTTTGAGTCTTACATGCCTTAGCATATACTTTACTGTTTTAGTACCTTCACGACTCGGTCGTTCGTACTTGAGTTCGGGTTCTTTCGTAATGTGCAGTACGAGTGTAATATTTAACGGGAAAGATAAATTGGGGTAAACTTACAAAGGTTGTGCGCGGAGGTCTTTTCGTGTGGTCGGTTGCCTCGACTTCGACGTTTTCGTTTAACGGGAGAGGGTGGCCCTCTAGTTCTTTCGAGCTGTATAAGGTCGGGAGAATTTTATATCTTTTGACTTTGGGAGAGGCCATTTCAGGTCGCTCGGAAGGGATACTTTCATATCGTCTTGATTTAGAAGAGATAATTTCATATCTTTCGTTTCGGAAGAGATAATTTCATATCTTTTGTTTTGGGAATGTTATGACAAGGTATTTCGCAATGATTCTAACTTTTACAACAGAAAGAAGCATTGGATTAAGGGACTTATTTTGATTTCACAAAGATAAGTCGGTGTAACTTCGTCAGAAGCTGTTGAGCTCGGCGTGAGCTTTGTTTTTGGGGGGCGGCTGCGCTCGAAGTCGAGCTGCCTACGTACCCTTTTTAAGGGGATCAAACCATTTCGTAGTTCGATTATGTTGATGTACTCCTAGTGGAAATACTTTTTGAGGTTGATGATGTTCCAAGGTCGTAGTTCGGACTTCTGGGTTTCTATCGACTTGAGTCGGTAGACCCCGTCCTTTACGACGTCGGTGACCTGGTAAGGACCTTCCCACTCCGCTCCTAATTTTCCAGCGTGTTCTTCCTTTTTATGGTCGAACACTTTCCGCAAGACGAGCTCTCCTACTTGAAACCTTCGAGTTTTGATTCGGGAATCATAGTAGCGAGCTGCGGCTTGTTGGTAATTCTGGAGTCGAGCTAATGCGAGGTTCCTTCTTTCGTCGACGAGGTCGAGCTCGTCAGTTATCATCTTGTTATTGAGTTCCTCTTGTCGTGGGCATTCTTCCTTGCGAATGCTCGACAGGAGAATTTCAGCTGGTACTACCGCCTCGATTCCGTAAGCCAGCGAGAAGGGAGTCTCGCCAGTGGTTTGCGGGGGGTAGTCCGGTTGGCCCAGAGTACGGCTGGGAGTTCGTCACTCCAGGTTGTTTTGCACTCGTTGAGCCTTTTCTTGAGACCGTTCATAATCGCTTTGTTAGCTGCTTCTGCTAGCCTGTTCCCTTGGGGGTAGCGTGGCGTTGAGTAAGTCAGCTTTATGTTCCAAGTTCTGCAGAACTCTTTGAACGTGTTTGATATGAACTGAGATCCGTTATCGGTGACGATCTCGTGGGGTAGTCCATGTCGGCAAACGATGTTTCGCCAGACGAACTCCTTAACGTGAACGTCCTTAATTTTCTGGTATAACTCTGCTTCAATCCACTTTGTGAAGTAGTCCGTCATCACCAACAGGTGTGTGGCTTTCTTTTTGCCAGATGCGACCAGCGGTCCCACGATGTCCATTCCCCACCGCATGAATGGGTATGGTAATGAGATAGAGGAGAGTTTCTCCCACGCTTGGTGGATAATTGGGGCATGATTTTGGCATTTATCGCACTTGTTGGAGAAAGATTCGCATTCGGTGGCCATTGTCGGCCAATAGTAGCCTTGCCTTTTGATTCGCACGGCCAATGCTCGTCCTCCGGAATGGCTTCCGCAGGATCCGTCATGTGTTTGTGTAATCACGGCTAGGGCTTGCTTTTTGTCAAGGCATTTAAGGTAAGGTCCGGAGAGGCTCCTTTTAAAGAGCTCTCCTTGTATGACACAGTACCTCGCACTTTGTGTTTTAAGTTTCCGCGCCTCCCATTTGTCGTCGGGAACTTCGCCGTTTGTGATGTATCGAATGATCGGAGTTCTCCAATCTTCGTCGTTGTTAGGCTCAGGTCCCTGACTAGTGGATGCGGTTTGAATTGGTCCGTCGGGGACATTCGCGATGTATACGGTGTTTCTAGGATCGAGATCATCATCGATCTCGATGATGTCGCTACTAGTGTCTCCGAGACACTCTTTGTGTTTGACATCGTCCTTCACAGCGGGCCCGTCCTCTTTCAAGGACAGAGCTTTGAGAGCTATGTCTATCCCTTCGACTGGTATGATCCTTTTGAGGTTAGGATCTGATGTCGATGCTAATGCGGCTAGCGCATCAGCTGCGGTGTTTTCACCTCGAGGGATTCGTGTTAGATCGAAGAATTCGATCTGCTCGGCCAATGTATGGACTACCCGTAGGTATGCTTCCATTCGTTCGTCTTTGGCCTCGTAGTCGCCATGATATTGGCTCGTGACTAGTTGCTGAAGGCGTTTACTTCCCGGGCTCCTATGGCTATCGCGAGTCTGAGCCAGGCTATTAACGCTTCATATTCTGCCTCGTTATTCGATGCGGCGAAGCCCAATCTAAACGATTGTTCTAGTACTTCACCCGTTGGGGAGACTAATTTCACTCCGACTCCGGACCCTTGCCTTGAGGAAGCTCCATCGACGTAGAGTTTCCATCTTTGGGCCGAAGTCGGGTCGAGTTCTATAGTCGGAGGGAGCTCGACTATGAAATCTGCCAGTACTTGTGCTTTTAGGCATGTTCGAGCTTTGTATTCAATGTCATACTCACTAAGTTCGATAGCCCATTTGACCAATCGACATGATTGGCTTGGACTGTGAAGGATGGTTCTCAGTGGCTGAGAGGTCATCACTATGATCGAGTGCGATTGAAAATACGGTCGGAGTTTCCGAGCCGATGTTACTAGCGCTAAGGCGAGTTTTTCCATGGCGGGGTATCTGGTTTCAGCATCGATCAAGGTCTTACTGATGTAATACACCGGCCGTTGTTAGTTTTGTTCCTCGCGAACCAGGACTCCACTTACTGCTGCCGTCGAGACAGCTAGGTAGAGGTAAAGGGATTCTCCTTCTACTGGTTTCGCCAGTATGGGTGGTTCGCTTAAGTAAGCTTTGAGCTGAGTGAATGCCTCTTCGCACTTTTCGTCCCAGAGGAACTTTTTGTTTGCTTTTAACAAGTGATAGAAGGGTAGACATTTATCAGTCGACCTTGAGATGAAGCGATTCAGAGCAGCTATTTTGCCGGTTAGGCGCTGGACTTCTCCCATTGTTCTGGGAGATTTCATCTCTATGAACGTTGCGATCTGTTTGGGGTTCGCTTCGATCCCTCTTTCGGTCACCAAGTAACCGAGGAACTCTCCTGAAGGGACCCCGAAGGTACATTTAGCTGGGTTGAGTTTCATCCCATACTTATTAAGAATGGTAAAGCATTCTTTTAGTTGGGGGATGTGATCCTCGTACCTGGAAGATTTTACCAGCATAACATCGATGTAGACTTCCATGGTTTTGCCTAGGAGTCCTGAAAACATCTTGTTGACGAGGCGCTGGTAAATCGCTCCTGCGTTTTTCAGTCCGAAGGGCATGACTTTGTAGCAGTACGTGCATCGATCTGTTATAAACGAAGTCTTTTCTTGGTCTTCAGGGTTCATCAATATTTGATTGTACCCTGAGAACGCGTCCATAAAAGATAGTAGCTGATGTCCGGCGGTAGCTTTGACCAGTCGGTCGATGTGCGGGAGTGGGAAGCTGTCCTTTGGACATGCTTTGTTGAGATCCGTGAAGTCTACACAGACCCTCCACTTTCCGTTCTTTTTCTTAACCACCACGGGGTTCGCGAGCCAGTCGGGGTACTTGACCTCTCTGATCGATCCGATTTTTAATAACCGATCGACCTCGTCATTGACGGCTTTGGCCCGCTCAGGACCTAGTTTTCGACGCTTTTGTCTTACCGGTTTGTAGGTTGGGTCGACATTCAGCTCGTGGCTGGTTACGTCGATATTGATCCCTTTCATGTCTGCTGAAGACCAGGCGAAGGAGTCGACGTTCTTTTTGAGAAAAGAGACCAGTTCGTTCTTGACCGGCTCTGATAGGTCGATTCCGATGCCAACGAGTCTTTCGGGATGAGCCTCGTCTATGCAGACCTGAGTCGTGAGGTCCTTTGGGGGTCCTATTTGACTGGGGTCGTTCGACCTTTTGGTCTGCATGGTGGCGAGCTCCTCCTCTTTCTGTAATTGCTACGCAGGGGATTTCTCGATCTGCTTGTATCTGTTCATGTAGCAATGACGGGAAATCTTTGACTTCCGTAAATGGTTTTGATCCCTTTGGGAGTCGGGAACTTTACGCATTGGTGGTAGGTCGATGGTACCGCTTTCATGTCGTATATCCATGGTCGACCTAGGATTGCGTTATAGGGAGCTGGTCGATCTACTATGACGAACTCCGTCATTCTTCGAACTCCTCCAGCAATTACTAGGGCGAAGACAGAGCCCATCGAGTATGTCGTCTCCCCAGCGAAACCTACTAGTGGTGTCTTTTCTTCCACAATCTCGGAGTCGTTGAAGTCCATCTTTTTGAACGCGTCGTAAAAGAGGACATCTACCGAACTTCCTGTGTCAATCATTATCCTTGAGAGTTCGACATCTCCCACTACTAGACAAACGAGGAGGGCGTCGTCATGTGGTTTGTCGAGATTACTTGTCTCGCTCTCGTAGAAAATGATTTTGTGGTCTGGACCCAATATTATGTCGGTCTCGACTCTTCTTTGAAGAGCTTTGATCGAATTGACCGAGTCGCGGCAAAGCTTGGAGCCACCAAAGATGAAGTCGATTCGTTTAGGGGGTATAGCCCGTACACCCCCCCCCCCCCCCCCGCCGCAGAGACGAGGGAGATTGATTCTTGAGCGTAAACTTTTAGCAGGAGCCGGAGGCGGGGATGGCGCCGAACCTCCCGGAGTGCCGCTCAGGTTGAGCTCGCCGAGGATGAACTCGACTCGCTTTCGCGACCCTTAAGGGAGTGTTTCGGGATATTCCGGCTCTTTTGACCGTTCCCGTTTGTTCTGAGAAGGCTTTCTGGAGTTCGACTCCTTGGTCTGTTTGTTTTCCTTTTTATCGGGCAGAGTTTCCTCCTCGACTTCAGAGTCTTGTTTGCTTTCGGACTCTCGTTTTTGAGCCTCTGCTTTAGCTCGAGTATAGCAATCCTCGGTCGAGTGTCCTCTTTTATTGTGGAAATCACAGAATTTTTCCTTGTCGAACTCGAATTTCTTCGAGCTCTTTGGGCTCTCGACCGCGTTGACGTTCCCTGATTTACGGGAATCCTTTTTCGAGTTCTAATTCTACGAGCCCAACGGGTTCCTTTCTTTCCGGTGTTTTTCCCTGAGGGCCGTGGTTTCGTCCTCGAGGCGAGCAAAGGCCGATGCGCGATGGATGGAGTCATCGAGCGTTTGAGGTTCGCGGACTATTATTTCCTCGCGGAATCTGGTTGAGAACCATAGTCCTCGTCTCAATGCTTCTATAGCTACCTCGTCTCGTGGGTTCGCGATTTTGGATTTTATTTCCTTAAATCGGTCGATGTACGAGCGAAGTGTTTCGTCGGGTTTTTGAGAAACGCCAAATAGGGCTGCCTCAGTAGTCTTTTCCTCGATGAAAACGGAGTATTGCTTGAGGAAAGCCGTCATGAACTGGGTGAAGTTGTCAATGGACCTTTCTTCCAGTCCGGCAAACCATTCTAGGGCAGAGCCTGATAGGTTTTCTGCGAAGAGCCTGCAGAAGGCTGGCTCCCTCTCCTCATCGGTAAGGTACACCCTTGCCATCGCTAGTCGGAATGCCCTGATGTGGGCTTTCGGGTCTGATTTCCCAGAGAATTCTGGAAACTTAGTTTTCTTGATCTCTCGGATCCTTGCAAACGCAATCCGATCTGTGAACGGCGTTTGTTGTGTTTCTTCGATCACTCGATCGATGTCAGGAGCCGCGCTCGTCGCCATGTGAACTTTCGAGCTCAGACTGTTGAACTGGGCTTTAGCCTGCTCAATGTATTGTCTAAGCATATCGTGTTCATCGCCCTCTGCGGGTGCGAACTGGACTTGTGCCTGACCTGACGTTTGTTCCGGAAAAATAGGGTCAAGGAGATCGATCGTTGGGATTGACCTCGTCTGATCGACCTGAGGCGTTTGGAACTGAACTGAGTTTGATCCGTTAAGGAGTCCCGAGCTCGAGGCGAAGGCAGAACCTCCTAGTTGCCTCGGTCGGATGTTAGAGTTACTCGGGAAAGGTGGTGGCCCGGGTAATGGTCGGTTTCTTGATCCGGATGGATCTGTGACCATTGAACTCGAACCAAATGGGGTATGTATCGCGATAGGGGTCATTGTAGGGCTGAAGCCGCTATTTGACGTATTACCGAAATTTCCCGACGTTCCCGGAGGAGTTACTACCTGGGAGAAGTCCAAGCGGGTACACGGTGGAGGACTTATGGGAGTTCGCGTTGGTCTGCCCCCTTGGCTTAGACTGGCGAGCTCTTCAAGACGGGCGTTCAGGCGCCGCTCTTGTTCCTCGAGCTGCGCTGCCAGAGAACGGTTCGCGATCTCTTGGGCCCTTGCGCTTGCCTCGTTGTTTCTCGTTCGATCTACCAACATGCTTAACATCGAACGGATCTCGGCAAGATCGCTTGGCCCTTGTCTCTGTGGAGCAGAAGGTAGTGGCGAATTGGGTCTGGTTACTCCAGATCCCCCTCCTGGGGTGGGTATTGAGTCATTTCTCATCCACACCCAGTTTCTGCTCGGATCATTAGTTCCTGACAAAACATTTGTCGGAGTCTGGCTCGTCGCGATTGTTTGAGCGACGGAGCCGGCTGGTGCCGAGGTCGTGGAGACTGAGACAGAGCTCGTCAACACGCCGTCGGTCTGACCCATGTTTCTTACCCCGGTAGTGTTCTGAGGAATGTTGTCGACCGTTTGAGGGCGTTCAACTGGTGGTGTGGCGCTGGGAGAGCCAGTTTGGTCGGGATCCATCTCGATCTATCGGATCTAGGATCTGATTCTTAAGATAGGAAAGGCTATAGAATGTCCCCACAGTCGGCGCCAAATGTGAGATCCGGGATTCACACTAAGAATTTGTATTTCGTGGATTTGGACTTTTGGATATAGAAATGGTATAGTTTCCTATGAATCAAAGACTTTATTGAGATTGATTGTCGAGATAGAACAAACACAGTCGAGAAGAGAGTACAAAGTATAAAATCGAGCTATCTAATCGAAGTGTTCTTAGCCTAGGTTGGAATGTCTTTAATGGGTCGCCACTTCTCTTCTTAAATAGTCTCGACTCTGATCCCTCCGTCCCGATATTTCGGCCTCGTCATCGTAACGATCTCCGAGATTTATGCGGATCAGTTGAACTGGCGAAGACCGAGTTGCTCTATCTCCACGTCATCTTCTGCCGAGCTCGAGCTCGATTATCTCCGGCTTCGGCATCGTCTGGGCCTTGCCAGGGCGTTTGTTTCGCTTGGGCCCATCGAAGGAGTCGGCTCTTTTGTCTGTCTTTGATTCTAGAATGGGCTCGTAATTATGGGCCTCTGTCTTGTCTGTTAATGGGCCGGATTTCCTAGAGGGAAATCCAGTACCAACAATACACATAATCCCAAATGATAAGTACTTACCAAGACTCAAAGGAAAAAGAATGAGTGAAAAGATACGGAACTGAATGTCAGGAAACATCAACTCAAATCTCACATCACTCGGACTCATCGTCAATGCCTCCATAGGGGTCAGAACCACTGCTCGCAGCAGGAGTAGGAGAGCGTCGACGTCTATGAACCAGGACAGGCTGATGGTGCAGGTGCAGCCACGCATCCACTCCCAAATTCCCTTCAGTCGGTCGTTCACTAGCGTCTGAAACTCACCTTAGGACATGTCAGCGGGGTCCATAGGCGGATCCGTATAAGGACCAAGATCAACATAAGCAACAACAGAAGGAGGCACAGAAGAAGAGGATCCAAGGGCAGAAGATGAAGAAGCACCCAAAGGGTTAACCGATGTAGGAACTCCGCATCGCAGGTTCCTGGGAGGCTCAAAGCACAAGGTTGCCAAGGAATCAACTCTAGTAAGCTCAGCAGCAGGAAGCTGTACATATCACTCACGTGAGTTTGCATCATGATAAATACATAGCTTTTCTTCCTTCATCCATGTAGTGCTCTTCAAGTGAGCAAAATCCATCCACAGCCTCCTAGTGATGCACTCTCTCCCATCAGTAGGGATCCTGAAGTGCTGAAAGATAGGAGTAAGTAAACTCCCTACACTCTCAACCTTCTTCCCAGAGAACGGTTTGGTCTTCATGTCACACAAGTGGTCTGAAAATACTGCTCCCAAATTCAGCTCAGGATCTGGGTCTTGCAATGGTGTATCCGTAAACAGGTGACTCACTCCAGTGTAGAGCAACTGTAGCTCCAGCTTTCTCTGCTTGTTCACTTCAGATTTACATAGCAAAGTATATCCCAGAATGCGCCCAACATATCGCAGGACTGGATGGCGCAACTGTATCTGCTTCGAGAAGCGTGAGTTATATACCTCACATCCAATGTGATCCCAGAAAAACTGACTGCTCTCGCTATCCCACTCACCAATCAGAGAGCATCGAGTAGGCTGATCATCAAAACCAAAAAGCCTGCAGAGATCAAGAATGATGATTCGATACCTGAATCCATCACACATGAATGTGAATGTCCCCTCACGAGCTCTCCTGCATATAGGATCAGTGTAATAGACTCTGCAGGTGGACAACACCTATCGCACCAAGTCTGGAAAAAGATCATAGCTCCTCATGGGCATAGTCCCCAGCCCTATCTGTCTTGAAACTCTAAGCACATCATTAGTAATACCGAGCATCTGACAGGTCCGGTAATCTGCAAACCGCGTGGGCTTGATCTCTATACTATACCACCCGTTGTAAAACAACGTGTCATAATCGTCCCAAGTCTCAGAGATGGCGCAATCTAAGCACGCATCGCTCTCAGTCACTGTCTTAGCATCCTCTGTCCACTGTCTTGTCACAGGAATCTTGTCCCGCTCTGCCTTAGGCCAGGGGGGCTGTATAGTGCCAACAATGCCCGTGTAAGGTGCATGCACAGGTGAAGAATGTACGAACCAATCAGCAGGAGGTTCATCAGCAGCAGGAACATTCCTTCTCTTCCTCGGTGCCATCGGCGATCAAAGACACAAGAAGCAAACTTGCAATTAAGCCAAAGCTCTAAGATCAACAAAATCTACCAAATCAGTGTCTATCACCTCAATCAACCATCAACAGTAGCAAAATCATTATCAAATGCATCCAATTCGTTCTACATTCACCCTAAATCAGAGAATCGCAAGTGTTCTTCATCGAATCGAGGATTCTCTGAAAACTTGCGAAATCTGTCAATGCATGCATCAAGGCAACACGAAATCATCACTAGCAAGCTTAATCAAGTATCAATACATCATCAAATCATGAGAATCGTGACAAAATTCGGATTTTAACCTTAAGGGCCGAAATGAAAAACTGAGAGAATTGGGACACATACCTTAAAACCGGTCGAAATGAGTTATATAAATGAGTAGAGGATGAGAAATCGAGTGGATTAGGCACTTAAATCGTCAAAAATGAGTGAGAATCGAAGGAGATATGGGCTATGGCGATTTAGGGTTTCTTACGACGAGTTTGCGAAATGAGGAAGAAAGAAGGATAAGAAAGATTAAAGGCACTTACATGACTCGTGACTGCATCTGATTTCCGGTTTGTAGCACATGTACCTTTGATTCCGATTTTAACCAGGTGTGTCGATCGTTGCATAGGACCGCAACATTCGACACACAACGATCTCCTTTCGTATGATTCACCATGCATCGATCGTTGCACATGACCGCAACGATCGACACACTAGAATTTCCCTTCCTCGTATGATTTCACCCCGCGAGCTGAACCACAATTGAACCAGCTTAAATTGATTTGTTTCTCATGGTTTGATTTCCCCCTGCATCGATCGTTGCACAGGACAACAACGATCGACGCAATGCGATTCTCCAGTTTCCAGACTTCGGATCTGTACGACCAAAAACACCAAAAACGAAAAAACAAAGTAAAATCCTAACAAAAACGAATAAAAAGAATATGTACAGACTACCTAGTGGGTTGCCTCCCACTCAGCGCTCTTTTAACGTCAGTAGCTTGACTGTTCTGCGATCAGGCAGAGGGTGCATCATCCAGAGGCAGAATCTGACCTCTTGGAATCTCGGCCTTAGCCCAATAATGTTTCACCCTCTGTCCATTAACCGTGAACTCCTTACCTTCTGAGCTGATAAGCACTACAACACCATATGGACGCACCTCTTTGATTGTGAAAGGACCAGACCACCTAGAACGAAGCTTACCTGGAAACAATTGCAAACGTGAGTTATACAAAAGTACCTGATCATTAGGCTCAAACTATCTGGAGACAATCTTCCTATCATGATATGCCTTAGTCCTCTCCATGTACAGCTTTGAATTCTCATAGGCATGATGCCTAATCTCATCCAACTCATTAAGTTGCACTAGTCTCCTTTCTGCTGCAGACTTAAGATCAAAGTTCATCTGCTTCACAGCCCATGCTGCCTTATGCTCAAGTTCAACTGGAAGATGGCAGGCTTTTCTATACAGAAGATGAAAAGGAGTAGTCCCAAGTGGCGTCTTGAACGCAGTCCTATAAGCCCACAATGAGTCATCAAGCTTCGCAGACCAATCCTTCCTTTTCTTCCCAATTGTCTTCTCCAAGATCTCCTTGATATGTCTGTTAGAGACCTTAACTTGCCCACTAGTGTGAGGATGATAAGGAGTAGCAACTCGATGATGAACTCCATGCTTCTGTAGCAGCTTCTCGAAGACCTTATTGATGAAATAAGATCCTCCATCACTGATCACAATCCGAGGTACTCCAAATCTAGGGAAAATGATGGTCTTAAACAGCTTAAGAACCACCAAAGAGTCATTGGTTGGACTATCTATTGCTTCTACCCACTTAGACACATAGTCACAGCAACCCAAATGAACTTTTTCCCATGAGATGAGGGAAAAGGACCCATGAAATCAATGCCCAAGCAATCGAAAACCTCAACCTCAAGAATAAAATTCTGAGGCATCTCATGCTTCTTACTGATTTTCCCTCTCCTCTGACAAGCATCGCACTAAGAGACATAAGAATGAGCATCTATGAACATAGTAGGCCACCAGAAACCTGCTTGCAGAACCTAAGACACAGTCTTGAAAGTAGCAAAATGTCCAGCATAATCTGATCCATGGCAGTGAAATAGAACATCTGGAACCTCTGATTCTGTAATGCATCTTCTGTAGATACCATCCGAACTGTGCTTGTAGAGATAAGGCTCATCCCAATAGTATCTCCTAAGCTCTCTAAATAACATATTCTTGGCATACCCCTTAAGCTCATCTGGTTCAGTCTCTGCAGCAAGATAATTAGCAATATCCGCAAACCAGGGTCGATTAGTCGTTGAAATAGCATGAACATCGAAGTTGTAGTGTCCAATCTGAACCTTTAAAGGTTCTGGGTTCGTAGGCGCATTGCATCGACCGACACACATGTCCGCGTCGATCGATTCAATCACAATACCTGCATCGATCGTTGCCAAGGTGGCATCAATCGATGGAGTGCGCAGAATCCGACAGTTCTGCATCTTCCTATCCAAATCCGTCATAAATATTGTCTCAATCATATTGACGTTCTCCTCAGGCAAGAAATCATCAATGGGGACGTCTTCTTCAACCATAATCCTTGACAGATGGTCAGCAACTCCGTTTTCAACTCCCTTCTTGTCCCTCACTCCAATGTCAAACTCTTGAAGAAGCATAATCCATCTCAACAATCTTGGCCTAGCATCTTTCTTCTCATCAGATACTTTAGAGCTGAATGATCAGTGTGCACAATCACTTTGGAACCAACAAGATAGGGGCGAAACTTCTCAGAGATAAAGACAACAGCCAACAACTCCTTCTCTGTAGTGGCATAGTTCCTCTGTGCATCATCTAGTGTCCTGCTGGAATAGTAAATAGCATGAAGCTTCTTGTCCTTCTTCTGACCCAGAACAACTCCTACAGCATAATCGTTTGCATCGCACATAACCTCAAAAGGAAAATCCCAATCTGGTGGCTGCACTATAGAAGCACTCACTAACGCTCGCTTGATCTGTTCAAATGCAGTCTGGCAATCTGCAGTGAACTCAAACTTGGCATCCTTACACAACAAAGCAGTTAGTGGTCTAACAATCTTACTGAAATCTTTGATGAACCTTCTCTAGAACCCATCATGTCCAAGAAAGCTCCTCACAGACTCTACAGAATCAGGCGCCTGAAGGCTGGTCATAACCTCAATCTTAGCGCAGTATACTTCGATCCCTGCTTCAGACACTCTCTGCCCAAGAACAATGTCATTTCTGACCATGAAATAACACTTCTCCCAATTAAGAACCAAGTGCTTCTCCTCACATCTAGCAAGCAATTTGCACAGATTGTCCAAGCACTCATGATAAGATGACCCGTAGACAGAAAAGTCATCCATAAACACATCCATAAAGTCCTCAATCACATCAGTAAAAATGGACATCATACATCTCTGGAAGGGTGCTCGTGCATTACAAAGTTCAAAAGGCATTCTGCGGTATGCAAAAGTGCCATATGGACATGTAAAAGTAGTCTTCCCATGATCCTCTGGATGGATGGGAATCTGAAAGAAGCCAGAGTATCCATCGAGGAAGCAACAATAAGGGTGATTAGCTAAACTCTCCAGCATCTGATCAATAAAAGGCAAGGGGAAATGATCCTTCCTGGTCGCAGCATTAAGCTTCATGTAGTCTATGCACATCCGATGTCCAGTCACAGTCCTTGTAGGAATCAGCTCATTCTTCTCATTCTTCACTATTGTAACACCTCCTTTCTTAGGCACTACATGAACTGGACTGACCCAATCGCTGTCAGAAATCGGATAGATGATCCCAGCATCCACTAGCTTCACAATCTCCTTCTTTACTACCTCCATCAGATTAGGATTCAGCCTTCTCTGATGCTCAACAGATGTCTTAGTCTCATCCTCAAGATGTATCCTATGCATGCACAGCTCCAGAGAGATACATGAAATGTCATCAAGAGAATAGCCAAGAGCTTTGCGGTACTTGCGGAGCTTGCTTAGCAGTAAAGTGAGCTCTGCGTTGTTCAAATAAGCATTAACAATCACTGGATAGGTCGAATTAGGTCCAAGAAATGCTTATCTTAGCCCGGATGGAAGTTGTTTTGGCTCAATTTTCGGGGCTTTTTCTTCTGTCAAGTCGCTCATGACTTGCGTCGATCGATGCATGGGTTGTGTCGATCGATGTAATGGCTCGACAGACACATCTAGCTGCATCACTAGCTCTGTAGAATCCATTAGCCTCACATAGCAAATTGCAGGCTCATCTTGCAGATGCTCTAGTTCCATTATAAAACTTAGCAGAGCTCTCTCCAGTGAATCCTCCGCATGTGTCTGATGAAAGAAATCCGCAGCCAAATCACTGAGAGTATCAACATAGAAGGTTTGTCCATCAATGGTTGGTCTCTTCACCAGCTTGTCCATATCAAAACTCATCTTCAGATCACCCACATTCAGAATTATCGTCCCTCTCTTGCAGTCAATAATTGCACTAGCAATAGCTAGGAATGGTCTACCCAAAATAAGTGGATTCTTTGATTCCTCTCCATACTGCAGAACCACAAAGTCAGTGGGAATCACACAATTACCAGTCTTGATTGGTACATCTTCCAGCACTCCTTCAGGAATCCTGAATGTTCTGTCAGCTAGGACTAATGAGATCCTAGTAGGCATAAAGTCTGTCATCGCAAGCCTTTTAGCAACAGAGTAAGGCATAAGGTTCACATTATAACCAAGGTCACATAATGATCTCTCAAATTTATCCATGTAGATGCCACAATCTAACACAAAGCTACCTGGATCCTTCAACTTCTTTGGAATCCTGCCCTGAATCACAGCACTACACACCTATGTGATCATCATTAGAGTCTCCTCATCAGTCATGTTACCAGCAAGCATGTCCTTAAGACATCTTCTCATCACAAGAGTATTCTGTAGAGAATCAATCAAAGGCACTTCAGTCAACACCTTGTTCATGATCTCCTTGCATTTGGCTAGTTGTCTCTTATAGATAAACTTCCTGTGGTTCTTAGGAAAGGGAACCTTAGGCTTGTACACCCTATCATCAGCTTTCTTAAGCTTTTGTTCGTCGGTTCTCTCCTGATTCACCTTGCGTCGATCGACATCAGTGGTGTGTCGATCGATGCTAGGCGATTTGGTAACGACTTCTGCGTCGAGCTTTGGCTCAATATCCTCGTTCACGATCTGCGTCGATCAATGCTGAAGTGCATCGGTCGATGATGTGCGAAACTCACGGATCTCTTCTTCCATTTCTTCAATCTAAACGATTTCCTCCAGACTTAGCTGCCTTTTCTGAGCAGAAATGACCTCCTTACCACTTCTCAACGTGATTGCATTGCACTGATACTTAGGATTATCATCAGTTTGTCCCGGGAGAGATCCATCTTGCCTCTTAAGAGACCCATCAGTCTGTGCAACTTGAACATCCAACTTCTTCACATGAGTACTCAAGACATCTATCTTCCCATTAAGATCCAAGTACAGAGCATCTATTTTTCCATTAAAACCCACTGTACTCTTCTTCTGTCCTTCCACAATCTGCTCTAACAGTCCCATCATCTTATCACTCTTCTCATATTGAGGAGGAGCAGGTTGATATGATGAAGATCCATAATTCCTAGTGAAGCTGCTAGTGTTGTTTCCAGGGCTGCTAGTACTCTGATAAGGCTTCTGTTACTGAGGCTTAGGAGTGTAACCAGAGAAGTTTTGATTACCTGTAAAGGTACTCCTCTGACCCATTCCATTGTAGCCACCTCTGCCTTACTGATTTCCAAATCTGTTCCCCTGAAAACCAGTCCCACCAACATAGTTCACATCCTCTTCTTCGCAGCCTTCATCAGCCTCAAACTCTTCAACATCCTGAGCAAAGTGAACGCTCTTCTTACCAATCAGAAGGCTATGAATAGAGTCAATCTTGTTCTTCATCTCAGTTATCTGTGAGCTATCAGCTTTGCCTCCAGACTTCTTCCTCTCCATATCAGCATTCTTGACACTATTACTAGTCACCAAGTTATCAATTAGCTCCTTTGCTTCCTGTGGAGATTTAGTGTTGAAGTTCCCATTGCTTGCAGCATCTAGAGCCATCTGATACCACAAATCAATTACTCTGAAGAAAATGCCCAACATCTGAACCTCAGAGAAACCATGGTGAGGACAATCTCTATGGTACATCCTGAATCTTACCCAAGCCATTTTCAGAGGCTCTGTATGTTGGATCGTTTAGATGAATCCTGATTCAATTCCAGATTCAGATTATCCTAAACATGCGATCTAGGTTTTTCTCAGAATAGAAACAAATGATGATCTCACCTTATACCTGTTATTGCAGCGGAAGAAGATGGTATGTCTGAGATCAGAGAAACACCGAGGGATGAATCCTCCAAAGGTTCACACACGCTTTCACAGGAAACAGCTGCTAGACCACCAGGGGAACTCGGCGCAGAGAGAGAGAGTTTACGGCTCAAGTCTTAGGGTTAATCAGTCTGAAACTCGAGTTTTATGACACAAAACTCGTCCTGTTCCGTTTGGGCCATTTGGCCCAAATACCAATTAACTCGTCGGTGTTTGCGCACTGCATCGATCGTTGCACCTTATGCATCGATCGATGCACAGCGGCTAAACCTTTTATTCTCTCTTAGTACAGTAAATGCCTAGCACTTTTACTGTACTTCTGCTAAACCGTTCCTACACATTTTCCTGTTAGCTTAGGCGTGTGACCCATATGGGATCATATAATAAAGGCAATAAGTCCAAGACTTATAGATCATGAGCGGACTCTAGCAAGCCATCATGACCCCCAGTATTATATGACTTATGTCTGATCTTGACATACTCTTACTTTCTAGAGACAGTACCGAGATTACTGGACATAATTCCAACAATCTCCCACTTGTACTGGAATCTCTGTATTCATAATCCTTTTGTCTCAATATCTCGATTAGTCATAAGGCAAGATTAGTGTCATCCTTATAAAGCCTAATCTTGTTCATCGGACTCTGATTTGATACTGACAATCCAAACGACTCGGGAAAGTCCGTTTGAGCATGGCCATGCGTTTTCCAGTATTCAAATCTCCGATTGGCCTAGAGATATTCACTCCATTTATATTGGAGGGACAAATTCCATCTTGTTCCATCACTGCAAACTACTCATTTCATAATGTACCCAAACAAGGTCCTTATAACTGTCGCAGAACGATAGCGTTAGACAATGATCAAAGTACATCAGTCCATGGGCAGTCACATGCATGTAAACTCAGGTCCAAGGACTATACTCTATAGTCGTAGTAAGAATCTCTTATGACACAGATATAAATATCCTGAAGAGTTCTTATAAGCGGGTCTTGTCCGGTCGTATGTTCCCAACATACACCTATGTACTGACTTCGATGCCGAGCATCTATGACACACTTAGACTTTGTCATAAGTCACGTACCAATCCAGTCTCACACGGTTGTTGGTGTTCCAATTTCAACAACCTTCGACTGGGGACGGGATGATATAAAACATCTATCAAATATAGGGTCTCATGATCAAGCTAAATGACTTCGATGACTCAAGATCAAGTCACTTACTTCGATGACCTATAAAATGCTTCATATCATTTTGGAACGATTATTTCATCACAGTTAAAATAATCTTGAAATAATAATTTCATTAAAACATAAAATAATGTTTTACTAGAACATATCAAATAACTAAAATAAAGCTCACAAAACTCCCACTCAAATTTAGATTACATTTCAATGTTTCTAATGCCTACAGCTTCAGTCAGGAACTCGAGCTTAGGCCTTGGGAGTGGCTTTGTCAACGGATCAGCGACATTATCATCTGTCGGAACTCGGCTGATCTTGACTTCCTTTCTATTAACGATGTCACGTATCAAGTGATATCTTCTTTGAACATGCTTGGATTTCTGGTGTGATCTTGGTTCCTTTGCCTGAGCTATAGCACCATTGTTATCACATAACAGTGCCAAAGGCTCAGCCGCATCTGGTATCACACCTAGTTCCATAATGAACTTTCGTATCCAAACAGCTTCCTTCGCCGCTTCTGAGGCGGCGATATATTCAGCTTCTGTAGTGGAATCAGCAACGGTGTCCTGCTTGGAGCTTCTCCAACTTACTGCACCGCCATTCAGACAAAAGACATAACCGGACTGTGACCGGAAATCATCTGTGTCTGTCTGGAAACTTGCGTCCGTGAACCCACTGACTTTAAGCACATCACTTCCACCGTACACCAAGAATTTATCCTTAGTATGTCTTAGATACTTCAAGATATTCTTTACGGCAATCCAATGGTTTTCACCTGGATTTGACTGGTATCTACTCGTCATGCTCAATGCATAAGCAACATCAGGACGAGTACAGATCATGGCATACATGACAGATCCTATTGCAGATGCATAAGGAATATTCTTCATGCGCTCAAGCTCAGCAGCCGACGTAGGGCTCTGCTTCTTGCTTAGCGTTGTGCCATGTACCATTGGCGTGAAGCCCTTCTTGGAATCTTTCATGCTGAATCTTTGTAGGACTTTGTCAATGTATGAGTCTTGACACAAGCCTATCAGCCTCTTAGGTCTATCTCGATAGATCCTAATTCCAAGAACGTATGCGGCTTCACCCATGTCTTTCATGGAAAAACAACTTCCAAGCCAGTCTTTTACAGACTTCAGCATTGGAACGTCGTTTCCGAGAAGTAGTATGTCATCGACATACAGAATAAGAAATACAATTTTGCTCCCACTAGATTTCTTATACACGCATTGTTCTTCTTCGTTTCTGATGAAGTCAAATTGCTTGATCGCTTCATCAAAACGAAGATTCCAGCTCCTCGATGCTTGCTTCAGTCCATAAATGGATTTATGAAGCTTGCATACTTTCCCAGCATTCTTTGGATCTATGTAACCGTCAGGTTGTGTCATATACACATCCTCTTCCAGAATACCATTCAGGAAGGCGGTTTTCACGTCCATCTGCCAAATTTCATAATCATGAAAAGCTGCAGTTGCTAGTAGAATCCGAATAGATTTCATCATAGCCACCGGTGAATAGGTTTCATCGTAGTCCACACCGTGAACTTGTCTGAAACCTTTTGCCACCAACCTGGCTTTATAAATCTGGACATTTCCATCCACGTCAATCTTCTTCTTGAAGATCCATTTGCACTCGATGGCTTTTACACCAGCGGGTAAGTCAACCAACGAAAACACCTGGTTGACCGACATGGAGTCCATTTCGGAATCAGTGGCCTTGCGCCACTTAGAGGAATCTGGGCCCATCATGGCTTGATTGAAGTTCGATGGTTCATCACCATCAATGATCAAAAGATCATGACAGTTAGTCACGAGGAATCCTTGATATCTCTCGGGTTCGTGACGGATCCTCCCGGATCTTCGAACTTCAGGTACTACAGGTTCAGGCTCTACAATTTCTTGTAGGTCCTCCTGCTGCTCTTCCTTATTAGGTTGAGCAGTATCCTGTTCATCTTGAATTTCTTCAAGCAGTACCTTACTCCCACTGTCTTTCTTAGAGAGAAACTCCCTCTCAAGAAAGTTACAATCCCGGGCAACAAGGATCTTGTTCTCGGAACGTAGATAGAAGTAATAAGCCTTGGTTTCCCGTGGATAACCAATGAAGTAGCATTTATCAGATTTTGGTGTAAGCTTATCTGAGATTAATCTCTTAACATAGGCTTCACAACCCCAAATTCTTAGATAAGACAGCACTGGAGCTTCTCCAGTCCATAATTCATATGGTGTCTTTGCTACTGCTTTTGATGGCGCTCTGTTTAGAGTGAACACTGCTGTTAGCAGAGCATATCCCCAAAGGGATATTGGAAGGTCTGTGTGACTCATCATAGATCGAACCATATCCAATAAGGTCCGATTTCTCCTCTCAGACACACCATTCCATTGAGGTGTTCCAGGAGGAGTGAGTTGGGATACAATCCCACACTCTCTTAGATGATCACTGAATTCTTGGCTTAAGTATTCTCCTCCTCGGTCGGACCGAAGAGCCTTAATGCTTTTGCCAATTTGGTTCTGTACTTCATTTTGGAATTCTCTGAACTTCTCAAAAGATTCAGACTTATGTTTCATTAAATAAACATATCCATACCTACTGAAATCATCTGTGAAGGTAATGAAGTACTGATAGTTTCCTCTTGCATTTGTGGACATTGGGCCACACACATCAGTGTGTATCAGGCCCAATAAGTCACTGGCCCTCTCGTTAGGTTTATTAAAGGGGGCCCGTGTCATTTTGCCCATCATGCAGGATTCGCATTTCTCACATGACTCAAAGTCAAATGAGCCAAGAAGTCCATTCGAATGGAGCCTCTTGATGCGTTTCTCGCTGATGTGCCCTAAACGACAATGCCATAGAAACGTTCGGTTTTCCTCATTAGGTTTAAACCATTTTGTATTAATGTTATAAATTGGCGCGGATTGATCGAGTATGTAAAGCCCATTCGTAAGAGGGGCAGAACCATAGAACAAATTGTTGCGATTGAAGGAACATAATTTATTCTTAACTGAAAAATCATAACCTTCCAAATCCAACAAAGAAATTGAAAATAATATTTCTGCTTATAGCAGGTACAAAATAACAATTATTCAGTTCTAAAATCAATCCCGAAGGTAAAGACAACAAGTATGTTCCTACAGCTAGTGCTGAAACTTTCGCTCCATTCCCAACTCGTAGCTCTACTTGTCCTTGCTTCAGCCTTCTACTGTTGCTGAGTGCCTGCATATTAGTACAAATATGAGCCCCACAACCAGTATCCATGACCCATGAGGTATTATCAGAAGTAGTTGTATTAACTTCTATAACAAAAATACCTGATGAAGAAGTCTCGAAAGTCTTCTTCTTTAATTCCTTTAGACCTTCCTGGAATTTCTTGCAATCTCTTCTCCAATGCCCCAGTTCTTTGCAGAACCTGCACATGTCAGTAGGCCCAGCCTTGGACTTGGGCTTGGGCTTTGGCGTGTCCTTGTCCGCGACTTGGACACCCTTGGCCTTTCCCTTATCCTTAGCAGAAGACTTCTTAAACCCCTTGCCCTTTTGTACCATAAGCACATTGGGGTCCTTGGCGGTTTTCTTCAAGTTGGGCTCTGCAGTCTTGAGCATTCCGTGAAGCTCAGGCAGTGTCTTACTCAAGCCATGCATGTTAAAGTTCAGAATGAACTGATCATAGCTTGCAGGTAAAGACTGCAGAATGATGTCGCAGGCAAGTTCCTGGCTGATTGGGCAGTCGAGTTTGTGAAGATGATCGAGATAACCCATCATCTTCAACACATG
The DNA here is from genome assembly GCA_030180135.1 of Orychophragmus violaceus. Classification (NCBI taxonomy): domain Eukaryota; kingdom Viridiplantae; phylum Streptophyta; class Magnoliopsida; order Brassicales; family Brassicaceae; genus Orychophragmus; species Orychophragmus violaceus. The sequence goes on from CM058237.1 coordinate 65,970,217, forward strand.
AGGACTCACTGCCGCATTCGCAGCCAACTTACAGTCCAAGAGGTTCTTAACTGTCTGGAACCTCTCGGTCCTAGCCTGCTCCTGAAAAAGGGATTTCAGGCTTGCCATGATCTCGATTGGAGACAATACACTTTCGAACTGTTTTTGCAGCTCAGGAGTCATTGTCACCAACATCAGGCAATAAACATCATTTTCATCTGACGAATGCTTTTCCCAAGCATTGTGCAGAGTCCTGGCAGCATTGGCAAGAGGCCTCTCGGGGAGGGGATCTCGAAGGACGTAATCCTTCTTCTCCTGCTTGAGGACCAGCCTCAAGTTCCTTGACCATGTCAGGAAGTTCGTTCCAGTCAGCTTCTCCTTCTCGAGAACAGACCGGATCGAGAATGTGTTTTGAGTGCTTGTAGTAGTCATATCTGAAATATATAAATAAAAAGGTTATTAGTTATATGTTCAAAATGATTAATCTCGTATTAAAGTATAATATGATTAATCACGCATTATATTCAATAACATAAGTTACCCTCAATAGAATATAATGATTCCAAGATCCACATATAACTAAGATCAAAGTGGGCCACTGGCCGTCACCCAACCTTAGCTTATATCGGTAAGCCCTATATCGGCTAATTATATCCGTGATATAACTCTTGGTTGTGAATCTGGGCCCGAGGCCCAATCCACACTGATGTCTCAAGGCCCGGGACTCCCGATGGCCTAGTCAAGAAAACCGGACTATACAGTCATGTAATCATTAATGTCTGGGACTCCCAATGACATTTATGAATCACAAACCGTCTTACCCACGCAAAAGCAGACATCCTCACACTGTAAGGCCATGAATGCAATTGAATGGGCTTTGACAGCTGACATAGCCTGGACAAGACATCCAACGCTTGATATTATTTGAGGTTCGTAGGTTTATTAAAATCATTCCCAAAATAGAAGATTACTATTTCGGGAAACTTTCTATTTATGGAAACCTACTATTTTTGGAAACTTTCTAAAATTGGAAACTTTCTTAAAAACGGAAACTTTCTAATTTTAGAAATTCCTTTAAAATCCAAAACCCGCAAATTCAGAAACTTCTATTTTAAGAAACTTTCTAATTATAAAATTTCGGAAACTTTAATTTAAAAACGACTTTATAATTTTATAAAATAGATTTTAAATTAATCTGAAGAAAGACTCAAATAACTGGCCCAATTGTTTTAACTTCTTGGCCCGAGGCCCAAGAATTGGTCAATGTCCAAGACATGACCCAATTGTCCAATTAATTGACATAACCGGTCTGGTTCATTAAAACTGGTCTAACCAAGTTTTAATTACTACGATGACCACAATTGTCAACCGGTTATTTACTAAACCGGAATTTCTCAATTTATTTGGTCCAACCAAATCAAATTAGAAATTCCTGGTTTAGGCACTAAATCCAATATTTCTTTCGACATTGGATTTCTTATCCCGGTTTAACCAGACTTAATAAAATTATTAAATCTGTTTATTAAACCAAGACGTTTAATTTTAATTAAATTAAACCGAGCCAAAACCCTAACCGCATCGATCGATGCTCACAGCATCGATCCTGCAACGATCGTTCATCGATCCTGCATCGATCGATGCTCTCACGTGTGCACGAACGGTTATCAGGTTTGGCCGAGAGATTCTCGTGAGATCCATGCGATCGTTTGAACGATCCATGCGATCGCGGTCAATCTCTCGCGACTGCAACGATCGATCCTTGCATTGCATCGATCGATGCAATGCGATCTCAGTCGATGCAAAATCAGTTTAGATCACATACCAAATCAATATAGTTTGGTCATGCGATTTTTAAACAGTTTGTTTAGGATTCAATACTTGTTTCTTAAGTGTTTTAATCTTATCAGTAGATTGATTCAAAAACACCTCTATAAACAATCCTAAACATGAATCTAAACAAGAAAAACCAGAACCTAAAGCTCTGATACCACTGTTGGATCGTTTAGATGAATCCTGATTCAATTCCAGATTCAGATTATCCTAAACATGCGATCTAGGTTTTTCTCAGAATAGAAACAAATGATGATCTCACCTTATACCTGTTATTGCAGCGGAAGAAGATGGTATGTCTGAGATCAGAGAAACACCGAGGGATGAATCCTCCAAAGGTTCACACACGCTTTCACAGGAAACAGCTGCTAGACCACCAGGGGAACTCGGCGCAGAGAGAGAGAGTTTACGGCTCAAGTCTTAGGGTTAATCAGTCTGAAACTCGAGTTTTATGACACAAAACTCGTCCTGTTCCGTTTGGGCCATTTGGCCCAAATACCAATTAACTCGTCGGTGTTTGCGCACTGCATCGATCGTTGCACCTTATGCATCGATCGATGCACAGCGGCTAAACCTTTTATTCTCTCTTAGTACAGTAAATGCCTAGCACTTTTACTGTACTTCTGCTAAACCGTTCCTACACATTTTCCTGTTAGCTTAGGCGTGTGACCCATATGGGATCATATAATAAAGGCAATAAGTCCAAGACTTATAGATCATGAGCGGACTCTAGCAAGCCATCATGACCCCCAGTATTATATGACTTATGTCTGATCTTGACATACTCTTACTTTCTAGAGACAGTACCGAGATTACTGGACATAATTCCAACACTGTAGATCCCTGCTTGAAGGTCAAGAGATCCTGTCTAAGCTGATCAGATCTAGCATCATCATAGAAATGTCGTAGGAACTTCTTTTTCACTGCATCCCAAGTAGTCAGAGTCCCAGGTGAAATCTGCTTCAGCCAATTAGCAGCTTCTCCTCCAAGAGAGTGAGGAAAAAGCTTGCAGTGTAAGTAGTCATAGCTCACTCCATTGTGCTTCATCCCAGTGACTAGAGACTCAAAGTCCTCTATGTGATCCATAGGCTGCTCATGTGGGAGGCCATGAAAGAGATGCTGTCCCACAAGCGTGTAATACGAAGTCTTCAGTTCAAAATCATTCTGCGGAAACGCAGGAGGCACAATCGCAGACCTATTAGCATAAAACTCATCAGGCATGTTGTAATCAGCTAGTGTCCTCCTAGCAGGAGGTTCTGGTGCTCTAGGTGGCGCTTCAGCTCGTGGATTCTCTTGTCCACCTTCCCCTTCATTTGCTCCTCCACCATGAGCTTCTTGCTCAGGTTGAACAATTTTCTATTCAATCACATTACCTTCAGCATCAATCCTCTGTCCCTGAGCATTATAAGGATTGTTCTGCAAATCCCTCAGAACACCTTCCGCATCTCATATCAAAATCAAAGGGGCAGCATTCACGTTAGCCATCTTAGCTGGTCTTTGGGCTTTCCTGTTCGTTCTTTCCAACCTTGCAAGTTCCTCAAGTCTGATATTCACAAGTTTCTTGTCTGGATTACTTCTGGTCGCGCGATTAGGCATAAACCGTCGGTAATCGTCTAGCGTCGATCGATGCACATGACCGCAACGATCGATTCAGTTCGGGATCGATCTGTGTCATCAATTCCAGGGATGCGTCGGTCGATGCAATGCATCAAACCTGAAACACGCAGAGACAGAAAGAAAAACAGAAAATTAGTAACCATAAACAAAAACGAAAAACCTAGTCTAAACTCTAAATTCAAATCTATCGAAGACTCAAAAGAGTCCCCGGCAACGGCGCCAAATACTTGATATGCTCAGAGTTTACTTCCCTAAGTTACACTGCAAGTGCACAAGCAAATGTAGTATGTAGGGGTCGAATCCACAAAGACTCAATAAATTTTACGATAGACTATAGAACTTCGAATTAAGCTAGGCGATGCAAATCAGAATTAAATAAACTAAAAATCAAAAACTAAATCAGCAAGCAAATCGTTTTGTTTTATCAATATACTAAAAGCGCTAAGTCTAGGGAGTTCTCAGAAAATCAAGACAAGCAGATCAATTATCAGTCAGAATCAAATTAAGCACCGTTCTAGAACTCAAACATAGATATAAAATCAACCAACTTTCGCTGCGAGAATTCTCTAAGTCTAAACCACATAAACCCAAATTTCTTTGCAATTCCTAACAGAATATACTAGCCTTAAGTGCAGGTTTGATTTGTTCATAATTCAATTAAACCAAATTTCTTTGCAGATAATTAAATTGCTCAACCTAAATAGTTCTGATTCTAAATCACACTTTCGTGTCAATTTATAAACCTAAAGTCTAGATTCAAAGTGATCAGATTAGAAACTAGTATTAAGCACAATTCAGGTTGAAGAACTAATCAAGTTATGAATCCTTAACTAATAAATTAATCTAGCAAGTCATGAAATCCCTAATGAGAATCCCTAAACCTAACTATGAATCTACTCATACATGATTAATGAAACATAAATCAATGAATAAATAGATTGCGTATATAAAAGAGTAGAGAAAGAAAAGGGGTTCGAAATCTTCTCCAAAAGAAAAAGCAGTACAAGTTAAGATCAGCCCCAAGCTTTCAAACTCTCTCTATCTAAAAGTATGAATGTGTGTTCTAAACAAAACACCAAAAACCTAATTATAAAGTGTTAATCACGAGTTGGGTCTCTTTTGTAAATACTGAAACTTCTTGGGCAAAAGAGTAAATCTCCAAAATCTTCATTAATGCGCTGGCACGGGTATGCGTCAATCGACGTAAATGATGCCTCGATCCACACAAAGGTCGCTCCGAGATAGTGAAATCAGCTCTTACAGCTTTAGCTCCCAATCTTTCCCAAAATACTCCAATATCTTCCAAAATCCTCCAAACGTGCATGTACCTAGTAAACACCTGAAAAGACTCGAAAGACACTACAAACGACTCTAAAACATACTTATATCATGGCTTAAAACAGGTAAAAACCATGATATATCACTGGTACATTACAAAGTCCAAAAGGCATTCTGCGATATGAAAAAGTACCATATGGACAAGTAAAAGTAGTCTTCCCCTGATCCTCTAGATGAATGGGAATCTGAAAGAAGCCAGAGTACCCATCAAGGAAGCAAATATTGGGATGATTAGCTAACCTCTCCAGCATCTGATCAATAAAAAGCAAGGGGAAGTGATCTTTCCTAGTCGCAGCGTTCAGGTTCCTGTAATCAATGCACATCTTGTGTCAAGTCACAGTCCTTGTAGGAATCAGCTCGTTCTTCTCGTTCTTAACCACAATGACACCTTCTTTCTTAGGCACAACATGTACTGGACTGACCCAATCACTGTTAGAGATAGGATAGATGATTCCAGCATCCAGGAATTTCATAATCTCCTTCTTCACCACTTCCTTCAGATTCAGATTCAGCCTTCTCTGATGCTCAACAGATGACTTTGTCTCATCCTCAAGATGTATCCTATGCATGCACAGCTCCGGAGAGATACCTGAAATGTCATCAAGAAAATAACCAAGAGCTTTGCGATATAAGCGCAGCTTGCTCAGCAGTAAGGAAGTCTTTGCGTTGTTCAAGGAAGCATTAATAATTACAGGATATGTCGAATTAGGCCCAAGAAATGGGTACCTTAGCCTAGATGGAAGTTGTTTCAGTTCAATTTTTGGAGCCTTTTCTTCTGTCCAATCAGACGCGATCTGAGTCGATCGATGCACAGGGTGTGTCGATCGATACACAGATCGTTCTGCACTTCCAATTCATCAATCTAGCATAACAGATAGTAGGCTCGTCTTATAGATGCTCCAATTCATGTACTGAGCTTAGCAGGGCCCTTTCCAGCGGATCCTCAGTGTGTGTCCTATGCAGGGAATTCCTCTACCAAATCACTAAGAGTGTCCGCATTAAAGGTCTGTCCATCGATGGTTGGTCTCTTCACCAGCTATCAATATAAAAACTCATCTTTAGATCACCAACATTCAGAATGATAGTCCCCTTCTTGTAGTCAATAATTGCACCAGCAGTAGATAAGAAATGTCTACCCAAGATAAGTGGATCCTTTGGTTCCTCTCCATACTGCAGAACCACAAAGTCTGTAGGAACCACACAGTTACCAATCCTGATTGGCACATCCTCCAATACTCCTTTAGAGATCCGGACAGTCCTGTCAGCTAGGACCAATGAGATCTTATTAGGCATGAATCTGTCATCCCAAGCTTCTTAGCAACAAAGAAGGGCATAAGGTTCACACTTGAACCAAGATCACACAATGACCTCTCAAGTCTATTTCTGTAGATAGAATAATCCGACACAAAGCTCCTTGGATCTTTCAGTTTCTCAGGAATCCTGCCTTGAATCACATCACTACATACCTCTGAGATCATCAGTTCACTCTCTTCGTCAGTCATGTTACCATAAAGCATGTCCTTGAGACATCTCTTCATCACAGGAGTAGTCTTTAGAGCATCAATAAAAGGCACTTCAATCAACACCTTTTCAACATCTCCTTGTATTTAGCCAATTGCAGCTCGTACTTAGACTTCCTTGGGTTCTTAAGGAAGGGAGCCTTAGGCTTGTAGACCCTTTCATCAGCCTTCTCAGCTTCTCTACGTCTGATTTCAGCTTCAACTAGGAGTGCGTCGGTCAACGCTTGGCTCAGGTGCAATGACCTAAGTGTCAAGATTAGGCTCAGTCTCTGGATTCACGTCCTGCATCGATCAATGTTGGGATGCATCGATCGTTGCAGTCTGCAATCTGTGAATATCATCTTCCATCTCCTCAATCTCAATGGTTTCTTCAAAACTCAGACCCTTTTTAGGAGCAGGAACGACCTCCTCACCACTTCTAACTGTAATTGCATTACATTGGTACTTTAGATTAGCATCATTACGTTCAGGGAGAGATCCATCTTGTCTCTTTCCAGACCCAACAGTCTGTGCAACTTGAACATCCAATTTCTTCACATGAGTGCTAAGGCATCAATCTTTCCATTCAGATCCAAGTACAGAGCATCTATCTTTCCATTGAAGTCCATTGTACTCTTCTGCTGTCCTTCTAGAATCTACTCCAATAAACCCATCATCTTATCAGACTGCTCATTTTGAGGAGGAGCATGTTGATATGATGAAGATCCATAGTTCCTGGTGAAGCTACTAGTGTTGTTTCTTGGGCTGCTGTTACTCTGGTAAGGCTTCGGGTACTAAGGCTTAGGAGTGAAACCAGAGAAGTTTTGATTACCTGTGAAGGTACTTCTCTGGCGCATTCCATTGTAGCCACCTCTGCCTTGCTGATTCCCAAATCTGCCCCTAAAAATAAGTTCCACCAACATAATTCACATCCTCTTCCTCGGAGCCTTCATCAGAATCAAATACCTCAACATCCTGAGCAAAATGGACATTCTTCTTCCCAAGCAGAAGATTGTGGACATAATATTTTGTTCTTCATCTTTGCCATCTGCGTGCTATCAACCTTTCCACCAGATTTCTCCCTCTCCAGTTCAGCATTCTTAGTGCTATTACTACACACCAAGTTCTCAATCAGCTCCTTAGCTTGCTCTGGAGATTTAGTGTTGAAGTTCCCATTGCTAGCTGTTGGGATAGTGTCCTGAAATCACACTTGTACTCACTCCTGATGATAGTTGTGTGTCGAGATCAGACATTCGTATAATACTTGGCGGTTGCAATGTTTTGCTAGAAGCCTCTTGCAATCTGTAAGTTGTAGACTTACTGCCAGTATTATATGATCCTATAGGGTCACACACCTAAGCAAACTGGAAGCTAAAACATGGGAATGATCATTATGGTAATGATCATGTTAATGTGTATTGGATACACATTAATATCGAGAAAATGGTGTTGTGTCGATCGACACAGTATGTGTGTCGATCGACACAGTTCGGGTTTCGAAATAGGCTTTTCGATTTATGACTTAAACGAGTCTGGCCCGTTAAGAATGATTCGAGGTCTGATTAAAACCTAAGAGTTTCGACCTGAATGAGTAGCCGTCGTCTCTTTCTTGACAGAAGAGGCAGAAACACCAAAACTCAGAGATCCCATAGATCCGGCACTAGCATCCCGGTTTCCAGGTTTGTGTGCGTGTGTATCTGGTAGAGGCGAAGCATCTGAGTCGCTCACTGATCTCGTTCACCAATCATTCCGCTGCCAGTTCTAGGTAAGAACGAGGTTGGTAAATTCAATATAACGAACCCTAGATCCTAGGAGATCTAACAGTGGTATTATAGCAGTTTAGGGTTTAGTCTATTGAATCTGAAGCACTTGAATTCGAATACTGATGTTATTGAATTGATTGTTGCTTGGTGAATCGAATTTTCATGTTGTAAATCTCGGATTAGAACCTCTGTTGAAAAATCGATGTCTGCGTTTTCGCAGCGTGTCGATCGACACAAAGCGTGTGTCGGTCGACACAGAGCGAAAACGCATAAATAAAATTTAGGGTTCTCGCAGCGTGTCGATCGGCACAAAGCGTGTGTCGGTCGACACAGAGCGAAAACGCGTAAATAACTTTAGGGTTTATCGCATGGTGTCGATCGATACTAAGCTTGTGTCGGTTGACACATCGCGAAAACTCGTAAAAGGTTTTAGGGTTTTCGCACAGCATCGATCGACGCACTGGGTGTGTCGGTCGATGCACCGCGAAAATGCTAAAGATTTGAAATCGCACTGTGTCGATCGACACACTGGGTGCATCGGTCAACATAGACTATGCGAATGGATAGATCGGTTCAATTGGATTGAACTGGTTATCTCGCATGGTTATGTCGGTTTAATTTATAATCCCTAATACTCGACTGTGTCGATCGACACATGTTTAATGTCGGTCGACACAAGCCTTACGATTGGTTGAATCGGTTCAATTGGATTGAACTGGTTATCATGCTTGGTTAAGGCAGATAAGATCGGTTTAAATTGTATGAATTGGTTCAATTGAATTGGACTGGTTATCTCAATTAGAATAAACCGATTTAATTGGTTAAGATCAGTTTGATTGGATAAGTCGGTTCAATTGGATTGAACCGGTTATCGCGATTAGTTAAAACTGATTGAATCGGTTCGATCAGATGAACTGGTTAAATTGGATTTGACCGGTTATCTCGAATAATCTTAAGGTTGCATATCAAGAGTCGACTAAGTGTGTCAGTCGACGCATATGGTGACGATGCAAACCGTAATCGTTTGGTTTTGAACCATATGATTAAGAAGCCGAACCTAATGACCTAACCCACTAAAATTAGAACGATTAAAACTTAATTAAAATTAGAAGTAAAATGTTCTAAACCTGTCTAATACACATTAGATGTGTGTTAGATCAAAGCTTAGTTTCAATAAGGTCAACTGTCAAGACTCGTTTCGTTGTCGGATAGTCTTGCCAAGAGCTTGGTATCCACAATTACGTGAGTAAGGCAGATAGTAACGTTGATGGTCTTGCAGTGCTTGACATCTACAATTACGTGACCTAAGAGATTGAATTACTAATCTTTTAAAGTTCCATTTCCTCAACTAAATATCAAGTGACCTTGATGTCTTGCCCAATCTTGTCTACTGTCAAAACTCGTTTCATTGTTGGATAGTCTTGGAGTCCTTGGTATCCACAGTGAAGTGAGTAAGGCAGGTGATCATTGATAGACTTGTAGTGCGACTGTCAATGATCACAAGACAGAAGAGATTGGTTTAACTTGACTGGGCTATCACAAGTTCTGGGCCCAGAGACGTCAGAGTGCATGAGACATGGATTGTCTCATCTACGACCAAGAATTGTACTGAGTACAATTAGCAATGGTTTGCTTACCTAGATTACTAAACTCTGGGTGATGACAAGTCGTCCACTCAGATCTTAGTGATGTATGGATCTTGGATTATTATATTCATAGAGGAAACATTGTTTGAATATAATGCGAGTTTTCTTATTGGATAAGATTCCTCATTTCCTGAAATCATAACTAAAATTTTTTTGATTAAAATTTTCAGCCTATGTCTAAAACTACCTTTTCGTTACGACCCGTCCTTGAGAAAGACAAGTTAAATGGGTCAAATTTCCTGAATTGGTATCGCAATTTGAGATTAATCCTCAAGAAGGAGAGTAAGGACTATGTCCTTGAGAAAGTTCTTCCAGAGAGGCTTGGGGCCAACCGCTCGAATGCAGTATATAATGCTTGGAATAAGCATTATATTGATGTGGTAGATGTGCGTGGTCTGATGTTGGCTACCATGAACTCGGACTTGAAGAGTCAATACGAGAACATGGAGTCGCCAATAGAGATGATCACCAGCCTGAAACTGAAGTTTCAGGATCTGGCACGAGTTGAGAGATTCCAGAAGGTGAAGTCTCTCACTGAGTGCAGACTACTAGAGGATGTTCCAGTGAGTCCTCATGTCATTAAAATGATGGGTTACGTTGATAACCTGGGGAAAATGGATTGTCCTGTCAGCTTAGAGTTGGCTACAGACATCATTCTGCAGTCACTGCTGTCTAGTTATGATAAGTTTATCAAAAACTATATCAAGAATAACTTGACGAAGACGTTGACTGAGCTGCATGGCATGCTCAAAACAGCTGAGCAAAACATCATAAAGGGTAAAAGATTTGAGAAATCTAGTGTTGACAAGGGTAGAGATAGGGCCGTCCAGATTTGGAATCAGGATAAGCCTGTGTCATCTTATAAGCCCAAGTCCGGCCCATCTGGTGTTAGAAAGTGCTTATACTGTGATGACTATGGGCATTGGAAGAGAGATTGCATTAAATTCTTGGAAGATTCACAAGAGATGAAGGAGATGTATGGTACTTCTTCTTCAGGTATTGTGTTATTAATTCAAGTTCTACATATGTATTGGATACTAGTTTTTGTACTGATATTTTGGAAATATGCAGGGCCTAAGCAACAGTAGAACGTTGAAGAAAGGACAAGTGGAACTGCGAGTCTGGTATGGAGCAATGGTTGCTACATGAGCCGTAGAGATTCTCCACTTGTAGGAGCCTTTCGAGCTTGGTTTTGAATTAAGTAATTGCTACTATGTACATGCTTTATGCAGAAATGTCTTTCATTTTCTTGTGAGAATTTGGATGCTTTTCATTCTAATAAAAGACAAGTTTTGCTCTTTTGATCTTAATGAAATATCATATGGTAGCACCCCTTTTGAAAGGGTTTTATATCTTAAACCAACATACGCTTAAATATAACATAAATATCAAACGATTTAAGTCTGATGACTTGAACTCGATTTTTCCTTAGCATAGTCATATTGACCAAATAGAGTGAAGTTGCTTCAGAAGTTCCATAGTTATGGGCTTCAGGTTAATTTGATTGTAAATCAATTGAGACATGAATTCTGCTTGCTGGGCCAAATGACTAAGGCTTCTTTAGCAGAGCTAAAGAAACGGGCCAGAGGCTCGTTGGGCCTTACACATACTGATGTATGCGGCCCGATGAGCATTAGTGCCAAAGGAAAACTTCAATACTTCATTGACTTATTGATGGCTTTAGTAAGTATGACTGTGTTCATTTGATGAGACACGAGTCAGAATCCTTTGGAATGATCAAAGGAGTTTCAGAATGAAGTATAGAACCGATTTGACAGAAGTATTGAGATCCTCGATTAGATCGCGGAGGAAAATACTTGAGTCAAGAATCGGGTGATCATCTAAGTGAGTGTGAAGTCATTTCACAGCTCATCTCTCCTGAAAACCTTGAATGGTGTTTCTGAGAGAATGAATCGGATCTTATTGGATATGCTCCGATTAATGATGAGTCACATGAATCTTCCATTATTCCTTTTAAAATACGCTCGAAAATGAACATGTTTACGCTAAATAAGTTTTCTATCAGAATCAGTGAAAAACACCACATTGGATGTGGACTGGGTGATTTCCAAATATGTTTTTCTGATTAATTGGGATTGCAAGGTTTGTGTAAGGCAGTTGTCATCAAACAAACTTGAACCCAAAACTGATAATTGCTGCTTCGCTGGTTGTCCTAGGGAAACCGAGGCTTAGTACTTTTGCAGCCAATCCGAGAACAAAGTTTTGTTGTTCGGAACTCTGTTTTTCCAAGAAGAACAGTGGGAGTAAAAGTACAGCTCGAAGAAATTCGAGAAACACAGGAGGCTGTTCAACCTGCTGAGGGAGAGCAGCGGTTGGATCTACAGAGTGTTGTAGGATCGAAACCTGTGGAGCCTGAAATTCGCTGATCCTAATGGATCCGTCACTAACCCGAGAGTGATTTCTCGTGACCGAATTGAAGTAATTTCTAGCAGTTCTAATCAGGATTAGCAACCCTAGTCTGAATTCCGAGCCTAGGATCTAAGGTTCATGTAATTGAATCTATTGGGATCTCAGATTTACCTGATGATTAGCAGCGGAAGTATTTGCAGATAATCGAGATCACGAAGCGCCTCAAGTGCTGCGCCTCTACTGGTATCCACACGCACACAAACTGGACCGCAGGGATGCTAGTGCCTTACAGAGATCTAATCTCCAGAGAGGTTTCTATCTGTGTTCTGGTGGCTGTGTATTAGGTTAGGGACGAGTTTAGGTCGACCATATATCTTATATATGTCGTCTTAAACCACAACGGAATTAACCAACGATTAAACCGAATTAATCTGATTAATCCGCGAGTGCATCGATCGATGCACTATCTGCAACGATCGATGCTATCCCAGAACATTGATATCGAATGCATATCACATATGCATTCACTGGATCATTACATTAATGATCAACCTCGTCTTTAACGCCCAGTTTGCTTAGGTGTGTGACCCTGTAGGATCATATAACACTAGCAATGAGTTCTCAACTCATTGATCATAAGTGGCTTCTAGCAAAGCGTTATGACTACCTAGTGTTATGTGATTGTCTCATCTCGACTATACGACTTTCACTTAGAGCAAGTACAGTAGATTTCAGGACATTCCCAACAATCTCCCACTTGTACTGGAATCATCTATTCCTTTAATCCCTTGTAGCTATATCTCAATCTAGCATAAGGCAAGCACTGTGTCATCCTTATTCAACCAGATTACGTTTATCGAATCCCGATTTGTACTGATGAAAAACAAACGACTGACAATCACCTCGTTTGAGCGCGGCCACGCATTTCCAGTATCAAATCTTCGATAGGCCCTGAGATATTTAACTCCTGTTATATAGGAGGTACAAATCTCATCTTGTCCCATCCATGTCTCTTTCATATTTCATGATACGCCTAATCAGTGTCTTTATAATCACCAGTTACGGCTGACGTTTGACAAAGTCAAGACGAACCAATCCATATAAGAGAGGACATGATGAACTCAGGTCTAAGGACTACTCTCTTTAGTCGTAATGAGAAACTCTTATGACACTAATATAACATCTTGTAGAGTTCTCATTGACGGGTCAAGTCCGTTCATGTGTTCTCTAACACATATCTATGTGATTGACTTTAATACACTTATTAATGACTCCATGAAACATGGTCATCAGTCACCTCACATACTAGTCTCACGCGGTTGTTAATGTCCCACGTTAACAACCTCGACCAGGGACCATTATAATTTATGTCATTTATTGCTTATAGGGTTTCATGATCAAGTCACATACTTGATGGCCTATAAAATGTCATAAATTACTTTGGGACATTATATGTATTTAATTAACACAATTAAATAATGCTGAAACAATTTCATTGAAATAACATAACTATTATGTCTTTGTGAACATCATGTCATAACTAAAAACAAATACAACTCCCACTGAAATCAAGATCATATCTTAAGAAATCTAATGCCTACAGCAGTTGTATGAAACTCATGCTTAGGCCTTGGGAGAGGCTTGGTCAGTGGATCATCAACATTCTCATCTGTAGGGACTCTGCTGATCTTCACATCTCCTCTATTCACAATATCACGGATAAGGTGATATCGCCTTTCTATGTGTTTGGATTTCTGGTGTGATCTAGGTTCCTTTGCTTGCGCAATGGCTCCATTGTTGTCACAATACAAAGCCATTGGCTCAGAAATGCTAGGAATCACACCAAGTTCAGTGATGAACTTCTTGATCCAAACAGCCTCCTTTGCCGCTTCAGAAGCAGCGAGGTACTCAGCTTCAGTTGTGGAGTCTGCTACAGTGTCCTGCTTGGAACTCTTCCAGCTGACTGCACCGCCATTCAGGCAGAAGATGTAACCAGATTGCGATCGGAAATCATCTTTGTCTGTCTGGAAACTTGCGTCTGTGTAACCACTTACTACCAGCTCATCACTTCCTCCGTACACCAAGAATTTATCCTTAGTATTTCTCAAATACTTCAGAATATTCTTGACTGCTGTCCAGTGACTTTCACCTGGATCCGATTGGTATCTACTCGTCATGCTTAAAGCACAAGCAACATCTGGACGAGTACAGAGCATGGCATACATGATGGATCCCAACGCCGAGGCATAGGGAATCCGACTCATGCGATCTCGCTCAGCAGGTGTCTCAGGACACTGCTTCTTGCTGAGACTTATGCCATAAGACATTGGTATGAAGCCTTTCTTGGAATCTTGCATTCTGAACCTGTGTAAGACTTTATCGATATAAGTGTCTTGACACAGTCCAATCAACTTGTTTGATCTATCTCTATAGATTCTTATTCCAAGAATATACGCGGCTTCTCCCATGTCTTTCATTGAAAAATAACTTCCGAGCCAAGTCTTAACAGACTGTAACAACGGAATGTCATTTCCGAGAAGAAGTATGTCATCTACATACAACACGAGAAATGCAACTGCGCTCCCACTAGTCTTCTTGTAAACACATGGTTCTTCTTCGCTTCTGATGAAATCAAACTTTTTGACTGCTTCATCAAACCGAAGATTCCAACTCCGAGATGCTTGCTTCAATCCATAAATGGATCGATGAAGTTTGCATACTTTCCTAGCTGCATTTGGATCGATGAAACCTTCGGGTTGTGTCATGTACACATCCTCTTCCAGAATTCCATTAAGGAAAGCTGTTTTCACGTCCATCTGCCAGATCTCATAATCATAATGAGCAGCTGTTGCTAGGAGAATCCGAATGGATTTAAGCATGGCGACAGGTGAATAGGTTTCTTCATAGTCAATACCATGAATTTGTTTGAAACCTTTTGCCACTAGCCTTGATTTATATATCTGAATATTTCCATCCACATCAATTTTCTTCTTGAAAATCCATTTACACTCAATGGGTCTTGCACCATCGGGTAAATCAACCAAAGTCCATACTTGGTTCTGTGTCATGGATCCCATTTCGGATTCAGCGGCTTTCAGCCACTTTGCGGAGTCAGGACTCATCATTGCTTCTTCGAAATTCGCTGGCTCGTCACTGTCAATGATTAACAAATCATGACAATTGGTTACGAGAAATCCATATCTCTCGGGTTCGTGACGGATCCTTTCGGATCGGCGAATTTCAGGCTCCACAGGCGCGGGTTCTACAACTCTTTGTAGATCCAACTATTGCTCTTCCTCTACAGGTTGAGCATTTTCCTGCGGTTCTCGAACTTCTTCGAGTTGTACTTTAGTCCCACTGTTTCTCTTGGAAAGAAACTCTCTCTCAAGAAAAACGCAGTTCCGAGCAACAAACACTTTGTTCTCGGATTGGTTGTAAAAGTAGTATGCCTTGGTTTCCTTAGGATAACCAACGAAGTAGCACTTGTCTGATTTGGGTTCGAGCTTATCTGTAATTAATCGCTTAACATAAGCTTCACAACCCCAAATCTTCAGGAAAGACACACTCGGAACATTTCCAGTCCACATCTCATGTGGTGTCTTTGCAACTGATTTTGACGGAACCCTATTAAGTGTAAACGCAGACGTTTCTAGAGCATATTCCCAAAAGGATAATGGAAGAGTTGAGAGACTCATCATTGACCGAACCATATCTACTAAAGTCCGATTTCTCCTCTCAGACACGCCATTCCATTGTGGTGTTCCAGGAGGAGTGAGTTGTGAAACAATTCCACAATCTCTCAAATGATCACTGAATTCTTGGCTTAAGTATTCTCCTCCACGATCTGATCGAAGAGCCTTAATACTTTTGCCAAGTTGATTCTGTACTTCATTTTGGAATTCTTTGAACCTTTCAAAAGATTCCGACTTGTGTCTCATTAAATAGACATAGCCATACCTGCTGAAATCATCAGTGAAGGTAATGAAGTATCGAAAATTTCCTCTGGCACTTGTGCTCATTGGACCACACACATTTGTATGTATAAGGCCCAATAGGTCACTGGCCCTTTCATTAGATTTGTTGAAAGGGGCCTTAGTCATTTTGCCTAGTAAACAAGATTCACATTTCTCACATGATTCATAATCAAATGAGCCCAGAAGCCCATCACTATGGAGCTTTTGGATCCGTTTCTCGTTTATGTGGCCCAAACGACAATGCCAAAGAAAAGTCTGATTCGTGTCATTTGATTTGAATCTCTTGGTGTTAATGTTATAGATTGGTGCGGTTTGGTTTAAAACATAAAGCCCATTCTCTAATGGGCTGCTACCATAAAATATATCATTGTAATCAAAAGAACAACATTTATTCTTAATTGAAAACTGATATCCTTCAACATCCAAAACAGGAATAGAAATAATGTTTCTGCTTATCGCAGGTACATAGTAGCAATTATTAAGTTTTAACACCAAACCAGAAGGTAAAGACAAGTTATATGTTCCTACGGCTAATGCAGCAACTCTTGCTCCATTTCCCACGCGCAGGTCCACTTGTCCCTTTTCCAACTTCCTACTGTTGCTTAGGCCCTGCATATTTGTACAAATATGAGCACCACAACCGGTATCCAATACCCAAGAAGTAGAACCAGAAGTAGTAACATTTACTTCTATAACATAAATACCTGAAGATGAAGTCTCGAAAGTCTTCTTCTTCTTCTTCTCTTCCAAGAATTTGTTGCAATTTCTCTTCCAATGCCCAAGCTCTTTACAGTAATGGCACTTATCAGTCTCAGATGGGCCCGGCTTGGGCTTTGGGGCTGGCGCCGGCGTGTCCTGGTTCTCAACCGGGACTGCCTTGCCCTTTCCCTTGCCTTTGCCAAGTTTCTTAAACTTCTTACCCCCTTGTACCATAAGTACATTAGGAGTGCCCTTCTTGATATTTGGCTCAGCTGTCTTGAGCATGCCATGCAGCTCAGTCAATGTCTTTGTCAAGTTATTCATGTTATAGTTCATAACAAACTGATCATAACTTGACGGCAGTGACTGCAGAATGATGTCAGTAGCCAACTCTTGGCTAATGGGGCAATCCAGCCTCCCCAGGTTATCAATATAACCCATCATCTTAATGACATGAGGACTGACTGGACTGTCCTTTGGTAGCTTGCATTCAATGAGAGATTTAACCGTCTGGTATCTCTCAGTTCGTGCTTGCTCCTGAAACATACTTTTCAGGCTAGTGATCATCTCCACGGGCGACTCCACGTTCTCGTATTGCTTCTGCAAATCCGAGTTCATGGTAGCCAACATGAGACAATTCACATCGACCACATCATTGGAATGCTTATCCCAAGCATTCCTTTCTGCATGTGGAGCATTGGCTCTCGGTTTTTCAGGGAGAACAGTTTCCAGGACATAGTCCCTTTTCTCCTTCTTGAGAACAATTCTCAAGTTCCGATACCATTCGAGAAAATTTGATCCAGTTAACTTGTCCTTCTCAAGGACGGATCGCAGGGAGAAAGAGTTGGTTATGAGTGTTAGTCATAGCTGAGAACATAGAAAAGAAAAGGTTTAGTTATGATGTTCAAGAAATGAGAAATCTTAACATTTAAGAAAACTCGCACTATATTCAAACAATGTTTCCTCAGATGAATATAATGATCCAAGACCCATGTTTCACTAGACTTGAGTCAGCCACTGGCTATCACCCAAATTTAGCTATCTAGGTAAGCAACAACTTTGCTAGTTATATCCAATATAACTCTTGGTAGTGGATCGACATCTTATGTCCAATCCACCTGATGTCTCTGAGCCCAAAACGATTTTGACGGCCCAGTCAAGTAAACCAATCCTTTCAGTCATGTAATTGTTGACGTCTTGCACTGCAAGTCCATCAACACGATTACCTCTGTCTTACTCATGAAATTGTGGACATCTTGCACTGCAAGTCTGTCGCACAATCAAATGTGTCTTGACAGTTGACAAGATTGGAAAGACATCAAGTACACTTGATATTTGGTTGAGGAACGGAACCATTTAAAACGTTCAGTTTTACTATGTTTTAATTCTTATAATTAATTAATCCGCGATAACCGATCAATCCAATTGATCCGGTTTTGAACACCGGTCAGCGTCGATCGATGCTACATTAGCATCGGTCGATGCCAACCTGATCAAACCAATCGCATTTAAACCATTCACAGTGTTCGACCATTATTAACCAAGCTCGATAACCAGTCCAATCCAATTGAACCGATCCAACAATCTCGCGAGGCTGTGTCGATCGATGCAACAATTGCATCGATCGACACTAGGCGAAAACTAGGTTTATTCGGGTTTTCTCCCTGCATCGATCATTGCCGGATTGGCAACGATCGACACCATGCGAAAAAACCCTAAATTTATTCGGGTTTTCGCTCTGTGTCGATCGATGCCCGATTGGCAACGATCGACACTATGCGAAAAACCTTAAAACATTTTCGAACAAAACCCTAAACTAGGTTACTTTGATCAAAACGAGTTTTAGCATGCTTGTATCAATTATACAAAGATCTAGATTCAACTAATCTAATCATCATGCTACAGATTCAATGGAACCCTAAAGCTCTGATACCACTGAAGGAATTTCTAGCAGTTCTAATCAGGATTAGCAACCCTAGTCTGAATTCCGAGCCTAGGATCTAAGGTTCATGTAATTGAATCTATTGGGATCTCAGATTTACCTGATGATTAGCAGCGGAAGTATTTGCAGATAATCGAGATCACGAAGCGCCTCAAGTGCTGCGCCTCTACTGGTATCCACACGCACACAAATTGGACCGTAGGGATGCTAGTGCCTTACAGAGATCTAATCTCCAGAGAGGTTTCTATCTGTGTTCTGGTGGCTGTGTATTAGGTTAGGGACGAGTTTAGGTCGACCATATATCTTATATATGTCGGCTTAAACCACAACGGAATTAACCAACGATTAAACCGAATTAATCTGATTAATCCGCGAGTGCATCGATCGATGCACTTTCTGCAACGATCGATGCTATCCCAGAACATTGATATCGAATGCATATCACATATGCATTCACTGGATCATTACATTAATGATCAACCTCGTCTTTAACGCCCAGTTTGCTTAGGTGTGTGACCCTGTAGGATCATATAACACTAGCAATGAGTTCTCAACTCATTGATCATAAGTGGCTTCTAGCAAAGCGTTATGACTACCTAGTGTTATGTGATTGTTTCATCTCGACTATACGACTTTCACTTAGAGCAAGTACAGTAGATTTCAGGACATTCCCAACACGAATGCCGTGATCTGATGATCATTGAAAAGTGACGAGCATGCAAAATTCAAAGAAGCGATGGTGAGCCCCAACTCCGAAAAATAGGCTGGGTATGCATTTTAGCTTCACCGATCTATTCATAGATTGAAGCAAACATCTTGGAGTTGGAATCTGCGTTCTGTTAAAACGGTCAAAGGTTTTGACTCGGTCAGGAACGAATAGAAACCGTGCGTTTACAAGTAAACTAGTGGGAGCGTAGTTTCAATTCTCAAACTGTATGTTTAGAACATACTTAATCTCATAAACGACGTTCCGTTGCTAAAAGTCTTGTCAAGATTTGGGTCGGAAGTCAAACTTAACGATGGACATGGGAGAAGCCGCGTAAGCTCTTGGAATATGGATCCATTGAAATGGATCAGAAGAGCTAATTGGATCGTGTCAGAATCCTTATGATTATAAGTTACTGGACAGTTCCAATATGCATGATTCCAAGAATGGCTTCACACCAAAGGTCTTATGGCAATGATCTTAGCAAGATGAAGTGTCTTGGACACTGGCTGAGCTAGTGTCTATGAGTGAGATTCCTTTTGCTCATGCAATAGAATCCATCATGAATGCCATGTTTTGCGCTCGTCTAAGTGCAGCTGACGCATAAAGCATGACGAGTAGGTACCAATTTGTTCCAGTAAGAGTCACTGGACAGTTGTAAGGAAAATCCCCAAGTGTTTGAGAAACACTAAGGATAGGTTCTTGTACAACTGAGAAAAAGACGAATCTGTTATGAGTAGTTAGACGGACAAAGATAAATCCCGGTTCCCACCTGGTTATGTCTTTTGCCTGAGTAGCGGTGCTGTCTGTTGGAAAGGTTTCCAAGCAGAGGACCGTAGAATAGTGCTTGTTAAAGAATAGCAGTGTGGTTTGTTGGAATGGTTCCAAGCAAGAACACCGCAGCATCTCTCACAACATAAGCACGAGTTGTATATTGTTGCTGTAAGTACTAGATATCTGAAGACTTGGTCTTGATTCTAGTGGGAGTTAGTTTAGTTATGATGTTCAGATAGATATGATATGGTCATGTTTATGAAAAACTGACATCAACATTATTTGACTATTGGATAATTAAATAATGGTCCCAAAATAAGTTTATGTCATATTATAGGTCATCAAGTTGAGGACTTGATCATGAAACCCTATAAGTAACAAATGACATAAATTATGATGTGTCCCTAGTCGAGGTTGTTAAAGTGGGACAATAACAACCGCGAGAGACTAGCTTGTGAGGTGACTGTTGGCTAAGTTTCTTGGAGCCAATGATATGATTATCGCAGTCAGTCACATAGATATATGTTGGTGAACATATGATCGGACATGACCCGCTAATGAGAAGTCTACAAGATAGTTATATATGTGTCATAAGAGGTTCTCATTACGACTATAGAGTATAGTCCTTAGACCTGAGTTCATCATGCTTTCTTGCATATGAATTGGTACACTTTGACCTTGTCAAACGTCGACCCGTAACTGGCGACTATAACGGCATTGTTCAAGTATATCATGAAGTGTGCGTTGAAATAGGGATGGAACAAGATGGGATTTGTCCCTCCTGAATAACGGGAGATAAATATCTCAGGGCCTATCGAAGATTTAATACTGAGAAAAATGTGTGGCCGCACTCAAACGAACTGTAGTTCAGTTGTTTGTAATGTTCAGTATAAGATCAGGAGTTCGATAAACACGATGTTGGCTTTATAAGGATGACACCAATCTTGCCTTATGCCAAATCGAGATATAGAGACAAAAGGATTATAGGAATTGATGATTCCAGTACAAGTGGGAGATTGTTGGGATAGTGTCCTGAAATCACACTTGTACTCACTCCTGATGATAGTTGTGTGTCGAGATCAGACATTCGTATAATACTGGGCGGTTGCAATGTTTTTCTAGAAGCCTCTTGCAATCTGTAAGTTGTAGACTTACTGCCAGTATTATATGATCCTATAGGGTCACACACCTAAGCAAACTGGAAGCTAAAACATGGGAATGATCATTATGGTAATGATCATGTTAATGTGTATTGGATACACATTAATATCGAGAAAATGGTGTTGTGTCGATCGACACAGTATGTGTGTCGATCGACACAGTTCGGGTTTCGAAATAGGCTTTTCGATTTATGACTTAAACGAGTCTGGCCCGTTAAGAATGATTCGAGGTCTGATTAAAACCTAAGAGTTTCGACCTGAATCAGTAGCCGTCGTCTCTTTCTTGACAGAAGAGGCAGAAACACCAAAACTCAGAGATCCCATAGATTCGGCACTAGCATCCCGGTTTCCAGGTTTGTGTGCGTGTGTATCTGGTAGAGGCGAAGCATCTGAGCTGCTCACTGATCTCGTTCACCAATCATTCCGCTGCCAGTTCTAGGCAAGAACGAGGTTGGTAAATTCAATATAACAAACCCTAGATCCTAGGAGATCCAACACTAGCAGCATCCAAAGCCATCTGATACCACAAATCAACTCCTCTGAATAAAATGCCCAGCAGTTGTACCTCAGAGAAACCATGATGAGGGAAATCTCTCTGATAGATCTTAAACCTTACCCAAGCTGCTTTCAAGGGCTCTGTAGGCCCATGTTTGACTGTAGAAGATCCTCTCTCAGCTGACCAGATCTAGCAGCATCAAAAAGTGCCTAAGAAACTTCCTCTTAACTGCATCCCAAGTAGTCAGAGTCCCAGGTGGAATCTGCTTCAGCCAATTTGCAGCTTATCCTCCAACAGAGTGTTCGAAAAGCTTACAGTGCAGAAAGTCATAGCTCACTCCATTATGCTTCATTCCAGTAACCAAAGACTCAACCTTCTCAATATGATCCATAGGGTGCTCATGTGGGAGTCCATGAAAGAGGTACTGTCCCACAAGCGTATAGTAAGAAGTCTTCAGCTCAAAATCATTCCGTGCAATGGGAGGAGGTACAATCGCAGACCTATTAGCATAGAACTCATCAGGCCTGCTGTAATTAGCAAGAGTCCTCCCATTAGGCGCATTAAGCGGATTAGGTGCATTGGGTGGTGGAGGTGGCACTTCAACTCGTGGATTTCCTTGTCCACATGCGCCTCCACCTTGAGCTTCTGCATCAGGATCAACAATCCGTTGTTCAGCTACAGGGCTGACAATAACATTACCATGAGCATTAACTCCCTGTCCCTGATCATTGTACAGATTATTCTGCAAATCCCTCAGAACACCTTCTACATTTCGAACAAAATCACAGCATTTGGATTCATCATCTTTACTGGCCTCTGAGCTTTCTTGTTCGTTCTTTCTAACCTCGCAAATTCCTCAAGTCTAAGATTCACGAGTTCCTTGTCTGGATAACTTCTAGTTGCACGATTAGGCATGCACTAACTTGTTCACGGCTCAAGCGTCGATCAATCACAGGTTCGCATTGATCAATTCAGTTCGTGGGTGCGTCGATCGATTCAGTAGAGTGTCGGTCGATGCACGTCATCTTTTTGCAAACCTGAAACTCGAAAAGACAAAAAGAAAACAGAAAAATTAGTAACCAAAACAAAAAAACGAAAAGCCTAGTCTAAACTCTAAACTCAAATCTATCAAAGACTCAAAAGAGTCCCCAGCAACGGCGCCAAAAACTTGATATGCTCAGAGTTTAATTCCCTAAGTTACACTGCAAGTGCATAGGCAAATGTAGTATATAGGGGTCGAACCACAAAGACTCCAGAATCTTACGATAAACTATAGAGTGTCAAGAATATCTAAGCGAAGCAATCAATAAGCAGTAAATAAAAAGCAGTAAATATATCAGCAAATCGGTTTGTTTTTCAAATACTAAAAGCGCTAGGTCAAGGGTGTTCTTAGGAAATCAGGTCATGCATATCAAATATCAGTCAGGATCGAATTAAGTACCGTTCTAGAACTCAAACACAGATGTAAAACTAACCAACTTTCATTGCGAGAATTTACTAAGTCTAAACCCTATAAATCCAAATTTCTATGCAATTCCTAACGGACTAAACTAGCATTAAGTGCAGGTTCGAGTAGTTCACAAATCAGTTAAACCAAATTTAATTGCAGATAACTAATTTGCTCAACCTAAATAGATCAGATTCTATTTTACACTTTCGTGTCAATTTATAAACCCTAGATAATTGATTAGGTTAAAAACTAGTTTTAAGCACAATTCAGGTTGAAGAACTAACATGGTATGAATCCTTAATTGATTAATTCAATCTAACAAGTCGTAAAAACCCTATGAGAAACCCTAAACCTAAAAATGAATCTACTCAGACATATTGAATGAAGAAAACAACATAATATGAATCAATTACATTTAAGAAATAGTAGGGAATGAAAAGGGGTTCGAAATCTTCTACAAAAAGCAGTACAAGGAATGGATCATCCCCAAAGCTCCAAAACTCTCTAGCAAAAAGTATGAAAAGTGTGACTAGAATAAAACACCAAAACCCTAATATAAGTGTATAACACGTCATGGGTCTCTTTTGTAAATTCTAGAACTTCAGGGTCAAAACTGCAATTCTTCAATTCTTCAATAATTCGCTGGCAGATGCAATTTGGCATGATGTGTCGATCGATGCATGGGTGCATCGGTCGACGCTCAGGTTGACTCCACATAGTGAATTCTGCTCATCACGGCTCCAGCTCCAATCTTTGCCCAAATATCTCCAAAATATTCCAAAATCCTCGAAACGAGTGTAATCCTAATAAACACCTGAAAAGACTCGATAGACACTACAAAAGACTCTAATATGTACTTATATCATGGCTTAAAACCGACAAAAATCATGATATATCACAGGCCAACCTTTGGGCGATCTCGCAAGGAACGAACGAATCCCTACGAAACTATATTGATAGGTTCAAGGAGATAGAGTCCTAAATAGCAAACCTAAGCGAGCTTTTGGCAATCAGAGCATCAAAAACGGGCTCTGGTACGCTTCTATGTTCGGCAAGGAGCTCGCAGTTAGATATGTTATTTTTTCGATGACGCTCTCCATCGAGCGTCAGCCTTCGCGCTTCAGGAGGAAGAGATAAAATATATCACAGAAAGCCACAAGAAATTCAAGGCACATGTGAACAACTCGAACAACAATTTGATAAACGATTCAAAGGAAAAGGCTCAAGGCCAACATAGCTTCGGCATTTTAGGCACAAAAGAGGACATTCCTCTGAGGAATGTCGAAGTAAAGCATGTCTCTCTGCTGTAAAAGCAAAAACCGAAACTTTGGAAGAGCCAAATCTCAAGGAAGACGAGCTCCCACTTAAACCAATACAAGCAAAGCTACCTCCAATAAAAGTAACCAAAATACCGAAGAGGAGACCCCCGAGTTTCGCCACCAGATCCCCGAAAGCCAAAACATATCACGCTCATCTTTCATAACCTCAGTCTTTGTGGTTGTACCACCAAATTTATGGTCTTCCCCCTCCCGCACCTTTGAAGCGGATGAGGACGAGCTCCAGCTCCGACTCTAGCTCTTCTCGCACTTTCGAGGTGGAGAAGGGCCATGCCCACCGAAAAGTGCAACTCCTGAGATCACTCCACGCAAACACATCGGCCTCGTTTGCTAGAAGCTATAACTATCCACCACATCGGCCGAAAAACAGGTATCCCGCCCATCCCGCCCAGTTAATGCAAAATTGAGTTCCATCTCTCTTTGCACTTCCCAGGGGAGAAAAGCCTCGCAATCTTCCTATAACTTGGTTAATGCGGAGAAAAAAACTAAGATTTCAGTCTTATTTACCCTTATAGATCATGAAGATAGAGAAGGGTTAAATCCATGCCAGACCGTGGCGTTCACCGGCTTGGAAAGATAGTTTCTGGTGATTCATGGACTTAGTGTACAACTGAGATAAAGAGTTCGCAGTGGCTCAATATGAGGCGTAAACAGTCCGATCTACCTCATCAAGGCTAGTCTCTTTATCTTTTCTCTTCTTACCCATCCCCTTTAGTTTTTTCTATTATCAGTCGAAAACAGATCTTCCTCGCCTAGATTTGATGGCAACGATTTCTCCGTCGGCGGTGAACGGATGGTCGATCTACTATTGACCGCCTCCACCTCTAGTATCGATCAACGAATTTTATGAATTTTAAAATGAGAAGATTGTACAAAGATGGCACTTCTAGGATGTTAAATTTGTTAATTCGGTTCGGGTTGATTCTTTTGGTTTTTTGTTATCTTGCATACATAGATATACAATAATAACCATTTCGATTTTTAGGAAATTTCGATCAGTTTTGGATTAATTTTTTGTCCGGTTCGAATAATGTTAGTATTAAAATCTACACATGGATTTGTCTGATAAGGCCAAAGATCTTATCACTTTAACATGTCGATATTAAA
Organism: Orychophragmus violaceus; assembly: GCA_030180135.1. Classification (NCBI taxonomy): domain Eukaryota; kingdom Viridiplantae; phylum Streptophyta; class Magnoliopsida; order Brassicales; family Brassicaceae; genus Orychophragmus; species Orychophragmus violaceus. Next base: position 65,995,904 of record CM058237.1, read on the forward strand.
GACGTCATTCCAACCCAAATCGAAGCTCATCCGATTTCTACTTTGTTAACTAAAAAGGACTTCGTATTAAAGACGACATGCTTGATAATAAAGTCAACCGACGAACTCATTTAGTCACACCGATTATTCCGAGATCAGCTCAACCGTCCAAAGATCCTGGAGAACGTTCAAATAACTGCACTACGAGATATGCGGGATGGAAAACTCGGTGAAGAGTCTTTTAAAGGGGGTTTGATGTCTTTAGATAGAGGACCTTCGTTTTATACAATTTTCATACACAAAAAAACTCAAAAAACTCACTAAAAACTCTCTCGTGACACCTTTTGTAATCGTTTTTCATAAATACAAGATAATTACAAAACCTAGATTCGTTTTATATAGTTCTTTGAAGCATCGGTTGATGTTTGAGGTGCTAACCCTTCGACAATTTCCCCTTTCCAAATCATAAATCTTGTGTGGATTTCCGGATCACATTTTGGTGCCGTCTGTGGGGAAAGACCATAGTATCCTCTGTAAAAAAAGGTCCGATAAGAGATTTTAAAAAACGAAATGGGTACTGAACCCATTGAATTCGCGAGATCTGGTTCAAAACAGCTAGTTCCAACATATACCGAGATATTGACCCCACAGGTCGATGCTCCCACGAAAACCAATTCGAGAGACTCCGGAAACGCAACCCATCCCTTAAACTTTGTTGCAGATCTGAGTCTAGTGAATCCAACACCGCAATTGGAGGAAATCTCCCTAATGGGATCACGTATGCCGCATATCACACAAACCCCAAAGTCTAGATAAGACCCAATGAAAATTCGACCGGTTAGGGCCGAACCTTGACCAAAACCGACCTCAGGTATTTCTCTACAAGTGAACGGGTCTACGAGCTCTAACCTTATTTATTTGGCCAAGATCCATACAGTACTCTCCACATTAGTTGACAAGGCATAAAGCTACAAACCGTCAACTAGGCTCTAACGGCTTGACTAGATCGACGAGAGCGAGATCTCGCAAGTAGATTCGCCGAGATCTTTCAATTACAGATCCATAGCGGTTCATGGCTCCTTTCCAACTGAGGGAGCCCTACTCCGCCAATGCGTCTGAACTTATCTGAGGTCACCGTCAGCCCTAACTCTTTAATATAGTTCATTACTCCAGTACGAACTGGAGGGTATCCTTCACTCCCTACTTTTGTGAGCTCTCCCTCGTTAACAACAAATTTAACGAGCTCTAATAACACAGGAACAACAGATCCCTCAAACACATGTTTGCCTTCTCCTCCTCTTGTTCCACCGGGATGTGAACCATCCATGTCCCTTTGGCCCAGGGTGTTCGACATTGCTTCTACATTGAGGCAACCTCTCGAGCTTTCTGCCAAGATCAGCTCTAGAATTTTATTCAACTTTAAACATCCCCAATTGAGAGGCGTTTCCGATAAACTGGCAAATCTATCACCATGTTGACCAAGAAGGTGCGATCGATCGCAATCCTTTCCAAAGATATGTCGATCACACCAATGCTGAACTCTAGCAGATAAACAATCGATTTCATTCAATTATAAGTTCAGCTCCTAATATTTACAGAGTAATCAAGGAAACGCAACGAACTCCCTTTACGAACAGGATTGCTAATACTCGCAGCCCAGATCATTTAGACTGGCAATAGTTTGTGTGCACCAAAACGATTAAGAGCAAGAGGCGGGCTACTATCGTTTCTTTTTGAAAATCTTGTCGGAGGTGTCCTAGAATGGTTCACCGCTCTGGAATGAATTTCCATAAACAACTTTAACCGGCTCGCTTCAACGTTTCTGAAGCAGTGTACATACAAGAGAAAACTTCAAAGGCCAACCTTTGGGCGATCTCGCAAGAAACGAATGAATCCCTACGAAACGATATTGATAGGTTAAAGAAGATAAAGTCCTAAAATAGAAAACCTAAGCGAGCTTGTGGCAATCAAAGCCTCAGAAATGGCTATGGTACGCTTATGGGTTCCGCAAGGACTTTGCAGTTAGATATGTTGTTTTTCTTGATGACGCCTCCATCGAGCGTCAGCCTTGGCGCTTCAAGAGGAAAATATAAAATATATCGCAGAAAGCCACAAGAAATTCAAGGCACATGTGAACAACTCGAACAACAATTCGATAAACGATTCAAAGGATAAGGCTCAAGGCCAACATAGCTTCGGCATTAAGGCTCGACCAAACCTAAAAACAAACCCTTCGATGAAAACAACTTCTATAAACATCATAACAAAAGAGGACATTCCACTGAGGAATGTTGAATTAAAGCTTGTCTCTCATATGGAAAAGCTAAAACCGAAACCTTGGAAGAGCCAACTCTCAAGGAAGACGAGCTCCCACCTAAGCCCGATACAAGAAAAGCTGCCTCCAATAAGAGGAACCAAAATACCGAAGAGGAGACCCCCAAATCTTCACCACCAGGTCCCCGAAAGCCAAAATGTATCGAGCTCATCTTTCAGAACCTCACCCTTTGTGGTGGTACCACCAAATTTATGGTCTTCCCCCTTGAAGAGGACGCGAACGAGATTCAGCTCCGACTCCATCTCTTCTCGTATTTTCCAGGTGGAGAAGGGCCAGTCCCAAGTAAAATTGCAACTCCTTGGATCAGTGCACGCAAACGCATCGGCCTCGTTTGCCAGAAGCTATAACTATCCAGAACGTCGACCAAAAACAGGTTTCCCGCCTATCCCGCTAAGTTAATGCAAAATCAAGATCCATCTCTCTTTGGACTTCCATGGGTATAAAAGCTTCGCAATCTTCATCAAACTTGGTTAGCGCGGAGTCGAAGTTTAACTACAGTACTGAAACACGTAGACTTCATTGTAGTAAACATGCCACTGCCTATAACATGATTATGGGTAGGATTTGTATCTATACCATTTAACCAGTTCCATATATGTACCAGAGTGCATCAAATTCCCTGACCCTAAGGGAATTAAAACAATCTATGGAACCCAAAAGGCCTTCTGAGTATGCCACTTATATGGCTATCGACAAATAGAATAGATTGAATTATAGCAATTACGGAAGGCAATGAGCTCGTAGAAAGGAAGGTTAAACACAATATTGACCCCACGGTCTGCAGACATCCAAAAGAGCTCGTTGTACATGTATGCATCAACGATGCCAACCCAAGAGGTGCGTATGCATATACGAGTGTATAGCCTCCTCAAAAGCTAATGTAGACACCTTCCCATTGTCCACCTCCAAGATGAAAGGAATCAGCTTGGAAATGACCTCACACGACCCAAGCGCTGATCCTACTTACAAACTCATGTAACAAAAACTACGCAAGCTCGGTACCGATCGAGCTAAAGAAGTAAACAATGAGGTCGACTAACTACTTAAAGTAGTCGTCAAAATTAAAAAAGAGAATTGAATAGAGTGTATCAATTTCATCGATCTTAACAAAGCTTGTCCCAAGGACAATTTTTCACTTCCTCACATAAATCATATGGCAGAAGCCACATCTGGTCTTCAACTCTTATCTTTCATGGACGCTTTTTCTGGGTTTAATAATATCTTGATGACCCAAAAAGACCAAATAAACACAGCTTTCATCACAAACCGTGGCATCTACTGCTAAAGAGTAACGCCCTTCAGACTAAAAAAACGCGGGTGCAACCTATCATCGCTTACTAAACAAGATGTTCGCATACCAGCTCGGTAAAACTATGAATATTTATATTGATGACATGCGGTCAAATCCTCTCTGGAATGCGAACAGATATCCCAACTAAAAGAATGCTTCATCATCCTAAACGAATATGGGATGGAACTAAATCCAACTAAATTCTCCTTCCCAGTAGTTTCCAGCGAGTTCCTCGGTTACATCATGACTGAAAGAGGAATAAAATCCAACCCCAAAAAAATTGCAGCCTTCATAGAGATGATGTCTCATAAGACCACTAGAGAACTGCAGCGAATGACCGAGAGAATAACAACTCTCAATCGCTTTATGTCCCGATCTACTGACAAATGTCTTTCATTGTACCACCTTCTCAAAGGGAATAAGCATTTCATATGGGATAAAAAATGTGAAGAGGCATTCAAACAACTCAAAGCATATATGAGCAAACTTCATATCCTAGCCAAACCAGTGGAAGGAGAGCCGCTCTACCTCTACATTGCAGTGTCATCAGCTGCAGCAAGTAGAGTACTAGTTCGCGAACGAGCAGCAGCCAATCTTCTACATAAGAAAAACGCTAATAGACACAGAGACTGATATACCATGGATTTTAGGGCTTTTAACCATGGTATATGTCTTATTTATTGAGTCTATTACTATGTTTTAGAGTCATTTCAGGTATTTAATAGGTCTAAGTACTTTTGGAGCTGAATTGAATATTTTGGAGCATTATGGAGTGTTTGGCCGAGAGACAGAGTTCACTGTCCAGATTTGAGGATTGCGTCGATCGTTGCACACCTGCATCGATCGATGCATAGCGCGAATGGGCCAGACTCGGCAGTTTAATGAAGAATGCTGATATTGCAGAAAAGCCCAGATATTTACACAGAAGCCCAAAACGTGTTTTAGACTATATATTAGGGTTTTTAAGCCATTGTTTAGGCTAGGCTTTTCTTAAGTCTTATTTTATTTTCAGAGAGAGTTAGGGGCTGATCCTGATCTCGAAAGAGATAGGATTTTGAACCCCAGTTCTTTATTTGATTTTATAATATTTGGTTTTCTATTCAAGATGTTTTCTGTCTCGATGATTATGTCTGAGTAGATTACCTGTTAAGTTTAGGGATTCTCATTAGGGATTTCATGGAATTATAGTTTAATCAATCTGTAGGGATTCATATATGCTAGTTCTTCGTCTAGGATTGTTCTTAATGCTTAATCTGAAGTAGCTATCCAGATTTATGATGTTAGGTTGATTGATGCAACGCCAGTTGGTTAATTAGCTAGAAAGAACCTAGATGAGCAATTAAATTACTCGCAAAGAGATTTGGTTTAGTTTAATTGTGAACATATCAAACTTGGAATTAAAGCTGGTTTAATCTGTTAGTGATTTCAAAGAGATTTGGATTGCTGCACTTAGACTTAGAGAATTCTCGCAACGAGAGTTGGTTAATTCTATATCTGTGTTTTGAGTTCTAGAACAGTTTCTGATTAGATCCCGATTGATTGATTGCTTGTGTTCCTGATTTCCTGAGAACTCCCTAGACTTAACGCTTCGCTTCCTTGCTCACAACTCGCTGCTATTTACTTTCTGCTTGCTTTTTAGTTTCTAATCATATTTGCTTTCTCCTAGTTTAATCTTTTCTGTTCTAAATCTATCGTTGACGGGAGTCCCTGTGGATTCGATACCCTAAGTACTACATTGACATCACTGTGCACTTGCAGTTAGTATAGGGATTAAAACTAGACCTATCAAGTTTTTGGCGCCGTTGCCGGGGACTCTTTTGAGTCTTTGATAGATTTGAACTTAGGGTTTAGACTAGGTTTTTCGTTTTTATTTTTTTGCTACTAATTTTTTTTCTTTTCTGTTCTTGCGTTTCAGGTACGCCTGTAATCGCCCTGCATCGATCGACACGGTCCTGTGTGTCGATCGTTGCATTCTCTAGCTTGCATCGATCGACGCTACTATGCATCGATCGACACATTGCGAAAGAATGATGGGAATGATGGAACAGATGTTGGAAAATCAGCAGAATAACTCGTTCTGCAGAAGCTACGGTTCCTATTCATTCACCAGAGATTATGAATCTCCATCATATCAGTCTGTTCCTCCTCACAATACACAGTCTAATAAGCTGATGAGCATGATGGAGCAGTTGTTGGAGAAGCAGGAAGAAGATTTGAACTACATCAATAGCTCTGGATTCCAAGGAAACATGTTTGGTAATCAGCAAGGTAATTCTTATAAACCCATGGATCGTCCTCATATCAGACACCTCCTGCTGCAAATGCTTATAAGAGCAAGATGGAATCTATGATGGAGCAGTTACTAGAGGATCAGACCAAGTTTGCTGTAGACTTCGACAGGAAGTTGGAAGCTATACATGAAAATCTGAATGGGAAGTTTGAATATTTGAGCACACATGTGAAGAAGCTAGATTTCCAAGTTCAACAAACAGTTGGAGCAATACAAAGGCATAATGATGCTAGGAAAGCTGAACAGTACAGATCCATCAAAGTTGTGACCTTAAGAGATGAGATTGAGTTGCTAGGTGAAGAAGAGAGCATAATCTCAGATTTTCTGGATGAATATTGTTTGTCTGAGACATGCATCGATCGACACCCCCTTAGTGTCGGTCGACACGCAGTTCTGACGGCAATTTTGAGTTCTTACGACAAACATAATCGCCTTGTGTCGATCGACACACCTACTGCATCGATCGACACAGATCGCAGACGAGACCAGAAGCCTGCAACAGTCCCAGAACGAGTCTACAAGCCCATTGTGCCATATCCTAAGGTTCCTAAACCCTCTAAACAAGAGATAGAAGTGGCTAACTGCATGAAAGTGATGGATAAGAAGATGAATGAAACTCCACCATCTGAAGCTTCGCGAGTTCATGAAAAGAAGATGATCTCCACTGATGGTGATCTGAAAGAAGAAGTTCAGATTGGTGGAACTACAGTATCTGATAGTGGAGAGAAGAAGATGGCGGTTCCTCTTGAACCTGCTCTAACATCTTCAGTACCTGCAACTGCTCATAAGCAGAAAGCTCCAGACATCAGATATGCACCAAAGGTAAGGTACAAATCACCTAAGCTTAAACCTCCTGACTCCATTGCTTTGAATGCAGGAAAACGCAGCATCCCACCCAAGCTTCACTCCCGCCCTGGTTCTCTTCCTTCTTTCCTTGGAAAATCTCATGATCCGAAAGCATATACACCACCTTGGATGAAGAGATATTCACAGAGACATTCAAAGTCTCTGTTGAAACCACCATGAGTCCGATCTCCTTTCCACAGTCAAGCTACTGACTTTAAACAAGCGCTGAGTGGGAGGCAACCCACTGTTAGGTTTGCATAATTTATTTTTGGTGTTTTCATTAGCATTTTACGTTTTTGTTCTTGTTTTTTGGTGAATTTTGTCTGCAGGATTCGACAGTAATCGCAGTGCGTCGATCGACACACATTGTGTCGATCGTCACAACACGATCGAAATCGCATTGCAGAGGTCGTTGCAGTCCTAAGCAACGATCGACCATACATGAAAATCGCCTAGCAACGATCGATGCACCTAGTGCAACGATCGATGCCTGAGCGACAGAGGTAAAACCCGACAGAACTCAACAACAAATTTTTCTTCTTTTTGCCAATCCTTCGCTTGACACTACTGGGGACAGTGTGTCTTAAGTGTGGGGGAGGTTCTACTAACTTCTTTCTTTTGTTTTCTTAGAGTCATTTAAATTTTTCAAAATTTGTTTTATTGAGTCAAAACTTTTAAGTAGGAAACAATGATTTTTTTAGAAGATTAGCAGCACTTGCAGGAACTTAAGTAACCATTGGGATGAAGTTGCAAGATGATCTCTGACTATTAGAAAACCCCATCACGGATCAACCTACTGAGGACACCCACATCGCTTCAGGTATCAGAGGATCCTTTTACTGACTTCACTTTAATACTGACTTAATTTTCTCACCTAAGGGATTGGTATACTTTGTGTCGGATTTCCTTGTTAGTTCTGACACAGCCTGTAAACCTGTCCTATTTAGTTCCCTTCTCCCCTTCCATTAAAAAAAAAAAAAAGATAACAAACTGAGGATGAGTTAGTAACTCCGAAGTGGTCATGGGAGTGGTAGCTACAACTATCATATCCTGTGCATCCATAGAATGTGTCCAAAGAACACCCCTTAACGGGAAGAGCACTGATAAAAAAAAAAAAATGATACCCAATGGGGAAAAATCAGAATGCTAAGGAAGGGAAAAGAGAAGAAAGGGACTAGAGAAAGATAGTATGGTGGTCTAGAGCTGATAAGGTAAGAGTCCATGTGCCTTTGATCGATACTCCTTAGGTGAGACCGCACTTAAATACTTGCAGAAGTCAGTAGGGAGAATTTGAATGCGTGAATGTGATTGTGGAGTTTACTTAGGACAGTTGCTAAGTGTGGGGGAAGTATATGTTGGTCTTGATATCTTGTGATTGATTCTTTCAGTGGTTTACTAAGGGGAATCTAAGTGTTGTTGCTTCTAGGATGAAAAGAGTTTCTGAAAGTTTTCAAACCTCTTGACTACATTTTAGTTCTTTGTTTTTGCTTGAGGACAAGCAAAGGCTAAGTGTGGGGGAGTTGATATACCATGGATTTTAGGGCTTTTAACCATGGTATATGTCTTATTTATCGAGTCTATTACTATGTTTTAGAGTCATTTCAGGTATTTAATAGGTCTAAGTACTTTTGGAGCTGAATTGAAGATTTTGGAGCATTTTGGAGTGTTTGGCCGAGAGACAGAGTTCACTGTCCAGATTTGAGGATTGCGTCGATCGTTGCACACCTGCATCGATCGATGCATAGCGCGAATGGGCCAGACTCGGCAGTTTAATGAAGAATGCTGATATTGCAGAAAAGCCCAGATATTTACACAGAAGCCCAAAACGTGTTTTAGACTATATATTAGGGTTTTTAAGCCATTGTTTAGGCTAGACTTTTCTTAAGTCTTATTTTATTTTCAGATAGAGTTAGGGGCTGATCCTGATCTCGAAAGAGAGAGGATTTTGAACCCCAGTTCTTTATTTGATTTTATAATATTTGGTTTTCTATTCAAGATGTTTTCTGTCTCGATGATTATGTCTGAGTAGATTACCTGTTAAGTTTAGGGATTCTCATTAGGGATTTCATGGAATTATAGTTTAATCAATCTGTAGGGATTCATATCTGCTAGTTCTTCGTCTAGGATTGTTCTTAATGCTTAATCTGAAGTAGCTATCCAGATTTATGATGTTAGGTTGATTGATGCAACGACAGTTGGTTAATTAGCTAGAAAGAACCTAGATGAGCAATTAAATTACTCGTAAAGAGATTTGGTTTAGTTTAATTGTGAACATATCAAACTTGGAATTAAAGCTGGTTTAATCTGTTAGTGATTGCAAAGAGATTTGGATTGCTGCACTTAGACTTAGAGAATTCTCGCAACGAGAGTTGGTTAATTCTATATCTGTGTTTTGAGTTCTAGAACAGTTTCTGATTAGATCCCGATTGATTGATTGCTTGTGTTCCTGATTTCCTGAGAACTCCCTAGACTTAACGCTTCGCTTCCTTGCTCACAACTCGCTGCTATTTACTTTCTGCTTGCTTTTTAGTTTCTAATCATATTTGCTTTCTCCTAGTTTAATCTTTTCTTTGTTCTAAATCTATCGTTGACCGGAATCCTTGTGGATTCGATACCCTAAGTACTACATTGACATCACTGTGCACTTGCAGTTAGTATAGGGATTAAAACTAGACCTATCAGAGACCCAGTATCCAATAATGGAAAAACTGGCTTTAGCCCTGGTTATGTCAGCTCGCAAACTCCAGCCTTACTTTCAGTCACACTCAATTGTAGTAAGTAAATTCGCAACCCATTTAAATTATACTCCAAAGTCCAAGCCAATGAGGCTGACTAGCCAAGTGGGCCATCAAGCTCAGGGAGTACGACATAAAATTCCGACTATGACCTGCGTCAAAGTTCAAGTCTTAGCTGATTTTTTCATCAAGCTAACACCGCAGTGTACAGAAGAACTCATTCCTGGAAAAAATGGAAACTCAATGTCGACGCATCATCCTCCAAGCATGGATCAGGAGTTAGCATCAAAGTAGTAACCTCTACGAGAGAGGTGCTAGAGAAATCCTTCGGACTCAGGTTCGTAGTACATAGCTCTCATTGTCGGTCTCAAGATCGCACTTGGGATTGGAGCTCGAGAACTACTAGTTCTCAGCTTGTTACGCGAAGCTAAGGATGGCATAATGGATGCCTACCTAAAAGTTGTTCGCGATTAACAAACCAGTTCAATTCATTTGAGCTAACTAGAATCCCTCGAGGTGAAAACCCCTTTGTAGACGCTATAGCAGCTCTAGCAGTGATATCTGACCCTTTGGTTAAAAGAATAATTTTTTGTCGCATGAATAGAAAAACCCAGGATTGACATAGCACTAAAAGCACTAACCATCAGAAATAAGACCCAGTGACTACCTAGAAGCCGTTGAGTCTGACCCTCTAACGGAAACAACTGAATACCTCCTCTACATGATGAGTTCATTACCCCCGGGCAGGGATCTTCCATATAGGAGGAACCACCATACCCCTTCTCAGCAGATCAGCTCGAGCTGAGACCTGATTGGAGAAAACCCATCATCGAGTATATCTAGAACAAGTCTATACCCCCAAAGAAATGGGAAACTCGTAAGCTCAAAGCTAAGAGAAAAAATATAGTATAATATAAAACAGATTAAACAAGCGCAGTCTCTCCGAGCCATGCTTAGTATGCGCTCACGAAAAACAGATCGCGACTTTACCGAAATAAATACATCAAGGAACTTGTGGAAATCACTCCAAAGGACAAACACTAGTAGTATGAATCAAAATACAAGGCCTCTTATGGCCCACTATGGTCGGTTTGCGATACTTACTCAGAAACGTGTGACAAAGGCCACCGGCGTGCACCTATTGTGATACCCCGTATCAAAAATACGGTCAACGGGCAGCAAAAAGTCAACCGAAGGCAAAATTGTCATTTTTGCTAAGTGAAGGGCAAAATGGTAATTTTGCCAAAGTTCGAGACGAAGGCAGAGGTGGACCAAATATTCTTATGTTTCAACATAAAGAATGTTTAGAAGATCGGAGTTGGAAGAAACGAGGCAGAAACGTGTTTTACGGCTTGTCGGGAATGGAAACCGACAAACCCGAAGAAACTTCAAAAATCCATATCCGGAGCTACGTAAGTCCGAACGGAGTGATTCGAAATGCTAAATTCATCAAATAGCATGGAGAATCAGTTTTTGGAGGTTTGGGGATTTATGGGAATCAGCTGGTATTTTCTAAAACAATATCTGCGAAACCAAAGAAACCGAAGCATCGGAAAGAAGCGGGTTAAGGGCTGGTTTATTTCGGTTTAGGGAAGGGTTTTTGGTTACTCAGACACTCCTGTAGACAGGTGTCACTCTGTGGATGCAGCCACCTCTCTCTCCTTGCATGCACATGCATGAGAAGGGTTCATGAACTTGGGGAAAATTGTTGGACAACTCTCATTTTTCTCCCAAAAATCTCTCTCTACCTCAAACCCACGAGCTCTCTCTCCTCTCTCTCTATATTCATCCCACTTGCCCAGAAAACCCAGAAAAATCCTTTGAATCTTCATAGAACCTCAAGAACATTCAAAGTATTCTTGAGTGTTCATAAGACCTTCTTCCACCAAAAATCCCATAACTTCTTCAACATAAACCCAAATTAACTTTTTCAAAGTGCTATAGCTTCCTCTCTCTCCCTCCTCTACAATCTCCAGCCAGCCACCATCACCGCCGTCACCGGAGCTCACCGGAATCTGGCCGAAAAGCATCTGCGGATTAGGGTTTGGTGGATATCTCTCTTCCTTCACCAGATCTGAATGTTTTGAAGCCATGGATGGCTAGATCTTCTCTTTTCGGTCAGTTTGATAGGTGGATCGTCTTCTGAGTCACCGTAAAAAGGGGTGAACCGGCCGGTCAACGCCGGAGAAGTCGCCGGAAAAGTCGCCAGAGAAAGCTCCACCGCCTCCAATCTTCAGCCGGTTCTTCAAGGAGTATGATGGGATGGTTTGATTCAAGATTTGGGTTGGTTTAAGGCTGGTTTAGCCTTGGTCAACGGTTAGGTCAAACCGGTCAACGTTTGATCAAAACCGGTTTAACCTAACCGGTTCTAATTAGACCTGTTTAGTTGGGTTACATCAATTCAGTTGGTTTAGCTGGTTCAAGGAAGGTCAACCGGTTCAAGTCAGAGTCAAAGGTCAACCTTCGGTCAACGAACAACCTTCGGTCAACGGTCAACGGTCAACGCTTGGTCAACGGCAGTTATGAGATTTCAGGAGTGGTCGTGGTTCGGAGTTCAAGATTCAGGAGTTCGGAGTTCGAGATTCGGGAGTTCGGGGTTTGTGTCGGATATCTCGGGATTCACATTCGCATCGAGCCGTTATTCCGCGTCTACCTCACTGTGAGTCGGCTCACAGACCTTTAGTTACATATAGACCGGGAATCAAGAAACCATAGTGCTAGGCTTGCATACCCGTTAATTAACCTTATTAGTAATTAACAATTAATTGGATGTTTAATGATAAACCGGTTAGGATCAGATAAGCATGTTAGGGTTTAAAGAATTAAAAGGTTAATCGATTGTGTGCCGCTAGGTTGTTAGTAACGATTGATTGATGCATTCATATAGATACAGTTTGAATAGGATCGTATATGCATATATATTGTATTAAGGACGATAATTAATGAATCTATATACGGGAATTAAGACGCCATTAAAATATGAGTTAAACCTAAACGGGCGTATAGGATATTGTAACGGGGTTGGGGTTTAGGTTTAATAGCGGGATCGGGTAATGAATAAAGTTAGCTAATAATGAGACGTCGGGGAGTTAGTAAGTTTACTAACTCTAAACCGACTGATCGAGGAGTTAGTAAAAGATATCTAGAATGGTTTAAATAAGGAAGTGGCGTATGTTGTGAACCGTCTACAGGTTAGCAATCCGCTAACCCAAGGTAGCGGTTAAGAATGAATTAAAAGACTTAGAAACCCCAATAGGCCTGCTTGTGGTGCTTGTGTGTGATTGTTGTGATTGTGTGATTCTATGATTGTTGTTGTTGTGAGCTTTGTGTGCAGGCTTGTTAGACTGCTCGGTGTTGGGCCGAGCAGTTGTTGTGGACACTTACTCCGGTCACAGGACCGAGTAAGTTAGTTGGTGCTGACTAGGTATCTTACCTAGTATTTTAAGAGGAAAAAAATACTCTTCGAAGAATAAGGTAACAAGTGAATTCAATCCCAAATTGCTTAAGTAAAAAAAAATACTCTTCGAAAAATAATATGTTATTTGCTTAACTAATTCATCTTATTTGTTTGTCTTGAACTAAATCTGAGTATAAAACTGAATTGTTATTGCTGTTTGGTTTTGCAGAGATGATTGAGAAATAGTATAGTGCCTTGCGGAATGGTTGGGGATTTATTATTGCTAATGTTGATTGTGTGATCTGTGCTAGAGTCCCACCGAGTCTGCGTGTTTACATTCCTGCACTAGGATTCTAGGGTGCGTTAGATTCCGCAAGCCTAGGTTTTGTTTACGTTCCGGTACTTCCGACCCGATTGGATCCTCGGGTTTTTACCTAACCGGATCACGGTGATTCTGGTTATGGTGTTAACCTATCGGGTGACGCCGGTAGGTGTGTGATTCGGAGAATACGGGGTCATGTCCTAGGGCCGAATCACATGGAAAATCTTGCTATCTAGGGGTAGTCCGAGTCACCGCGTATCGATGAACGGAGAACGGTGTCCTACTCGTGGGACCTTGTGTACACGTTTAGGAGTCGTGGGTTAGTTACCATATAGGTGACGATGTAAACCCGTGGAAGTTACCGTGTTCGTAGGGCCCAGTGTTGTTTGTTCTTTCTTTCGTTGCGCGATAGATAGATCGAGTCCAATCGAGGACATGTGCCGCAGTGCCTTCGATTTCCCTTAATTCTCTTTACCTTTGGCATTGATTGTGTGTGTTTGGGTTTATCGCGACATGGTAGGGCGTGATCGACCAATATTCCTGCTCATTGTTATTTTGGGTTTTGGGGCAGGAATTTGTAGACTGTAGATAGATTAGAAACCGTTAGTGGGGAGCCGATTCACTGGGTGATCTTAGATCGCTCATTAGATTCTTTTTGTGTTTTTCAGGTTTAGCAGCGACGGACGCGGGAGGTCCTCGGTGTGGTTTCGGGCTGCTTGTGACGGGATTTGATTCGTGATTTTTGGGTGTTTTCTCGGTTCAGCAATATTGTTATTTCGTGTGTTGATTTCTTTGTATATTTGACTTGACGATTGTTTGTAAAATTCTATTAAACGTTGTGCTCAACGTTGATTACTCAGAAATGAAATTGTTTCCCTGATATGAGGTTTTAGTCTGAACCGACACAACTCATCGAAGTAGTGCAAGTGGTACCGCTTGTACTATGGATATGAGGATAGCGGAGTCGAGGATAGATTGGTGCGAGCCTTTGCCTCAAACTGAACTATCTTTGGCTTCGTCCAGTGGCAAACTTTTCCTGTTCGACTTGCTCGGGTTCGATCGGTCATGTTCTTGTTTGATTGTTGACCGGTCAGCTCGACGGTCAGCGGAGAATGAGAAAGGGGCGTTACAGAAAGGTGGTATCAGAGCATGGTTCTGCATGGGTTTCGAAACATTTCATTTTTTAGTGTTTTCCGTGTTTTATCGAGTCAAATGTGTCACACAAGCATCCATTAGGAAACCGAGCTGCGTCCGTTAAACCCGGGGTTGGGATGGGGAAGTAGATTTTCGTATTATTTGTACTAACTTGTCTTGTGTTTTTGATTGCAGTCTTTCAGCAGTGTGTCCTGGGTGGAGTGGAGGGGTGTGTGTGTGTGCGCGGTGTAGTTACAGTTGAGCGTCATGAGTCAGCAGGGATCAGTCGGCTCGCATCAGGGACAGTTGGATCAGTTTCAGGGATACCCAGCATCGCCAGGCCATTCACGAGGTTCTCGTACATCGGATCGTCCACCAGTTCCTTTGTGACATTTACAGGGTTCTAGAGAAGCATCAGGTGGATGAGCAGGTAGCTATGCTTGAGGATGTTTTGGAGCAGCAGGTCGGACCTCATCACCAGCCGAGATGGTAGAGGCGCCGCCAGCAATACCGGAGTACAGGACGTGCAGTGCGTGTGGAGTGTAGGGATTTCATTTGCATTGGTGCCCTCGACCAGTAGACCCACGCCTTCGGGAGCCGTCGCATCCAGTACTGGGACCCGACTACTGTCAGTTATGTGGTCACGAGGGTCATGGAGCATTGACTTGTCCTACCGTCAGATCCGGGGTATGTGTGCCATATGGAGAGCCGTACAGAGTACCAGTACCAGAGGATTATCGAGCGGGACCCAGACGCAGAGATCCCGAGCCCAGTCAGCCGCCCGTTGTGCAGTTACCGGTTGTTCCGTTGTCCAGACCCGAGCCAGTGAGGACTTGTCAGTTGTGTGGAGGTTATGATCATCAGGCATCCGCGTGTTACCGTGGACCGCGCTCAGCGTCCACTCCAGTCTGCCAGGTGTGTGGACGTGCAGGTCACGTTGCTCATCCTTGCCCGATAGCCGAGCCACAACATGTCGGAGCACCATATTGAGGCACACACTCGCCACACCCTCCCGGCGCACCTGCCAGCGGATACTTCAGCGAGCCGTTAGCCAGTGGTGTTGGGCATTTTGGTCTTGCTGCAGGCGTTAGGTTAGGATAGGAGTATTTAGGCCAGGTAAGTGGGGGCACTAACTTTCTTTTTGTCTTGTAGATAGATCGGCGGATAGGCGACTTTGTGTGTCGTCTTTGACTTTTCTGATGTTTAGCGGCGTCGTATGGGTTTTTGGATAGGATGACGGTCTTATGTAGGGACTCTGATCAGGACCATGTACTAAAAACCTTATAATGTATGATATATCGTTTTATGTATGTGGTGGATGCAGAGTGTTCAGCTGATCGTTTTGAGTAGCATAGTAACTATTTGCATGATTGAGATGGTTCTGAAAGCAAATAGATTACTGTGTGAAATCAAATGATGAGCGGAACTGACGACCGTTCATCATGACCCGAACATGGACTGACGACGCATCCGACCGATCATTAGATTGCGTGAATGTGTGTGTGGTGATTGCTTGTTTTCATTTCCTGTTGACTGATTGATTGATTGATTTGTTGTGCGGTAGATTGCGTAGTATTAGCGAGCGTGGTTTTTGGTAGATTGATCGTTTTTGGTCTTAGAGACCGTTGGGTTGCTAGTTGTTCGGAAATTTGAGTAGTGATTGATCGCTTTTCTTCGGTTTTGTTAGAAAGGTAAAGTGTTGATTTTATTTTCATTTTATTTCAAGTTTTGAGCCGACTGAGAACGGTTGTGTTCAACCGTCAATTCACGAGGGAACGGACTTATAGTGTATTGTTATTTAATCATGAGTAACCATCGGGTACGTGATTAAGTAACCATATTTCTATGGGAAAGTGATATCGGGGATAGATCGGGATGAAACTAATTGTTTCAGTGAGTTGTTGTTAGATTATGAAGGTTAGAGTAGGAGAATGAAGTAGAATCAGAGAGATTGGAAGAGAGAGAGAGACGTAAGAGAGATAGAGTATTCAGAGAAGAATAATTCTCTTAATCTGATTAAACTTGTTACAACACATATATATACTATCTATTCTAGGGTTTACAAGTCATTACACAAGTGAAATTTAAGAGGAAAACAAAGGAAAACTCGGTTGGAAACAAGCTGCAACGGTCACAAGGATGTGACATGTTTTTATCTTGTTATGTACACCTTACGCACATAGTGCACTATGTGATCTCCGATACAATATAGTGCACTATGTGGTCTTCAGTTCAATATAGTGCACTATGTGATTTTCTATCCAATGGGCTGAGATGCATTTCATGATCTCCTTTTCAATACTCCCCCTCAAGCTTGAATTCAAGAGATGAATCAAGCTTGGAACAGCAAAGGAGATCTACCTCATTAAAAACCTTCATGAAGAAAACCACTTGGGATAAAACTTCATGAAGGGAAAAAAAGTGTAGTCACCAAGGCTTTAGAGGATTCAGGGAGCTCCACAAGTCCGAGCTTGGTGTGAATGAACTCACACACCTTCAAACTAGCTCCCTTAGTAAACACATCAGCCAACTGTTCTTCACTTCTTGTATAGCATGGTAACACCACTCCTTGCTCAATCATCTGCCTCACCTTGTGACAATCCACTTCTATGTGCTTGGTCCTTTCATGGAAGACTGAATTTGATTCAATATGAATGGCTGCTTGATTATCACAATGCATGGTGATAGGCTTGGCTGTTACAATCCCCAAATCTGCAAGAAGGCCTTTGATCCATGCTAACTCGGTCACCAACTTCCTCATGGCTCTATACTCAGCTTCAGCACTTGAACAAGAGACTATCTTCTGCTTCTTACTCTTCCAAGTAACTAGATTGCCTCCAATGAATGTGCAATATCCAGTTGTTGACCTTCTGTCCACTCTATCTCCTGCCCAATCTGCATCACAATACCCAACTATCTCTGTGCTTTGATTGCAGCCCATCCAAATGCCTTGACCCGGAGTGCCACTTAGATACCTGAGTATCCTTTCAACCATGTTCCAATGATGCATCTTTGGTGCTTGCATATGTTGACTTATCTGGTTCACAGCAAAGCACAAATCAGGTCTGGTTATGGTTAAGTAGATTA